>MU376940.1:0-699818 GCA_022495195.1 Xylaria digitata | reverse complement strand
TTTCATGACCCGACGACGAAAGACGCCAACTTCATGCACGTACCTGTTACAGTTAGTAGCACAAGATCGGCTCAGCTGCACTTCGCCTTGATTATAGGTGGTCTACACCAGCGCGCACTACAACAGCCCCCACTTGCATATGATGAGGATCTCTTTAAAACTATGAATTAATTCCTTCATGTGATGCTGCTATCTTGATACTCAAATTTCAAATCGAGTCGTGGGGCGAATTCGTATTAGCGCCGAAGACGCGTAACGCATCAACGTTGAGGGTTTGCTGGGCGACTAGCAGTTTGACCATGAATAATGCTTTGTTAGCAAGCAGATAAAGCCCCCATACAGAACTCTATGCATTGGGGAGCCTCGACCGGTGAAAGCTTAGGTCCAACTACAGCTGGAGCCTCGGTCAGCGCATATCTGAATTTTTGCTGTATGATCTGCCTTTAGCCAGAATATTGCTGGGAAAGGCGCTGGCTCCTAGGACTTACAAGGATGGGGAGTCAACGTTCTGGAACGTCGGTCGGTGGCCCGGGCCGTGGCCACATTCAATCAATGCGCGGCGTTGAAATAATCAATTTTCGGCACGGATAGCCTCCCCTGCCCGAACCATTATCTACAACTTAAAACCTCTATAAAATCCTCTTATGAAGGTTTAATCATATAAGAATACCAATGTCGTAGCTCTATAATAAACTAGCTTTAGGATGCTGAACTGTATTACAGATTCATGGTTTTCATACAATATAATGGTGAATGACCTTAATGTAGTAGTATTCTTGTGAGTAAGCTTAACATCTTCGTTCACGTAAAGCGCAGCAGAATCACACCATGTAGGACCGGAACGAAGGAAACCTGCTATGTAGATCGATGAGAATATTTGATTACTAGTAGCAGCACTAATAGTGCTCCGGACAGCCAAATGAAGTTAATGTGCCAAGTTTGGTGATTGGGCGCTCAGCTCAACCGGTCACTCAGATTATTCGGCGCGGTTTTCTGGGGGCGAGACGCTCCTAGTGAATGTATACGCGAGAGTTGAAGTCCCTATCTAGTATACATTCCGTCAGGTACGAAAACGGCGACTTCGACGTTCAGGAGGCGAGGTTGCTCGATGTAACCTTATTAGCCAATATTACAAGCAGTCTGCCCTCGGGTATCAACTTCTGAGACATACTTCAGAACCCGTAGGAGTCCAAAAGCGGGCAAAATTACAGTTGCTTTTGGACGCTAGTGCTCCGAGAGACCTGGATATTGGAATGCTTTAAACCTGTGGGCGGAGATGTGGCGTCATAATAGAATTCTCGATTCCAAACCCGGATCGATCCAACGGTTCAAGATAATGAACATAGCTGCAACCTATCTTCGGTGATAAGGAGAGTAAATTGTATGTCTCAAGTCGACCACGGAATCAGGATATCTAATAGCCACGCCACCTTTGCGTAGGTAAAGGCACGTTACATGTTCCCACGTTTAGAAGTTCAATACCATTGGCAATAAAAATTTATACTTTGAGTGAAAAATGGCTAGCAGGTGGCCGGCTGGCTGAGTCCTGTAGAAACGCTTCTACATAATGGTTCTATAACATACTATTATTGTTGAATAGCTATCACTACTCCCAATTCGTTAGCACTAAAAACTATTTACTTCTAGATTGCTATGTATTTAGATTAAAATCTATCGGATAAGAGCATATAGCCCAACACGGCTATTCGTAGTAGCCTGCCTTCGAAGAATTTGGACCAAGAACGTTCAACGAATGCTCCTCAGGTGTAGAAGCACTAAGCAATTGAACGCAGACCACTGGAGTTGTGAACGACGTACTGAGGAGTCAAAATTGTGCAAAGGGCACGCGGATATCACCCATCCCGTAACGATGGCTTCGTGTTTCTCGTCAAGCATTGTAGCTTCGTATAGAGTAAATAGTGTCCCTGACCCACGGAACAATGCTCACCTATGTATTGCCTATTGAGCACTACGGCTTGATTAAGCATCTATATTCTATTTAATCTACATATAGGGGATTTTATAGGCATGCGGGTCGGCAAACTGTGAATCGCTCCACGAATTTGAGTATAAACTAGAAACAAGTTCATACTTCCTACATACATTCTACGTAAAAAGCCGACTACCCTTCTAGCCTATCGGGCTATCCCCGTTCTTTCACTTTGGTTGTGGCAAATTTACTCGTCTGTAATGAAACAAGGGACAAATTAATTACTCCTTATATTCTAACATAAACGCCATCCAGCCGTATCTTGAAGCTGGTCCCGGATGAAGGCGTCTTAAGCATAGAATTATATCACCCTAAACATTATATACCCGCACGTGGTGATATGGCATCCCTGGTTCGCATTTCCCGGCTTTTTTACGGCCGACAATTCGCTGCCTTTTCCAAGTTTCGTAGCCGCGTATCTGATACACGAACGTATTCAGGGGTGAGCCGCCTCCCTCTTTAACCGCCCGCCCAGCAATATGGCACCGAGATCTATACATCTAGGCTTAAAACAATCGCCTGATAAGTTCATGGTGTATACGGAAGAGATAATGAGAAGGCGGGTTAATAGCACCTTGAGAACACCCTGTCGAACCCAAATCGCCAAACGTAGATCTTATCATATACTTAACATCATGGATAATTTATTGGACGCGCTACATATATAATATCATTCCTTTACGGAATCCCTCTCAAAAAACGAATACGAGTCAATTTGAAGGACCATAAGGCTTAAGGTATTGGTCACGAGATTAGCATATATACATATTCGTGATCCTTCCGTAGTACCTGCATAGATGCTATTAGCCTTGGCATTATTCGTTGAAACTTCTAGCTTTCGGCCTAGGAGCCTTCACTAGCATTTCACCCGTACAAAAGGGATTAATGGAAATGTCTGAAACAGCCGTATACACACAGACTCAATGTTACGAAGTTTGTTTCAACAGTCCATTATCTACTTTTGAATACGCGTTGGTAATACCCGGAAGGAACTTATTCCAGAAGACTAACGGAATTAATGATATCAAGGGAGCTTTACGATACAAAGAGCACAATCCAATATAGAGATACCAGCATACAGTAACAACAGGCTTCTATCTATGAGTACATATAAAATGTCAAGGTGTCACTTCTCATCCCATAGTTCTAACAAGCAATTCCATCTATAAGAGGCGGCCATGGGACTTCGGTTCATTCCTGTTTTCTCACGGTCTTATAAACAGAGTCTGACTTAAGCTATATCAAGGAATAACTGAGTGACGAGAATATACCTTGCAACCCTGGAATTGGATGCTGATGCCCTACCTCCAGCCACATCAGCGCACCTTCTAGAACAGAGAGGGCGTTTTATATATAGTAGAGATCGTCAGTTTCGTCGGTATAGTAACAAGCATCCATTATACCCCATACTAAGCGTCTGACATCTCCCTACGAACCATTCTTTATTCATAGACATTAGTAAACTTACTAGAATATCTGAGTAAGTCATGTGATGCATTCCCTGGCATAATATCGTAGGCTGAACTAGGAATTCTCGATAGCCTTCTCTAAATAATCACCGAAACCCGCCAGATCGGGCCACCCCTACACCCTTTGAGCACGCTGTGTCTACACCTATACTAAATATGCCAATGTTTACTCCCTAGTAAGACGGCACGCGATCTACGATTCACGTGCCGAAAATCTAGTAAGAATCTCACGGCGTGGCCCAATTCCAATAGCACTATACTTAGCGCACGCTAGCACGTGCTTACGAAGTATACCCTATAGTATATACCACGATAAACGAGATCCTAGCCGGTCCTGCGGCCCATGAGAATTTACACAGGTCCACGAAGCGAAACAAACAGAAAGAAAAAACAAAAACAAAACCCACACGAACGGGTACAGCACTCTTGCCAAGTAGCTGGATGAAATTAAGTGACTGAGACACAATTTCTCTAGCGAGTGGAGCGAAGGCATGGGAGACCGGCGTGGCAAGAGGACGTACAGCATATATTGATCTGTCTGACTGTGTTACTTATTTTCACCACTTGCCCGGTTGAAGCTTTTTTTCTTTCGTCCGACAATGATGACCTCAGAACATTGGTCCCGAGTCATCCGCCGCATGCCAGATTGGTAATAGTAATAGAGATAACCCAAAAAAAAAAAAAAATGAGTATCGGTATTCGAACAATGGAATCAAATCGACTAAGACCACCCCCTCCCAAACCTTTGGTAGAATTGGCACGTTAGCCGGGGCCATGACGACATAAATACATAACATACATACACTACATAGAAGAAGAACGCATCGCCGCCGGCCTAAATAGGCAATCAGGGACCTGACTAGCCTAGACTAGACACGTGGACAGCAGCGCTTGCTCGAATCGAGCGTCGTCACCTGATGGTGGGCAGTGCGCTCATGAGATTCCTCGCGCCGAGCGAGGACGATCTCACGCCGGGCTTGGGTGCTCGCCTGAGGTGTGACAGGAGGGGTATGCGGCGGGACCGAGGCCTTTCGCGCTCGAGCTTGCGGGGTTCGGGGACGGTGTCGATGATAGCGATAGCGGCGGTGCGCGTCTCGATCGTGGCGTCAGACGGGATGGAGCGCAGCGTCGAGGTCGCCGATAGCGCACTGTCTGTGTCGACGAACGTGGCGCGCAGGAAGTCGAGGAACGAATCGACGTCCTGTCTCGTCGACATGGCGCCGAGGCTTGCACGGGCGATACTACATTGGTATTAGAAAAACTCAAACTTACTTGTGTGTGTGTGCATGTGTTATGTGTGGGTGTGTGTAAAATGCGCGGGGTTGGGCCAACTTACCCTGTGGGCAGCCCATTGAGGACAGAAATCCCGTTCGAGCCACAGTGATGGCCGGCGGAGAGCGCGCGCTCGGTCATCCACGGTTCGTAGCCTAGCAGGGAAAAGATCCCCCCCGGATTGCAGACACCTATGCTGATGTAAGCTATGAGTGTAACCCACCATACACGCACTAACAACAGGGTTGGTTTGGGTTTGTACCTCCAGATCTGATATAGAAACCGGCGTTGTTGGCGATACGTTCCACATCAGTGTACGAGATGTAGCCGCCGCCTGGAAGAATCATGTTGAAGGCAATGGCAGAACCTTGTTTGCTCGGGTTGCTGAAGTCTCTGTTCTCGGAATATACGTGACATGCGGGGCGTCCGTTGGCATGACGCAGTCCAACCATGCCGCGATACAGCTGGTCGATAAGGTAAGACGTGTGTGCAGAAATGTCTCTCATAGATCTATACAGCCGCAGATGCACGTCGATCGCTTCGCCGAGCGCAAGTATGCTGTGGAACGGCAGCGTCCCATCCTCGAGGCCCTCGTGGAGCTTGTACGTGGGTGCTTGAAGGCCTTTGGAACGATGCCACGGGGTGTCGCCAAAGGTCGCGACCATGGAGACCGTGCCCCCACCAAAGTATTTGCGGAGAGTGAGGATATGACCCGACTCTTTTCGAACGACTAACGCTCCTACGTCGGGAAAGCCGAATATCTTATACAGAGAGAAGCACGTGAAGTCAGGGGCTTGATCGGGATCTTGGAAGATGTTCTCCATTGGGTATGTCATGGCAAGTGCGGCGGCATCTAGGAGTGTGTATGTGTTCTGCAGAGACCCGGAGTGGCGCGCTCGATATGACCACGAGAGCGGTAACCTCCTGCCGGTCATATTGGACTGACCAGGATACGCGAATAGGCCGAGGCCGTTTGGGTTGGGACGATTGACGGATGAACTCTCTGGGAATTGGAGCCACTCTTCGACTTCTTGGTCGTTTTCAAAACAATGGAATTGCCCGTATGTGAGCTCCCTCACGCCGACGATACTAGTGTGGGCATCCTTGTGATAACCATACCAGAACTTGCGATCTTTACTTTTCTCTCCGAGATCTCTGAAGCAGTCGGCTACGAGCTTCACTGCGGCCGTGGCGTTCGCGACGAATATGAGATCGAAATCTTTCGAGCTTGCTCCGAGGAAGTTGAGCATCTTCTCGCGGACTTGGTCGACGATGTCGCCGGATAGTTTTGCGGGTGAATTTTCCGAGTGAGGGTTGCCGTATAAGCTTGTGACCATCTTGGATGCAAATCCCTCTACGAGGGATCTTGCATAAATTGTTGCACCACCATGGTCGAGATAGACGCCTATATTACATTAGAAGTTAGATTATACACTTGTAGTAGCCATGATACCTTACCATCGTTCATATGAGGATACTCCTTCTGTTTCGCCTTATGGTTAGCACACGCCCTGGGGTGTCATGATTATAATAGGAGCGGAGATGGGTAATACAACAACGATATCCAATTTCTCCGTTGGGGTATCAGAAGGGGTTATTAAGAGGGAACAAGCAACACTGACCTGCCGTAGAACCTCTACGTCAGAATTATATTCTTTCGATGTGTTGGCTGTCATTTTGGGGGTGTTAGGGAAAGGAAGCGATGGTTAGACCAGATTATTAATTATTTAATTGAGATAAGGGCAGTAACGGTTATTGAGAATGCTGCAATTCTGTGATTCAGACGAAAACGAAGCTAGCATTTGAAGATAAGTGTTTCAAAAACAACGTGCGAGCTGGATCAATGTCTTTGTTTTTCTGTCGAGGTTTAGGAGCACATGGGAATGTCTCTGGATCAGAGACACCCTTTTATATCTAGCCTTGTGGTGGTGGGTAGCAGAATTACAAAGACGAGTCACCTAGTATATCGAGGCCGATGGACCAACCGAGCCGATTTAATGGAATCAATAAAAACTTAATCAGGAAATTGTGTGGCAAGTCACTCGACTACTGCATAATGGGCTTCCGACACAACGGTTACTCAGCGATGAGCCCCTTGGCTGCTTTGTACCGATCCGATGCGCTACACCAGGATATCACTAGATGCCACTTCTAGATTGTGGATATTCTCATGCATGGTTGACTGTCAACCGGTCTACGATATATCAGGTGCGTAATGAATCCTATTCAGACCTAACAGATAACGTCAGCATCCTATTCGTTGGAGGATGACGCGGGAAGTATGGTTCAAGTCACAGAGGGGTCGAGGGAAAGATGATCGCAACTAGAATTCACGCAGCTAGCATCCACGCAACCAACATCCACACAGTCTAGACACTAGCCCAATTAGTTCCCGGTGTTCCTTCAGGTGTGAAGCTGACAGGGCAGCGGACAAGGCGGAGTATCGTCATCCCACCCTACCTTGAGCAGAGTGTCTGATATTCCCAAGGCTATTGGGTGGACGAGAGGCTTCACCTCCATTAGCCACCACCTTGTCGCCAGGGTCTCTTCCGAGTGGGTGTAGCTTTAACCACTGTTGATAGATAGAAGTTGACCGAGACTAGGTATCTATCCATATCCTGATGCTGTGGGATATATTGAGTAGGGGTCAAGATGGGCTAGTCTTGCGGATAGAGTTGAGTATCTAGATGTTAGCCGACGACTATTATTTCCAGGACGAGACATTTCCAAGGAAAAAAATTCATTTCTTCCCCTCTGGGATGGCGATGGTAGCTTCTGGGTAGGCTATGCTTGTTAACTCATTTTAGTTGATGCGGAGCTGAGGGCCGTTGAGCCATGTGGGCGTGTAACTGAGGCCACCGACGATCTCGTAGTATATAGCAGGACAGTTATTCAAATCAAGAGGTGTCATTGCCTTGCGCCCACTGCGCCAAGTGGCATGTACCGTCTCGTTGGTGGGTTGAAGTGACCGTTAGAATATTTGTGTGCTAATCTGGCGTATAGAGTCTAGACGAGTTTCCTACCAAAGTAGTTAGGAAGTTCGAAGGTGATACGACTTGGCCTAAAGGCGCACTTGGGAGCCTCCAAGCAAGTAATGTAACTCCGTATGACGATAGGTCCCGCTTACGTTCAGGGCTAGCGATTGGTTCGCATGTGTCACGAGCCTAGACATCACCTTAAGCGGTTCGTCCCAAGGTTGGTCGCACAGTCTCGCTTCATTTCTTGAAAAAAAATTACAACCTTGACGTTGGCAGTAGACAGGACCAGGCCTGATCAAGATGCCGTTTTCCGTTTTAAGGAATGATCATAGGGCAGTGCTTCCCTATCGGGCTGAACGACTTGGCTTTCGTGCCTATAGCTCGAGGGCCTCAATACCTCATGGGTTCCTCGTGATTGGTGTGATGTGTTAAGGCCATTGGTGTCATGACTAGCCCTGTCGAGCTCCGGACAGGCCGCCGAAGACGGAAAACGGTTCACACTTTGAGGAAAGGCGTAAAAATGTGTTCATGGCTCGGAGGAGCATGCTTGTGAAAAAAAAGTTCCCATATATCCCAATTATTGTAAGGCGCAAGCACGATGGCTGTCGCGGTGAGCGAGAAGTGATGGTGATGAGGACCTGTCAAACAGGTGGCCCGAACTGCGCTGTAGCATCCCAAGGCAATGGGTGGCCGTATAGGAGGCGTCCTATTGCTGCTCTAACCCCAGATCCTCACAAGGTTGGTGCAGAAAATATTGCTAGCATCTCACCAAGGTCGCAGAAATCGTAGCTGGGAGGCCCCGAAACGCATGTCGTTTACTGCTCGTCATTGGACAGCGAGGACCCCTCCACCAGGCCCATTATTGAGGCCGATGCCGTTAGACAGCTGTATAATGCAGCACCCCTGGTCATAAGAGATACTGTTGCCGTCGATTTTCCATTTTAGGACCCATTGAATTTGGTTGCTTTATTGGTAAAAAAAAGCCTGTACTATACCCTGATAAGCTGATGCTAATCACTTCCTTCTGCCTTGTCTGTCAATCTCTGACTCGTATGAATTGCGATAGATAGACGCCGCCGGTTCCATTGAATGCAGGTCCCCGCATTGCACGACTGCATTGGACATTGGACTGACGTGGACTAATCTCGTTCAAGTTGGCAGCCCAAATATGAACTTGTACCTGGTCGATTCAGGTGAGCCGAGACGCATGCGGCGACATGAGAGGATCCCGGAAGTTAGTTCTTGCATTCACTATGCATGGTGTGTTACATCAAGCTCAAACTCGACCTTGGCCTCGATGAGGTTGTAACGTGCGCTAGACAGGGCTAGGCACGGCATGTAGGTAGGTAAGTACCTTACTGTATACCACCTCATCTGCTATGGTGAGAACTAGCGTAGGTATTAGATAGAGAAAGCGCGTCACCCGTGAATCCAATATCTCGACGGTAAGGTCGACTGATGTCGATCTGCCGAATGGCGAAATACCTACCTGGTCCCCTGGCTGGCGAGGGATCATAATTAATAATACGGCGCCAATCACACTAAAATCCGCTCCTATTGCCACCCTTGGGGCCCTGGCCGGGTGATGCCAATCGATAGAAAGTATCTAGTTGAGTGACGAACCATGCCCATTACGGACATGTTAGCCTGACCTTAGCGGGGGACTGATGCAAAAGGCCAAAGGTTGTAAGAATCGTTCGATAGTACTAAACAAAAGAAACGATGCTGACGATAGAGCATAGCAAGATCGCTGCATCTTGTCTTATCTCGACCTTCGCTAACCCGCCCGGACTAAGCTTAAAAACTCGTCATCTGGGCCGTTCGGGAAAGTGGATGCCCGGTGTTTGACCGTAAGCATTGCATTCGTTCCAGATCGGGGTTGGGCAAGGCAAGTTCTGCCCAGTCTACTGCATGTAGTGTACAGTAGTCTAGGTACCTATCACCATCTAGCCTACTATAGGTAGTATGCGATAGATGTAGGTGTGGGTTCACTGGTGGGTTTATCATGTGCCTCATTGAGCCCTCATTGAGGGCTCTCGACGGTCTAGTGGCACGTGAAAATTATACTTCACAGCTGCGGCGTATAGTGCGGCCGTGGAGCATGTTGCCAAGTGGAGAGAATCTCCGGTACTGCTGTACTGCTGTAGCCTGTCTACTGTAGTAGATGCTACGTGGAGCAGAGACGACGACTCGAAATACCGTGATGATCGTGTCAGTCTGTACAGCATGCTTGAACCCCTGCAGGTCGAAACGGTGTACCCTACTAGGAACTGATCGACACGGTAAGATGGGGTCTTGGCTCTTGAATCTTGGGGAGAATGATATGATTATTGCCAATAACGCAAGTGAAATTACCCTCAATTGGTGGTGATTGTTGTGTGCTGTGATGATGATGAGATCATTGGAGTCATGTTGAAGAACGGAAGCACCCGGCAGTTCGATAGGATCTCCAGATTGCAAGTATTATTTGATTCAATACCCGCAGTGGAACCTGACCGCTTAGGCACCCGTGCGCACACCTTATCGGGGCTTAACCTGGCTGTATAGGCATGTTGATAGCATTGGGGGATCTCTCAATGGACATCTATAGTAGTGGAGGGGTGGAAAATCCCTTTCCGTGCTGCCGATGACGGGACATGAGCTCTCGTCCCGTCCCGCCCGGGACCAAGCCTAACAAGATTTGCTTATCGGATTCCCGCTTCAAAGGCTTGTCTAGTGTGGCAAAAACCGACTTCAAAGCCTGTTTATACATACATCACATTAGGACGAATTCATATATATCTAAGTTGCACTGTCATTAGGTATATGTCGACTTCTTTTTATTCTTCACGTGGGGTCCCGAGTGCGGGGTTGTATCATAATTTATAGTTTGGTCAATATTTTTCTATATGTGCAGGTGAACATTAGCGTATTCCTATTACATGCGGCCGGTTTTCATGTCACTGCGCTGAAGCATCATGCGGATTTCGCTAACGCTACCGACTTTTCTTTAAATCGCATGGGAATCGTTAAACCAAGTGCCGTGGTCGTGCAGGCGGAATTTTCTCCGGCCTGGACCCAACCATCTTAAGCGCCGAAAACTCCCAAGGTGCCAAAATGTGGATTCGCCATTTCCCGGTTTACATTTCGCCGAGATGAAGCATAAAGCCTTAATGTGGGTTTCTCTCAAAACGCGAACAACATGACTACTAAAGGAATGAAAGCCAAGCTCTTAATAGAGAGTGTACCAACACCCCCGGTAAAAGGTGTGAGATTATTTGTTGGTGTTGGTATTAAGGTGGACTGATATGCGGTACCGGTAGCGGTAGTAGTAGCATTATTACTAGGACAGTCCGACACAGTAAAGAAGTTGGCACATGTGATCCTGGTCTTGTTGGCGAAGTGGAAGACAATGCTGCGATTGAGAAAGTAGGAACCAGGGCCTTCGCTCATGGCGGTGAAGTCATCGTGGAACTTGGCCGTGAAGGGGTCCGAGGTGATCTTGCCGTACTTGCCACTGAGGTCTCCAACTTGGCATGTGGCTGGCTTAGTAGAGTCACAGGCTGGATCCTCGCCGCGGATGAAGGGATCGAGACTATAAAAGTTCAGGGGTTAGCAATTATGACTTCTAGCGAGACATATAGCTCGTTGGAGCTTGTGGCAGTATGCAGGTATGCAGGAGCAAAAGAAAAGCGAGACCGGAAATCAGCAATTGAGGGATACGTACTGAGCCAGGGTGTTGGTACAGTTGCCTGAAGCATCAACCGGATCGACGTGGATATGGTAGACTGCCTATGTATTAGCATATATAATCGTATTCGGGGTCAATGAAGAGCTCATACTGAAGGGTCCGCCCTCTTTGGGCAGATTCGAAAATGTAACCTCGAAGTCAACGCCGACACCATTAGCTCCAGTAGTGGCCTTCACGCTCCCTTTGACGTTGTTCTTAACTGGGGCAAAAAAGGACGTTTTTGGGAGCACAGCGATAGCTTCTTTTCCGATAGGGTTGTTCTTAACGACGGTGGCATCTCCCAGTTTCTATAAACGAGAATCAGCAAAACGGCTTATTTCAATAGGCTCGCGATTCGGAAACTACTCACACCTGTCGTAGTGTTCTGTGCAAGGACACTAGCACCCAGAGCAGAAAGGGAGAGAATACTTGACAGACGCATTATGTATAGGCTGCCTGACCTGAAGTCTACGCTGTGATAGTAGGTATAGATTTGCGTGTTGAAATGTTTGCTAATGTCCTTTCTGGATAAGTAGCTAGATAGATGCTCAGCTAGGTTGGTAATGGGTTAGTTAGGTAAGAGAAAGTATGAATTGTGTAGTGAGGAAAGCAGGTGGAATGTGAAGGGCTGTTTGCTAAGTAGGGTGACAAGATATAAGATATACAGGCAGCTGGTCTAAAACATGGGATGTGGGCCGTTTAAGTACCAGCTAATACAAGGCAAGCGCAGCTATGGCTCAACTGACAAACAAACAAATTACGTAGGTGCCCAAGCTGACGGTCTCCTAGCATAATACAATGCTAGAGAGTAAAATAAGTACAATGACAATAAAAATAGAGGCAGGCCGGCGCCTTGTTGTCCATGTCCCTTTGACCCCCGCGGGTGTAACACGGCCAATCCGTATACACACTTACATTATTACATAGGACACATGAGAGGGGTTCCAGTGGTGACACGGCCATCTCGGCGAGACAGAGTACATTACCCATTATTGGGTAAGAAGAAGTCGATTCCTGCTGTGACTGTGTTGCGATAGGCCACTAGAAATTATTCTGCCCCTGAAATACACCATCCATCGAACTGCACATGCTATTGGCAATGAATGTATTTGTCCTCCGACGTACGTATAAAATGTTTGTAGGCTGTGGAAATCTGCAGTATCGCGAGGATAAAGGACAGTGCCAAAGGGACCCAGAGAGACAATCGTTCAATCAATTTAGATTGGCATGAGAGGTGCCGAGTAGCCAATCAAATACAGGCTGTATGTAGTGAGAAGCACAGCATTGAGTGAGTGAATCAGCATTGATGAGGATGAACAATCGAAGGTCTCTTTTAGCCGCGAATGACGAAAATAGAACCTTTTCAACAAACGTATAATGCTGACTACGCGGCAAGCTTTCTTTGAACCTGGCTGAAAGAAAAAGGGAAGATGGGGATACCTGAGCCCTGCATCTGCATGTCACCGCCCTCGGGAGAGACATTGTTCGGGGCCGCTCCCACCCATAACGGTTTACGGCAAAGGATACAAGTCCGACAAGGTAGTGGCTTACTGAAGGGAGTACAGCATGAGTATGGGCAATCAGAGCGCGCGCTGAATGCAGGTCCCTGCCCTGTTGTCCTGCTGTCTCGCAGAGATGAAGAAATGAAAGACGCCCAACGTTGCCGTATCCCCTGACCACTGCAGCATTTTTGTCACCTTCAGCCCCCAAAGATTTACATGCATTTACATACACTCTTCGTCTAGCTTAATTAGCGCGCGCTACCCCAACGTCGGCAGCTAGAGTCCATGATCGATCAGACTGCCACCTACACTAACGGGTTTCTGCCGGTTTTGTGGGAGGGCTTCGAACAGCTTCGCAGCTCGTCCTCCAATACGAAAAGAGTACTAGATCACCCCTGGAGGGAGATTAGTTCCAGTCCCTCGCTACCGACAAGAGAGAGTAATCATACATCTAGTTCGTGGGCCCTTGCTTTGTACGGGCGTAAAATACCATCCGGACTATAGCCCTCGCGGGAGCAAATATTCCCGAGTGATTGGCTCATGTTTTTTGGAGTCCTATGAAACTAAATTTCGAGGATTAACGGATTCCTAGTAGATGATAATTCAGCATGCGAATAACAACGTCAATTGGTCGGGGTCTTGGGCTGTGCTACCTAGAGAAACGGTAGATTCTAGCTAGGCATGATAATGACGTATCACATGTAATCCGTTTGCCTGGTTATACTACGCGATAGGGAGGATATAAATGAGAATAAGTGCCTAAGCTTACGATAGACGAGAGCGGCAGATTGTTAGCCCTGCCTCCAATATCGGGATTTCGATACCTACCATCCGGCTAGGCTGTAAGGTTCTGTGATGTACCTGATGTGATGATATGGACACTTCGGGGATGATGTACTGCTCCTTATACAAAATTGAATCTAAGAACTGTGCATTATCATATGGGATGCAGCTTCTATGGGACGTTGCGCATTGACATTCTAGTGATCATCGCCACCTGCGACCCAAAGACGGTATTACGGTATTAGAATCCCGGATGATATCAAGCCCGTATCCCGTCAACTACGCATTACCCGCACGGGCCCGGAGCTCCGAACCCAGTCATAATAATAAGTCCTTGTAATCGATGAGAAAGCCGCTCAGAGAGAACCTCCGCATATGCCTGTTCCCTCGTTCAGGCTCTGTCGGAGTGTTTGTTGATGATGAAATCCTACACATGTTACTGTGATGTTGCTGTCCGCTGTGATATGCCAAGACGCCGAGTTTCGATGACCCATAAACACAACCATCATCTACAGTACATATACATTATATCGAATCGTATCGAATCGAACCGAGTCGCATGCTCCTTACTATAGTGCGATCGCGCCGCGTCGATTCTCGCGCATATGCAGCACGCCCTGCAAGCCGCAGCATACCAAGAAAGCCTAGAAGGGACGCGCAATACGTTAGCCACCAGCGCTCTCGTAGATATCATCACATCCAAGGGGACCGGTTCCCTTTGTTTTATATAACCTACTGCGTATACAATAACAGCCGTGAATATCGTGCTCGAGACCTCGCTGGTGTTTTCGGGATCGTCGACGCCGCCCACGAACTCGTGATGCCTGCTGCGATACAGACTACCGATGACAGAGAGGATGATGATGGCAAAGAAGGAGATGACAACGCTAGCAACAAATAGAAAAAAGTCAGCTCAGAGCCATATTTTCATAATTCTTCCATCTTGTCTCATTGATTTGATGGGGCTCCTTCTGATGGAGATGAGTGACGAAAGGGATGGAGTTGTACAACGTACCAAGACCATGCTTGCATCGCCCCGACGACGGGCTTCATGGCGGCGGTGGATTGGTGGCCAGCGAATGCTGCCTTTCGATGCTTGGGCTTCTATTCAACGGAATTGACCGGGCGGGAAGCGGAAAGACCACGATGCTGGCTTTGTCGCGTCGTCTTCGTGTTGGTTAGGTAGGCTTGACTGTATGAGTTACGAGTAGAAGGTTAGTGTAGGTAACCGGAGCTCTGGACTAGGTTCTAGATTAGGTTGATTAGCTGTAGGCACGCTAGATCCCCGGAATTTAGTTGGATTGAATAGTTTTGATAGGCCAGGGGATGACATAACCCCACAAATTCTGTAGGTACCAAAAAGAGAACACTTAACGTCCCTAACAGAATACACCAACCATCGCTACCTTCTCCTTCTCGTCAACACCATAAGAATCATATGAACTATATGGGGTCCATTATAGGCATCTCGTTGCAATCGTCCAAGTATAGGTATGTTTCAGAGACATAATTCAAGGGAACCCTACTTAGTCATAACCTCGTCGCACGGTACACGACGAAGGTATTCAGGCGGTTCTTCCAGTTAACCTCATCACTGGTGTCAATTATAAGATTTGCACCTTGCATCAAACCATCTTCGTTATTCTTGAAGAATAGGTATTTATTAACACTAAATATAATTTTTTTTTCTCCTTAAACACTAAACACTGCTTATCAGAAAAGATTAGGAGTTAAACGCCGTGACCTTGGTATTGACCGATCCCTTACTGCCAGCCTTGGTGGTGGTGGGGGAAGCGGCTTGTCCGCGAAGTCAACTGTGCTGACGGAGAGGTTGCCATCGGACGGCTGCGATGACACGTGTATCATTGTATGGATATGGACCTTTCCGGAGGGCGGCGGCGCCAGATTTTCATCCTCGGCTCCTGCGACCTCGACATCGATGTCCCAGTTCGAGGACGATAGCACTCGTTTTGCGGACCGGCTAATTGGTCGTGGGCGTCGTGTTCCGACTTCCTCCTCCCGCGCTTCCCGAGCAGGGCTGTCTAACCGCCGTGGCGACATCATGATGACGTTCTCCGGTGAGGTGAACGATCTTTGCCACGGGATTGTGTCTACCGTTAAACGCTTGGTATTTGAACCAAGTAGTAATCCCATTTTCTTAAAGAGCGGTTGTAACGTAGCGATGCATCCTGCAATGATGCCTAAAGCAAGCTCAACAATAGCGCTGACTCCGACGGCTCTGTACAGTGGCATGCATGTTAGTACTGGCGGGTAATTATCCGTGACACAGGAGGCTTACATTATCCCGTCTTCCGGGTCTTTGGTTGCTTGTCCACTTCGCTGGACATAGACCAAGCGGATGATGAGAGCAATACCAGAGCTAACAGTCTCAGCATACTTGACTTTTGTGGCCAAATTAGGTGCGGAAACTACTTACATGATCCCGAAGCTTAGTATAGCTGCGACTCCCACCTTCGATTGTCGGTTTATGCGTACGTTCCATAATACTTTAACGCTATGCGTTAGCAAAATCTCCCTAAGGCGACTACTTTGTAGTCTAAAGTTAGAAGGATTCGGTTTCTGATATCACTTACTGGAGATTGGAAGGAGACCAAGTATCCAATCCATTGCCGCAGCAAATGAGCCCCAAACAAGAGTAGCAACCTGAATTGCCATACCGTGGCTACATGACCCTGACGCCCCTTTTACCTTATCCCAAAAGTAGGAAGGAGGTGAGCATTGAAACACCACGAGGAAGAAATACGCGGCGGTCATGACTGCGGTAACGCTTATTATGGTGAGCAGAACTAGCCTGTGCCATTTGACCACCGCGATTCGTAATAGGAATAAGGCAATAGAAGCCCGAGCCAGGCCTGACACCAGGCCTGAGATCGCCATATTACCAATCCACCCCTTGAGCATAACCCCAGCGCTCTCGGGGGAAAGCTCTGCGCTCGGCTTGCCTAGGCCACCGTCTATGACGGAAACGAAGACTAAAGCCGCACTGGTCGTGTAGCCGAGCTATATTCATCGAGAAGATTAGCCTCTATGATCTTCCGAACTAGGTCATCTCCACATTCATACCAACGCTACCAGCATGAGATAGTCGTCTATGGTGACTTTTCTAAGTATCACAAGTTTCACGAACGCACGCATCAACGATGTGACCCAGGCGAGGACGAGAAATATCAGCTGTAGAACAAAGAGGCTTGTCCCCGGCGCATTCACGTCGAAACCCAGATTCCTGTCGGTCGTCATAGTAGGTAGGATTGATGGATTCCGATTCCTATGCAACGGCGCAGCGTATATACCGATAATTCGCCTAGCCAACGATGCAGAAAATTTATATGTTTCCGTTTTTCCTTGTCGGGAATTTCTCCTGCGCTTCGTGCTTAATATGGTATCACGCAATCGTCGGTTGGAGTTCGCTGTACGTATATATCATCTCCACGCGGATAGCAGGTTGGACGGATTCCGGGCTCAGCTCAGGATCATATTGGGAGTCCTCGAGGTCTGTCTCGCTGAAATTTTGGGCCCCAAATTATCGTCGGTGGCGACAATACCCAAGATGAATAATGGCACTGCCAGCAGTAGAATTTGAAGTGCAACTCTTTTTGAAATTAGGTCTTGTCCACAACGTCCATCTATGTATAGTCCGCACTACCAGGGGGAAACTGGGTCTCTGGGAGGAATGCTCAGGGTTGCCTCGTGGCTGCGGCGAGCCTAATGCAACATGGAACCCTTGGGAGCTGTGATGTGGCGTGCCGGATCGTCTTCAACACCTCCTGGGCATTCTACAAAACAGGAGAGTGCGTCATAGGGTACAGTAAAGTCTATCTGTCCCTCGGAGCTGTTTCAAGCTGATCTCTATCGTGACTCAAAAAAAATTCGTGATGGCCCCCTTTTGGCCCCAAATAATTGTTGGAAAAAAAGGTCCAGATGTTGGCCGCGCCGTAACAGTTAGTGCTGCTTGCTGCTGACCAACGGTACGATATTCATAGTCAAGACTGCGACGCCACTCACGTAACGACAAACTTTGCGCTCGATATGTGGCACTTACCTAGCTTAGGTGGACATACGACTACTAACGCTTCGTAGAATAAGAGGCGTCGTCGGTTGCGCACCCGAAAACAATTTTTAGATCTAGATGGGGCACCCTGGATCTACGCCGTAGACTACGAACCAGATTGCTCCGAACGCGCGCCATATTGACCCTCCGCATTGCAGCGTGTGTGGGCACGAGGTTGAAAAAAGGAACACATCATTGTGGAAAGGCTGAGTTGCATTTTAAAATCCTATTGGCACCGCTCGGGATGTCGCCCTTTTGTGAACCGTTAAATGTATCATGCAGGAGGGGGCGTCATCTCTTAAAATACTAACAGTGTTACATCGGTCTTATCGACAGCTGAGGAGGGGACCCATCGGCGATAGATAATAGATGGTGATCCCGTAATGCCTACTACACTAATCGTATTTAAAAGGCAGCTCGGGTTCAGCGAAGCGCACATTTTAGACCCCAAAACCGTATTCAAGCTTTCGCAAGATGTTGCAACTCAATCAATGAACCCTCCGCTAACTCAGCTAGCATTGCCTAGGCCAGGGGGGCAAAAGCTTTCAAAAAGTTGGCAGCGGAGCGGGAGTAGGAGGGGGAGGGTCAAGAGATACAGGATTATCGGTTATTGGCTTACTGTGTTCCGAATATTCAATGAGCCCTCAAAAGAATGTTTCAATCAACCGCCCCTCCTCGCTTGAAACATGGGAGCACCTGATAGAAATCTTCACCACATGCTTTCCCTAGATGAGCTGACCTGGTCTGACCTTTCGAGCTGCCCAAACCGGCACGCCACGACCAAAGCTAGATTCCTCAAACGTAATCAACACCTGCGTCCGGCCCCGACTTGTCGTCCACTATCGACGCTGTGCGACCTGTCAAGAAGCGACATATCATCCATCCATCCATCCACTCAGAAATCCTCTAGTTTGTAGACGCTGTAGGAAGGTTCTTCGTAAGGGTGTGCGCTTTTGCAGGATATCAGCGTAAATATTGCAATACCTTGCTCGCCTATAATAGAATACGAGACATACGTTTTCAAGGCCGCCACGGCTTTTCTAGTCGTTTCTTCTCCCACGCATAGCGTCTCGACGCAGACCTCGTCCACGTACTCTAGGTCCCCAACTTTTCCGATGGCCGGATTCGCACCCTCAGTCGGGCGAAATTGGCCTTGGCCCACCACCGTCGTGAAGGCACACTCACTATAGTTGCCTTGCCGGCCAGCGCCCGCGGCAAAGATGGCAGACTTGCACGCGGCAGCGGCAGATGGCGGCACGTGAAATACGAGTCGGAAGCGTAGCGTTGCCATTTTGAATAGGAACTTAGTCGCGTCGCAAATTACTCGTATATTAATTAGTTTGAACAGGACGGAAAGAAGTTAATAATGATGAATAAAACGTCTGTCACTCCGATGTCCAGTCAATTAGCCCCTCCTTCCTTCTAGTCAGTATGCGGGGTTCCTACCTACTACCCAGGAGGTAGTCAATACGACAAGAAGTTTCGGGATAACCAATTAAGGAAATAAGATATCTCGAACGTTTAACGCGAAGACTCCAACTCACTATCTACATAAGTACTCATTGGCGATGTATGCTTTCAGAGAGGGCGGAGCTTGTTTCTAATAATTCCAACAACAATTTTTTTTAAAAATAAAAAATAAAAAATATCAAAAAATATCGTAACAAGTTCCCATCTAGATACTTATTTACTTCGCATGTACCTATCAATAGTAGGTGCTTGCAGAGATGGTTGAAGGCTTACAGTGATTCTATCGACCTCCTCAACGGACTTGGCACGTTAGAGGGTTCTATTGTCGGTAAATTAGGGACCAACTGGTATCTAGATATATTTACCCCACATCTATATTATAGCGTAGCCTCCGGTATATTTCCCTCGGCCTAATCTTAAGTAATCATTGCATACCTGGCAGGCCAGGCTCTCGACGGTGCAAAGATATGCAACGCAATTGATATCTACTATAACTTGATTACAGTGAGACATCGACTTTAATACTTAACATGGCATTGCAACGATGCAATCATCGCTTCATTCCAAGCCATGTGTGCGGAGAGTTTGCTCCAGTATACCGTCATAAATGCTAGTTCTAGAAAAGACGTTGTTGATTGACGTTGAGTAACAGTGACGATGACGTCACGACCAGTTGTTCATGTTTGTATTATCTGCTTCGTCACTCACGACATAGAAGGAATTTCTAATCGAGTAGTTGAATTAAAATCTACTCATCGCTTATATCGTCAACGTTGATCTCAACCTAGCTGTATCTTATATATACAATTCTTAAACTCCAAGAGAGGGTAACGTGGAGGAGCATCAACTTGCGCTCTTTACACTACAGATCATCATGTCTGGTTCTCAGTTCAAGGAGGGTGAGTAGTATACCTCATGAATATCAAGCACAATCATTTACAAATCATAATGAAGGTCATTCGATCCCAGTGACTCACCAGGAGTTCCCCGGCAAGGAGCACAAGCTGCCCCTCGAGGCACAATACGACACCCTGCCAACAGACGAGGGTGGCTTTCAGAAGCACCGCGCAGCCGGCAAGCTAGAGGGCAAGAAGGCGCTTATCACAGGCGGCGACTCTGGAATAGGCCGAGCAACAGCGATTCTGTTCGCCATGGAGGGCGCGGATTCCTTCATAGCCTACCTCCCCGACGAGGAGAAGGACGCGCAAGAGACGAAGAAGCGGGTCGAGGCGAACGGCAGGAAATGCCACTTACACGCCACCGACTTGACTAGCAAGGACAATTGCAAGAAGGTCTCCGACGAAGCTGTCAAGGCGATGGACAGAGTCAACATCCTCTTCAACAACGCCGCGTACCAAATGATGACCGACGATATCCATGACCTTAGCGAGCGAGTACCGCCCTTCCGGGATATGCAGTATTAAGGATAGCTTTATATAATACAAGTAGACAGACGACCACCTAACATTCTATTTCTAGGGATCAATGGATACACACTTTCAACACCAACATCCACCCTTATTTCTACCTCGCAAAGTACGTTCTACCACAGATGAAGTCCGGCGACGTAATCATCAACAACGTGAGCATCAACGCGTATATCGGGCGGCCAGACCTTCTGGACTACACATCGACAAAAGGCGCGGTCGTTTCCTTCACACGTGGCCTAAGCAACCAGTTCGTCTCAAAGGGCATCCGCGTCAACGCCGTGGCACCAGGGCCGGTGTGGACGCCTCTCATCCCTTCGACAATGAACGGGGAGGCGCAGAAGTCGTTCACAAGCCCTATGGGGCGGCCTTCGCAGCCGAGCGAGATCGCCGCGTGTGTTGTGTTCCTCGCGGCCAAGGACAGTTCGTCAATTAGTGGACAGACGATCCATTGCAACGGTGGTGTCATCGTCAACGGCTAGATATAAGGAGCCTGGTGATGATGCAGGATTGGGAAGGGTTGAATATAATAGTGCGAGCGTCTTTTATATAGTGTCACAAAGTAATTTTATGGGCTCTCTAGTTCAAAAATTCGTAAAACCTATTGTCTCAGCATAACTCCTGACCTATCATGATACGAGTATTATTTTTGCCTCGGTGTCAAACGAAGAATGCATCTCCCGCTATCCCAATGTAACTAATGCTAAACATTATTGGTGTAAATGCTATATCCCTAGGTATCATAGTCCGTAGACTGTTCGTAGCTTCATACCCTAATCACTACCCAGTCCACGTGTGAACATTGCGGAGCGCATATTTTCCTTTCGGATCTTCAGACTTCTTTCTCTTTGACCTGCTCTCTTCCATCCTCTTCGTCATAACGCGCTGCAGCGTCCAGGAAATATCAGTCTCTTCAATGTGAGAGCTATAATCAGAAGTAGTATCGCCAATGCCCGCGGGACTAGAACCAGCCGTTTGGCGTCTGCGCAAGCCGGCATCGAAGAGTGTGTGTTGGGCGATTGAAGATCGTCCCCCAAACGACTCAAGACGGCGCCTCTTACCCCCCTCTCGAATCAACTTCTCATTTTTCATGATGTTAAGGTTTGAGGCTGAGGTTTCGGATCCCGGTGTGTTTATCTTGGCCCCATACTCATAGAACTGGGGATGTTCAAGCAAACCGCTACGGAAGGCGTTGACGCCGACGAGTAACTTGGCAAGATCGACGAGTTCTTCTAGGTATTCGATGATTTCCATCATACCAGCGGCTGAGGCTTTCCATGCTAGAAAGGCCTGCCGTGTCGTCATCTCCGGGGCTATGTTAGTAATGACTGTAGAGGGGCCGATTTGGATTTCTGTGTTATTTTCCGTTGAATTCCCTTGTCCGCGCGCGAGTAAGAGTTCTCGAATATGTGCTACATACCGAAGCTGAGCTACGCGACTGGATGGTAAATATTGCGGTATAGGTAGTCTGGTAGTCAGTGCCTCTTGAACTACGAATAGAGTGAGACTAACACAGCCGGCCACATTCCTCCGGTATGGTAGGATTTCCTCGTGTAGCTCTTCAAGAATGCTTCTGCCGAACAGCCTTCGGATGTGTAACATATTGTCCATGCGCTCGATGATCTGAAAAAGAACATAGATCATTTCGTCGTAGACTAATGCTTGCCCTTCGAAGTTACCCTTGATTCGTGGCTCAGTCAAACAAAATGGTAAGAAGGTTCGAGCAGCATCGAGCGCTCGTTCAGCTTTCTCCTTGGCACTCTTGAAGTTCGATTCAAGTGCTTGTGGCTTGATGTCGACGGAGCTAGGCGAGTCGACCCCCACAGCCACGGAAGACTCCATGATGGAAATCTGTGATATGCTCGATACTAAAGACTCGACTAGTCTGTCCCGGGCACGTACTGGGAATACGGCCATCTCAACCGCGAGTGCTACTGTGCCACCAACAAGAAAGCATACAAGTCGTTTGACGTAGGTCTGCCACGGGGCATCATCGTTCACGGGGACAACAGTTGCTATCTTCGACTTAGTTGATAACTTTAATAACTAGTAGAAGATAGACACTTACCCAGGCCAACTACCGACAAGCTTATCATTGATATGGTTCCGGCTTTGACGTACTAAGTTTACGAGTCAGGAATCGCCATATTGAGCGTGTTCTAGAAGTGTGGAAGCTCCCGAAATATGAACTGGCCCGAAAAGGAGCCATTTAGAAAATGACACCAAGAACCTTGTACTTACCGATGTAGCTAGGTGAATATAACTCGCAGGCAAGAGCCCAATAGCGAGGATAACTACTAGGACCACTCGGTTTCCTTGTCCGGCTTCCCACGCTATGATGCCAATCGAGCAACCGAATATGGTGCCAAAAGCCCTTAGGAAGAATCCTAGGAAAGTTGTACCTATAGAAACTTCAAATACCAGGATCAACTGAAGAGTAGCCCACGTCCCTCGCACTGACACATACCAAGCATTGAGCGATGGTACGAACGCGGGCCACGTGACCAATAAGGCGGCGATAGCCATTTTGAGCGCGAAGGCAAGATGATCAGAGTCCTGAAAAAACTCGATTGCATCGGCCGTCAGGCCACGTATCCGGAGGATGTTACTACTCCGTGACTCCTGTGCACCTTTTCGGTGTGTTTCATCCCCGCTCCGAGGCAGAGCTTCTATAAAACCAGCTGCACCCATTTCTTCATCAGTCATTGGCGCACGATGCCCGCCGGTTTTATTACTAGCGCTTTCTTCATCCGCATTCCTACTGTCCTCTATCGGTGCGTGGCCAGTCCGTGCTTCTTTTCTAGCATTCTCGGGTAGTACGTTGCCGTCTTCCTCTCCTCCAGATATAAGCCACTTCTTCCAGCTGATATGAGGCCAGTATAGCTTCCGATGCCCATTTCTGGTTTGTCTTCTCTCGACCAAGGTCCCGGCATATTTCAGCATTTCAAGGACTTGTCTAGCTGCTTGGCTGAGACCGATGAGAAAAGAGGAAACTAAATGAGTTTCCATGCGAGGCACGATATCACCCTAGAAATAACATTCGTAAGCGATTGATAGACGAAAGACAACCCCCTTTCCTTTGGCGAGAGCCACATGATCGCAATATCCCGAATAGATAAAGTGAAACAAACCTACCATCAAATCATCGCCCTCCGTCGCAATTGCAGCACTTTCAAGTGCTGCAGCTGAGTCAACGTCGAATCTAGCTAAGGCTTCGGCAAAATTTTCCATTCGAATATCCATCTCTTGAAGGGGTATTCCATCCGGTGTTGGAGATCCGGAAGGCAGCTGGGGGACATCGTAACAATAAGCTAATGCCGACGTGATAAGATGCGCAGCATCTTGAGTTTGTTCCTGTATCTCTTTGGCTGGGTGTCGGATTTGCGACATGATATGCTCCAAAATATTGATGTCGCCTGACTCTATCTGGCGGATGGGTTTGATAAGATCTATATTGCGCTGGTGTTCTGTCGTTCCTTCGTCGGAGCTTGAATCGGATTCAAATTGGTCACTATTCGCTTTCTCATCGTCTCTTGAGCCACCTGCCACCTGTTCCTTATCATCGTACGCTGCTAAAGCAAACTTGCTTTCACAAGCATTGATGAGACTAGTCGTAATTTGAACAAGACTAGTCATCATAGTGACGCTTATTGTCTTCAGAGATCGAGGTGGCAGAACTGCAAACACCAACTCGAAGTTGCATTCGGCCTGAACTGTCTTACAACTGCGAAGGCGAGCTCGCAAATTCGGCTTATTATCACTCAAGGCAGCGAGCCTTGTCCGCATTGCCTTGGGAGATGTCTTCTCGTCGTCTCCATCTTCAGTGTTGGACATAAACCAGTCGCCGGCTGCTTGGAATAAGTCGATGGTTTCCCATAGAGTCTCTATAGTGCTGGTGCCTAGAAAGCCACTCGAAAACTGGGGGAAAAGGGTGACGTTTACCAGTATTACGACACCAATTGCCGTGAATATAGGATAAAGTGTTGCTTTGAATGCTGAGAGAGTTACAACCTTTGCGGAACTAGTCAACACACTAAGATTGACTAGCATGAAAAAGAAGACGAGCTGGAATAACCTCGGTGCTGACGATCGAAGCACGCCATGGAGAATGACTGCTAAGACGAAGAAAACAGCTCGGATTGCCCAGGCAGCATGAGTATTGCTGCTATAGACGAGACTCGCCAGATAAAGACCAAGATTACTCCATCCGAGGCCGAGGAATGTACCGAGAGCTATCAAGGAAAGAGTTTCTACCACTGTCACCATCCTAATTAGCCTGCATATCATTAGAGAACGCCACGAACATTAAGCCGGAAAAAAACCCCTTATTCCGCACATACTAACAATGGCCGGAAGATAGGCGGCACGAAGATATCAACATGAAAGCACTTTCATTGCACGACTTACTCTTTCCAAAGGGTTGTCCTGGTTGACCAAATACCGAGGCCATAGCTCCGAGGTAGGTGGATTTTCCATAGACTCTTACAACAGCAGGAATCACGCCGATAATAATCGTAATAGTCGTGCTAGTAACATTCTTTAATATTGGCTGCCAAATAGTTTTTTTGCGCAGTTTTGCTGCCACACCACCGAGCCATTGTTGGCAGGCTTGTGGAAGACCGGGTTTCCACTGGCGCCTAGGCATTTTCTTTCACGGCGCCGTTGAGATGAAGTCTAGTTAGCCTGGGGGTTCGAACTCAGCAATATTTAGACCCAGTCATGGTTCCAGACACAGGTTAGCTCATCGGTGAAACTGATCGTACGGTATTATCTAAGTATCCTAGGTATAATAAGTAACAAGAGGGCTCGATAGAATACTAACGAATGTGATATCAACCGACCGGCAAGCACCGGGGAAGTTGAGTGTTACCTCTGCGGAACCACTAGAAAAATATTCATCTGAAAGGCGGAATCCGAGGGGTTGGTTATCTCTGGCTCGTGTTTTATAAGGCTACTCTTACACATTGTAAGGATCGTCTTGCTGATCGTTCTGCAGTATGAGGTGTTGGCTTTTCCATGTGACATGCGCTGAGGATCCTCGGGCTGAGCTTGCTTTGTGGGACAAATGAGATCATCTGGAGGGCTGTTGAAATTTCCCAACTCGGTAGGAGACCCCACTCCTCTACAACCCCTCCACGACTAGCGCGGGTTTAGTACTATTTAGGTGCTCTTAGCGCTACCCCTAATCTGCCTCCCCGCCTATCCAGTGGTAGGTGGTGATGTACTATACATTGTTACATCGCAAAACGCCCTTTATCTGTGACGACAGTTGCCTTGTAGCTACAGTTGGGCGGGGCTCGCTGCCTGTCCTCATTCCTGTCGCACGTCACAACCACGAGCATCCTCTATCTACCTACTTCCAATCTAATCGGGTTGGCATCCCTCGTTTCTCCAAAGGACACAACCCATTGTCAATCTCGTACCCAAAATGCCACCGCCCATAACGATAGTTGTGAGTGACTACCCCACCGAACCGCCGTAGGCCGTTACTAAGCCGACTTCTTTTGACTTAGGCGAAGCTTAAAGTACAGCTCAAGTTGTCTATTGCCCGGCTTCGTATGGTCCAACAGCGCGATGAGGCTATGGGAAAGACACAGAGGAGGGCTAGTAAGTAGTCATCAAAATCATTGCTTTCGCCGTCTAGTCGTTTCGAGATAACGAAGGTCTTTGGCCGCGAATTATGTCTTCAAAGCTCCGCGCGCGTTCGGAGCACTTGCAGGATCCCTCACAGAATAGCAATTTGCTGACCTTGAGCATTGCAGTGGCCCAGCTCCTAGAAATTGGCAAGATCGATTCCGCAAGAATAAGGACAGAGAATATTATCCGATCAGACATCAATACCGAACTCCATGAGATTCTCGAGTTATACTGCGAACTTCTTCTCGCTCGAGCTGCTCTTCTCGAGAGTCCAACATGTGATCCGGGTCTTGAGGAGGCTGTTAAAAGTATAATCTATGCGGCGCCCCGGACGGAAATAAAGGAGCTACAGCAGGTTCGTGCACTCCTTGGAGAGAGGTTTGGGAAAGAGTTTGTATTGGCTGCCATGGAAAATTCGGATGGTGGTGTATCTGAGAAGGTAGTCAAGAAGTTAGGCGTAACTCCCCCAAAACCGGAACTAGTCCAGGGCTATCTCGAAGAGATTGCAAAGGCCTACGGGGTCGACTGGCCCAAAGGAACGAGGGAGCTTGGGCAACCACCTGAACTCATAGATGAGGAACTCAACAACAATGGCCGTGATGAGGGCCCTGGCGGCGGCCACAATATCTCTAGCACAGACTTACCTGCCACGCCGCCACGAACACTTGGGTCGAGTAATCCATTACATGTAAATCCGTCGAGCCCTTCAACGGAAAATCCTCATCCCAAAGTGACACTGAACTCGATGGAGTTGAAGCTGAGCAAGAAGCCGGCTGACGCTTGTATTGCAAAACCGCGCGAAGATGGGAAGGGCACTGGCATACCTGACGTCAACGAATTAGCAGCACGTTTTGCTGCCTTGAAACGATGATTAATAATGCCTAATCTACTCTCAATGTGCTTTGAGCCTCCTTCTTTTACAGATCTTCAAGTCAACATAAAACTCGAATGGAACGACATTTGTTGGAAGAAGTGACTGGTATCTAATTTTCACGATGAGATTGGACTAGCTGTACTACATCACAACCAACTTGGTCATGGCGGCAAGGCAATTTTTTTGTGGGATATCTAGTCCCTTCCTTTAGCGTCACTGCATAATCTTTCGTTTGTAGCCACTAATGCGACCGAGGCCCTGTCTTTTCTCGCTCGCGGGTTGCTGCATGAAGGGGGGGGAGAGTGACGGAGGCTAGCCTCGAGACTGAAGTCTGTTGATAGTCAATACACAACACCCCGTATTCAAGTTCAAACAGTCTGCTCAATTCAGTCATCTTAAAAGGCAAGCGTATATATAAAAATCTATACTCTACACAAGTCTTCCGAGTCAAAGTTCTACTGAATTTAGTAGAGATAACTCCCTAGTACCTAGGAAGTAAGGGATGGTGTTTAGCTGTTGTAGCAATGGACAACTCATATGTCATAGAACATGTTCCTTCCTCTGGTCGTGACAACGACTGCCACATGTAGGTACATCTAATTATGTATTGTATATAGTGCCTAAAGTGCCTATATACCAGCATACATGTATTTAGGTGCCTCCCATACATCAATTATGTATTATGTAGTACCTATGTATGTGTGGTGACTTTATTAAATACATCATGATGTACATGCGGGCTCGCTACTTCCTTTGCAAACGAGTTGCATCTTGCGGTCTCTCAAAAATCCTGTTACACGAGATCTATACAGATTGTGTTCATACGAGGCACCTTAAGTAGTGTATTCGACCTCATCTAACCTTTGCCCTCCGCTCGAACTTGCACGATTAAGCCCCAAACATACTCCTTTCTTCTTACGAATCAGTTTCATCACCACCCCCAACCCCGCCGTCCTCCTCTTTATTTTATATATCTGTCTGCACAGATTGGGCTCGACGTGGGCTTTTGGCGATAATTGGCAGGGCTATGTTACTCTCTCCTCGACCTACCTTGTGACCAGAGAGGCTTTATCGACAACTCTTTCCAAAGTGGCAGCCTGAATACTAGGTTGCGGCAGAAGCAAACAGAGAGAACAACTAACTGTCTAGATCATGTTTCTGTCTTGTTGCCTCGCGAATCCATTGGCCAACAATTGGAGCAATCTTAGGCACTCACCCGTACAAACTCCCCTTTCAAGATGATGGAGTTAGACGAAAGTCTGGAAACCCCGAATATCGGAACCCTCAAGGATATGCCGATAAATGACCTTGAGGCTAAAATCCACGAATGCGTTATAGCCAATATCAATCGATTGGAAATCTTCAACATCCTCATGGAGTGGTTGAATGAGCAAATTAAACAAGACGTCATCACTGAATACCTCCTGGAGCGCTTTGTCAATTTACTGCATATGCATGACTATGCAGAGATTAAATCTTTCAGTCTAGCGCAAGTGGATGAAGTGTTCAATCAGTGGCTTAGAGAGAACACTATTCAGAGTCCAGCTTATACACGCAGGTATCTTATCATACAGCAGGATATGCATCATCTATTTACCAACAAAAGAGCCCAGCAATCTATGTCTTTAGCAAGGGCCGAGACGGTTGAGATTGATAAATCCAACCGATCTCACAATTCTACATATATGAGAGTAGCTCTCCCGAGGCAGCTAAGTGATACTCATTTGCAAGATGCCGGTGAGGATGATGTGACCACCGCGCAAGAAACCATCGTAATAAGCTCTTCCCCTGACACAAAAATGTCGCGGAAATCTACACGAACTAACCGCAGACGCCGCAAACACAAATCATCTAACGACACGCCGGATCCCTTCACTCTGCCGAAGAATTACATCTGCAAGCGATGTGATGAGCCAGGTAGGATGAGCCCGGTGGAGGCTGCGAGCTTTTTTGACTGATTCCTTTTACAGGACATTTAATTCAGCACTGCCCAACGAACCTCAATCCTCACTATGATCAAGTGCCGGCTCGTGATTATCTATGTTATTTTTGTGGCCGAAGGGGTGCTCACTTTTCCACGTTATGCCCAAAGAACCCTAGCGAAAGTTCCTTGACGAAGCAACGTCAGTACGCTACAGCGGACATCCGGGAACCTCGGACACCAACAAGAAGCGGTTCGCCTTACTACCTGGACCGAGGAGCCTCGACGATACGTACCCAGGATCGATATAGATCTCGCAGCCCAAAACAACGCCATCGGGATAATTACCGACCTCGTAGTCCAGAGCGTCACCGTTCCCGCCGAAGCGGACATGACACCTATAGCCCCCAGTATACTGACCAGGATGGCAAGCATCGGTCACGGTGGAGGGATGAGTTGGATGTATCTCCGTATACAGCCCGTGCGCGCTTAACCCGAGAGCTATATATGAGCTCAGATACCATTGAGGGAAAGGAATCTTCCTCTAGACCAAGGGATGACTCATCTCGCTCCCGGCGTCGATCAGGTTCATCTTCACCTTTACACTATTATCACTCCCCCTTGCCTAAGAAAACACGACAGTGGCATAGGGAACTTGATAAAGCGGCGGGAGGAACCGAAGAAGGAAGACTCGCTTACGAGGATGAGATCGATGCCCTCGTTGGATCTAAAGCATCATCATCCCCACCCATAGCCGATCCTTCACGAAACGCTCTCTCGATTAGTGAAGAGGAAGTAACTAGAGCTTCATCACCTTCTGCAGTAGTAGCTTCAGAAGATCTCGATGAGCCCAAAGATAAAGCAGAGAACTTTCTTCGTGCACTAGCAGCCGATATTATGCGAAACGACGAGGGCAAATTTCTATCAGTGGTAATGGGGTCTGATGGCGTTGCGATAGAGACTGATTGCGACCCATCTAGTGAACCTGAGTCGCCTGCTGTACAGACAATTCCTGGTCCTACACACCGACTAGTTCAATGTCCCCCATTCAGCCCGGAGGTTGTATCTCTCTTCGGTCACCGGGAGAATCCTATTGTTAACGTTAGCACCAACCGCAAGACTGCTAGCCAAATGATGGAGAACTCAAATTTCCCAACACGTAGGAAGCGGACCGGCGATACTCTAGTGCCAAGCTCTCCCTCATCGCCCACTAGAGGGGTAGAGAATGCCTGATATGAGAGTGATTTTAAACCTTACTTAAACAAAACAAGAAATTGAAACCGAAGAGGGAAAAGATGGCAGGGTTCTCCTAGCAAAGACGGTTGCTTCCCTTCGATTTTTCTATCGCCTAAGCAGAACTTTAAGCTACACTAGATAGGATCGGTAGTTAGAGGTTAACCAAGGATGACTATTTTTCTACAATTGCACAAATTTTCATGGCATCTTCTCACCAACAAGGGTCCAATGTAATAGAAAGGTCCGACTAACTAGGCAAGGAACGAGGTAAATGCGTACGTTGAATTTATAGGCGGGACCCTGATTATCAGAAACAATGGGATAATCCTGGTGATTCTCAGTCTGGATGATAACACTACCTGGGACAAATAGATACAGCAGAGTATTATCCTAACTCATATCGCGACTCTCGTCGATGAGGGCTGCAACCATACATTGGAGGCCATATCTATACCGTCATGCTCCGAGGGTTTGTAGTTGATTTTCGTCGTTAGAAAATGTGGTGTCTAGTGAGAGATGGACTCACATAGTTCCGAGATTCCCATACATGAGTATATACTATCCTTTCAGTATCCCATTCCATCCGGCTACTGGTGGGGATCATATAATATCTAGCAATGATAGATGCCTACTCTTGAAAACGAGGTTCATCATTGCACAAAATGCCTACTTGCTTGCTTGGATATGAACTCCTAACGCCATTGCCTCGAACGCCAGCCGAAGCAGAGATCCGCACCCATGCATCAGCGCTATGATGTAGAAACACGGCAGTCATCGCCCTTTGGGCTCTCCAGCTACGGCCGCCCAGTCTCTTTTTTTAATGTTTCAATCAATCATTCGAGTTTGTCCAGGTGCTCGAGCCGCGTGAGCACGACCTGCTTGCTGGTCTCCTCGATCTCGCCAGCGAGGAAGACCTCGTCGAGGATGGCGTAGACCTTGTAGAAGTTGAAGACGAGGTCGAGCTCGCACACGTTGCCGAAGAAGGCGTCTAGCACCTCGACGAAGAAGTGGATGGCTTCTAGATACGCCAGTTCGTTGTCGTTGGTGTCGACGCACGCGCAGAAGAACAGGCCTGCATATCTCCTGTACACGACCTTGTGATTCCGGAACTCGACGAAGTTGGACTGGTATTTCTGGTCGCGGGGCGCTACGAGGCGGTGGACCTGTTGCGAGAGGGTGTGTTAGTTGCTCGGTTACTGGAGCTTTAGATTCCAGGAACAGGGAGAGGTCGGAAGGGGTGGACGGCTAGCTGGATAGGTGGGAAAGGAAGGCCTTCGATATCCTAGCAGGCATGCAGACAAGAAAAACAGTGAGGAGCTTCGTCGTACCTCGCCTTTCAGCTTGATCTTCTCGTCATCGGTGTATGGCACGTACCACTTCGCGAGCCGGGTCTTGCCTCTGTACATCGAGCGTTTATGTTAGTGATTGTCTCTCGTTTGATTCAGTATGGCTGATGATGCTGCATGTTACTCACTGCCTGTTCTGTATTAAAATAAAAGATAGCATCGTATATGGCGGGTGCCGTGGTTGGGTGGCTTGCTTTTCCTCGATTGATCAATTCAATTCCCCTTGAAGTCGCGCGAGAGCTAACCCCGGACTTAAGAGATGGTACTTGGGTACATGGGCGGCTCTATCCACTGCCGAGTCTACTTTAGGTAAGGAAACTAGCAGGGAGAAAGAGGTGTGGCTCAGCCACGTACCCCTATATTTTCTTTGCACAGTACCTCTATAGCGGATGGCGCATCCCTACTGCTCACTCGCTATTAACACTTAGGTATAGTCTGAGCATAAGGGAACGCATATCATTCGATGTTCATCAACTGTATTTATTATTACTAGCAAATCCTATTTATATATTAAATGCGACCTGTCTACAAGCTATTCCAATTCATATAATAAGGAAGACCCGAATAGTGGAAGTATTCCGCGCCGGCTTTGAGCTTAAGAACTCAATATATTGTTTGATTTCTAGCAACTATCCGATAAAAGCATAATAGAGAGGATGCGATCCAATGCGATTTAAATGTCGAACTTCTCGCCAACTAGTTCTTCACTGAGGCTCCAAAGCTTCTCTGCTAGTTCAGGATCTGTTGCCCACGGCTTGACTATCTTGGGATCCGTTGTCAAATTCGCATCATCAATAAAGATGCCTTCCTCCTTCACGAGATCAGGATCGATCGCTGCGCGGATGAGCGATGCGCTACCCTGCTGCAATGTCTTCATCGGGTCGCGGACACGCGACTCGGCAATTGAGAGACCATTGACTTTGTAAGCCGCCTCATCGTATAATGGCACTGCTTTATCCCCAAGCGCGCGCATGTAGTTCTGCAAGTTGGTTACAACGCTCCCAGGCGTGGGCGCATAGGCATGGACGCCACGGGATGCGAGTCGCCTGTTGAGCTCCACCGTGTACAAGATGTTCGCTGTCTTGGCCTGCCCGTAGCCCGCAAACTCCTTATACGAGCCGGGCTCGGTGAAGTTGGGGTCGTGGAACCGAATTCCAGTGTACCTGTGGCCCGAGCTGGACACATTGACAATCCGAGCGCCTGGCCCAGCCGCGAGAATCTTAGGCATGATCTTGTTGGTGAGTACGAAGTGACTGAGGTGGTTGATGCCGAGTTGGAATTCCAGCCCGTCTTCCGTCTGCGCCTGTGGACAGGCCATGACCCCGGCGTTGTTGATAACTACGTCGATTTTGTTGATCTCGCTGTCATCTAAAATAGTTTGCGCGGCTGCCCGCACGCTCTTGAGAGACGAGAGTTCGACCTCAAGGAACTTCACCTTGATGCTCGGGTTGACCCCCTTAATCGCGTCGATTATTGGCTGTGCCTTGGCTTGCGATCGTCCAACAAGGATGATCATAGCTGGAGATTCAGCTGCGAGAGAGGTGGCTGTCTCAGCACCGAGACCTTCAGGCGTCGGGCCAGTGACGAGAACTGGTCTAGGTTAGGGACCTGTAATCTATACGCCTGAGGCATCTTGACTCACAATTCCTATTTTTGACCTGGTTGGCAAACTTATGCACGAGCTCTAAGCCTTCGGTTTTTCTGTTGTAGGCACCCATTGTTGGTTTTCTTTGTTTCTAGGCGAAAGTTCTTATCCGAGATTCTTGTACTGAAGTATGTCAAGCCGGTGTTTTCTAGTTATTAGAGAAGTTGCTCGAGTTATACCCTCATGGACTTTTGACCAAATACTAACTTTTATAATGAGCCAGTCGAGCCGACCTGACGCCATCATCATCGTGACCATCGCGACAAAGCATCGCGCGAAGCTTTGATGCTGCAATTATCGGAGCTATGTCTTTTAAGCCCGTAGACCCATCAACTCTGCATATGAAGGTAGTTGCAAGAGTCACGTAACCTAATATAGCAATTGAATTTTCCAACCCGTGTGGATTTTTTCAATACTAGCAGGACTCCATCGCGGGCTCTTGAACAGCCATTAAATCCATGTACATAGTATTTTAAAGGCTGACAAACATGGCCAGAGCTCAACTCCGTTAAGTCCATCATTCTAGGGACCAGAGGGGTATAGAGCACGAGAGAGCTGCATGGCTAGGTTGCCTCACCTATCTTGTCTACATTTTACATGCTCGTGATGGCGAGCCGTAACAGAAACCTTGACTTAATTAATTACTAGAACCAATTAATTCCTTATTTACTCTATATGTAATGTTTTATCTGAACTGTAAGGTACCAGCGCCTAAGTACAAGAGTTGGGGCCGTGCACAGTGCAACCTAGATTGATTACCTACATAGATTGTGGCGCAGCTAGTGTCCCGACCGGCTCCCAGCTTCTGTGCCTAGGCGATTAGACTCAATCAAGACAGAAGAAGTATGGATTCTTTGAGCTTTGAGATACCTATCCAATCATATCCCTTGAATCCTTCGACCGCGTTTAACGCCATCCTCATGGACTTCTCATCGTTCATCTTGATCAGCCTTAACACATGATAGCATACCACTTAGATATATTTTATTAAGTGCCGTAGTCGAGGAACCTACCTAGAGTCCGGCAGGTGAGCCTTCACACCCCTGGCTCTTTGGAGACAGTATCTAAACTGGCGATAAGATCCTCGAGTAGCTAAGAGGCGCGTTATTCACTTATCTATCAAGATATTCTATTGTTTATCTCCGTTTTCTTCGCTTAGTTTCTTCCGGTGAGAGTTAGCTGTGCCCTTTGTGGTATTCGAACCGCCGTGCTCACATTCATGAGCTAGCTACATACCAGTGCAGTCCAGCAATGCTATTCAAAGTGTTCTGTGAGGAACCATAGGGATCTGAGGTGTCAATCGGCAACAACTAGCGACAATAGACGCAGTATATAGGTACACAACCACCATTCAGCACCACGAGAGCCTTTTGTTGTCACCTAAAGCTAAGGCTGGGGGTACTTGCCCTCGATCACACGAACGCGGCGACAACTACCTAGTCACAGAACCCGAACCTTATCATATCAAGGAAAGTCCCAGCAGCTTCTCTCTGTCTGCGGCCATCAAAAACGCCAGGAGGGCCCTCCATTCCCTGGAAACCCCTCATTGCTCTTATCTCCCAGTCAAACTTTCCCCGGGTCAAAATTTCTGCGGAGAACACTCCCCATACAGGCCACTCCATCCCCAATAATACTCGCCGTGGTATATTTACACATACCTATGCATACGCCTAAACATTAGGAACAATAATGGCGTCTCGGAAGACTAAGGATCCCAAGGCTGCGGACAGTGAGTTCCAATATGCCAATGCAACCCCCATTCAGATCTGGCGAAGTGATGGCACCGAGATGCCTTCGGAATATAGTCAATATGAAAAGGTGGAACAAGGTGCCAAACCAATAATTGAATGGCAGAACAAGCTTGGCCAGGCTTTGGCTGCGGAACTCTTACCAGAAGCGAGTATGTGGTTGGTTGTACCCAGGAAATTTGTTGCGATTCTAACCAATCTCAGCTGGGCTATATTTCCTCCAAGACTTTCCGAACCACTACCATCTGAGATGGTATCAAGGTACGACAATATAATCCGTTATGCACATAAGCTGATCTTTCTTTGCAGCCAAAGAGGATAAGAAGAAGCATCAAGCAAAACACTACTATCTCTTCGGCTATCCGGAGGACGTAGGCGCTAGTAAGGCCCGCAAGTATTACCGGTCTCCGAACCACTTTCTGCCTCATCTCCTCTGGTTAATAGGCGACTCGCAAGACAGGGGCGACTGCGCTTGCGAGTTTTGTTCTGGATCGAAGCCAATTACCAGTAAATCAGCAAAGCCGAAGCTACCATCATCCACTGGGCAAGCAGCACCACCTACTACCACCAATGCACCGCCCCCTACACCACAAAACAATGTTACTACGGCTTCTAATGCTAGTGCCGCTGCTCCGGTAAACAAAAACACGACCACAAATTTGAGTGTTAAGCAGAAGCCGGCAAGTCGCCCTGCAACGACAACCCAGCAACCTGCTTCACGTGAGGCTCAAACAGTCGCCCCTCACCAGGCGTCCGAGGTGACGCCCAGTATTCCTCAGCGCTCATATCCCATCTACGACCACGATTCTTTGTTCAGATCTGGCGAAGTTGTTTGGTACAAGAATAACAACTCTTGGCGTGTGGGAATGATACTCAGTTCCAATGCTACATTCACGATTATTCCACTTAGTCACCCACTATACCGAACCCAACAAGTCACAAAAGAGGAAGCCGACATTCGGCCATTTTTGGCATTTAGTATCCCCCAAATAAACAACGTCTTACAAGAATTTAAAGGCCGAGCTTTGGTGCAAATCGACTGGCAGGCCCTTCAGGAACGATTCGGTACTCATACCGATGCCTCCAGACGAGAGGGACTAGCGATTGAGGCTACGAAGCTGGCAGCTCTTCGTGTGGATCAATGCTATTCCACCTTCCAGCCTTCCCCGGAGCCTATACAAAATTATGACGTTTTTGGTGGTATCTTTCTCGGCGCCGAGAAGATCTGCGTCGGAGAAGCGGTTCGAATAATTCTGCCACGAGAGCAACAAGAACAGACGTCAGAGAAAGGAATGCCCATAGTCATGGTTATTAGGCGAATATTAATTAACAGAGAAGGGGGAGCCTTAATGTTTGAGGGAAGCCTTTGGAAGCTTCAACATGCTACGTTAGCCCAACAATCGCAGACACCCAACGAAGCGCAACTACCTTCGGCTCTGCGTGGAGAGAAGGGATTTCGGGATGGAATCCTCAAGGCTCGCGGCTGGTGCGTCCAATGGGTGCTAATCAACCAAAACTTATTACTCGACGAATCAGCCATCCGCGGTCGTTTCTACGAGACAAGGCGGCTCACGCCTATCTTGAATCCAGCTAAATACCAGGAAATGCTTCGCCAGCAGCACATTGACGATATTCAGACGCTTCTGAACAACCGTGGGGATTCTAATGGTCCTCGTGTTGGAAGAGTTCTTAATAGAGCTCAGGCCGTTGCGGGTGCTGTCCCTCCCGACGTCGACATCGACGTCTCTATAATGGAGGTTTAGATGACCATTTGATAAAATGGGTCCCCTGCTTTAAATTTACATAATACAAGATGTGGTTTACTCTTAGCACGCAAAACGATGTACCGAGGCTCGACCGAAGCAGGTTGTCCACAATCAACAAGAACCGGATGAGTGATGTTGTCGGCACGTGCTAGATTACTAGTTTACTAGTTAAAGTTTAGAGATAATAAGTCATCATTCTAATGATGATGCTTTCCAATAAAAGTTGCCTCTTTAGACCAAATGCTCGCCACCACAGAGAGTTTACACGGTAAAAGCCGGTATAGCGTTGGGTTGTTCGACCATTTGCAAACGCTTCAGACAAACGTCCTTCTAAGTGGGTGATAAATAATCTTATGCCTAAAAAGTAGTGCCTAAGACTATTATACATGTTAATCGTGTATTTCGCTTAGACGTGATACCTCGGCGCGATATTTATCTTGAGAGCCTATGGCATAATTATTACCTCTATCGAGGCTCCCGCCGGCTTTTCTTATTGAAGTTTGGATATCTCTACTACACTTATGCCTTGGTATAATACCAGCAAGATCTTTCTGCGATTCGCATTCGTTCTTTTCTATTGTACTCGAGCTAAATTTTGGGGATCGACTAGTCGTCCCATTGTTTCGGTAACTACTACATGCCCCAGTTCCGTACTACTCCGGGGGGCATGAGCAACAGCTAGCCATCGACTCACGAGCCTTCGGCATATAATGTGGGTGCTGAAATCGTGTGAGAATGCGTATCGGTTAATTCCCCACGGTAGTAGCTGGGGATGCGACCACGAAAGGCGAGCCATGGAAGCGGGACTCCCGCGAAAAAAAAAACTCACCCCTCGTCACGATCTGGAACGGGGTCGCTGCACGTGTGGGCATGCGGTAGGAGGAGGAAGGTTCGGCATGGTACCACTGCAGTCTAGACGAACCGCACAGCAACAACTAGATATGTATATAGACTTTGGGTAGGTAGGTAGGTAAACAGCGTAGTAGCAGTGCAACATTCTTATCTATGAGCACCAGGACATATTTTGTATATACCGTCATGTCGTAATGCATAGTCCATCACAATATCGTTGCTGAAGTAATCTACATTAAGAAGCAAATGTCCAAGTCGGATTACCTAAGTAGCCGTAATCTTACCTTACACCGACTAATATGATCGCGATGTGCTGCCGACAGTATCGCTACAGCGACCCGACTTTTCTCTTTTTTTTTCTTCCTCTTTCCTTGTATCTATTGCTAGACGGTGAACTTCCGCTGACCGGCTGACTGGCTGACTAACTGATCCGTCGGTAAGCCGACTCTTAAATCGGGCTCGCAATACCTACGTAGGTTGTCGCCTGTACCCCTAACTAATACTCATTGCCGTCATCCGTTTTCCCTCTACTTACGTGTACAGTCTATACGTGCGTCTCTGGGCTGCATCGCAGAGGGGCCGGTGAGCTGCACAATACTGTTCCCCGGACCTATCTGAACCGCCCGGCTGGGGAATCCGGCTGAGGGGAGATATTTTATTCGTAGTATGCAAGAGAGAGAGAAGGAGAGGGAGGGAAAAAAGGTATACCTAGTAAGAAAACAAAAAAGTAAGGTAGGCAGGTCAGCAGAAATCTGTACCTGCCTATAATTGCGCTCCGCTCACGCACCTCTCGCGGCACGCCGGAGCCGTGGTGGACTGGGACTTGCATATGCGCCCTGCATAAACTGCGTACGGTATGGGTACATTACGGTTTGGTTTGGACGGGATGCAATATTGGGGATTCTAATAATATCTAGGACTACCTAAGGACGAAAGTCTCTTGAGGCAATTTTGGAAAAACACGTATACTATCACATGCCTTACGATAGAGGTGTATGTAGGGTATACAGATTATTGGATGAAGAACGGCGTGGGGACCAGAAGGATAAGCCGTGACGCACGGAATGAGGCCCCGGGCCTTAATTAACACGATACGTTTTTTACGAGGCGGGAGTTTCATACCTGGCCTACATTCTAACCTAGTGGATTCTCCCTACACTATAGCAATCAGCCAGCATACTGTGTGGGCGGACGTATGCTGCAAATAAGTAACGTAGTGTGCACTAGAGAGAGAGACACGATAAAAAAGGTCGTGATAATTAGCAATTCTCAGGATTCGAACCCAAGTTACATCCAGGGTTCTTTCAGCGAATGAGGGGCTAGGGCCCAAACTGTCGGGTCGTAGTAGCACACTGCTAGTATAAGCGCGATGGGAATTTTATTGCGGTGAGAGGTTAGTGCTAGTCATATCATCATTCTACACCACCGGGTACACTACTTGTACTGTTCTCCCCCCTTATCGCGTTTAAATCTTTTTTTTTTTTTTTTTTCGCCGGGGCGCATCCATGAAAAAGGCCGGACATTATAAATTAGGTATAGATACGGAGAATTCCAGGTGTACTAAACGTCTTTCACGTGTAGACACGGTACTATATGCAGACAAAATCACCTATATGCTAGGTACAGAAGGGTGATCTTTTTTTGTTGTTAAGTACAGTTCCTAATTAACAGCTTAGAATTGCCGAGCCGGGGAAGAAGGCAGATCAGCAGTGCAGTAGCGCGTAGAACCAGTATTCAAAGAATTCCGGTAAGCTAATAATTAGCAGCGAAGGGGAAAGGACAAATCATTAAAATAAAAAGATACCTCGCATCTGGGGTATTGATCCCCGTACCCTTATCATTCAGTACCAGAGGTAATGTACTATCGCGGGTTGTTACTGTGTACATGTTAGGTAATGAGTGTTATGTTAAAACTCATCGGGCACTCGGGCTCTTTCGGACCCGTTTTCTCGATCCTTTTCCCTTAATTAGTCCAAATGCTGGCGACTGAAACAGGTATATGTATCCCGCCAAAACGCCTCCTCCTCCGGGGGACCCCTGGGGACCCTAATCCTCGGATCGCGAGCCGGTCTCACACCTACCCATACAAGGCACACGACACCACCCAAAAACCCTTGTAGACCCGGGTAAAGGGGCATAATTATCCTCCATTTAAATGCTCGGTGTACGCTCGGTATCGAACAATCCCTTCAGTTTCCTATCTTGGTCGGCACTTTTGCCCGGCTTGCTTATTATCTGATTTTCTGGGGTTCAAAACTAATTTTGTTGTTCTTTTTACCTAGTATATACTACTAGTATACCATGTATACCATCCGCAAGTAACTTCTATAGGCCGAGTTCCGAGATAACATACGTAGTGTGTGTAGGCAGGTATCGTTTAAATTATTGTCTGTGCTGTTGTGTCATTACCAGCATTAACCTATCTTGCTGTTATTGATGATCATGTTTTTGTTTTGTTTTCTTGCTAAAGGCTACACTAAATAAACGAGAGTTTTTGCTTGTCTGATCGTTGACGTTGCCGCCCGTCTGTGCTATCCCGGCCTTGGCGTCCCCCTGCCTACACACTCATGGAATATTGATTCGTCGTCGCTTGTTCGCATCCTCCTACACTAACTAGATAACCAAGCGAAAATAGGCGAAAGCACTCTGCCACCACCAACAACAACGACAACATGTCCAATGCCGTGCACTAGTGTGCTAATATGTCATCGAGGAAACAAACCCGCATGAGCGTTGGAGGATTGAAACACAGGCGAAGGCCGAGTAGGAATCGTTTTGCGTCACGTTGCGTTGCGCTGTTGTTGCGTGTATTGCTACGTTCGCGTTCCTTCCCGCGTCCGGAGGTCCCAATCATATAACACTCCTACCTGGTGGTACCTACATTACATGTTCTCTACTCCTGCTTTTTTGCTTTCCCCGCCTTTCCTGTAGTGTACAGAAGGTAGGTTGGTAGCGTAGCTGTACAGCTGCGGCGATGCGCGTATGATACGAATCCGATGATTCCCAATCGACCCCAGCTGCTGGTGTAGGTAGTCATCATTTGCGGCGGTGGCGGTGTTACCGAACCAATTGTAGTACATGTTGAATACCTACTACTATACTAGTACTATGTATGCCATGAGCCCCCAATGCCCGATCCCAGATAGTTTATCTCCGATGGAATAGGATTCGTTAGAGGCAGTCTGGTTTGGGGGCTGTCGTCTTAAGTCCTAACGACGTCACCCGGCTATCGGGTATTGTTGCCTCTGATTATGCCTCTGCCGCTACCGGTCCCGGGACTGTTTTTGGGGGAGGGGGGGGGATCACCCCTTTGGATAACTTTACCTAGGTAGACAGACTACCGACTCTATACCCGAAGATGCAAGCCCCTGATGGCTGCATGTTTGGCTGCGCTTGGGACAAGGGAAGAAAAAAGGGCGCAGTGTACGTGTCAATGTTACAAAAAAGTTGTGTGTGAAAGACCTTGCTGCAAGGTGAACGACCCAGTGCAAGAAAAACTAAAATTGAAATAAAATAAATAAATAAAAATATACGGGAAGACAATCCATCCGACCTGCGATGCGGATGCTCAACGCAACGCAAGCTTATTGCAGACGGCTTTTCCCGTGTGGAGGAGGCCCAACCAGCCATTCAACTCAGGAGGGTCGGTATCAGAAGACAGTTGTCTTTTGAGTGTATCGTGTGGGTAAGGTAGCATCGGGAGTGACCGCCAGCGCGGCCTTGGAAAGGGAAAAAAAAAAAGCGGTTTGCTAGTGTACGAACGATGACCTCTCACTGGTGTAATTAAGTTTGCGTGCAGGTTCCGGAGGATGGGCAAGTTCAAAGTCCTACATTTTTGGATATTATTTTTGTTTTGTTTTCTCTCTTGCTCGTTCTTGCGGCAAGTACCATGCTTCTTCGGTCTAGGATCAGGTCGTTTGGAGGGGGTTCAAATCATTACCGACAGAAATTGCCCCAATGCCAAGACTAATAACCGTCCCGTTGGGGTTGATGTTTGCCAACCCTCCTTTCCTCCCAGAGACCCATGATCCGCGCTGAAGGATGGGAGAAGGAGAGAGAGGAGAGGTGAGACCATCTTGTCTGGAATTACTAAGTCGGTACTGGACGGCGGACGATGACAGCGTTAACACGATGCATTATAGCATTTGTTGTTGCACGTCCTGATTGTGGAGGTGCTACGTACGGCCGGGAAGCTACCGGTGAAATGCTGTTGATGCAGTGTGCATGTACAAGGTATAGGAAAACGCAACCTATATACCCTGGTGCGCCCAAGCCCATACCGTTGGTATATATGTATCCTGAGTTATACCGACACGTTGTTGCTTGCCTAAGTCGACTTAGCTTGTACCCCATGAAAGTTGGTCGGGGCGCACAGCAGCAGAACATAGATACGTACATACATGGTTGTAGGAATAAGGGTAATTCCAGTATAGTGTAGTCAAGAAACTGCGAAGAAGCATGGGGATGATACCTGTTTCTACAGCATGCAGATAGTACCCTACTACTCAAATTGTCTGTGATCTGCGCTCGTATAGTAGCGGCACAGCCGATTAGAGGGGGGGAGGGAATCCCAGAGGGTCGGATACGTGCGTCAAGTTGACGTTTGCCGTTGTTTGGGAGGGGGTTCGTGCCCACAAGTACCATTTGATTGTATACTTACGTGTAGTGTGACACCGAAGGTCATGCCCTTCGCTACTCGGCACAACGTCTTTAGTCATGTACGGTAGTAGAAGAGAAGGACGAACCAACAAACTTGCGGGTGAAATATCATATCTGTTCGCTGCAGTCAAGCGGCGTTGCCAGCTTGGGCGTGAGAAGGGTTAAGGTCGGGTTACTTGCTACCCAGTAGATGATGGGTATTTTCAACAAATAATGCCGTAAGCAATCCTCGCCTGCAGCATGGTTACATTACTTTGGGACGTAGGAATGGATATGCGGCACCAATCACATCACGGCAAAAAACAAGTCAGGAGCACTGAATTTGTATTTCTTTCTTTTTTCTATTTATTTTTCTTTTCGGTTGAAAGATATTTGCAGGCATAGACACATTTACGTTGAAGCAACTAAAAGGGGAGGTTGCGGGTGTGAATTGGAGCAAATGTCTTGTCTCATTCAAGCTTGAATCAAAGAACCAAGTGCCACCCATGTTATTTGCAGGTTGATGATCCCTTCATGCCCTTCGAATCGTTGGCCAAAAATTCGACAATATGTAGGAGAGGAAGATATTGGATGTAAAAACGTGTCATCAATGATGCCCCCGAAAATGGTAAATGCTATATGTTGTACGCCGACGTGAATATGATGCGGTTCGTGTCGTCATGTATCGCGCTGTTGAAAAAAATAGCATCGCCCAGGCTATGCCAAATAGATGCCAACGCGCCGAGATGAAATCCATGAATGAATAATATTCTATTTGGCGTTCGTCTCTGTCAATGTCGTCGTTACTGGTCGCAACGCTCGCTGTATCGTATGCGAAACAAAAAAAAAGGTGATGAATAAAAAATTCTTGGGCCGCTCCAGAAGTGATATCGGATTCCTATCGTCGGGTCTATAATCCCTTCTACTGGTGACGGGTCAGATTCGTGTTTAGAAACTATCAGCTGTCTGATGTCTCCAACGTGGCCATGCGAAGCCGTAAACTCTCCAACACATCGGGGTCGGGTTCTGGCTCGACTCTTCTCGGCTTAACACGCCGGCATTGCGAACACTTCTCGTGAGCACACTTTGAGCATTGAGTTCCATCCTCTGCCTGTGGGTCGAACTTGGTTTTGCACTCATGACAGGCAAATACACCTTTGAATTTCGAGCCAGGTTCGTCATTAGGATACCCGTAGGGGTAGCTTTTCTTATTATCCCTGTTATGTATTAGCAATAGGAAATTTAGCCCGAGATCTTGAACACTCACGGAAACCGGGGGCAGTCAGCGCAACGTTTGTGGCCGCACTGCTCACAGGTCCTCGCTTGTTTCGAGTGCGAGGTGATAAGGCTTTCGCAAACGTGACAATATCTCCTCACGCGCATGCGAGGACGGCCTTTGTATACGAGATCTTGTGCACCCACTTTCCTCGGTCGTGTAAGAACAATCGGCTGAGCTTGCGGAGAATAGTCATAACTCGGAATTATAGGAGCCATGTCCTTGTGTTTTTGGATAAGAGCTTCTCTCCTCTCTCGGTTGGCTTGTCGTTCAGCTTCCGTTTGCTGATCTGGGTACCGGGCGCATTGTTTGCATCTAGTATGCTGGCATGAAGGGCATACGTTGCCGGCGCCAAAACGTGATTTGCATCGGTGGCATTCGCGGTGGATTCGCATGCGCACAGGCTTGTCAACTCGAAGGACCTCCCCCTCAGAACTGTGCCATTCACTAGGCTTAATCTCCAGCCCAAACCTGGCACCAAGCTTCTTCGCACGCTCCTCGTGAATCTGAATCCTAGGTATCCTCGTAGCACCCTCATACTCGGGTAATTTCTTCGCTGGCGGCGCGGGCGGTTGACTTCGCAAACTGTTAGCAATGCCTGGGTTCCCGTCGTTAGGGTAACCATACCTTATAGACGCAGGTGCGGCCGCCGGTACTGCACTCGGCGCCCCTTTGCGGGAACTACTCCCCTTCCTGTGAAAAACAGTTTTCACTCTATATAGAACCTTATCCACACCCTTCCTCTCCTTGGCCTGTCTTGGTGCCGCCGTTGACGAACTCATGATTGCGATAGATTGGTGGTCCCTTTCCCAAATTCCGTGTATATGATTTATAATTCGTTCCCAATGGCTTCCATAGAGTAAGGTGGTAGGTTAGGAGTGAGGTAAGGAGACTTATTATAAAGAGTCAACCATCTCTCTCACTCTCCTACTGAGGCCCTCCACCAAAAAGAAAAAGGAAAAAAAAAAGACGATGTTCTTGGAGAAAGCGTTTAGATTCCTCGCCGAATTGAGGGTTATGGCCACTTGAACAACAGGTTAGGCAATGGAGAGCGACCTTGGCTATCGATCGGGTCGACGACTCTATACGTCTTGTTGATCGGTGGCTCAAGCGAGACACTCCACTTGCCTGGTGACAGAGATATCGAATAGACAAGACAGGGCAAGACGGGAAATCTCTATAGGAATAAGAACAAAGGTTAGGCAGGACTAATATAGTTGCCACCAGAAGGGAATAAAGAGTCCAGGGAGTTGTGCTTGTCTGATATCTAGGCTCTAAAAATCAGGATTATCCACGAAAAAGAGAAAGGGGAGAAAAAGAGTATTTCATATGGGATGTAGTGTACAAAACATACGAGGGATTCCAGGAGGAAGGGTGGGAAATGGCAAGGTGCAGTAGTCTGTACCGGCGCAAAGTCACCTAGTGTAATTGACGGCTAGACGGCTAGACAGCAAGACAGCGGCGCGAGATATGGTCAATTGACGAGGTTCTGACGGGGTGCAGGAGAGGTACTAGTGTACTACTATACACATAGTAAGTAAGTGAGGTATTGTATTGTACATACTACAGTACTACTGTATGTAGTAGTAGACTCGGGTAGTGTAGCGTAGCGTAGCGTAGGTATGATACTTGGAATAAGGATGGGTGAGTGGGTGAGTGGGCACCGGAGGAATGGGGTTGGTACAAGCGCTCGGGTCTTGGGATGAAAAAAATAAAAAATGGAACGTGTTTGGTTCATCATCTACTGCCACACTGGGACATGCTACCGACATTCTGGTCGCGGGGTCTATATTACGTTTTATTGCCAACGTCTGTAACACCCGATGGGACTTTGCTACTGTACATACCTAGCGAGGTGGATGATGGGACGGGGATGGAGCCCTCGTTCTGGAGCCTGGATGGACAATACAGTATTAAGGTACATTACACTACTACTACCAAGTACCCTAAGTATGTACAGTAGGTAGTAGAGCAGCTGTGCAAGGTACCTAACCTACCTACACTACAACTACTATGTAGGTACTGTGGTAGCGCGTATGGCCCCCATTGGAAGCGCTACGCATATGTGTAGATAACTAAGTTTTATCCAATGCTGCCTACACTACTATGTATGTATGTACTATACAGTGGAAGGTTAGAGGAAGTGCTACAACGCTAACCATCCGGTACCAAGTACAATCACACCAAGCGATTGGTGGCGAGTACGGCACGAGTGACCCAGCGTCCGGTCTCTTGGTGCACCCAGGCGGTACCAGGCTACCAGGCTAGTGCTCCAGGCGCGCGGTCTGTCAGCAGTCCAGGATTCCGTCCAGGACTCATGCGGCAGGAGAGAAAACATGGGAACCCCCAGCAGGCTACCTAATTAATCGGGGCAGGGAACAATTGGGTCAACAATTGGTGGGACTATAAGTCAAGCTAACTCGGGTAAGTAAAATGGTAAAATGGGTCACGCCAAGATTCCGCCAAGATGGATGAGGTGCTCCGCCATTGTGGAGATGTTTGACAATAGTAGTACCTACAGTACACTATATACCTAAGTACCTTAACACTGTCCACGAGAATATCAAGCAGTGTACTAACCTTAGTGTATTGGCATTCCATAAGAGACTGCCTACGCTAGAGCTAAGGAATTAATGAAGACTTCTTTTTCTTCTTCTCTTACTGAATCTTCAAGTACATGGTGTACTATAGTAGTGTGTGTAATATGTAATACAATGATCATACTGCAGTGTAGTGGTTACATTGGGATATTAACGTGATAGCGTACCTGGTACGATTACGAAAGTTGAGGATCATCTAATCGTGATAAAATATTTCAACGTCGCAGTCATCCACTTACTTATGCTACTTCGTCCCTAGTGTACTGTACACTATGTCCACTATGTCATGAGAAACGATGCCAGGCATATCATCCCGTTACCAAACCCTTAATAAATATAGCTTAATTAGCAAATATCTTCTACATCATACCACAATTAAGCCACCCGATATCTCGGTATTTAACCCGTTAAAATGAGCATCGTAATCCCGGCACAAATATGCCACTGTGCACTTATACATACTACTAATATGTAGTGCAGTGTAGTCCTCAAAGTAGTATCCATTGTATATTTATGTTGAGCCAATGGCGATATCCCTGCCACACGCCACCAATCATTTACACATGCGGACGCACGTAGGAAAACTGCATATACTGTTGCAACACTACCTGACGATATCCTGCAAGCCCAAACCTCTGGGAAGCCAATCGTTCCATTACTCGATCTACCCCCCTCTTTGGTATCTAGTCTAGTAGCGGAAAGGTACCAAGCGGAAATAAGCTATAAATGCTTTGTTATGTCCCTTGATATCAACAAGATGAGGGGAGAGCATCGCCTGTTCATTATATTCTCTATGTATCCCTTGGTCTGCCCCGAGGCTGTGTTGTGTGACCACATACAACACACCATTACCATAAGACAGCCTAGATAAGTGACAATTTTCAACCTGTGGAAAAGCGAAAGCGCTTGTTGATACCCGGTTCTTCCCTAGTCCACACCACCAACTGAGTCCCACACAGATATCAGTATCAGTATACCGTAGCGTATGTGGGATGTTCTACACTACATATACTACGTAGTAGTATAAGACTTATGCCCGATTTGGTGCACTAGAATAGTAGAATATCGAATGTTTAACCTTCTAGCGGCGCACAAGTAAGTGCCTGCAGACCTAGCGTACATTACAACAGGTAACACTCTGCGCGAACACAAAGACAAATTCAGGCATATTTGAAGAGATATTTATCCGCCAAAATGGCATCGCGAGCCATGAGTACCTACTCGGGCTCTCGGGTCTCAGCAGACCTCACCCCTCACTCTACTAAGTATGATCACCGCCATTACATACTGCGGTGCCACTCGTGATCTGACTTTCAACGCATACTTACTATAATCTACATGACACTATAGCACACTATCAGTATTACATGCGGTGTGCACGTACATTCTATAGTATGGATAGTAGAGTAGTAAATTCTCATAGGACTATACAAGTAGCTTCCGTTTTTGATTTAGGACGCAACCCGGAACACGGTGACGATAGACTAGACGACACGTACAGAACGTCGCGTGCTTACTAACAAATCAAATACAGACTAGTGAGGGATTTTGGAATCTTCAACACCAATCTCCTCCCAATTCATCTTCCCTCTTGTCGGCATTAGTCGCGGCCTAAATTCTTGATCTGGTATCGCAAAAAACGCTTAAATTCCAAGGACCCCCAGGTGCGCTACCCAACGACCCCATGTCCCGTAGTTTAGTCTCTTTTTTCTGGTTCGTATAGACCAAGGTGGGAAGTTATGCCCGCGGCGCCTTCGAGAACCTATCATGACCATCGATCGACGTCACGATGCAATATCTCAAACATTGTGCATTAAATTCACCTCGGTACGCTTCAAGTAGGCCCGATGGCCTTATTGAAACGCACTCGCAGATTATCGCCCTATGAGCACTCGAGAACAATCTATAGTGTAGTCCCCCCCTAGCTTACGTCCGGGCAAGCTACAGACACTAGAGAATGATAATCAACAAAACTACCATATATAGGTTTTCATTGCCTCATCAAAGAGTTTACATTCCGACGTAATATTTGTGGTGGGAAAAGGGTTGGGTCAGGATGACTGTTGATTGATGAATTAATTGATTATGGTAGTTAAGACAGCCATGTACCATGCAGGCTACACTACGTAGATAGTGTACCTACTGAACAGATAGGTAGACTTAAAATCCGAAAGCGGTTAAGTGTGGATCGCCAGGATGACTGAGCCTCTGAGAGCACTGACGAACAAGTTTATGCGAATCGTCCATGTGACTTTCCCTTTGCCACTGTGGCGCTGAAGATATATATGATAGCGGCATCAGATATTTCAGCTGACCGCAATAATCAGATCAACTTTAGACTAGGGCTGGGGGGAGCTAAGTATTAAGTCAAGAACATGTGGGTTCAATGGTTGGTTTGTTGCATGAAACCAACTCAACAACGCAGACTATTCTGACCTGTCAGACGGCCAGATCCATCGAATTCCAACGAATTGGAAACACGGGCCATTGGTCTGAAGGGCAAAGGGGAGGTGAGGGGGGCAAAAAACGTGGATCAATTCTGCTTTATTTTCTCCCAAGAGCCTGGAACGCATGATCCCTGACTTTTTTGGCCTCGTGGAGTCGTGGTGGTATCCAAGCTTCCATCTGCTCCCAAGAGCAAATCAACTTCCATCAAGTCAAGCCATGCCATGAAGCCACGAGATCGAGATCAAGATGTGATCTTCCAATAGAACGATTCCATTCCGATTTCTCGGGTTTCCCCTTTCTGCCGACCCGTTCACCACCACGATGCAGCAAAGAAGAAAAAAAAAAATAGGGTGCCGCACACCCGCAGCACATCTCTCAAACACCACCCGACATGTCGGGTCCCAATAGCGCGGCACTGGCTCGAAGGCTTTTTTTTCCTTGGTAGCGGGTACGTAGATGACGAGAGGGGGTGTTGGTCAGTCTCACCGCTTTTGCGCTTCTGCATCCCTAGCTACACTACACTACTTGCGTAGGGCCACGCGCGGCGCGAATGTGGATGCAAGAATTGGCCGAAACATTGTTCTCATTTTTATTTATTGATTTTTATTTTTTAAATTGTAGTAGGATATCTATCCATGTGACGTGTCATACTCATGTCTTGGTTGCATTGATGAATAGATTCAACAGAAACACGTGTTTAATTCCGGAACGGACTTGACACAAGTGCCGAAAGCTTTCGCCCTACTGTATTGCGTGTGTGTCTCTGCTTGACCACGACAATCCAATGAACATGGATTGGTTCTGGGACCTAAAAGGAGAAATGCCGTAATTTTGTCTTCCTTTCTCTTGGTGGTTAAAGTCCCGACACCTTCTCCGGCCCTATATCCCTAGTCGCTATCCGGGGTATTAAAGCTTGGTACATAATCGGGACTAATTAACAAAGCTCACGTTCTGAAGTAGTGTGCACTATCTCGATTGGCGAGGTCCCATAGTATGATTGCAATTCGTATTTTACCGTCGTGTGCACTAGTATAGATGACGTCGAAGGGTAAAATGCGATGAGGAGTGCGATACCAATACCAAGGTCTCCTTGCTTAGAGCATGAGAACCGACCGCATGGTTTCTATTACTCAATGTACCACACACTCCGCACAACCACTCCCTCGGGTCGCTAGTTTATGCACAGCTGTGGCACACACGACATGAGCCTATCAAAAGTGCTTCAAATAAAGCAAAGACTCTCTCAGCTTAGTTAGTATCCCATGACAAGAACCCGTACAATAACAGCTCGGATTATAATCTCATGCATGATGATATGGGTAGCCTAGGCCGGCCTAGGCAGGCTCGGCTGGGTACCTAAGGACCTCTAGCTGAAGACATCAGGCAAGCTAGTCAGCCTCGCTGTCAAATTTTGCTTTTACGCCGGGGCATGGCCGCAAAAAATGGGCAAAAGTACTATATTGTGATCCGATCATCTTTAACCCACCTGTATGGGTCGTGTCAAAACTCTGGCTAGGGCCCCTACTCAGGCCTTGTCTGTAATCCTAGTTCAATCTCCCTTAGCTTCTATATTTGTAAACGTAATCCGATTATAGGCAGATCTTCAATTAACTAGGCGTTTAAATCAAACGAAGTAGCCAGGAACTTCCGTCGAATGCAGGAGTTTACGCGGTAAGATCACCGATACGGGTGGATGGCTCGTAAAGAAGGATTATTATACTGTACTAATTAGCCACACACTACACAAGATACACCTAGCTGAGCTTAGGAGCGCCCCTAGTAGAAAAGGGTACGGTACAGTTTTACAACCTACGTGTACCTTGTCCAAGTCCAATTACATACGGCGCAGACGAGGCACGGTTGCTGTATGGTTTTGACGTGTGTGACTATGTATGTACCTACATGCTTCCATCATTCCTGCATGAAATAACTCTTAATGGCCTACATACGATATCGGGAACATGATTTTCGTCTAGCTGAATAGGTGACCGAGATACCTACCGCCTGGGGAAAAAAGGATACCTACGGCAGACGGAGGGGAGCTGAAGCGATGATTTATGTCGGTTCCGACAATCAGCACACCATAGCGCACGCTAGATACTACCGCAGCAACGAAACCTCACCTATCAGCTACCGCGCCATTCTCTTGCATTGTGTGGCTTTGGGAGCCTATCATGACTTTTCATTTTCCCCCACATTCCGAGCCAGACTTAACCGAGCTTCACGATACAGTATTTATGCTACAGGTTTAGTGTATAATAGAATAGTGAAGCGTCGAGGTCGGGAAGGAAGAAAAGATGGCTCTTCTGATGCGTTCTTACACTATCTAAATTCCAGCTACGATCGTACGGGCCCCCAGATCCGTATCCCCCCCCTGCGAACCCTTCGAAGAATACATAGGGGCGGCCCCGTGCGGTCTTTTCCGTAGTGTACCCAATTACCTAAGATTCATTTCGCAATTTTTTTCTCCGTCGGGTCAAGCTCGAATCTGACTTGGAATCGGAAGAGATGAGAGACAAAAGGCAAAGTCGACAAGAGATAGCCGACGGTCAGGGGGTGAGAAGATACTTTACCGATGACTAAGACCATGATTACTTAGGGTGGAATTCAGCGGCCGCGGCGAAAATGTACATCCTCTCTGTCCCTGGGAAGTTCTGTCTATCTACAGTAGGTAGTCTAGACTAAGAATTATGCCCGCTCTAGCACAAAATTACTACACTACTCGATAGATAATAGTATTACGGGAGCACAACTGATGTCGGTGGCTGCTAGATTCATAGAATCATTGCCCTATATAGTTAGGTTAGAGCACTATGAAGTTTGGTTCAGCGAGGCCGGTATTCTGAAGCCTAAGACATCCGCCAAAACAGCATTCACGATGGGTAGGCTGGCGTTTTCACAGCCCCTAGTGAGTCAAGGGAGAGACATCGTAAGATGTACTTAGGCAGCAATGCAAAATTATGTAGAACTGGAAGTCACTTCGCTACGCTGTAGCCGTTGGATGCGCATCCTAGTAGACTTGGCCGAGGCATTGATCTCCATTCTGCCTCGGTGTAAGGTATATCGGTGAGAAGAAAAGGGAATAGAGCAGGGGAGGGGCTAGCTAGGTATAGCCTTACTCCATGAGACAAATAGCTCTCATCTACACTGCTAACTAGTACACGGTGTCTATGTAGTTGTAGATTTCGAATGTCCTTCCTGTTAGAGGGCGGCGCACTGGGACCAATTAGGCACAACAGCCTAGGAAACTTCAAGCGAAAACGCACGCAAGAGAGAGCCAGATTAGCGTACCGTCTTTTCCCTAATAGGTGCCTAGTGTGCCTATAACGAAGAAGAAAGAGCCCTTGGGCAATCCTTCTTCATTTCGGGCCGTCGGTTCCTGACCTGACTTGCCGTTTCTCTAGTCATGAATTTTGTTCGTCTTTCACCTCGCAAACCCCATGTTTTGCATCCTCCGGACCACATCCGCGTCCTCACGACGACGATATAGGGCCGAATGAGGATTTTTCACCCTGATCTTCCACATCGAACCGCCACGAACGGAACGGCACGTCTGACATCTGTGGGTAATCGTGTAGTGTATCGCCCTACTAGGTCGTTAGGCATACCATGAGCCGTGAAGGAACGTTTAGAGGAGGTTTTGTTTCGTTGCCTAGGTTCAAGCCTAAACCACGCACGGCTAAGACATCGTGGCTTGAACGTATCAGAAAGGTGAGACGGTGCATGCCGAGACACAAGTCTATCGGATGAGTCGTGGGTCGTGGGCGCAGGGTACTTTGCCGATCTCGTCGAGTGGCTAAATCGCAATGAGTACCCTACATGAGAATCCATTTCGTCTTTTCAAAAATGAACCGCTATTTGAGATGCCACGTTATGTCACTCATGGCATGCCGAACTTCTATACCAAACGTCCCGGTAACTCCGAGCTCGTCGTTCACCTGTTCCCATGGACTGATCAAGTACCTACCTGAAACGCCTCATAAGCAGGCAAGTGGGGGATGGAGATAGATAGGGCACCGTACTGCAGTTACATGAGTGTACATAGTAGACTTTTTTCTTGCTGTCAGATTTTCATGAGAATCAGAAATTAGATCGGTCGGGTCTACATGCGATGTGCGGGTAGGTGGGTGAGCATTAGATATTCTGCATTTAGCGCGTGATGGTGAGATGAGGTGAGGTCAGATGGTGTAAGGACCTTTTCAAGACAAACGCCTCATCTCATACTGTTCGCGTTGGTCAGACAGCAGGCGAGATGGGGTCATGTCAGATGCTTAATATCGCCAGAAGACGGCTATCAGTTGGTTGATCTAGTTGGCCGAGGTTCCGTCTTATGTCTTTCTGGAAGACCTGTCTTATCTATATGCTTTCGCTTTTAGTGGTTATCGCGATGGAGACCTCGCGCTCGCGGCTTGCGAGTAGGTAAGGGCGGCTATCGCCATGGGGTCACGTTACTTCCTAGATCGACAAGAAATAGCCTACATGTATCATATCTAGGCACCATGAAAGGTGTTTGAGCCACTCATCAGGGCGCAAGTTACGGTGTAAACAGGTCTTAGGTTGGGTAGCATGGCGCCAACCCTGAGGATCAGCTTGCTGAGAGCTACGACATATTAGGGCGGCTATGGTTTTGTGGCGTCATTCCTCGTGATGGTTGATTGGAAGCAAAGATTACCTAGCCACGTCTAGGATATAAGCTTGCAACTACCAACAAAGGCTATTGAATACACGTGTAAATCATGTGAGCATTCCTAGTCTCCTACAAATGACTCGGATATGATGTATTGATCCATTTATGGGAATGCGGTCCTTTGTGAACCACATCATGTCTATTTACAATAACTATGTATACTAGCCATAGGGCATCATTACTACAGTCGTTACTTGAGACGACACGTAGTGTAGGAATCCACCCCCGAAAGGAGGTAAATGCTGACTCACACATCGAAGCAAACGCCGTACTTAGCAAGTCTGACAAGTCTAACTAAATCTATGATAGTTTCGAACCGTATATGCATGCCTTCACTATCTGGGCAACGTATGCATCGCATTAACCGGGAGTTCCCCCATGATTCCGATAACTATAGCGTAGTCAGCATGTCGCACTGTTCACTTCCCACATGTTCTCATCCAGGAGTAAAATGCTTCTCGAGGTAAACAGGATCTCACTGTTTACACTGGCATATCGCGCGTAATGATAGGCGACATGGGATTGTACCTAATGCTGAGTCCCCCGAAGATTATCGGGCGTTAGATGGGGTATTCGGGTTTCCTGCGAGGTCAACAAACATGAACTATTGCTCATGGCAGGTTGCTGAGATCTTACACATAACATTCTTAACCTCACTACTGCATAATGAAGTATCGGGATGTCAGTTCTTAATTTACGGGATTAATTATCCACCTATAGAACCCGATATTCCGATCGTTTCGCGTTTTCACTAGAAATCTATTACTTGGTCTATTACATATGAATTGAGATCAACAGCTTTGAAAGAGAATACATCGTGTTGAATAAAAGCCAACCGGTTCTCAAATCATGAACAACTCTGTACGGGAGAAAGCAACAAAAGACGAAAAAAATAGTAATGGCTGGAATGTCTCATATATAATGAGACTAACATGTAGAAGTCTATATACTAAAGATAGGCGTCAACTACACCATGCATGAAGCTCCGGTTTGATCCTCTCAATTATCGGCCAAGATAGCCGTGGGTATGTATTTACGTTATGTGTCAAGATAAACATCAAAATCGGCAAAAATGCATGTGACGTAGCGTGTACAATTGGCAAGCTATCAACCAACCGGGCTCGGTAGCCCCGCGATTGAGCGTTCCATCCGAAGCCGGCGGCGAAGTAGTCCCGCAGTACCAAGATTTAGCATCGGCCATTATCGGCTCGGCGATGACTAGCACGTTCAATAGTCCAGAATCAAGCATTGTGTGCCTCGTCTTTCTAAAGATACATCATTCTGATCTAATTTGTGACTTGAAGCAGATATTTACCGGAAGTCCTAAGTTCATTGTCTCACCTATAGTTCATCGATTGGAGCGAATACCTATATCGCTCGAGAATTCAAGCATTGAAAACATGCCGAACGTCGTTGTTGTTGGGTTCGTGAGACACCCAATCGCTTCAACGCCGAGTGCTAGTGCTTACGTGTGATTGCAGCGCCGGAGTATCTGGCTTAACTTGTGCCTACCTGCTATCTAAACAGAAAGACAATGTCGTCACCATCGTAGCAAAGTACATGCCTGGTGATTATGATATAGAATATGCTTCACCAATAGCGGGCGCGAACGTTTTGCCGTAAGACAAGGATCTGCGCTTAGGGTTAGGACTGCATGTAACGTTTAAGTAGGATGGCAACCGAGAAGAACAGCAGCTGGGAACGCCGCACGTGGGCAGAATTGAGGAGGCTGGCTACAGAAGTCCCCGAGGCTGGCATTCATCTGCAGAGTAAGGATTAGTCTTATATGCTACTAGTTTACTAGATTCAGACTGACACATACAGAATCACGAGTCTACCGGCGCGAGAAAGACCTGGAAAAACTGGGAAATGGTGGCTATAGCTTCGACGGCCTATTCCTTGAGAACCCTTGGTACCAGTCTCTGTTTGATGACTTCAGAGAGCTGTCCAAGGAGGAGTTGCCCGAGGGTATGGCATCAGGTTGTGAATTCACCTCGGTGTGTATCAACGTGATGCTCTATTTGCCTTGGCTGGTAGGTGAGTGCCGCAAGAACGGAGTTGTCTTGCGACGTGGACAACTGGGACACATCACCGAAGCGTCTCGCATGAGCCATAGCGGCGGCAAGGCTGACGTGGTTATTAACGCTACCGGTGTAATGTCGTTGAGACTCGGTGGCGTAATGGACCAGAATGTCACCCCAGTACGAGGTCAAGTAGTTGTCGTCAGAAATGAGGCTCCGTACATGCTAACCAAGTCTGGTACGGATGATGCGGACGACGAAGTCTGTTATGTGATGACGAGAGCTGCTGGCGGAGGCACAGTGCTCGGTGGTACATACATGAAAGGTCACTGGGAGAGCCAGCCCGACCCCAACCAGGCAATGCGTATTATGCGCCGTGTTGCTGAGATGATGCCGGAAATCACTAACGGCCAGGGTGTGAAAGGCTTCGACATAATCCGCCATGCCGTAGGTCTTCGTCCGTATAGGAACGGCGGCGTTAGGATCGAAAAGGAGAAGATCGGAGATACCTGGGTAGTTCACAACTACGGACATGCAGGATGGGGATATCAGGGGTCTTATGGATGTGCAGAGGATGTAGTGGCGCTTGTTGGAGAGGTTTTGAATCGACCGAAGCTATGATCATACTTACTACCTAGGTAATGCTTCTAGATTGCTCTTCAAGTAATATGTGTCAAGATGAGATGCTGACAGGTTCATGAAATTGAATGACATTTCCATCTCACATCTAAATTGGAACTCGATATGTACCTATGTATGTAAATGTTAATAAGATGATGTCTGCCTAGGTAGTTAAAAGAAACATGCACTCACCAGGTATATACTTTGGCCTTATCGATAAGCCGTTCAAGTAACCCTCTACCAAGCTCCAAAGCTCCACGTATTACCGTGTCACAGCTACTCAGTTTGTCGCAAATCGAGCCGACGGTAACAACAGCGACTACAATGGCTGATAAAGAGCCTGGACTGATCGCGAAAACGGTCCAGCTGGCCTTTGATGTCGCCAATGGCCGTAACCGGACACTGTCGTGGCTCATACCGCCGTGCCTCCTTCTCTTAGACGCACTACTATGTGTAGTTGTCATATGGAAAGTCCCATGTAAGATCCTCGCGGGGTGATCGGCCTTTTTATTTTTCTATTTTTTGACGGCATCACTAACCGTACTTCTAATGACAGACACCGAAATCGATTGGAAAGCATACATGGAACAAATCGAACAATACGTCGCGGGCGAACGTGACTACACTGTAATCAAGGGCGGAACAGGTCCGCTCGTTTACCCTGCAGCTCACGTCTACTTGTATACCGTTCTGTACTACGTGACCGACAGGGGAAAAGATATATTTCTAGCCCAGCAGCTGTTCGCGGTCTTGTATCTGGCGACCTTGGCTGTGGTGATGGCCTGCTACTGGAGAGCAAAGGTAGGCCGTGCTTATCTGCAACTCCTGGTGCTCTTCTGACTATAGGGGTTTAGGTGCCGCCATATGTGTTCCCATTATTGATCCTATCGAAACGCCTTCACAGTATATTCGTTCTCCGCTGTTTTAACGACTGCTTTGCTGTCCTTTTCCTTTGGCTTACAATCTACTTGTTTCAAAGGCGAGCGTGGACACTTGGCACTGGCGCATATACTTTGGGTCTGGGCATCAAGATGTCATTGTTACTAGTTTTGCCAGCAGTCGGGGTAATACTCTTGCTGGGTAGAGGATTTACCGGCAGTCTTCAATTAGCTGCCATCATTGCCCAAGTCCAATTCACTTTAGCCGTCCCATTCCTCCGCGCCAACACACAAGGCTATCTGTCTCGGGCATTCGAACTATCTCGTCAGTTCTTTTTCAAATGGACCGTCAATTGGCGCTTCGTTGGTGAAGATGCTTTTCTGAGTCGGCCTTTTGCGCTGAGTCTGCTGGCACTGCATGCCTCGGTCTTAGTATGGTTTGTTTTGAACAAGTGGCTAAAGCTAGCGAGAAAGCCTTGGACAGCGATTCTCGCACCAATCCTCACACTCCGCTCCCCTTTTAGCGCTCAGGAGGAGCTTCAAGTATCAGCGCAAGTCACACCAGAGTATGTGATGACCACCATGCTCTCAGCCAACGTCATTGGGCTGCTCTTCGCACGCTCATTGCATTACCAATTCTACTCGTATCTCGCCTGGTCAACTCCCTATCTTCTGTGGCGTAGTGGCGCTCACCCGCTCGTTCAATACGGGCTTTGGGCGCTTCAGGAATGGGCATGGAACGTCTTCCCTAGTACGAATGTCAGTTCGGGAGTTGTAGTAGCCGTATTGGCTGCTACGGTGGTTCTGGTAGCCGCTAGGAGAGAACAAGCACTCACCTCATTTAGTTACCCCTCTCACGAGAGAAAGGTAGCGTGAGTTATTTGCGATAGCTGGACTTTCAGTCTTCACCTTCAGAATCTGAAGGCGGCATCTTGCCGACAGTGGACTCTTCGTCCTCGTCGTCCTCATACGTTGATTTAGCGAATTCTTTCGGCCTAGGATTTCGTGTCAGCCTTGCGTGAAGTGTGACATTGGACGAATTGAATTTACCAGTAGTTCTGTTTGCGCCATTCCTTCTCCTCGCGGACAACATTCACAATCTCACCCTCCAATTTGCCCTTTTTCTCATCGGCAGGCGTCAGATCCACTAACACATAGCCACCACGCTTGATCCATATTGTGTTGCGGAAACGGGTTGCCAGCTCGACTAGAACAGTTTGCTGGCTAGGCAATGAGCAACTGTAAAGGTTGTTCCCTTCTGCCTTGATAACCCTGGCGACACTCTGAAACGGCGTCAACGCGCTGGGCGGGGTCGTAGACTCCTCGGCAGCCGCACGAACATCACGTTTAGTACGAACCATGCTGAGACGCTATGATATATCTGCTTCCTGGTCTAGAAGGTTTGTAGATGTGATGTGTTGAATTTACCAAACAGGTACCCATCCACTTGGTGCATAAGTAGTTTAGTGGGGCAACTCTGCCGTAGTTTTTCCGGGTTGCATAGTGAATAATTACATGCTAGTTGTAGGTAGTAGTGCTCACGGTAAGGAATAAGTAGTTTTAAGAGAGGACATGTTAATAACGGTTGATATATTGCTAGTAATTAAGTAGAGTATATACGACGGAAACCCAAGCATTCCTGCCTATATGTGAGCAATAGTCCTATCATAAGACATCTACATGTGTATATTCACATGTTCACTGTAGTCCCGCAGCTTGATAAGCCAAATATGATGAGAATGTGCTCAAGGCAAATCTACCAAAAAATATCTTATCCTAGACAATAAATGATGAGAACTATTTAAATAGCTATTTTTTTTGTTTCTTCTGGGGCGTAAAACATGTTTGTGTATCTCAATGTGCGAATAGTTGCTTACTGTGGTTGTTTGAACAATTAAATATCTCAAGCTAACAAACATCTTTCTGTACTTTTACGTACGGATAAATACACCAAATTTTAACACAACTAAATGGTAGCTTGGGTATTGAGATAGGGCAGCTAAGTGTTAGGAGGTATCTAAGTCGGTCCCCTCCTAAATACCTGACTACAGTAGTGTCCCGCCTTCCGGTTGGCCCGAGCTCCTTCAAGATCGACTTTCAATTCATTCATGCCAACCCGAGGCTAAGCATTCCATGTCCCCGGATGTCGGATTGTCGAGCAACTTGAGAAAAACCACTGCCCAGCGACCGCAATCCACGACCCGAGCTTGATATCTCGTCGTCAAGCCGTCAATGTCGACATCCCGAGCGATTAGGCCCCTATTTGGGGCCGGCTCGAGGCTGATTGTCGACCAATTCATCCCGAGATCGGCTAGGGTGCAAGGCATCGTATCCAACAACCGCTTCTACAGCACCTCACCCATACCCTCAGCGCGGTCGCCGATATTAATATGTTGGAGTTGTCGTCACGACTATGCTTCAAGGCGGCAACAGCTGCGCTACTCGTCTTCGACGCCAAAGCCTCCGAGCGAAGAGGGGAAGAGCGAATACGAGTCGCAAACGTCTTCCTCCTCTTCCTCATCTTTTTCCTCGCCTTCCTCTCATTCGACAGCCGCCGACTCTTATACACAAGAAGCTTCGATAGACTCATCTAAACTAGACCAAAAGCAACAACAACCACCACCATCAACGCCGGATCCAGACCTGCCGTCAGCCCAGAACTCGCGGCGTTCCGCACTCAACCAATCCCTCTCCTCGTTCATGGACCGCGCGCAAACGACACTATTCGCCGCCTCGCAGCGCATCAACGACCTGACGGGCTACTCATCGATCGAGTCCCTCAAAGCGCAGATCTCAACTCTGGAAGCCGACCTGCACGCCGCGCAAGCCCACCTAACCGCCACGCGCAGCGCCTACAAGAGCGCGGTGTCCGACCGCGCGGCGACGCAGCGCGAGGTGACGACGCTGCTGGCGCGGCAGAAGACGTGGACGCCGATCGACTTCGAGCGCTTCACGACGCTGTACCGGCAGGACTACGAGCTCGAAGCATCAGTAGGGCGGCGCGCCACCGAACTTGAAGAGGCCGAGCGCGAGGCCGAGCGTTTGGGCCGCGAGCTCGGCGCGGGTATCCTCGCCCGCTACCACGAGGAGCAGATCTGGAGCGACAAGATCCGCCGCATGAGCACCTGGGGCACCTGGGGCCTCATGGGCATGAACATCCTCCTCTTCCTGCTCCTGCAGTTCGGCGCCGAGCCCTGGCGGCGGCGGCGGCTCGTGCGCGGCTTCGAGGAGAAGGTGCGGGAAGCGCTCGCCGAAGAGCGCGCTGCGAGGAAAGAGACTGAGCGCATGGTTGCCGCCGCTGCTGCTACTGCCGCCACTGTTATTCCCTCGATAGAAGATGGCCAGGTCAAGACGATCAGTGAGGAAGAGTCGGTCGACATGGCGGCGCCAGAAGTCGCCGTTGCAGAATCAGATATACTCCCGCCCCCGCCCGCAAGTCCAGAATCTCCCACAAACGACGACTTGCCAACGCTATCGTGGCGTGAGGCGCTCACGGATCTGAGCTATTGGCGCTCAGTCCTCATGGATCTAATAAGCGACCGGAAGATCGCGCTTCGCATGAGAGACGTGTCGCTCATCGCCATCGAGGGGGCGGTAACTGGCGCCGCTGTAGCGGGGACGGTGGCTGTTATCATCCTGTTCCGGCGTACATAAACCAAGACCAGAACACATTAGAAGCAAACAGAACAACTTAAAACAAGCCCCCCCATCGTGCGGCTAGCCCAGCCCGGTGGCTAGAGTAAGACAGCACATATAAGTTGGATTCACCAGATAAAGAAGAGATGCCATATCTATTCTACTGTTGTTTTATCAAACTTACCCTTGTAGAACCAACGCATGCATATATGGCCGATATTGTACTATATAAAGCCTCAACCAACATGAGCTAGCTGTACAATACATAGTATATACATATATATAATAAATAAAAGATCACCCGGGATTCACAGTGATCCTATATCATTAGACTGTACTCGGGGATATCCCGGTATGCCTGGCTAGATTCGGAAGTTAATAGTGCAATTCTTGTCGTTCCTACCAACTACAATATCCCAAGTAGTCGACTACGCGAGAGCCCATCGAAAGCCATGCGATGCCACGCCTATACTCTAGGAGCTACAAGGGGAGGGGAGGTTTGTTTCACCATTCACGTAAGCGTGCGAGAGAGACATGGTGCCTGAGTAGCCGATATCCGGTTCACATATGGTAGACAGGTAGCGTAGAATGATGATGATGGGATTGATTATGGTATAAACGAAGGGACATCCAGTCCATTAAGTGCTCATGGATCGATCCAATTACATGCTCTTTGGTATGAACAGAAAATGAAACGAAAGTCGCGACCTTTGCTTTATCTACCTCGGCGTCTTCACAATATCTATACCTGGGAACGTTACCAAGCGTACAGCCGAACTCCTGCTTTGGAATCATCCACATACGATCCTGCTTGGGATTGGTAAGCGGGATCATGTCTGAGTAACTCCGTATCAAAGAAACAATAGTCATCATTTCTCGTCGTTCACATCCCGGGGCCTCTCGTTTAGCTTGAATCAGAGACGAATGTTGGTGAGGCTGTCCAGCGTGTTTCAATTGCCTATGCGCCGTCAAGCTTCGGAGAAACACCACACGTGTGTTGTTATAGTAGATAATAAGCCTTTTGCGTGGAGCGACCCAATTCACAGTCTCTAAGCTGCGTTCGGGCGCTATCCTAGCTCACACCTAGCTCTAATTCTATCGTAAGATGTGCCGAATTGGACCCGAAAGATTTGGGGATCATTCATTCTCATCAAGTGAAGTTCAGTCTTAGTCAAAATCGGCTGTATAAGAGAATCCACGGAACTCTTCCTGCATAGCCTGAGAAAGAACTACATCATACATTAGTCGGCTATTGAAAACAATGCGAGTAAGATTCTTACCTGAATTCACTGGCGTGAGTACGGGCGTGACACTTGTAAACTCGGAATCGAAATTGCTAGTATCAGTTGCATTCTTAATGGTAGGCAGGAAAGGTGGCGCGACCCTCTTATGATATATATCATCCCAAACGATATTCCGGAAAAAGGGTTGGCTCATGACCTCCTGTGCATCGGTGGGTCCGCTACCCAGTCGCTGGTCGACTTCTCTGGTCAGTAGCTTTTGAAGAATCGATACGGAATCGCGAGGCATATGAATGGGGTAGAGTGGCTCGTCTGCTAAAATTGCATCGTAGATTTCGTCTTCGTCTTCTCCTCGGAACGGTGACTGTTGGAGAAGCATCTGATATATCAGCACACCGAATGCCCACCAGTCTACGGCCCTGCCATATTTCTTGTCCAGCAAAATCTTATCTCACGTTAGCACAGAGTCCATGAGCAGTTAAGAAACGTAGAAATTGCCGCTTACTTCGGGGGCCATGAATTCTGGCGTGCCGCAGAATGTACTTGTTGTTGAGCCATACCACATATCTTCTTTACACAAACCATAGTCTGCGATTTTGATATGGCCGTCTAATGTAAGAAGGATGTTGTCAAGCTTGAGATCACGATAGATGACTCCGTTCTCATGGAAATACTTCAGTGCCAAGCACACTTCCGCAGCATAGAACCTAGCATATGTCAGTGAGAGCGTAACAAAATTGCAATTCGTCAAGGTGGCCTTACTGTGCGCGCTTCGTACCAAATTGGCCCCGTTGGATGTGAAGCATCAAGTCACCTCCACTGATATATTCCATGACAAAATAAACCCTGGTCTCCGTTTGGAAACAAGCATGCAGGTTAGTTAGGAAGGGGTGACGCTCTCGATTAGCAATCAAGAAGACTCTTTTTTCAGACCGTATGCTCTCAACCTCATCGTGCTCGATGATAAACTCCTTCTTGAGAACTTTAATTGCGTACAAACGTCGAGACTTTTTAGTCTCTGCTAACATGACCTTACCGAAGTTACCCTTACCAAGCACAGCGAGGAAGTTAAAGTGATCTAATCCAATACGCTGGCCAGTACCTGGATCCGTAGCAAGGGGTAGGGGCCGCCTTGTAGGTGGTGGCAAACCAGAGCCCGTTGTGAGTGAGGGGGTTTCCTGTGTAGGTTGTGGTTTCGAAATTGGTGCGCTTTGGGGGTACATAGACGGCTGAGCCTGCTGCGGTGAAGGTATACTTTGTTGCGCAGTTGGCCTGGGCTGTTGGATTTGCATTGCTGGTTGAGGCGGGTAGTTGCTAACGTTGGCATATGCTGCAGGGTTATATTTCGGCTGCGAAGGGATGTTATACTGTTGCGGGCTACTGGTATATGTGTCATCGTGGGAGTCCATGGAACCTCCATATCCACCCGGTCTGTTAGGGTAATCCGAAGTAGGTCCTGGCCGAGATCCATGCGAAGTCATAGTTCCGCCCATAGCAGCCGAAGCAGCAGCAGCGGCGGCGGCACTTGAACTCGGTGAAGTCCGGTCGGGTTGGCTTTGCCGTATTGGCGATGTCTGGCTTGTATACATGGCTTTAGCGGCGTCGGTTGCTTCTTGGGAAGCAATGCTCGATTGGTAAGAAGCTGCTGCCTGGTTGCCATAAGGTGATGTGGGCCCAGACATGCTCGAAGGGCTCATCTTGCCCGACCTCAATGTCTTTTCGCTTAGGGATGTTCCTTTACTTTGCCTTTGTTTATTCGCCCGAATACCTTCCAGGATCTGATTAGCTACGGCCATACTCATGCCGCAAAAGTCAGGAACCAAGTGAACACAATGGGCATGTGCTGTGAGTCCACATTCTGCGAAATGTTAGCAAACCACTCAAGATGCAAGCCGCGGGTAAGCGTACCGTTGCACTTGCGACAATTCTTCTTTCCAAAGGGTAAGATGGAGCCACAGTGGCAGCACCAGTTGGCCGTAACGTTTGAGAACGGAGTGAACCGATGAGGAATGCGGTGGTTGATCTTCTCTTCGTCGGGGTCCGTCTCGGCATTGGTCTTACTGATACACTTGGTGACGACGCTTGGGTAGCATTTCGTATGGCAAGTATATTTGCAGTCCTCACACTGCATACCAGCGGAATACTTGAGGAAATCGCCGCACAGCGCGCAACGCATGATGTTGTAAAATTGGTGTTGCACGAATTTGTGCCCGTATTTTTCGTGTACTTCTTCCTTTTTTTGTCGGATTGCACCCTTTCGGCCCAAGCCCAGATCGACCGGCCTACCAACTTTGTTTTGCTTCAAAAAGTTTATTGAGAGATGTATTGCGCCAGTAGGCTCAAGGTTAAACCATCCGTCAATAGGTTGGGTTATATTAACGGGGGCCGCGTTGCCACCAAATTGAGCTTGATTACCACCAAGGCCCGTCATAGTCGGCGAAGTACCAAATTGCCCTTGTTGAGGGCTCATGGGGAATTGAGGTGGTGGCGCATTTGAGCCTCCCATCCTGTCGGCAGATACCCAGCCGGAACTGTTAACTTCAGCCTCGATCCTCTTCCGCCGAAGGTCCTCTACGATATCGGATATCCGCACCCAAAGCATTCCAATAGGTAGGGCATGCTCGCCCGGTTTGTCGTAAACTGTCAATTCGATCTCGTTGGCCTTGTCCACTGTCACGCTGTGGAATTCATTCTCCCAACGGTCGGTTCTAGAGGCTCGAGTTCTTGCCACAATATTATCCTCGACTTTAATAGATATGAACGTCTCTGGACCCCGAGAAAATCGGCCAGTAGAAGCATGATCGACATCCCGAATTTGCTGTACCCTAATAGAAAGTTGTCCAGACAAGGGCTTCCGTAGATTAGGCATGTTAATGCTATCGTCTATGAAGATCATGTTAGTATGACATGTCAAGGTCACGACAGAATGGCGAAAACAGACCATCAGGAGAGTCCGGAGAATCTAGATCGTCAATATGGAGCTGTTCATATCTCTTAAGTGCCTGCCTCAAGAGATGTATTTTTTGTTTACTCTCAACACGCCTAGCGGCAGCATCCGCCTTGCTTTTTCGATCGCCTTCCATTCCATACAACTGGACCATCTTTTCTACGCCCTTGAGATATTGCTCCTCGACGTTCAGTTTGAATTGAACTTGAGTAAGCATCAATTGGATACGGGGACCAAGATGCGGAGTGTTGGTTTTAATCAAGTCTGTAAGCAGGTATTAGTGACCGGACTATGGTAAGCGAAAGCGCTAGATAACCAGACCTAGTTTGGTGAAGTTGGGTCGCGGGTGAGGAGCAGATGCGCCACCGGGCCCCGAGGATCCGTAAGGAAATCGAGGGGGCATCATATCGCCGCCGATCTGCCCGTATTGCGTGGAACCATAAGAGCCCCTATCTCCAGACCAGCCACCAGCATCTTTCGGGGGCGGCGGCGGCGGCCCCTCGCCGTCACCTCGAAGATCCGAACTCGGCATCGAAGCGACGGCGGTCGAGCCTGAGCTGATGCTCATGTTGTCGACGCCATGCCCAAGACGCCTCATTTGATAGTCATCACGTTTCCTCAGCATCTCCTGTAGCTTCCCCTCAAAAAAGTCGATTAATTTCTGGGACTCTTCTATTTTGACATCGAGCCGAGAGCGCACGCTGTCATTGTTGGTCTGACGTCGCATATCGCTAGCGCCATTGAGAAAGACTTTTTCGCGGTCGATCTTGCTCTGGATCTCCTGGATTATCTTCATAGCATCGTCTTCGTTATTCATGGTGGGCGAGTGGTTACGCGTTGTCACGCGCGGGACAGAGGGGAGAAATCGGTTGTAGGTTCGTTATTTCGAAGCAATACCTAAGTGGGTATCAAGAGGACCGCACGGCTGAAGTGGGAGCGAGAGCAGGTCCGGCGAGACCACAGGATGAGGATTGGAGACGCTCTAGCGGTGATGGTGAATGATTCGTTGTTTCTCGTTGTAGCTCTATGTCGCCTTTGGCACATCTCCCTCGACAGACTCTCTCCGAAGCTCCACACTCAACAGTGACAACAACACGCAGGCACGCAAGCACACAAAAACAAACACAACACTGCCCAATTACTGAGGAGTCGATAGAGAAGCCAAAGGATAGCAGGCGATGGCGATAGGTCCAAAGATAAGAAGTAGAGGGGCTAAGTAATAATTAGACGGTTGAGCCAGAATGGGCGGTTGGGCGTCAGCCGGTGCGTGGGTGCAACAGCTAAAGGAAAGAAGATCGATCTGGTAGATAGGTGGAGGTACGTGGAGGTACGTTGAGGTAAGGCAGACAAGACAACAACAAGATATGGTGGGCTGAATGGATGGATGGATGGAGACGATAATAGAGAACGGGGGAGATGGATCGGGATGTCGTCAGTGTGTTAGTGACCCCGCGTACTGTGCTGTGTTCTGTGCTGTGTTATGTGTTGTTTGCTGTGTGCCCTTCTAGAGATCTATTATAGAGGTACCTGATACAGTACTTGGTTAGTACTTGGGCACCTTTAGTAGTGAAGAAAGGAGGGATGTGATGGTCTTTTAGTCTCTCAAGGCTTAGGTTAGGTATATTTTATGGCGGGGTTTTTTGTGTTTTGTAGCGGGCAACACGACGGCGAGCCCACTTTTGCCCGCTATCTTGAACAGACTTCCCCCTCTGACCGAGATATGATAGGCTGCTTGAAGGAGGGGTAGATGGCTCGTGCATCAATAGCAAAAACTTGACCTGGGCAGACCGAAGGAGGCAACCTACAGCGCATGTACCTCTCTATCTGCTATAATTTAGTGCTATCTACCCGCCTACCTTAGGCTATCTAGGTAGCTTAAATAATAAACTATTTTATTTCTGTCTATACCTAGGCAGTGCCTTATGTATTGCTCCTAACCTGCACTGTATCCAAGTAAGTACTTAGGTAGGTAGCGAGTATCAACTGTGGTCTGGATGCTAGTTGGGTAGGTAGCAGGTATGTACAGACAGGTACTTACACACATAGCTTCCTCCAAGTACTTAGCTAAGGTAGGTGTGAGGTATTAGAGATTAGGTTACGTAGTAGATATTTTGATGAATTGAGTTTCAGAACACTGGTTTAGGTAAGTTTTAATCTCGGTCTCAGAATCCTGCAGCTTGAAGAACTCATCCAATATAAACAATCTATCCACACTACCTAACAGCCTATGTGGGTTTCATCCTGAATGCGAGAATAAGAGCTATGCGGTATCTCTTGTGTCACTAAGATCCTTCATGAGATGCTAGCATCAAAGGAAGTGTTAATGCGGGACGATGTGATAGATCATGGTACGCAAGGGGTAGAAATCTATATTGCGTTCTGAGCAACTCATTATACCTCACTCCACCAAAATCTTAACCTACCTAGGTAGTCTAGGTACTACGTAATGTTAGGTGTCGAACCGGACGGCCAACAATTGACACCAGTCTGAAATCATTACCCACGCGGGATCCTATGTTTCCATAATCGGATTTCGGATGCCGGATACCTAGACAAAGCCAGCCAGCATCGGTCGTTCCGTATGGGGTCTCCTCTCAAAGAACGGTCACGGCGATGCCGAGGGTCAAAGAGTAGTACCGCCGGTAGTCAACGTAGCTAGAGAGTCTCGGCTACTAAACCTATCTCTTATTGAGGGATACAACCTTCCATCCGTATTGATAAATTAAGCCGCTTGTTTGCCTTTCCTCTTGAAGAGACATCAGAAACAACCTGCAACATGTTGAAAAGGGCATATGGACGCTTCTCGGGAATAGTTCGGCGTGGAACTTGACTCTAAGACAGAAATGATCCTTGACAATATAAACTAGGAAACTATAGAACAAACTTCTAGTAGAAGATTTTACGCGGCGTTCGCGGGCTATTTTCCGTTGATGAAGATGGTGGCCCCTGGTTCTATACCATCGCTAGCTCTTCCTCCCTCTTCCTTCTCTCCTCTCCCGTCGTCTTGGTTAAAACTTGCAAAGCACTCGTAGACCGAAATACTTGTTAGGAGCTTGTATTCTACTTTAATGGTATATCCTTCCCTTTCCAGGAACCGGGCACTACTCTGATGGTATCAGGGCAGATATGGTAGGCAGATCATGAAATTAGCCAAAGTCAACCCGTGCCGCCCGTTTGACAACTAGTCTAGTACTGACGTAAAGAAGGTTGGGTTTGTGATATAAAGCCTCTTCTAGCGTATTCGGCCTCTGAGTACCAACTATAAAGGGACTCCCAGTTAAGTACTGTAACTTTTGATAGCTACGTTACTATGTAACGTAAGGCGTCGCATCCGGTTTGATATCCTGACCTGACCCTCGGTAAATCTTGCCTCTGAGAAACTGGGACGTGTCTACGCGAGTAGACAAATGTAGTGCCACTTAACATTTTTCTCAACTTTCTCGTCCACGCGTACCCTTACTCGGGGGAGGGACGAATAATCATCAAGTTTGGAGGATAAAGATGTACAGCATCTATAGTTGCGATCGGGTTCTAGGAGATACATGTGATGACGAAAATTAGAAGGGCATATCCTAATGGAAAGCGATTAGTTTCTTGTACTAGGGGTTGGTCTATAATATGGGTTAGTCACTTAGGTACTCCGAATACCAAAAACTCATACTCGCATCATCCGCTTTTTACCACTAAATAAGCTTCGTCTTTGGGGAACGGTATGGGCTGCAAACTCACGTATCAAGGCGAGAAGAAGTTGCAAAAACGATGGGCGGGAGAGAGTATAGAGGGTATCATCGAATTATTATTAATGGCTCATGCTAACGTGGTAGGCATATGCCTCTCATCGTAAAATTCAAACACACTTTTGAACGCTCAATAATACATGCGCCTGAATCCTTTCGCTCGTACTAGTTATTTTTCTCAAACTGAACAAACCCGATTGAAATGCAGCAACTTGTTCTCCGCTATGCTAGCTACGCGTTCTGTGCTGGAGAGGCTGCACTCGCGTTATTCGACGGCGTTTCTATTGATGGCCCTGAAGCAGGCGCGTAGAACCCAGCAAGATTCTGGTAAGTTTGCGCAGGTTGTTTCTCGTTAGAGTTCGGAGTTCCTGACACTGCCCCTGATAGATGCGCCGGCTGTGGTTGCATCATGATGGGCTGCGGATAATATTGGATGGGTTGCATCGGTTGGACACCGGGTTGCTGAGGATAATACATGCCCTGGGCAGGTACCGCGGCCGCCGGCACGAGATAGGCCGCTGGTTTTAGGGTATTGCGCTTGTGAGTCTCGATGCAAGCGAGCACGAAGAGGACGAAATGGTTGATTGTCCATAGCACGAAGATGGCGATGAGCGCGCGGAGGACTGGTACGACATTCCACCTATAGTAGCTGAAAGGCTTGTACTCGTCGCAATAGGAATAGCTGTAGTAGGAATACGACTCGTCATCGTCATCCCGCCTCTCGCAGTACGCAAGGGTGTATGCCACAGATAGGTAGATGCTGATACTTAGAAGAATTGCGAAGATGCCTGCAAGCCAGAAGATCAGGTGCAATCCCACATGCGCACCCGGATGGATGCCCCTCTGGGTTTGCTTGCGTAGACGCACGCAGTACGTGATGAGCTCTGTCGTGTTCCATAAGATGGAGACGACGACGATGACATAAGCATATAATGACACACTCGCGCCGCTGCCACCGTTGCTCAAGAGTATACTTGTCAACGCGATGATGATAATGCCCCAGACTGAAGACAGGGCGGTAAGGCTAAGTCTGGTAGCAATGTAGGCCGAGGATTGTTTAGGTAGTGGCCGGACGGGAGTGGCAAAGGCGAATTGTTGATTTGGCTGTCCAGCATAGGGAATATAAGCCGGTTGGTTTTGAGCAAAAGGCGGCGGGAGAACCTGGGGATGCGTAGATTCTGGTCGTTGCGGTAGTGGCGGTGCTTCCCCGGTTGCGTTTACTTGAGTTGTCGCAGTGTCGCGACCCGTATCCAGCACCCCATTCCCACCTCCCCTCGTTGGCGAATCCTGCTCTAGAGTCGTCATCGTGATATCGAAGAACCCTCTTGCTGAGTGGGAACACTATTATTTCGCCCGACAACAATATAGTGAAGTTGAGATTCTAATAATACCAATTTATAACAAAGAGGTATTAGAAAAAGAATGAAAACCAAAGATCAACGAAAAATGAGAGTGGTAATTTTAATTAACGAGGGACAACGTGACGGCTTGAGTCACTATTATATGAGGGTGAACCGAGAAAAATAGGTTGAAAAGGAGAGCGGTCGAGATGTGTTGGTGAGATGCCATCGGTTTGCCTAAAAATAAGATGATGCCAAGCTCCTTGCCACACCGTTTAGTGTAGCCATCACAAGGCATCGACCGGCATAGTCTCCCAATTGAGGCCTAGCGCACTGTAGCAGTAACGGCCCACATTTCCTACCTATCCTTACATGCACCACAAGTTTGCCCCCAAGGGTCTGGGCCACCCTGGAAGCTGCCGAAGATATCAAGATTGCCGACCAAACCAGTGGGTGAACCAACTGGGCAGACTTCGAGGCGCATTGAGACAAGCTTAACGAATTACCTACGCCCTCTCACAAGAGATGTTCTCTATGTGCACTACGAGCGGCTTTCTCTCGCCTAAGAAAAAAAAAAAAAACTCCCTTGTCCAAATCCGCCGTGGTGCTGCGAGTTGTCTATGCTGTGCCCTGTTCTTTATTATCGCCTACCTAGACTAGCGCACGCTTGCATCAAGGAACAAACAACCAAATTTACTGGGTATCCCATCTTATCTCGGTACTACACTTGCGCCAACATCAATCAACATTGCCTTTCCTGAATCACTTGGATAAATGCATCTACAACCAATATAAATAACCTACACGCTTCCCTTTTAAATCAACATTTGATCTTCTAATAATCATGAGAGGACGAGGTTCAGGATACGGGAAATTTGGGGGATAATTGTACCGGGGTCGGTCACAAATTGAAACAGGACCTAGCACTCCTTGGCGATACCTAATATTAGTAACCTCATAACCTACACTACCAGAACTAAACCACACACTAACCTAACCTTGGAACCTTAACACGTGATACTTTGCTCCATTCTCGTCTTTAAAATGGTTTTGAATAAGTAGTGCTAATTGGCTACGCGATCTTAAAGTCTGTTAAAGGATATCTGACTTCAGGTCATTGATGTTTTCTGAGATCCTTTTTCAGGATGATAACACAGTGATTACGACCGAAGTTCTAAGAATGCGCCGGCTGGAATTGAAATTAAGCAGGGAGCAGGTAATTGCCCTGTGCCTAGCAAAATGAGGGTTACTCGACACGTCTTCAACCTTGTTGGTTTCTAATTGAATCCTTGCAGAGCCCCCAACTCTTACTTTGTCTAACCTCTACACAGCCCAAGAGTCAGGACCTAGGCATAGGGGTAAGATGAATATTTATTGTTGCACAAGGGGCGTATCAGTAACTACCATGATGATCTGTACTATATACAAGGCATCTTCTTTGTCTTAGAAACTGTAATTGTAGGCAATAGCTCCAGTTGTGGGTGTGCAACACTCGGTGGGCGAAAGTGTCTAGAGAACCATCTTCGAGGGTGTCATAGCAGAAAAGTCATATGAATAAATCTAGAAGTTGGTAAGGCAGAAGAAAGGGCTTACTCCCATCTAAATAATAATACAACAGTGTCGTTCACAAATCCATCTCAGCCTAAGACCTGAGGGGGGTCTGTACTGCAATGTAGCCCAATCATGGCAGAATATGTACACCGGGATCTTACCACTTTCTAAGGGTTTTTAAAAGGCAGAAAGCTGGGCAGTCATCACAGCCTGCCTGAATAAGTTTTCGATTACCACAATCGCGCACTATACGATCAGTATACGATCAAAAAAATACCGTTCTCTACGAATCCCTTCCTATCCCAGTAGCTAGGTTAGTAAAAGAGAGTGTTTAATCAATACTGAAGTTTCACCTGTCACCTTTACCCATATCGGTGAGATGGCATCTATTGGCAAGATCAAGTCAACACTAATGTCGCTATCCAACGAGTTAACCGTTGCGACGGCGAATTTCAATATCGATTTCTCGCTTAAAGATGGGGCGGCCCATGCAACTGCACAAAAGTTCGGTGCTCTTAAGATCGCTACTTACTACATAGTTTAATGGAGACGCTTCTAAAATGCGTTGTTCAAATATTTAAATGGATCATGTCGCAACGACTGCATTGTATTATGTAATGAGACCAAAGAAAATATATTTTAAGATCTTCATGTTTCCTAGCCCTCAGGCTTATCGGAATTGTCGGCCTTGCAAACTTCATGTCAAGACTCGTAGTACTTTTCGTCCCAGGCAACCTACTATAAGATCATAAGGTTAATCATCCAATGGCCAAAACTATTGCAGCTAACAATTGTGAATTTAGAGGCTAGCCTAGGCCATCCCTGTAAGTTTAAGAGGTTCCTCGGCTTCTACTGCACAAATCCTATTGGATCTCACTGTAACGTGCCAACGCGCGTCGAAGCGCGTTGAGTAACATTGATGATTTAAATCCAATCCACGGGGAGACCTAACAGTTCCCCCCGCCATGCTGCGAACAACAGCTCGTTTGATGTAATTGAGATGGCGAAAAAGCGCAGGAATTTCTATGGTGTTCGTGAAGGCCGGATTCGAGGGGTATATGACAACTGGGAAGACTGCAAGACACAGGTACACAAGTTCAAAAGCCAATGTCGCGGGTTCGAAACTCATGATGAAGCCGCATTCTATGTCGCAACCGGTCAGACGCGCGACGGAGAGAGGGGCGAGGCGCTCTTCGCGGGATGGAAGCGCACTCAACAACCTGGGATTTCCGCAAACAATGTTAAGAAAGAGGTGAATCCGCAGATCAAAGCGGAGGCTTTCGACGCATCACAATCCTACTTCTCCCAGCTTCCGAACTTTCAGCCCAATGACAACGCAGACTTTGAGGATGAGTTCGGTCGCTTCGCGTCGTCGCAGAATATAGCACCCGGTTCTCGGGCTTGGAGGCAGAAACGCACGGATGCGATTCGCCGTAAGTCGTTTTCATAGCTTAGTGAGATGTAGAGCCGAAATACCTAACCAAATACTTACCCTCGATTAATATAGATGAGATGGTGTTTCACTATTCTCAGAAAGTCGATTCGGATGACGAAGATGACACCAAGGAAGAAGACGAAGACGATCTAGGTCTTTCTAGAGAGGAGAAAGAGCGCAGACGAAAACTTCGAATCTTCCAGAACATGTGTCGGGAGGCCAAGCTTGAGCCGCTTGACACGATCGATGGCTGCGCCACCAATCTCAAGAGCGCGCTAATTAATATCGTCGACTACATTGACGCGAAGAGGAGCGGTAGGCCAATTAAGGTCTGGCCTCCTCACGAATTTGAAAAATTCAGGACATACTCACTGAGTGACGGGAAGCGAATGGACCTTAAAGAAGCTAAACGCGGTGATGGTCTTTTAGTGCCTCTATTGCAGGTCCTTAGTCGTGAGAATGCTGCTAGTGTGTACCAGAACCATAGGGATCGCGCAGTAGTAGCCCGAGAGCACTGCGCCAGTCGTGTTTCGGGCAGCACGAATGACCAGAAGACCCAACTACATCTCCCAGTCATTAAGGAGGAGCCAGATACGCCCCACGACGTTATATCGATCCACGGAACAGAATCCGACCGCCCGCCATCACCTCGACCCGTCGACGAGATCTGCCCATGGAGTCCTAGTAGTATTGGATCATCAGTCCTCGAGATCGCAAGGAGTGATCAAAGGGGCATTAAGAGGGAGTTGGAAGATTTGACGGGAGAACAACCCATCTCAGAGGGTGAATTCGTTTTCCCAAGTTCGCAGAAACGACTTCGAACGTGAAATAATTGTCATAAGTGGCCGTACTCAATCTGGAATTGAATCAATGGCCTGAATATACTCTTCGTACGAGCAGGAGTATTGGAGCCTCCGAAAGCATTAGTTGAATATATCCATAACTGTTTAATTTGAAGACAAAGTAGCAGACCTACACAGGTATGACATGCTCCTTCACTACCTGCTTATACTCTTGAGATGTATTGATAGGAAATGTGACGCTCTCTTCAGCTGAAATAGCCGTCTATATAGGCCTTGGTTTTTGTCAAAACTTATATATCAGAGCTCATCAGGCATACCTAGTTCACCTACAAAGACGGGCAGAGAGAGAAAAGAGGGAGTGTGTGTGTGCGTTCGAGTTAGGCCAGTGTAAAGCAAATCCGATCTCATCGTGTACAAGAAGGCAACTTTATTTTATTAAGTTACGACCGCTTAATTCTCTTCGGCCACGGCGAACAGCCATCACGATTTTATAATACATTTAGTACTTAAAAATCCAAAAATCAGGGAAGAGACGAGATCTCTTTCGTCAAGGCTATATATACCGGATTTATGCTGACGTCCCTGGTAGGCAATCCTCTGGCACATCGTCCAACCTGAGCACTCGAACACCGTCGATTTCGCCATCACCGAGGGGGTCAATATCAGCCAAACCCGGTGGCATTTTCCTCTGATTCGCATCAACTGGCTTTTCAAGGGCCTTCCAGCGTTCTATCGTATCATTCAGCTTCCTTTCCTGCTGCCACTGTACGATAGCTTCGAAATCTCTGCACTGTTTCTTGATCTCGAAGTCTGGGAAAGGCTCGCCTTGGCCCTCCCTCCAATTGAACGTGACGATGTCGACATCGGCGTGGCACATGAGATTCTCCAATATCGTACCTAAACAATGGCTTAGGTGCATACCAAACTGGACCGGTGGCGTCAAGCCGTATTTCTTCCCCCAATAGTAGTTGTAGTTGGTAATGAGTCCCTGTCTGAGCATGTTGAGGCAGTGGATTTGGTGAAATACGTCGATCTGGCCCATATACCCGTCACCCCATGATTCGGACCACCACGACTCCGGTGAGTGGATGGTCAGCGAAGGGACTTTTCCAAGCTTGCGAATCTCATCTTCAGTAATGCTGATCAAATTAACACGAGTGATGCGATCCCAAGCTTCATCCACCGCCGGAGAGGGAGGCAGGCGGTAAATATCCCTAGGTTCCGTGACGTTGGGTATTAAGGGGATATGGAGATCCCGTAGACTTGTAGGGATTTTTAATTGATCGAGTATAGGGGCTGAGACGTCAGTATACTTAGAAGTTTTACATCGAACTCGAGTTGGGTATAACACTTACAGTACGAGCTAGTCCACCTTAATAAATGATTGCCGTGCCTAAAATAGGTAAAGCAGAGTGCAGCCGTCAGTAGATTCGAGGTAATAAGAACCACCGCCGCTAATAACCATAAATGTAATCGCCGAGTGCGTTCGTTTTGCCTGTTAGAGCGGACATCGTGAGTGTGTCCAGGAAGAAGCCTCTCGCTCTGGCTAAGAGCATCGTCGCTAGAAAGCGAGTCGCGATTCTTTTCGGACCCCTCCTGCAACATATTGTCTCCGAGTGGTAGCTTTGACCCACTACACGATGAGATGGTAGCGGTTCGTTGATTAAGTGTTTCGCTCGAAGCAGAAGTTCGAGTGCGCATAGCACCATCATATCAAAACCGAGATCCTCGCCTTGACCTCATCTACCCCTCTCGCGTATAATCCTTCATCGGCAAAAGCATCTCACGATCGCGAAATAAACTATCCGCCTATCGGCAACTCATTACACGGCTTCTAAGCGCCTAGTCGCTCTCGCTTCGGAACGATAAGATGGCGGAATATGTGGTGATTGGCAAACTAGTTTGAATCAGTGCCCCGTCATACGATCGACATCAGGAAGCTCGTACTCATCGCCCACATTTTTGCGGAGAATAGTCGTGATACTTATCCAAAAGTTGATAAACACTTCACATCGCGATCCGACTGCCTTAGTCGACACTCAGACCCCGTGGCGTTGGCTTCGTGTAATTGGTTGAGAGTTACGTCGTAAAAGACGCCAAGGCTGACACCAATGTACATATGAGGCGCATAAATGTGGAGGCTCGATTGCGGGGTGCGATTGCTATCAAGATACGAAATAATCTAGAGGATAGTGCTCATAGAATTACTATAAAGAACCGGCTTCGACCATGTGAAAGATGGACGGACTTGTAGGTCAAACCCCTCGTGATAAATTATAACACTGTCAACACTTAAGATCACTCAACTTACACTCAAACATCATGCGTTTCTCCGTCGCTACAGCTTTGCTCGGCGCATCTTTGGTCTATGCCGCCCCAGCGAGCCCAGGTACTACCTCACCTGTTGAAAATCGCAAGGACATTAGCACTGATGGTGAAATATAGTCAAGAAGAGTGAGGTTGTCGCCAAGACCCCGGCGGAGCAGGAAGCCCCCGCCCCTTTACGTAGCCAAAGACGCGAAAAGGAGCGAACAAGAAGCCCCGGCACCTTGAACTCTATATGTAGCGAAGGACGCAAAGAGAGACAACGAGGCCGCCGCACCATGGCCTCTATACGTAGCTAAAGACGCGAAGAGAAGTGAGGAAGAAGCTCCTGCTCCTTGGCCCCTCTATGTAGCAAAGGATGCAAAGAGAGACAGTGAGGCTGCTGCGCCATGGCCGTTATATGTAGTTAAGGACGGGGCTGCTGTCGAGCAATGATCAATAAGGGCGTATAGTTACAGCACACAAACTACCCCTTAGTTAAGATCAAAAACCGCTGCCATACTATCCCAAATGTAAGAATGAGGGGAAATAAAAGCGAAAACCCCCTATTTCTTTCTAGTGACAGGTATAGAGCTCAACTTCATAAGAGCAGTTGTCATACGCACTATATACTGTGACGCCAGTCTAACCTTGATACTCCAAGTCTCGGACTTTGATATAGGCAACATTCGACGCCTCGGCCTCCATAATCTAGCTAATTCAGCCTTTCCTTCAGTATGAAACATACTAATTATCACGGAACCATACTAGGATCGGGGCCTCTTAGCCCATGCTATGCAAACTAACTTATGGAGACTACTAGCATAGATGGAACTTCCTTTTCTGTGCAATGGTAGTAAGTCGGAGGGGGGCCTACCAGCGGTGTAGTTTGTGACACTGATTACAGTGGGTGAGGCGAGTCGGTATTGATAGTCCCCGGTTGCCGACAATATGTTGTATATATAGACCTATAATTCCTGTGCTATTTCCGGAGGTTACTTAGAATAATAGTCAAAGGTCAGCCTGGACGGGCCAGAAACGCGTCGTCTTTTTCACCGGCGTGAAGATCAGGGCCAGTATCCTAGGTGTGAGAGAACAGCCTGAGAAAGCGTAGCGTAGACAAGATGAGACATTAGTGCTAGAGGATGAGAAGGGAGGAAATCCGTACAAAGTCGAGATACACCTTTTTGGAGATATTTGGTATGATATCAGTGGTGCCTGACCCCCTCGCGACGTTTTGCGTCGTGTCGTAATGCCCTCGCCCTTACTTAAGTGTATGGTTTCGAATTTGGGTTCTAGTTACACCAGCTCTCGCATGACCAATTTCGCACATATTTACTAATAAACAGAACTAGAGTGACAGCATTAGGTTCCGACAGCCTAGAATTGAGGACCTGATCGGTCCGGCTTTATCTACGCAGGAGACTGATTTAGATTCTCGAAGTCATTATGCGAGACCGCGGTCAAATGGATTTCGTAACTGTACATACAACTCCAAGGGGAGGGAAATGATGCTCTCCCGTGCGGCCTTGAGTTTGATCTAAATGAGAAAAGAAAATATACGCTGATTGTCTAGGTACGGATCTATCTCTAATTCCCATGTCCCGTCTAATGTTCTATCGCTCCCGTTATAATCATACATTTCGAACCAAGAAACTCTATTATTAATCCGCATTATGCGTCGATTGCTGTGATATCGCAGCGGCGGGGGGGAAATGCGCTTTTAAAAGATAAATATTTGGTCGCCCATTTTCGACATCGCGCCCGGCTTCTCGAAACCTAGCTCGACGAGGGCTTTCTTTGCCGCGTTGACCATGCCCGGAGGGCCGCATATCATGGCCTTCGAGTCTGCATCTGCAGCGGGGAAGCGTTCCGCCATGATCTCTTTCGTCACGTAGCCTTTTCCTCCTTGCCAATCGGGCGAGGGCTTGTCTAGGATGTAGTAGAGCTTAAAATTATTAGGGTATTTCCGCGCGAAAGCCTCTAGTTCGTCCCGGAGCAGTATATCCGCCTCCGTGCGGTTGGCGTAGATCAAGCTAATCTCGGTAGTGTCTCGCTCGTCCTCGCATATGGCGCGGATCAATTGGAACATGGGTGTTATCCCTGATCCGCCGGCCAGCATGCCGATCCGCTTGCAGTAGCCGCGCCAGTAACGCATAGCTCCCTTCGGCCCGCGGAACTTCACCTCGTCTCCAACTGAGAGATTCGCTAGATAGCCACCAGTGAGCTTGCCGTCGGGATAGCACTTGATTATCAGTTCAAGCGTGCCACGGTCAGCGTTGTTGGAAACTGGAGTGTAAGATCGAGTCACTGCTTGACCATCTACGTTGGCCATAATAGCAACATGCTGCCCGATGGGTAGGCCGAGTACTGTGTCTGGTGCCGGTAGTTCAAATTCTAGACGATATGTATTTGGAGCGACAAGATCCTTCTTGACCACTACCACACTCCGTGTTAGTTATCACTATTTTGAGGATGATCCGTACGTCAAGTTACTTACAGGGTAGACTTTGGAATGTCGTTGGATGAAGCCACCCGGCTTGGCTGAGTAGCTCTGGCTTGGCGCGTTTGGGTAGTTTGATATGTGGAGGGTAGTTCATAAAGCTGGGGTGAGAGTGCATGAGTTTGAGAAGTTTCCGAGACACGACAGTGCCAGCAATACCAAAGACTGCTGAGGCGATGAGAAAGCCTTCTAAGAAACCGAGCCTTTGGGTCCTCCTAGGCATCGGGTGGTTTAGTAGAGTAGTGAGTAATCCCCGCTGGTTGGCTGCGTGATATAGGCCGGCGGTGCTTAGAAGAATAGCTGTCGCTGCGCCAAAACCCGCAACTGTCTTCATGGAACTCTTGACTGCATCGGGCTTGGGCGCCGTAACCCCGATCGAAAGTCGAACGGCAGGCGTTAATTTTTTGGCGCCACCTTGCAATTTGCCGACGCGGTACTCGGCCATTATCTCAGAGGCGTCTTCTGAGTGACCAGCGTTGTCAAACTCTTCCGATGCATCTTTACCGGCGGTATCAAGAAGTACCTCGGCGCCGCCAGGATGATCTTGGAGGTACTTTGTGACATCGTACACTAAGCGAAGAGAAGTTAGTACTATAGACTCGCAAAATATAAAATATGGCTTTCTTTACCTTGACCGTGTATTACCATCCACGCATCCGCCGGCGTGTTGTGGGCAGCGACCTCTTTGAGTGTGTACTCGGTATCTTCGACAGCCATTTTGTTCCTACACTTTCCTGTGTAAATGAATACTTGATATATGGTGATATCGTGAGGATAGCACCGAACTAGCTCGGTCGCAGGGAACGGCTCTGCTTTTTAAACGATGTAAAACTCGTGCTCGCGTCTTGACCATCGCCGTCCATTGCGTCTTACAAATAGCAATATGCTAGGGAGCGTTATCATCAATTCATAAAACGTCCAACCAAACCTGGTGCGTGCCGAGGCTCACGAATAGTTTAGCGGGTCGAGATGCCTGCTCGGGATCGGTTTCGGACGCTATAATGCTCAGTGAGTTGAGGCGAGTCAGCTTCAGAACGGACGTAGCGGGTCGGCAATCTCCGAGCTGTAGCCCTGTAACCGTACTATAACCGTGCCGTGCCCTGCTGTATACACACTACCGGCAGGGTGTAGTGCCTAGGTTAGATAGACTAATGCAGGTAGGGGACGACTGTACACGAATAAGAATCGTTCTATTACTACTGCTTCACGCTGAAGAAGGCGTCATAACTTTCTATAGGGCTGAAGCATGGTGATGGTAAAGATATATTAGTACCTAGGTATCGACAGATACCTACTTAAGTAGTCATCCTCTCTATTCCTAGCTGTTTCTGTTCGTTTACTGTTTTTCTGATGGACTCTCTGAGTATGTTCAACATTACATAGAGGCTTATACTTCGCAATACCTCAGAGAACGGGGGGTCTCCTTAGGCAACTTAATAAGACCATGCGTAAGAAGGTGCACCAGATACCTGGTAATCCCGGTTGATGAATCCCGGTTGACGAATCCCGTTCAACGCAATCCAATCATAGGCCGTCGTGTAGTAAAAATAATAAGGACATTGATAAGGGTGAAAACAATATGGCCGAGTCCACCTAAATTAGAGGGTCTTGGAGATCTGCCGCGGTGATAAAAGGTGGGACTGTTAAAAAAATTACCACTATAGCACATTAACCTAACTACTTGCAGAACTTGCCTCGGCAGTCTTGGTGTTTATCGTCATGCAAAGACATACTTGTCGGTGAAATACTACAAGTGCGATTAGAGCGAGATAGAGCGAAAGAGAATTCGATTTCCAATAGCACCATCAAGGCACCGTAACATTCCATGATGAAATTAAATAAATATAAATGCGCTGCTGCTGGTCTCATGCCATGGGCGGCTATCTAACAACAACCACAACAGCAACGTCATCATCGCAGTACGGTCGGTCACTAAATAACCATATACAATTACCCGACACTTTACAAATTCGCTAGCAATGTCAATAAAACAATTCTATCTTCTGGGCGAGAGCCTAGCTAGTGCTCGCGAAATTGAGATTCCTTCACAAATCGATCAAGAGGGCCTTCAACATCTGATCGCGTCACAGTTCGCCATTGTTGAGGCACAAGGTACGCCACACTGATCATTCTTCCTCGATTTAGATAGATAGCGTGTAGACTAATATCTTGTTAAGGGATCGGATTCACAGCTCAAGACACTTTCTTGACGACGGTAGCCGACGTTCTCTCCTCAGAAGAACCAGTAGCCATCACTATTGATGGCAAGGCCGTGCGAGAGGTTCCCGGCCCGAAAGGGTACCCTTACGTAGGAAATTACTTTGAAGTCTATCCAGATCATCTTGGCAACCACCAACGTCTGTTTGACAACTATGGGCCGCTGATAAAAACAACTAACTTTGGAAGCACCACATATTCCACCAATGACCCCAAACTCTCAAATATTGTCTTCTCCGAGACCGATTTTTTTACGAAGAGCATGATAAAAGGCCATCCGCTATATCCCATCAAGAATAAGGAGGCGGGCGTCTTTTTAGGCGACACTGATACTGAGGAATGGAGAACTGCTCACAAGTTCCTCCCTCCCGCCTTGGGACCCAAAGCGGTGCGGCACTACGCCCCAACTATGCAGAAGACGGTAGAAGACAGCTTCAAAGTCTTCGATGAGCTAGACGAGCGAGAGGAAGCATGGAATGTCTACCCTTATATGCTCAAGATGGGTTCCCAAGCCGTGGGAAAGCTGGTTCTTGGAATGGACTTTGAGCACTTCACTTCTGTTGACGCCCGGCTACACGAGATGGTCATGTTAATTGCAGAGTCTCTAGAGCTCAACAAGAAGATCACATCGATGGGTAGCTGGTATGCCAAGCTCCCGTTCGGCGATCCTAAGAGGCTGAGAGATATGCAAGCACGCGTTGCGGAATTACTCACTGAGTCTGTAAACAAGGCGGCGAAGGGCGAAGAAGACCTCGATCTACAAGAAGCTGCTTTGAAGGCTGAAAACATGGTTGACTATATCTGCCGAGCAGTCGACAATAAGGGCAACAAGCTGCCTAAGGAAAGAATGCTTGAGCCACTTGTCGTTGCAACCGGCGCCGGCTTCACAACAACCTCTAGTTTGCTGTCATGGCTCATCTATGGCTTGGTGGTATACCCAGGGATGCAGGAGCGGCTACTGCAAGAGCTTATCGACAATGGCATCGATGAGAATACACAGATGAATGCCGACCTGATCGGCAAGCTCACATTCCTCGACAAGTACGTCAAGGAGACACAACGCCGGCATAACCCATCGTACCAGCCTGCACGGACTTCCAAGGTCGACATGATCCTACCAGGAGGCTACAAGCTTCCGAAAGACTCGGTTGTGATCCCCGCCATTCACCATATTCATAACAACACAGCACTATGGGATAACCCCGCGCGATTCGACCCGGATAGGTGGGACACCGAGGAGGTGAAGAACCGTCCCAACGGTTCCTATATTCCTTTTGCAACGGGGCCCCGAATGTGCATTGGTTTCAACTTCGCATTAATGGAGGTTAAAACATTCCTGCCGAAGTTGGTCTACCGATACAATTTCTCTCTAGCCAAGGATGGTCCCGTCGACTACGACCCGATGTTTCAATTGATAAGGCCGAACAACCTCTACGTACGAGCAGAACGCAGGGTGAAGTGGCCACCCCGGTCTGATGCGTAATTGGGAGATATTTCTTTTTACGATGTAATGAAGCTAGAAAGCGTGTATCTTGTATAACATTGGATGAGATAATTATAGACATAGACATAGATATAGGTATTAAAGCTGTTCAGAATTTTCATACATGCAAAGCAAAGCCCTTCGCACCGCCGGCTCCACCGACGAGGTCCACCGAGAATGGAGTATACAAGGTCGCACCATTGGACTTGATATTCACGAGAGAATCCACTCCGAGCCAGCGACTCGATGACCTTCCTATCTACGCCGAAAAAGATGCGGGTAATCGAGATCTAAATTATCTAGCAAGCCGCAAGACCTTAGGAACTTAAGAAAGCCGCTCGACAGATAGTAAAAAAATTATATGCTCAAGGGCTAATTGTGATTGGTTTTGATCTTCCTTCGGGATTTTCCCGGACAGTCTCCGAAGGAAATATTTGCTACTACAGTAGCATTCAGCCATGCAGCCTCGCTCACTTGCTTACTTACTTACAGACGACGACGTCATTAGATCACGAAGTTTCTATGACGGCCCAGAGAGGGAAGACCATTGAATCATCACGGTTTTCGATAGCCGTATCTCGGCGTGTGGCAAAAGTTCATGCACGGGACGGACGCCGGCGGGTAAGCTTACGGGATGAAGTCCGGCAACTGCTCGCTCAGACTCAATCACATTACACGATGAGCCTTCGGATATCTCGCGAAGCGGTCATGGAAACGTCCACGATAGGGAATATATGACTTACGTGTGTCCGCTCTTATTTCTCGCATCATCACGACATACCCGCAACGCTTGACCAAGTGAATCGCCATGTCATCTTCGGAAGCGGGCGATGCCCCAATCTCATACACCTTTGTCACCGAGGATAATGCTCGCGAGGGACGCAGCCATGCCATACGAGCCCATTGGAGGCAACGTCGGCAGAGAATGGAAATGCAGAGAAGGGAGCGTGAGGAACAGGAGCAGAGACCCCCAAGAGCAATCCTACCCGGCATTGGTAGTTCCTCAGACGATGCCGGGACTTCGCAGAGACCACAACTTCCGGAATCGCAGCCTCATTCTCGCGAAACTTTTGATGAAGAAGCAGCCGATTCGCCCGGCGAGAATCCAATAGACCCTTCGAGCGAGATTCCCTCGGGCATACTGGAGGGAATACCAGAGCAGGCTTTGTCGAAAATGAATATCGCTCTGGGGTCCAGTCGTCTAGATCCATTCGACCGTTTCCCCGTTCAGCTCACTCCAAAACACCACCGATTACTCCATCACTGTGCGTCATTGAAGCCTTCTTCCCGCGGCCTACAAGCGGAAGGCTGAAGTAGCGATCTCTAACCTCGTTGTTCGTAGGGCTCAGTACCTTTGCCGGAATGATGTTCAGCATGCATACATCTACGTTCAACCCTATGCGCGACGTGTGGTTTCCCTTAGACCTATCAAACGCCGCGTCTTTCAATGCAATCATGGCTCACTCCGCAGCACACCTTGCCCGTATGCAAGGATTCCCAGTCTCCAACGAAGCGGTGCGATTCAAAGTTGAAGCCGTTGGGATCGTGCAATCCTGGGCTAGAGATCCAGCCCTTGCGCTGAGCGACGATACGATTGCAGCTATTTTGAGGCTCTTGTCTTTTGAGGTAAGATTGCAATGGCTCTTCGAAATCTGACCCGTAGAGATAGGCACGACACTAATATTGACCTTAACACGCTTAGAGATATTGGGGATCAGAGGTCGAATGGCGGATCCACCATAACGGACTCTTGCAGATCATTGAAGCGCGAGGTGGCATCGCAACGCTACAGAGCAACTGGAGGCTTGAAATAACTACATTCCTGTGAGCCTCCCTGTCCTTGCCCTCCATGGTAATTATGTTACTTACTAACAAACCACTGGTAGCGTAACATTGATGACTAGGCCGTCATGGTTTGACAGCTCCAATCAATTGAGAGAAATCTCGCAGCAATCTCTGGCTACTCATCCTGTCCTAGGACATTTAGGAAACTTATATAAGACCCGCTGTCTTTGGCTACTCTCATTCATGCAAGACATGCGCACATTCATGGGTCACTCCCCTGAAATCTACAATCACGGTCTAGCTCATTACGCATTCATCCGGGATGCCTTACTCGTAGTCAAGTCGGATTTATATCTACACGACGAAGACCTCCAAGCCGAGGGCGACATCAGCGAGCGAGAACGGATTCGATTAGCCTGTCTCTTCTACATATGCGTCATGCTCCAGGGTTCCGTTTCGCAATCCGACTCCGGGAACCCGGGGCCTATGGATTTCCACCACAGCTATTCGATCACGTCCTTCGACCAATGCCTCGCCCGTAACTATGCGCAGTGGCAAGGGTCCGTTCAAAATCTCTTCCAGTGCCTTTTCCACGGCGCCATCGCAGCGCAGACGCCCCCCAGCAAATTACATTACGCATTAGACCTGACCAATATCCTTGGGTCGACGAGCGCCGAGGCGCGTCGTGGGGTGGAGAGATGTATGCTACAGATACTCTGTCAAGCTCTGATGGAAGCAAGGACCATCCTTGACTATGACTGGACTCCAGATAGTCTGCTAGCGTGTATAGAGGGCCACTGATATTTTGGGTAGGTAGATAGCTGTGTCTCAATGATAGAACAATAGAGCAAAATTACGATAACTAGACCCCTTATCACTCATCACCAAGGGCTTTCAGACTGCTGAGAGATGGGGCAAAAAATGTACTCCCAGTGATGGGCGTTGAGAAATCCAAGATACGGTCGTGTAATCCCGGTGGATTCCCAAGGAACATTCGCTCCATCATCTTTTCCACCACCCAGAGATGCCGGGAGTAAGCGATGAAGTAGGTACCGTACTGGCCAGTGCTCGGGGATCCAAACGGCATGTTGTCTCGAAGGACGGCGTATTCCTTCCCGGATGCGTCCTCGATGGTAGCCAGCGTTTTGTGCGCCTGCTGCTGCCCGTCGTCGGCGTCGTCGAGCTCGATGTTATCGGACTTGGTTCGTCCGATTATTGCCTCCTGCTGCTCGGTCGACAGGGCCCTCCACGCTTTGAGGTCGTGCAGGTATTTCTGGACAACGACATAACTGCCACCGACAGCACCACCATCATCCGACTCGGAAATCATCACCGCGTCTGAGATATCTGAGGCACCGACTGGGTTCGCGGTGCCGTCGACGAAGCCCAAAAGATCCCGAGCATCGAAGTACCGGAAACCCACAGTCTCATCCTCGAGTCGTACGGCATCTCCTAATTTTTCCGTCAACTGCCTTTCCAGCTCGAAGCACATATCACGTCTCTCGGCTCGAATGTGAAACAGTAGGTCTCCCGGCGTCGATATAGCCGTCTGCTTGGCTCCGCGGACTTCTGGAAAGGGATGGAGCTCGGCCGGGCGCGGAAGCCTTGTTACGGAATCCCAGACCCGACTGCCTATGCCCACGACACAAGTGAGGTTAGCATTGACGTCGCGAATGGATATGTTCTTAGTGATATCGGGAACGCTAGACAGAACTCTTCGGACGGCTTGAATGGAGCTATCGGTCCGTAAGACCGAGAACACTAGAAATGTTGCCGACCTCGTAAGGCCTGTATCTACGGGCTGACTTGCGCTCATAGTGGCCATCGTTTGGCAGCGAATGGGAGTGAAGGGGCTGTCGTGTGTGTACGCGCGCCGTCTATTCGTCGTCTTGGTTGCTGCCCACTGACCTGGGAACTGGATGAGGGGTCGTCTCAACGTTGCTCTGGACGCCTTAAGAATCATGCTGCTAGACTGTTGGTGCTGACTGAGCGCGTTCGTCTACGTTGTCTTCATCTGGCGATGAGATGGGATGCGGGCATCCACATAGCTGGAGATGTGGGATACGCGGCCAGCTTCGGAATGCTACTCCAGGTAGTAGCCATATCATACATGCATGCCGGGGTAGGGGGCCCAATCCATTATCTCGGACAGTCCTGGCGAATGACGCACACATTGCCCAATTTACAGCTACAAAGCTAGTTCGGCCTTGTAATGCAGGCGAGCGAAGTCGCCTTGCTCGTGCTTCAAGATCGGTTTGGCTCAGCTCGCTTATTGGCCCCGTGGTATTCCTCTTATTAGACTTTGCCTACAGCATACATGATACGTCATGCATCTATCTAGATCTAGGCTTGGCCCTCGTAAAAGGACCCCGGGCAGCACTTCTTACGGTGAGCTGCAAGTCATAAAGAGACGTTGTATGATAGGGTTGGTGGATATACAGGATTTTCGTCTAAACCCGGCAAAAATTTGTCGGATCTACTGGAAACTTCAAAAGGCTTGAGCTGGTCTGCATAACCCATAGGACTGGGATGAATTGGCTATTGTTCTGTCTGTGTACAGGGGTGAGTATTAACTTCCCATCCCATCTTTTGCAATTTTTCTCTGTTGCTTTTTCTTCAAAGCAAGGAACTCTCCGTAGCTACATTTAGCAACATAGATAGTATCGACTTGAGACCCTACAACTCTTACACAGTAACAAGTTGTCAACCTAATCTTGCTTAGTCGTATGAATCGAAGAAGCAGAAAAAAAAAAATGCGCAGCATTGCCAACGACCGAGCGAAAGGGCAATGACGCAATGGTTGTGAGCTATATTGATACCCTGGGGAGACGCTAGACTTCAGAATAACTCGCTGCTTAATGGACAATGGACGCAGGGACTGTTGTGTATGGAGTCCCGTGAGTCAGCAATATATGGCTCTCAAGAAATGCAGGGACATGCGGGCCCCATCAGTAAGCGACATGGTCTTCCGTTTCGGGAAGCACCATTCAGCCACTCAGAATCCGAAAACCGCCCAGCCCGTGCCGTAGTCTCCGAAATGCCGAAATAAGTTTGGTGCTGGCTGACACGCACCGAGCTCTCATGCAGACGACGCTCATCGTATCGTCCAACTAGTCCTTACACGATGAAGCTCCCAAGTTACGGCACCGGAGCGGTATCGTCGGGATGTGCGGTTGGTTGCATGATGAAGCCCAACGCAAGCCGTTCGCTTTCTCGGCGGGAGACTGCTCGGAGTAAGATGGCCAGCCAAAGAGATCAAGGAACTTGGACGGAGCCAAAACGCATAACGATAGAAGATGAAGAAAGAGTTGAGCAAGTGTATAAATCGTCGAGTTTCTTCTCATCTCAGTCGAATCGAATACCATCAGACATCAACAGACATCAGACATCTTCAGACACTTTCAAACATCTTCAAAGCCACCTTAGAACAACCTCATAACAACTCCAGCATACCTTCAAACATCTTCAGATATCTTCAGCACAACTCAAAAACAACTTTACGCATTCTCAAGTACTGCTAAGCACACCGATCTTATTAACTCTTTCCAAGTCGTAACTCCGTCTCCATATCTTAAACAAACCATAATACTTCCATCTACCATGGCTTCCGTTTCTGGCTCTACCTACTCTACCAGGGTCCCCTTTCCGGGGTCTAGTTTCGACTTCATCGTCGTCGGCGGTGGTACCGCCGGCAATGTCATCGCCGGACGACTCGCCGAGAATCCCAATGTCAGCGTCCTTGTGCTCGAAGCCGGAATCGCCCACCCCGAGCTGGTCGAGCAGATTACCACGCCATCATCGGCCATGAGTTTGCGAGGAAGCCAGTATGACTGGCAATACAAGACCACCATCGTGAAGAGAGACGACTACGAACGCATTGAAAAGCCCAATACCCGCGGCAAGATTCTAGGAGGTAGCTCGTCGTTGAACTACTTCACTTGGATCCCTGGGTGCAAGCCAACCTTCGACGCCTGGGCCGCGTTCGGCGGCGAGGAGTGGACTTGGGATCCTCTGGTTCCTTACCTTCGCAAATCCGCTACCTATCATGATGACGACAAGCTGTATTCCCAAGATCTACAGAAGCTTGGATCCGGTGGTCCACTACACATCTCGCACGCCGAACTGCTAGATGAACTTGCTCCCCTCCGTGAGAAAATCACGCAAGCCTGGCTCTCTCGTGGCCATGTGCTTACCGAGAATATCTACGACGGCGAGATGATCGGACTCACTCACTGTGTGGACTCCATCTACCACGGAAAGCGATCGGGCTCGTTCCTCTTCCTCAAGGGCAAGCCCAACATCACGATCCTCGCCGAAGTGCAGTCGAAGAAGCTCATCATCGACGAGGCAGAGAAGACCGCCAGGGGCGTCACGGTGATCGACAAGTCGGGTAATGAACTCACCTTCTACGCCAACCGCGAGGTCATCGTATCCCAAGGCGTCTACGAATCCCCGAAGCTTCTCATGCTCTCCGGCATTGGGCCCAAGGAGCACCTCGCCCAGCACGGGATCAAGACTATCGTCGACTCTCCCCACGTCGGCCAGAACCTGATCGACCACCCCGGCGTCCCATTCGTCCTTCGCGTCAAGGACGGCTTCGGCATGGACAACCACCTGCTCCGCAAGGGGCCTGAAAACACGGCGGCCGTCGAGACTTACAAGAAGAGCAGCACAGGGCCCGTCAGCTCCGCTCTCCTCGAGCTTGTGGGCTTCCCTCGGATCGACGACTACTTCGAGAAAGACGCATACTACCGAGAGCGCAAGGCCGCCAACGGCGGCGTGGACCCCTTCTGTCCCGATGGCCAACCCCACTTCGAGCTCGACTTCGTCTCCATGTTCGGCAGCGCTTTCCAATGGCACTACCCGTTCCCCAGAGAGGGCTGCTATATCAGTGTTGTCGTTGATCTCGTCCGATCCATCTCCCCACCCGGCGAGGTCACGCTCAACAGCGCCGACCCTCTTGTACAGCCCAACATCAACCTCAACTTTTTCGCGGATGAGCTAGACATCATCGCCATGCGCGAGGGCATCCGCTTCAGCTACGACGTGCTGACCAAGGGAGACGGCTTCAAGGACGTCGTGGTGGCCGAGTTCCCCTGGGAGATGCCTCTTGACGATGACGCCGCCATGCGCCACGCTGTCCTCGACCGCTCCCAGACGGCGTTCCATCCTTGCGGCACTGCGCGCCTTTCTAAGAACATCCAGCAAGGTGTGGTTGATCCTCAGCTCAAGGTCCACGGAATCAAGAACCTGCGAGTCATCGATGCTTCGATCATCCCCATCATTCCTGACTGCCGCATTCAAAACTCGGTATACATGCTTGCTGAGAAGGGCGCAGATATGCTGAAGGCTGCTCACAAGGACCTCTTTGAGGCTTAGGCCACGCTGCGAGGATCCTAGGTAGCCGGGTTTCTTCGGGTTTCCCTATATAATGCTAATGCTGGACTGGCCTAACCACTATAGTAACTCTTAATTAGATATTTCCTAGCTCTCTTAGGTACTTAATAATGAAATAAAACACGTTCTACTTTAATTGGCACTGCAAAAGAAATTGATAGATTTCGTAGAAGAAGAAATCCCTGAGCTTTCGTTATCTAAGTGTTTACTACTTCAGAATGTATCAACAGATATATTGTAAAAGGCCTGCTTCCTCATACTCTTATATTCTCTGCCAGAACCATATAATCACAGGGTGATAAATTCCAGATATATGAAAACAATAGACCTCACGATAGCATGGACTCCAGTACGTCTCTTACGTTACCAGACAGAATTGCCATCAATCGGAATCGATCACATCAAGAAGAATGTTTATAATTTCCAGCTTCAAAGCAAAAACAGGGCACGTTTAGGTCACCCGCCACTACGTGAATAGGTATAGAATGTGAATTGAGCTAAAGCATGCGAACAATCACAAAACCCGTTTCGTCAAAAATTCAATCCTTCATTCAGCACAGTATTTATGGTATATATGAAATCCAGCAAGCGAACCTCATTTCCCTTTCGGTAGCGATATGTCAGAGTGCGGAGTTCGATTCCTTATTCGGAGTACCTCGGCCCCAAATCACGACCTCACCTCCAACATAAAAGGACGACAACCCGGACCCGTATGGAAATACCAATCGTGTATTTGACAAACCAAATCACTTAATAAACGTGCCAAAGAGAGAAAAGACGAAATGGTACTTTGCAGTTTTCACATCATCGCCCTCAAAGACGGCACAACACCCGCCTCATTCCTCGCCTCCCTGCGTGCCGCAGGGATCCAGCCGATCGTGCAAGCGCGGGTCTTCCGGTGGATGATTCTGCCAACGCAGCTCTCAGCAGGACATCTCCTGGCGCGGAATATCCACTGGGACATGTTCCTCGTGCTGCCCGCATCCTCACAGATAAACGACTCTATCCGCAGCGCTTCGATCGCGGCAGAATGGACGGCGACAGTAGGGACATCATCAAAGTTGCTCTCCAGCTACACCTCCACGAACACCGCCCTACTGAACCCGCTTCCGGGCACCGTGGTCCCAGCAGGCCTAGATCTCGAGGCAGCAAAGAAGGCCGACTCATCCCAGAACCTCGAGCTCACGCCCGAGCTCGCCGGCTTCATCGGCTCTCTCCCGCCTTATCTCGCCGCGCACCCCGTCAGCATGCTCAATCTTATCTCCTTCCACCCGGGCAAGCAGGCGCAGTACGTCAAGTACGGGCAGGAGTTCAGCGCGCGCGTGGGCGCGCGGTACGGGGGACGGGTCAAGATCGTGGGCAAGGTGACGAGTTCCGGGGCCGGAGACACGACGCAGGAGGGCTGGGACGAGGTTGCGTTCGTGCATTATCCGAGTATCGCGCATTTCGCAGCCATGGCGGGCGATAGGGACTACCAAGAAGTGAACCATAAACATAGGCTGGAGGCCTTGAAAGATACGTTCATCATTTGTGTATTGGAGGTAACGGACGATGGAGAGGTCGTAGGTAGGGCCGAGAAAGAGAACAAGATGAAGTTATGAATCGGGGATTATGGAAAAGCAGAGACAACTTCTAGGTTAACCAGCAGTTAGCTATATCCGAGATATTACTTATAGCATCGATATACGTATTCTATCCACTTTAGGAGAGCAAAGATCTTGACGTTAGAATAAAAGTAACTAATAGAGCGGGTCATGAGATGACGGCCGACGAAAATCTGGTGTTGTAAACTAATGGTCATGGCACACATTCTGATATTTAGCTCCTGGGTAAAGTGGAATGGTGTTGGAAATGGGTGGTAATTTACAATTCTACTAAAAACTGTGTGCTCAACTAAGTGAAAATTAGCTGTGCTTTTCAGTACCCCTATTTCCTGATAATGGGTAATGCCCAGTAAGGAGCAAACCATTCCCTAAGGAAAACAATAGTACACTTGATTCACCGTCCGGAGTAGCAGTAAGAACTTTTGCCCTTCCCATGCATAAACCCGCCAACCAAAGAGCATCGAGCACCCATCGTACACGTGTTGCTCTAAAAAATCATGAGAACAGAGCACCTCCCGTCTTGGCGATATCTCTCAAGTATCGCTTGTGTCTCCATGTACGGAAGTTGCCTCTACGTTTCGGCGACATATTCGACACCTAGTGGTAATTGCCGCCCCATCCACCTTGGTGATTTTGTCGCCCGCCATAGTAACTTCCAAAACCCTGATTACCACCATAACCGCCGTAAGAAGTGTTAGCATGGCCTTGGCTACCGGAACCGCTGAGCCCATAGCCACCGGCTCCCGTCTGACCACTGTGAAGACCCTGATTTAGATGACCCGGGTATCCGCCGTAACCGCCCATACCCTGCTGGGTAGACTGAGGAGGCGGCAGACCGGATGCGGCGGGGGTGGCATTAGTCGTGGAACCCGGGCGTGCAGCAGTAGCAAGGGAAGGACTGGGACCACCACCAGCCTTAGAATCTCCGTAAGGTTTGAGGTCGTCGTTGCCACTGCCAGGGGTCGAGGTAGGTGCGTTTGCAGTATTAAACCCTTGCCCACCTTGTGAGGGGAAGCCCGCACCCCGCCCATAAGAATCGTGTACACCACTAAATCCACCGCTGCCGAGTGTACCCGGAGCTCCTGATTGCTGGCCAGTACCACGACCAAAATCATTAATGCCAGAGTTCAAGCCAGTATCGCGGCTGCCAACAGAGGATTGCCCAAAGCCGCCTGTACCTGCTGTAGAACCATGATCAAAGGGGCCTTGAGGGGACATGCCATACTGATGATGCTGACCATAGATATTGCCCTTGCCATAAGGCGCGCCGCCATATCCGCCTTGGCCATATCCGGCGTACGGCCCACCCACAAATTGGCCGTAATAGGGGCTTGAGTAGTAGGGATGCGAGTAAGGGTAAGTAGGCTGCTGATGTATGTTAGATTGAGGCTGAGCACCCTGTCCGGAAGTCTGCTGTTGATTCTGGCCAACAGGATTCGGGGTGTTATGCCCACTGTTGTGGGCATCCGTAGATGCGGCGCCGGGGTAACGGGTTTGCTGAGCTCCACTCTGGGGATATTGGCTTAGGTTATCACTTTGGGAGGCATTGTAGGTGGCGAATGGGCGGTTAGTAGCGTTGGGTTCACCATGGTTCTGTCCACCTTGTTGCTGACCGTACCCGTAGTATCCACCGTACGTGTTCCGGGTTTGATGATCTGCAGTGTAGTAAGAGGAGTAATCGTTAGGTCCGGAGCTGAAGGCCCCGCTAGTTTGAGGTCCCGGAGCTTGGGTTGTGGTAGCTGGAAAGCTGTCGAAACTTGCCGAGGTAGTAGCTGGTTGTTGACTAAATGTATCGTACGGTTTCTGGGCAAAGCCGGCAGGCTCGAGACCGCTCGGCTGATGGAATCGACCATAAGACTGGTTGCTGGATGGTGCTTGTGGCGCTATAAAATGGTTAGTCGCGTGCGCTACTGGAAGGTATTAGGACATACGCTGAGCAGTAGACGAGGCAGGGCCAGTAGGTGGTGCTACAGGTGTCACTAGCATAAAGTCAGTTAAATGAGTCTTCTTGGACGGGGAACGAAGAAATATACCAGCCGCGCCGGGGACCTGAGGTTGGGATGTTGTAGGTTTCTGAACAGAGGGGAATGATTCGGGAACTGAGGCGGGCTGCGCGATAGGGGGAAGAGAGGCTCGAGGCGCTGCCGGCGACTCGGCAGGAGGTTGGGTTCTAGTTTCGGGATCTTCACGGTCACCGTCGATATCATCCTCGGCTCCGTTGAGGCTGAAAGCACCAAACTGTACCGCGGCGCGGTCAACTTCGCGGTTTCCGGGCATACGGACTGCCTCTTCTTGTTCCAAAAGGCGTCGCTGGTAACTAGGCATGCGGGTAGTAGGGCGTTCCGTCGCTTTTAGTGCTGTTGCTGCGTAACCGCTGGTGGCTGGCCGGCTGGCTTGATGCTGGGCCTGTGATGCGGAGAGAGGCGTTACGGCGGCGCTAGGTTGTGTAATTTGGCGAGCATCCCAGGAGTCAGCTGCGGTGCTAGCCGCGGTCGCAGTCGTTGGGGGATGCGACTCATCAGGAAGTAGATCGAGATTTACTTTAGTGAGATCGTCCTCAGACGGGGGTAGAGCAACTTCAGGTTCGACAATTTTGACTGTTTCTGTGGGAACTGGTGATTCGACAGGAGCCTCGACGGGCGTCGGTGTCTCTTCAACTTGTGGTTCTGGTTCAGGCTCTGGGACTACAGGTTCAGTGGGAGGCAAAGGTTCGATAATTTCGGCAGGCTTAGGCACAGGTGCTTCTTTCGGCTTGGGTGCAGGCTTTGGAACGGCAGTCGATTGTCTAAGCATACTTGCCCAGGTCTTTGGAGCAGGTACAGCGGCGGCGGGTTTGGGGACAGGTTCAGAGGTAGAGACGGGGGCGTTATTAGTCGTGGAATCGGTAAGAGCCGGGGTCGGGTTGGTCCATTCAGTCGAGTTTGATTCATCAGGAACAACAGCGCCACTCCATGCAGAAGCTTCATCAGTCGGGACCGACAACTGGTTGTTATCCTTGGCACGGTGGCCGTTTGTAGTCGCGTGAGCAGCACCCCGACCGCGGCCACCACGAGCTCTCTCATTGCCGCGAGCGCGTCCACCTCGGCCGCCATCTGAACGACCACCACGAGCAGGTCTACTGTTACTAGGTGATTCAACAGCACCAGTCGAGGGAGTATCAGGTTTGGTCTTGGGTCGTGCTGCAGGTTTCTTCGTCTTTGAAACCTCACCCCACTGAGAAATTGTGCCTAGATTAGACTTCATGTTAGTACAGCCACAAAATTAACAAAGGACGAATAGCTTGAATGGATGAGAGGAACATAGAAGAGATGGTGTAGAAGCGATACAAAGAGAGAAAATTAGCGAGGAAAGAAAAGGCGAGAGACATACCCTCAGCAATTCGGGTAGCTGTAAGCTCAACATCGCCATCGGTTTCCTTGAGAGCGTAAAGAATGTCGGCATCAGACCATTCTTCAAATAGTTCCTTGATCAATCCGAGTTTTTCGCCGTACTGCTTTCTTAGCTGAGCAATATCGCCATCGTCATCAAAGGCAGCGGGCTCCGTAGCAGCGGTCTTGTCACCGTTAGCCCGTCGTGCAGTCGTGTTGCGACCACCAAAGCCTCCTCGACCGCCTCGGCCGCCACCCCTACCCCGGGTGGTTGGGTTTTGCGATCTAGGTTGTACTTCAGCCATTTCTATGGTGAAGTTGTGGAAATGTGTATGGGTGAAGCCCTTCGTGAGAAGGGAGACGATGGTTGGTGGTAATCAAACCGAAGTACCAATAACGTACGCGTGGATCAGGGTGGGATTCACACGATGAGAGGTACGAGTCTCGAGAGGAGAGATAGAGATGTGGCGTCGGAGACAAGGTCAATGGAATAGAACTAGAGAGTAGGATATAATTGTTAGTAGGGAGACGAGGGCGAAGCGCAGTATAACAGCGAGATGGGATAGAGAGGGCAGTGAAGGAAACACAAGGCTAGGCAAGGTGCAAGGTGCAGGGTCAGCAGGTAGGGTTTGTGCTGTTGTAGTGTACTGACTTTTCCGAGGACGTGGCGTGACGAGGTTATGACTGCAGGACCAACCAATTGTCTGCTGACAACGGTAATCACACGCTTGTAGATGGGATAGAAAGCCCTCGGCGACGCGACGCAACGATCAACGGCGATGATAAAGTGTTGTTCTTATTTCGTGTTATTGTGGTGAAGGGGGAGGAATGATGGTGGCGAGTTCAAGCATCAGGAAAGGTACACACCAGTAAGAATCTGGAGGGAGAGCTGGGGGGGCCTTTTTTGCTCTCCAGCGTCTGTCAAGGCTTTTGCTAGGCTGGCTGGCTTTACTGGGTAGGCAGGCTTTGGTAGGCTTTGCTTTGGTAGGCTTTTGCTGCAAGCGGTACTAAAGAGGAATGGGTTTTGAGGCTGTGGACTTCTCTCTCAGGCAGGGCTTGCTGGGTGCTGGGGGACCCGCCGCACTGGGGGCAGGCAAATGGGAAAATCTGGGGCTGGCAGGGGCCGGCGGGGGACCGGCAGCCAGCTACTGACAGGTGGGTAGCCTTGTGTAGTGTGTCAGATTATCAGATTGTTGGAAGTTTGAGTCGCATAAATTGCTAACCTAGCAACCTGGGGGGGCCAGTTGGGGGCACAATTAATTACCCACCTCGCCTTTTTTTTTCTTTGAAGTTTCGGAATGGATTATTTCGGGTTCCAAGAAACCGTGTTGAAAATGCAAGTACCCGGCTCGGCTTAAACAAGTACTTAAGTACGTATAAGTCGGATGGAACATCATTGCCTTGTATGGGTCTCTTTCGGAAAAGTGCAGGTGCCTAGGTTGATATCGGGATGTCTTAGGCATGGCTCTTTTAGAGGTAGAAAGGCTGAATGAAGGGTTCGCTATGTTTCTACGTGGCTAGTATGTTACCACTTTGAACTTACCTACCAAGACTGCTGTATATCCGTACAAGGTACCTGCCTACTTACCACACTACCTACCCGATCCCCGTGATATCTCACTACCTTCAGTCCTATTGTTCCTCCTACTCATGCATACCTTAGCGACCTTGATATATATATATCCATTATATATATGATAATTACAATGCTAGGTAATACTTTGTAGTTTATTAATACTTGTACATTAGCAGGACCTACCTACCTACCCTTCAACTCACAATTAGGCCATGCTAGTGTAAATATTCAAAAGCATTTCGGCTAGCCACTATAGACCCCGAATCATTTCAAGGGCAGGTTCGCAATGGACTAATAATAGTGTATTTGTCCTACGTATGTACCACCGAAAGTACCATTGAAGGCACCAGGGTATCTGGTTTATATCTCTAGCAAAGTGAGGCACATAAAGTGAAGAGTTTTTGGGCCTCCACTACCTAGTAGCATGACATATCTCGTTTGTATTTTTATTCAGATTGGGGGAAAGTCAAATACACTATAGCACGAAGCCGAGTCAAAAGTAGGTACCTACAGATTACATAGATTACATGTGCCATGTACGGTATACATAGTATAGTACATGTAACCTCTACCGTAATGTGGGGTTATCGAATTGAGTCACGTGTCCCATGCCTCTTAATGTTGTTTGCGCTATTCCAGCTCTGGGCTAGTAAGAATGATGGATGGTTAACTTCATCATTCGTCCTCATAGAGTCGACATCTGTCAAGTAGTGACCATCTATCTTGTTTAGAGGCTCAAGCCGGCTCTCTCGGATTACCTAGTGACAGGCCAATATCGCAGTTAAGGTGGCTGACTCGCGATCCAACTGAACACAAGCCCCGACCACAGGTCCCGACCTCAGCAGCGCAAGCCTTGACCATGGTTGTCCGAACACCACCCCTCGGCTCACTGAAGAGAGGGTTGCTGCCACAGATACATCACCCTCTGCCACTTACCAAGCGCGAGTCTCAACGACTTCTCGAATCAATTACGAGCTCCTTTCGCAAGAACCTCGACCGAGAGCATCCATGGGAGACTGACGAGACCTCCACGAATACACAGGCAAGCTCGGAACCGGGCTCGATTGAGCCGCTATCTACAGTTAATCATCGTCCAACCGATCGACATTTACGCGCCATCCTATCCAATCCTCTCTTGGCTCGTCCACGCAATGACAATGTTGACACATCTATACACACCCCTCGCAACAATCCTTTCGAAGTTTTCGATTCCGCCGTGTCGAGAGGTCTGATGAATCCGCGCCGCGCCGCCGGTTTCTTGGCCACGATCCGATTACAACTTTTAGCCGAATCTCCCGATAACTTGCGTCAAAGGATGGGTGCGTCGGGGGGCGGGCTTTGTGTCCTAAGATGGCTCCGGGCTTCCGGACAAGAAAGTAACCTGAGTTTCCTCAACGACCCCGCTCTAGTCAGACTTATCATACCATTCCTATTTGCCGAAGGCCTGCAAGAGGTTGCATGGGGTTGGTTAGCACAGCTGGCCGCACGGTCTGACAAACTAGAGCTCGAGATAACTCCAGGCAAGGCCAATGCTCAAACCTTATCTAGGCTCGTGTCCGCCATTATCGAAGAAAGCAGAGACTCAGGCACACCGTCCTCAATTAATCTAGATACCTCTTTCGCAGCGCTAGCAAAGGCCCAAGGTATACTTCGTGAGAATCCAGCTTGTATCGCTGCTGTTAAGAACTCATGGGCTACGCTCTCATGGGCATCCACTGTTGATGCTGTGGGACGCCCCAAACCATCTGTGGCGCCTTTTGAGAACTTCGTCGATATTGGAAGACCTTTGAAACTTCCTCTCGATCTAGCACATCTAGATCTCTATCATCCGACTACCCCAACTCACTCGGCCGCAATTAAGTACCTGCATCGTCGACAGCATTTCGTGCAAGATATGCCCAATATGAAACCACAGATGCAGCAAAGACTCTTATGTCTGGTGTTGGACGCTGCTGAGAGGCTCAACCAGACCGGCCAAGCTGCCGAAGCGCCTTGGCTAGAACGTTTCCGGAACGCGATTTGCGAAAAACTCAACCTCGGGATTTTAAATATTGAAATAAGAGAGACTCTAAACTCCAGTATCCCAATTTCAAGGGGTTAATGAGCAAAACTATGGTAATGAACTCATTCATCGGCGTTTTATTGGTATAGCATGATCTTTCGAGATATCCCCATTGGATTGGCGTTCGGATCTAGGAGGCTATTTCCAGAATTTATATGTACAGCTTCAAAGCGAAGGCTGCAAACACAAGTCCGAATGCAGGCTTAAGTCGTAAATACATGATCACTCACAATTTCCACGTGCCTGGTTATCAGTTCGTGATTCTGAGCATGTCCGGATTATTTATTATCTTATCATAGAAGTGATATATATTTTCGATGTTCCCCGTTCTTTCACCTCCCCCCAGATCCGTAAGTGTAGGAATTCATAGGCCATTATATTTCGTGGATATCGTCGCTAATAAGAACTGGTATCACTGTGTGAGGGAAGTGAGCGTAAGTGAAGCTAGATCATTATTCCTCCATCCCATTCACGACCCGCAACGCCCGTCTAGGCCCAAGCACGACGCTAAAGAAATTGGGCTCACGCCCATCAAGAAGAGCATCTGCCGATCTGCCGCTCTGGGTGCTCCAGGTTGCGTTGCTCTTCGATCTACTGATGCCGCCTCCTGTCACAGTCCCTCCGCCACCTGCGTAGCCATCATAGCCGAAGCCCCACGGGCCTCTATCCTCAGTTGAACGAGACGGTTCGGAACTCCCAAAGCCAGATCCGGATCCAGGGCTTGGCTCACCACTACTGATCATGAACTTCGGCTCAACGGGCTGCAGTCGCCCAACCCAAGAAAAGTGCTCCCTATCGTCATCAAAGCCGTGAGCATTATTGGGATGTTTCTTCCGCAGCTTCTCGCCGCCAACGACTGGTGCCATGCCGCCGTCTTCGAAGTCTTCTTCGCCGTAGCCGTTCGCTATGGCCATATGCCTCTTATATGCACGAACTTGACGGCGCCAGAGCCAGGCACAGAAGCCTAGGTACAAGGCCAGCAGGCCCGCAAATCCCGCGATCACGCCCGCGGCTATGGTGCCGCCCCGATGGGCATCGCTACCGCCATTCGGCGAGCCTGTACTTCCGACTCCAGGGCCCGTAACGGTTGCGGTTGTCGTGGGCGCCGTCCCCGTCACCGTGAAAACCGGCGGCACGCCGGTCTTGAACGGGCCATCTGTTGCAGGGCCCGACGCGGGCTGTGTGGCCGTCGCGCCCCCATCTGATGACCCGCCGATTACGGACTGTACGACGCCGGGAACTCGATATCCATAGCTGCCTGCGAGAACCGTATTGTCGGCGTTATCGTCAGCCGGGTGGTCCGCCGCGTTGAACGATGATTGCCAGGCGAGATTCGACGCATCCAAGGCGTATATGCCGGGCCGTTCACACTGGATTTCTTCCCCGATATACTACATGACTCGGAGTTAGTTATTGCTTTCGGGAATCATCCAAGGTGTCCCTAAACTGTGAGAAAGCTTTCTAGGCATGGTATATGCCCCAAAAGGAGTCTCTATATATTTTAATAGAAAGAAATAACTCCGAGGATTACTCACGCCGCCAACAACTACGATTTGCCCGTCCCGAGCCGCACACGAGTGTCCGGCGCGAGCGGGTGGCTCATTGCCCGGTGCATCGACTTTGATCCACGTGAACGATGGGATTGTCAGGATCCACACGTCAGAATATTGCTTCTATAACAGTCCGGAGTCAGTAATTGCTGCTTTAATAGCAAACAAAACAACAAGAAACAAGGAGAACATGGAAATAACAGGGGCGTAAACCCCCTAGTCAGGGAACCAACGCATTCGAGACACGTCAAAAGAAGGTGTAAGAGAATCCAGTATACCAACCTGTTCTCCTACCGGTAGCAAGTTCTGTCCACCATACATGTAAATGTTGAAGGAGCTTGCGTCCGGCGCCGAAAAGACAACAGCACAGGGGTTAACGCGCACTTGAGGCTTCTCGTTCCCAGACGTCTCCTGATGATACCACTGGCTGCTCGCGATATTGTACACGTCGATCGTGGTCATAGACGAGAAGGCGTCGGTGGTATCGTTGTCACCGACCACGTCGCCGCCAAGCCCCAGCAAGATGCCGCCTGGTCCCCAGCCGGGCACATACACGAGGACGCCGTCCGCGCGTTCCGCGAACCCGTCTTGGTTCTGATCTCCAGCCCACGTGATATTGCGGTATGCGCCGCCGTCCGGCGCGCCCGAGTTCCGGAGTGAATCGACTTGCACATTTGCGTAGCCCGGATGCGTGAACTCGAGGAGGCTCTTCAGGTATACCCGGGGGATCTGGTTGGACCATCCCGGCGTTGTCGCCCAGTCAAGGTGCCCTCCGAAGTACCAGCTCAGACCTAGCTCCGGGACCGATACGCCTGAACCTTCTGCGGCGCGCTGCACGGGTGCGCCACCTGCGTCGGAAAACTCGCCAGCAGACGTTTTCAGGTCTTGGAATTCCGTCCAGGTGGAGGATGCTATGTCGTACATCCACATTGAGACGGGCAATGGCTCGGATGACGGAAAGTCGAACTCGCCTCCGTAGAGGTACAGGCGGTCGAAGTCGTTCCAGAGATATCCTAGCGACACGGCCGGTGGCCCGGAGGGCTGGGGCATCTCGCGTACGGATGGAGAGCTGATATCCCATGGCTTTGTGAGATCTACCGTGATGAAGTCGTTGGCTACTTTTGTTAGCGGTGGACTTTTGGGTTGAATCACTTAGTACGTACTCCATGTATTGGTGGTCTGGTCGGTAGTCGTCTTCGCTCGGCCACCATAATAATAGAGCGTACCGTTCAGTACAGCACCTATTACTATTAGCATCCGTTTGATCCATATATCCGGTCTAGAAGTACTTACTTTGCCCAGCCCATCTCTTGCACACATCCGTTGAGCTATCCGCACGATCATCTAGTACAACTCTTGCCACGGGTTCACGAATCATATCCGCATCTGCGCCGCTCACTTCAACCTTATGACGGCCATTATTATAGCTTATAGCAGGAAGAACAACAGCGATTAAGAGGGCGGTTAAGGTAAATCTGCTTAACCCTGCTATCCGAGCAGGAGGTGCAGTTGCAGCCGATTTGATCTTCGGTCTTTTCTCCGGTATCAACTTCGAGAGCCACCCGGACTTTTCCCTTGTCGGTTCCCCTTCAACAGAGCCTTTACGCTCGTACGCCGAGTCCGACAGTCGCCTCTTGGTCTCGCTCAATTGTTTCTCCTCAGAACTCTGCCTACCAGCCGGTTCCTCAACATTGTTCCCATCGCAAACATCATCCAGCCCAACTTCCCGGAATACCGACTTTCTCCCTTTTCGAATTTTACCGCTTACGGGAAATGCCATTAATCGCGAGCCCTCTTCCAACCTGTCGGAGGTAACTTGGGAGTTGAAACGCGGCCGTTCGAATCTTGGCCGCTGTCCGCCTAGATCCGAAGTGCTATGTCGAGCTAGGGAAGATGTCATAACGAGAGGATACCATGAGAGTGTCTAGCTGGATAGTTGTCATTATGTGGCTCGTGATACAAAGGTGAGAGAGAACGGCATGAGCAGCATGAGGTCACAGCAAGCTTTTAATAGTTCCATACTCTACAAGGGGTGCAATTCATTGGCTCGTTCATTAACGATCGTCACCTAGCTGTGGTATCATAGTTAATTCATTGTTATTAACACCCGAGCTGTGGTGCTGGCCAGGCCTAGATGGCGACAATACCCTTGGCAGCTCCGTAGCAGGGGGACGGATGGATTGACCAAAGCTCAACTACATCATCGCACTACACTATACATAGTAGTCTATACCGATCTCATGGGTGCAATCCTCATGTTACCACGTTGGATAATTAAATCTACCCCGAACTTGTGGCGAGGCATTCATTGCCGTTTTAGGCCTGCCAGTCAGAAATATCATCATTTGATTGGTTCTTATTAATGCAGGGCATCAGAAAAATGACGACATAAACTCCCCGATCTGGTTTTTGCACCAAAAAGCTGTTAAGTGCTGGGATCTCTCATTCGTAGGTTGTCGGGGCATAAGCTCCAGCCGATTATGCAGGGCATCGAGCAATACCTCGAACAACCACCGCCAACCGCCTTGGTTAAGCCATATTCTCTTACGCGCTACCTACAATATCGCATCTATTATAGGTGGTACTGGTAACAGTATCGAGCAATTCCAACTCGGAAATATGTCTGAAGGAGGAATGGCGTTACAGTTAGCATTTACGTCAGCCTATGTAGGGAAACATTCGTGAAAAGACGACCACTACATATTACTTCATTTCCACTCTGCCAAACCTTTATTATCTAAGAGTCAATAATCTTGATCTTGATCTAACATGAAGCATCCATCAAAGCCTAGATAGATCGCGACACATCCCACTGTTGCGGTCGGCGCGCTTGCAGGTGATCAGATCGTAGCGTATATAGTGTCCAGATCTATTTCCTCTCTATATCTTTTCTTAGTCCCTCAGCCTCTGCGATGCTAGCAGACCTGATGCTTAGGCCTCCCTATCGTCACAAACTCGGCAATGTTCTCCCCACACGTTCGACTATAATTATCCAACGTTTCGTCCGCGTACCAGGCCAGATGCGGCGTAGTAACCAAATTTAGCTCCGCCGTATCTGGTGTGAGCAAAACATTGTTGCCCGGTTCCGCGGGCTCCTGAGAGTAAACATCCGTGCCGGCCCCCGCGATCCTTCTTTCCTTCAGCGCAGAGATAAGAGCCTTCTCGTCCACAATTCCACCTCGCGACACGTTGATCAGCAAGCTGTAGGGCTTCATCTGATGGAACTCCGCCTCGGAGATGAGGTTGAGGGTCTCCGGCGAGCGCGGGAGGCAAACTATCAAGACCGAGCACTCGCGGATTACCGTCTCGAACGGAACGCGACCCTCGGGCGCCGGAACCCCTTTACGCCCGGCAACGACGGTCTTCATGCCCAGTATCTTGGCCTTCGCCTCGATATTTCTCCCGATAGCGCCGTAGCCGATAATCCCGACGAGCTCTTCACGGGCTGTCCTCGGCGGCTTGCCATCGAGTCCGTCCATGGTACTTTGCTGTGAGCCTTTGGTGACCCAGTCACCAGCACGCGTGAGTGAATTAGTCAGGATGATGGAGCGGCGCGTCGAGAAATATAACGCGAGCACATGCTCGGTGACTGTGGTGACGTTGCAATGCGGCGTGTTGCCTACAACTATTCCCCGTGCCCGACACGCCGCCAAGTCGACAGCGTCCGTGCCTGAGGCAATCACGGATACCACTACCCAAGGATTTCAGTCAGTAAGTAGTCGTAGTCTATGTTGAACGTTCTTCGATAAGGGAAACAGCAAGGCCCAAGGCAGTCATACTCTTTAGTTGCCGGGATACCTCTGTACTCAGAATCTCTGCCGTTAATGGCAAGATTGTCATGATGATGATATCAGCATCCCGAATCCGCTCCGCCACCTGGTCCGGCCTCGTTCGCTCGTAGGTCCGGAACTCGCAGGTATGAGGTGCCGGAAGAGTGAGGTTGGGCAACGGACAGAAAAGCGTCTCTAATGCGACGATGACCCAGTGCGTTTGCGGCGGCGCCATCGTGTGCCAGGTACTACTCGCTAAAGCGGCAATGTAGGGTTTTGAGTATAAATGGGTTTTGAGCCCTTTAAAGTTGGTTGACAAATTCTAGACAGTAGATTTCCTGAAATATGCTCGAAGTTCCGGGCCCGGCGTCGGATATGTCGTTGAAGGGCGTATTCAACACGTTGGGGGCAAAAAAGTCCCCACACAGTCATCTATTTAGTGATTACTTATTTCTGCCCTACCCGTGAACAATATAATAACTCAGTTGCCTGTTGGCAGTGAGTATTTCATCTAGTATCTCCTCTCATATCGGAGTTATGGCGGCTTATGCTTAGTATATCTAGCTCGTCCTTGGATACCTTGAACCCCTTCGGTTTTGAATAGCCGCAAGTTCTCCCCAAGCTATTCATTCGTTATAACCTTATACTATGGGCATACCCCTGAGGGCCATATAAATTTAAGAAGCAACAGGAGCTATCAATTGCTTCTGCCGATAGGATTTCTTTAATAAAGACCTATTACAAAACTTAAACAAAAGTAAGCATCGCAGAAAGAGAGCCATAAGAGAGCTTATCTTGGAAATTATTACAGATTACTTCTGCAGGGCAAACAAAGAGCATATAGTGCGTTGAACCTGCAAAAAAAAGGGTCTGGCCGGGGATTGAACCCGGGACCTCTCGCAAGCAATGCTGTAGGGTGAACCCTAAGCGAGAATCATACCGCTAGACCACCAGACCAGTCAAGTTAGGGTACCCAACTTGGGACGACAACGACAGGACTCGAACCTGTGACCCCGAAGGGATATGATTTCTAGTCATACGCTTTAACCACTCAGCCACGTTGCCAGTGCTTGATGAATTGTTGAAAATATGGAGTTGGAAGTGGGTTGATGTACGAAAGTTTGCTTTGTAGTAGCTTTGCAAGGTGATGTTGGCACTAGGAATCCGAGAACCAAAAGTGTGTGTGGGCGGCAGGGTTTTATCAAGTGGATTCGTGGTGTGCGCTAAAAGTAGATTGCCGAGCCGGGCGAGTAGTGTATTACCTAACCAATCCAGATCAACATTGTGTTTGAATAGCACTAGATATCCTATAAAAAAAACCGGAAAATTACAAATCTTCAAATAGCCAAGCAACCGTTTCATGAGTGAATAGGTTTTCTATGGGTTAAATAAGAAAAAAAGATTTTGGTTGTAACTCCTAGTTAACTTAGGAGGCATCAGGAATTGAGCCCGATGCGGGGGTCGAACCTATTCAAGATTGTTAGTATTTTGAAGCTACACTCGTATTTTCGAACATGCTACTCACCCGCAACCTTGAGATTAAGAGTCTCACGCTCTACCGATTGAGCTAACCGGGCGCTTGATGGTGAGTCGGGAGGGTATCAATACTAATGTTGCGGAGCACCCGTAGGAAATGGGCGTGACGGTACGCTAGCGTTAAGCAAACACACCTTGTCCGCCCCCGGGCCACGCCAACGATTCTACGATTCGTGCCCATCTTACAATAGAACTAGATTCTCGAGACGTTCTCAGTCTTTGTGGAGTCTAAAGAAGGCGATATCATGATTAAATATCGAATAGTCTAGGTGCTTTCCCGTTTCTCGGAATGAATAAAACGCTCTGTTGCTCGAGATGTTGCCTCCTCTATTATATTAACTTGAAATTGAGGGTTCTAGGTTTACGAGCTACGCTAAGGAAACAGTTGTGATTTACTGACTTAGAGACCAAAGATATAAATAGAGCGACATTAAGTAACGAAACGATAACCAATCCGGGCGAAAATAATAAAAACAGCAATATCGCATCAGCCCAGTTTGATGAGAATTTGATTGGCTTGGTTAGGCACTGCAAGAGAAACTGATCAAAGTTTACGTGGCATAAAAGCCCCATCCAGTTAGAAGTTATATCATATCTCAGCTCTTTCGCCCAGAGGTCGATAGTATATCGTACCAGCATTTTATCGTCCTGTCTTTGGTAGAAGCTAGTTGCCGGCTATTTTCTCGTCGACTTTCTTTATCGCTTCGTGGAGTAAATCGTGGTAATTGTCTCTATCAACAACACAGTCCAGGCCAGGGGTTGTTGTTTGCTAACAATGGGTCGTTACCTCACCGGCTTACAAAGCATACACCATTTGGAGCAGCGAATTACCTCGTCTCAGGATATTATCGACTGTTTGTCGCGGTTCTTGTTGCTAGTAGTCTTGGAAATGGCTTTCATTAACGCACAGAAAAGAGATTTCTCTGGACTACTAAACTCCACGCAGATAACTTGTATAAATGTTTTTATACTGGTGCTATGACTTATGCGGTTTGGCATCGAGATACCGTTTCTTTTCTTGAAGTATGCATCAAGCCGGACTTTTACGTCCTAATCGGATACGGCTTGAAACGAGTGCAGGTAGCCGCAAAGTGCAGGGGCCGCGAATAAACCACTGGTGGCAGCACCAAGAGTAAACAAGATGAGAGAATTGACAAAGGACATAGATATTTCGAATAACGGTAGCTCAAGCGTGAGTAGAAGCTACACACATCCATTGGAATTTTCTATGAACTTATGCGGGCGAGTATTAATATTGAGAAGTAAGAGACTAGGACAATTAGGCATAGATGACAAAGTCTCCTTAAATAGCACGTAACACCAGGAAAAAATAGCAATATTTTAAAGGCGAAATTCGTTGATGTATCAATGAAAGCGAAAATAATTAGGGCTAAATATATTCTATACGCTATCGTAGATTAAGAGATATTCAATAGTTAAATATTCAAACTCCGCTATTTGACCGTTTCGTTGTTGGTATAAACAGTATCAACTTTCCTTATAACTCTTCTATAGGTAGTATGTGTGCTCCTATTAAAGTATGCAGCTCGATGTTTGTATTGTGCTTCCTCTTCTACAGCTTTCTGCATACCAAAACATACACGTATTACGCTCGCGTTCACCTTCCCTTTACTGTCAACCCTTGTAGAACTTTTTGACAACAAGCCCTGTGCTCCATACCACGGATCACGAATTTACATACTTGCGCAAGAGGCCAACGGTAATATGGAAATATGTTAAGTCAAGCCGTATTTACTAATATCTACACTGAGATTATTTCTCTCTGCGTAATCTGTTAAAACCTAGGTATTGGGGTAAGATGATATTTGTTGCACAGAGAGAGTCTAGCTCTAGCAAGCATATTGATCACTATTATATGCAAAGCACATTTTTTAAGAGATATAACAGTAGGTTATAGTCCTAGCTGTAGTAGGTAGGTAGGCATTGGTTCTAGTAGTGGGTATAAAACACAACAGATGATTCGCTTTCCATACCCGTTTACGGTAATCCCTTTAGCTTTGTGCGGTGAGTCGAGTCTCACAGAGTTCGAGCTCGCCATAGTATTTCTTATGCCCCGGCACGGCAGCAAATGCCTTCATGTAAGCAACTAGGTTTGGAAGGCCTTTGCGCATTTCGGTATCCACCAGGTACTTGAAGGCGTGATATAACATGCTGGTAACCATCAAGTCGGCCATCGTCAATTGATCCCCAACGAGGTACTTTTTGCCACCCCGTAGGACAACTTCAAGATACTTGAGGTCTCGCTCCAAGTGTGCAACGCTGTCATTGAAACGATGCTCATCTAGGCGATAGAATTTCACTAATCGCATGGTATCAGTGGTCAGTCCTTTAGGAATTGGGGTAATTCGACAACGATGATGAGGGTGATAAGGGTTTTCTCGGGTAGTGATGAGATTATATCACTTACAGCCAACCATAGCAACTGGGATAAATGCGTGCTGGAACAGCTCGCCCTCAGTGAAGGATGCCCATTGTGTAATGAGGGCCTGGGTCTTATCATCTACGAAACCGAGACTTTAGTCTTATTGGCCATTATACAACGGCGAACAGCTTACCCGCGCCAAGTAGTTGACTAGCTTTGGGGCCAGACTTCGCGATGTAAGTCGCGATAGCGATGCTCTCAGTCAGGTAAAGGCCATCGGCACCCTCAAAGGCCGGGACCTTGCCAAGCGGGAATTTGGCCAAGAACTCAGGAGTCATGTTGGTTTCGCCCATGGTGAATTGCGGGGTTTCTATCTCTAGACCACTCATATCGGCAATGATCAATGCCTAGGCCATGTAATTAGTGAATTGATGCCACGAACGGGACCTACTTGAGGAAAATGGTCCGTTCACATTAGGAATAAAAGGCAAGCAAATGGATGTCTTACCCGATGGACACGGATGTTGTCGGGATATGTGTGAATCTTGCCAAAGGGAGCCATATTGAAGGGATTTCACGAGATGTTGACGGTTTCAGTCGGAATTGAGTAGAGAACGAAGGGAGATGTTGCGAGAAGGGGGTGGTATGTTGCAATCGAGAGTAGTGTGAACTAGTATGTAGACGAATAGAGAGAATTCGAGGGCCGGACCACTTGGCTTTTAAAGCGTGTCTACTAGTGTGTATCTGTGTGCCTCCAGGAGGTCGTGTGTGGTCGATAGTGTTTACCTAATGTTGACACTCCGCTCCTATTTGTAAGCAGTTGCCGGTTATCATATTGAGCATACCATCAGACCGCTACACGTAGCCAGGTGGCAGTTGTTCCATGGCTTCAGCAGGTGAGTTCAATTCCTCCGGCTTACAGAGGCAAAAGTATCTTATAGGTCGTCCTAAGCCGAAACTGGCTGGGTGGTTTCAACAAGGGACAAGCTGGACTATGCTCCTATCTTATGCATTAGTCAGTCACACTCTGGACCGGGGAATCACCATCGAGCATCGTGCATGTGCGTGTACACAAGGTGTAATAGGCAACGGGAACTACCCCACGGTACATTTGGCGATACCCAAGCTTCGAAGGGTGGAGGGGCGGGAGAGCCCAAAACTACATGTAGCGATGGATACGTACACATCGGTGATTGTCTAACCACTACACTAGATATGCATATAATTTTCTACTCTATAAGCGATCTCCGTTTGCTCTATTTTGCCGGGAAATCGCACTAGTCCTCAGAGTCCTACTAGGTTTTAATATGAGCCTTTTTCTTTTTCTTTTTCTTGTAGATAGGGGGTAGTAATTGGGACATATATGCCATCTAGAATGGGGGTTTCACTTAGAGGCGGCGAGGCTGAACAGAGCCGCAGACTACGCCTTTCGTAGAGAGACCACTCGCCATTTAGTTTAGCTCAGTAATGAACCCCAAAAGCTCACTCCTATCTACCTACGAACAAAGAGGAGAGTCACTCTCTGGGATCAGGTAAACATGCTACTCATTCTTCACTCAGGTTCTGCACTTCCTGGGATGTGCTGTCTTCGTTATGCAGGGCACTCTCACAAGGTTGGCGGTGTAATGACTCTCCGCATTTGTCAGCTGAATGTACATACGATGAATAGTTTGAGCATACAACCCCGATCTCCGGATTTCTCCATACTTCAGGGGTACAGTGGTAGGAAAACTCGTCGACGTCATTCGCCTGTTTCAAACCGGGAGCTTAGAGAGGAGCACTCGTACGATGAACGATGGTAGGTGGCAGCGGAAAATCATTCATGCTAGTACCCTTCATAGACCTGAATGACTAATACGATATACCCTTTAACGCCTTCCAATATCTGGACGACGGCGGCAAAGTATAAAAGTTATTCACAGGGGTTATTTACCAACCCCCTCCTTTCTTTCCCTTTCCCCCCTCTTCTCTAAACCTATTCGCACACTAGTAGCGCCAATACCTACCTACCTGCAATGATCGTCGGTCGCGTGACGAGATCCTGATAGTATGGCGCCTCATTTATCATGGTTATTGGTAGCTCTAGCAGAAATTTGAAAGGACTCTGTGCAATTATATCTATATAAGTACTAGGGTAGAATTGGGTTGAAGACTGGATTGTGTTGAAGTGGATATGTGCCTCTTTGGATGGAGAATGCGGTTTTAGATGTGCCACGATTGCGGGGAGAGCTTCGGTAGCATCAGACACTAGTCTAGACTAAGACTAGACCGGCGATAATGCTTGAATGCTCTCCACCATCATCGGGACTCCGCCAGCCCTAGTTCTTTTATTTATAGGTGTTTACGCCTCGACCAACCTCGTTCCAACTACTAGCTAAGTTTTTATCATCTTGTCTTAGAGATATTGACGATTAGAAATGACTCTCATAGAGATTGACGTTGTGTACGACTTTGTCTGCGCTATATGTGCTTACTACTTCCCTATTCTCGGTTGAACTAGGACTAGCAAGCTAAAGCGATTCACGATGCTATTTGTTAGTGGTGTTACATCGACAAGCGAAAGCTAGAGGGTGCCATCGCCTTATATCAGAAAGTCTACCCAGGAGGAAAGCATGATACTTTCAAAATTAACTGGCGTCCATATTATCTGGGTTATAATAAATTCGGTTATAGTGTCGAGAAGAGTGAGCTAGCTAAAATCAAGCTGGCGGACTGGAGTGAGGAGAAGAAGGTAGCCGGAACGAAACGTGTGGAACAAGCCGGACGTGCTGTAGGAATTCACTTCAAGCATGGCGGCAAAATTGGCCCTCATACACGAGATGCGCATCGCTTAGTGCATTTGAGTCGGAGCCATTCACCGCAAGTCACAAACACTCTAGTCGAGAAGATATTCGAGGCCTACCATGAGCTCGAGAAAGATATATCGTCCCTTGACATATTATGCGAGATTGCGCTGGAAGCGGGCGTTGAGAAGGCCGAGGTGGACAAATGGTTGAACTCGGACGCTGCTGCTGACAGCGTTGATGAAGAAGCAAGAATGTTCCGCGAGAAGGTAGCAGGTTCAGGGATCCCATCTTACTTCATTCACGATATCCATCGGCTTGAAGGTGCTCAGGATGCGAACGATTTCATGGAGATCTTTGTCAAGGTCAAGGAAGACAAACCTACTTAAGTACATAGTACGTACTAGTAGAGTCGGGTACCTACTCCAGGACCCGAGCGGAGCCTACCAGTGTTGTCATAAGGCTCATAAGGCTAAATAACCCCGCCATGCTACCTAATTTAACCTAGCTTCCACCTGTCTGGCAAGGGCCCCCAACGCGTTTCCAGTGGATACTTAGTGTACCCGATAAAAACATAGCTGGGAGAACAACATGAACCGCGAAGCTAGCAGCTCTATCGCGATGGCCGTCACATGTTTTTATTACATCTAAATACAACTGCCCTTCACTTTCTACTCTGCCCACACCTTTTTTTCCCAAATTTTTAATCGCACATCTACCTGCCTGTTCAATCACTGCAAGAAACGTGTTATTCAGCCCGCTTGTATCTACCCTTAAACCGTTGTGGTCTGCACCTGCTTCTTGCGCGCAGCATGTATTCCCCGTCTAGATAGCAGGATCTTGTCCTTGGAAACACCCATCCATCCGTCACAGTATTTTCTCGCCACTAGGCAGTACTTGCCACGGTCGAGAACGATTTGTACCACGAGATGATGGATCGCAATCTGCCTGAGACTGGCGGCGTTCTTACTACGAAACCGAACGGTCGGAAAAACAACACCCAACCTTTTGCCAATCGCCGTCTTTCGAGAAAGAGCTCAGGAAACTCTGAGTCCAAAGAGAACAGCATCACATCCGACACAGACGGAGGCGTGCGGGCCATCTCTCGACCGACACATACTAGCATTCGCGGCCACCGCCAATCCGAATCCCTTATCGAACATCGTTTTGCGAGCCCGAGCCCAAGCATTAGAGTAGATCGGAGCACTGCTATTTTCGGTACCCCTAGACATTCACGAAATACTCGCATCCCGCGCCCGGCAACTATTGGGCCCAGCCCTGATAACCATCCCCGAAACATAATAGAGCACCAAGACAAGTCTTCCGATAATTCTTCCAACCACTCTTCCCCTATGCGCCAGCCGATGGACCTAAAGGCGGCCTTCAAGCGCGCGCAGGAGCAGACCGCCGCAGAAACACAAAGTGATTCCGACAATACTATCGACCTACAACAAGCCTTCAACATGGCGAATGCCGAGTTCAACGGCATTCATGGTATCGACGGTTCCCCTAGTCCGGCCCCACGATCCTTCCGCCGTGAATTTAAAAATACTACGCCGTCAAAGAACGGTGGGGGTATGAAGAACAATGATCTCAATAAACATCTTCAACGGTTTGACCGTAACCATCAACTAGCTGGTGGTGACGGCCCTCTCAATAGTTTGTTTACTAAGACTCAGATGAGACCTACTGTTTCGGAAACAGGGCGCACATTGGCCCAGAAAGTCGGCGATAACAGTCAGGGCGGCAACCGCGAACGCGAAAGACTAGACGTTCAAACTACCAACCCAAGGCACCAAGAGAGGGTTGAAGGGTATGGGACTTTGGTGGAAAAACTACCGGCTACAGGCACTTATTTGGGCAGGGGTGGCGCTGATGTACCAGTGCCCTCTATTGAGTACGAATCCGCTAGTGACGATCTACCTTCGCCCGATTTCCAACCAACGAATATGTCACCTGAAAGGAGTATGAACTGGCATCTCGATGCTGATTTTACAGCTGGCGATCTGCAGGTCTCGGAGAGTCCTCGTATCACTATTGGGAAACAGAGTTCTGATCCGAGCCATCAAATGGACCCACCAGTAGCTCGTCGGGATAATGACAAACTAAGCCAGATCCGCCAGAGAGAAGTCGAGGCAGCGAGAACGACTTTTCCTGAGGACACGCCAGCAGTCAAACATATTAATCCTAAGCTAGAAGAGATTAGGATCCGGGAGATGGAAGCCTTATCTAAACGGGCCTTAGCTTCGAGTCGTCTTGACGAGATCAGAATGAGGAACTCAGAGCCTCGCTCTGAATCGCCCGAAATACGGCAAGACCCATATAAGAAGCCCTTAGAGGAAATTTCAACGCGTCCCACTACTGAACGAGAAAATGCGGATAGGCCTAGCTCAAACCTCGAATGGAGAGGTGAACTAATTCACGACACCCCAGTTATGGTTTTTAAGAAGCCAAGCGATAGGGCGCTTGGTAATGGCGACCAGGACAGGATTCAGGAGAACAAGGATAAACGTGGGGCTTTATCCAGGACTGATTCCCATGACTTGCTTCGTCGTCTCGCACGAGCGACTAGCTCAAGTCCCAGAGAGAGTGTGAAGGAGACGAAAAACGATAAGGAGGCCCCTATTACTGAAGAGATCGACATCAAACAGGTTTCCCAGGCACGTAACCTCAATCACTCGCCCCCGCCCCGAGAAGAAGGAAAAATCCGGAGTCTAGAGATTAGGAACTCCAAGGACAGGCCTACCGTAGGGTTCGCTGATTTAATGAGAATACCCTCCAGCGATTCTCTTGAAGAAAAGCGAACAAGTATGCCCACTTCGGAAGCTGATCCGACGGACCGCATTGCGGCCGAGCTCAATCTATTCGCCCCTTTGGACAATTACTCCGAGAAGGGCTCTATTAGAGCTCCATCGCCTGTTCCATCTGAGCCTATAGACGAGAAAACTCCTCGGCCACCCAAGGTAGACCCGTTGACACAACCTACACCCCGAGTTGTTGGTGCATATGTAGATACACCCGCCACGGTTCGTGTAAAAGGGGAGGAGGAGCATGTTAAGACAAATAGAAACTCGAGGTTGTCCCCGACCAAACGCACTATGAATACGGGTGTTACGGGCCGGGCGAGGTCCTCGAAACGTTCGGGGCAAAGATCATCTTCAGCGCCAACGGCCTCTCGTCGTTCTAGGTCTTCGTCAAGACGGCGACGGCCTTTAATTAATACCGCCAAACCCCCCACTGTTAGAGAAGATATCCTTGCGATCCTACGAGCCAATAATATTGATGATTCGACGTTGGAAAATCTTGATTCAATTCTTGCCGACCATGAGGTTGATGATCTAGAGCTCAAAGAAATGGTCAACGATACCGTCCTCAAGATTGAAGACGATCTTGATATGAAATTTTCAGAGATGTCAGATCGAGAGCGAGAACTTGAGGCGTACAACAGAATTAGTAAATCACTCCAGACAGGACTACTCGGCATTCGCTCCGCCAAGAAGGGTATTGAACGCCTGGAAGACAAGGTTACTCATAACAGTGCTAGAGACGACCAATCCGACCACAGAGTCGTCTCTGGCTCAAGTCCTCCCCAACCACCGTCTCTGTCATCTGATGGAGACGCCCCAGTCTTTATTCCAGTACCAAGACTGTATCGTAGGGATCCCAAATTCAAGCTCACCACTCTCGGCATCGTTACAATCTGCGCTATGATATGGTATGTCCTAGAGAGCACTTTCTGTTTCCTGTACGCCGGCCCAGAGTACATATGTACCCCGGCCATCCCATGCGATTGGTCACCCCATGAGCCATATTTTCCATACACAATGCCATTCATGTTGGATGAATGGGCCACCGGCGGTAAGGGGAGGATACTCGCATTGAGGGTGGGTGAGGAGGTTGGTGACATACTGGCCGAAATCTCTGACTGGGTAACGAACACCGACTTTACTCAATATGACGAACTCTATATGAATGTATGGGAACGCAAGCGGCATAGACGTCGATTGCGTAAGCATGGATTAATCCCGAAGTGGACAGAACCACCGGACTACTATACGGATTGGCAGCTTGCGGCCGAAGACCTTGGATTAGAAGAGGACGAGACTATGAGCGCTGATGAAATTGTTCGGTAACTAGACCTTCATGTTTTCATAAGTCTTGTCGCGAAAGGACGATCAGTTGTCGATGGGTTTCATGGCTTATGACTATTGCTTGTACTTCATAATTACTGTACATTTGGAACGAAGAAAAAATAGGCCATGTTGGTGTTGAGGGCTCTTTGTTAGCATTTTCAAGGGATGACGGAAGCAAAGGCGTTGGTTGGCGGTTTGGTCAGTAGCTTTTGACAACTAGAACATATTGTTGAATTGGATGCCAATACATTCCTATTCCTCTTCATCGACTCCCGCTTGCTAGTAGTCTTGCGCGCGGTCTAATAACCATTTGGTAGTGCTATCTAGAAGCTGCATATAGACGATTTCATGAGGACGATTAAGAGAGAATTAACATACATCGAACTTCAATGCAACCTATGCTCAAGACAGAGTCGCCGAGAAGGGAAATGCCAAGCCTCAAGCCTATCTACTCGGATTCTGCTCGGATTCTGCTCGGAGTAACCAAATTCTCGGTGCCGGCACGCGACTGACGTCAACGACTTTTCAGATTCGTCCTCCGATCAATAGCTCCGGTGTCCCACTAGCTAGGTAGCCTCTAGACGGCCCGTGATGACGAAATGGCTTTATTGGTGTCGCAAATCTAATTGTTCCCGATTAAGTAATGAGATACCTACCGCTTTGGACTCTCAAGATCCGGTAGGACAAAAAGACAGTGCTAGACTATCCAGATGTCTTTCACTTCCTCGATCAGAGTGAAACTCTGATGTCACAACTGACCACCAACCTCAACCTATTACGTTGTGGTCTTATTATTCCACCCGAGTTCTCTGTGCCGAACCGACGAGCCACGTACAATACAGCACAGTGTCTTCTGTTTTCATATCTGGCCTAGTGCACTGATGATGTATCTGGTATTCCAATTGATTATGTTAGGTGCTGATGTGCAGCTATGACATAGCCCATTGCCCATGATAAAGGTTTAGATGTGTTTATAAAACAAACGGGAGCTTGTATCTTGTCATCTCAAGTTAACATATCCAATCCAACCCAAAGATACCATACCTACAATTAAATTAAACGAACATATGCAATCATGGCATCGCTAATCAATGTCGATGCCCCTGGCGCCTATCCGGTTACACCTTCAAACGAAGAGCCATTGCAGCAAACACAACCAAGCAGTCATAATTTCACCGACTCTCGCATCCCTTTGGAAGAGTCTTCTCGCACCCGCGGTACGGACTTCACATCCTCGCGTCGAGATCCACCACAGTCAACACAGTCCAACAAAGAAACACCACGCAGCTCGAGCAATGATGATGCGCATTTCAGCGGCCATCACTCCAAAGACTCTGGCATCTATGTCGACGATTCATCCTTTAATCGCGAGGGTTTGAGCGAGAGCAACAACGCCCAGCCAGGTGTCATGACCGGCGCTTACAGCCGAGTAGGAGGTCGAGAAAGCGCCTTCACGGAAGGTGTCAATTATACTCACCATAACACATCCACCACCCAGTCGCCGCGTGACAAAGGCTTGTTGTCCCAATATGATAATGAGAAGGCACCCAATACACCAACAGACATCTCTGTGCCGACAAATACTCCTATTGGGACTCAAAATCTAGACTCTAACACCACTACTACTAACGTCGGCGGGCATACGGACAAGGGTAGCAACAAGGTCCGGGGTGGTTTGCGCGAAAAATCTCATATCGAGCACAATGACCCTTACTGGGGCAACATTCCCTTCGGTGCCGGTGTTTATAACGGCGTCACCGGGCATGGTAGTAATGAATCGACTGCTCACAGGAAGTCTTCCAATAATACAGACAGCACCACCACGACTAGCAGCGGCGTCTATAACGGAGTGACTGGACACGGTAGTAAATCAACTACTCAGAAGAGCGCTCCCGACAATGTATACGATGCCGGGGGAATTAACCACGGCATCTACAACGGGGTGACTGGACATGGTAGTAAAGAATCGGCGAATCACCGAGTATCTGGATACGACCAATACACCGCCACGAATGATCTTCCTTCTCAGCAAAGGGCGTTCCCCCTTGACAATAACGCTGATACTACGGTCGTTAACAAGGCGAGCGACGCTGATACACGCAACAACGACTCCCACTTCAAAGAAATTTTCGCCGGTGCTGGCGCTACTGCAGCTGGTGGTTACGCAGCACACAAGTATCATTCCAAGGACAGCGAAAAGGAGGCAAAGGCTGCGGACGACAAGTTGAAGGATGAGAAGCCCAGCCAAACTAAGTCACACACCTTCGTAAACTCTCAAGGCCACAAAAGTAAGGAAGCTGCCCCGGTAACAAACGTTGCTGAGAACCGAACGCTGGAGAGAGAACCCCTTGACACGATTGACGAGGGCAAGACAAAAGAAAACTCGAACCTAGGATATTACGGCGCTGCTGCCACTGGCGCCGGAGCCGGTGCTTATGGTATTCACAAGTATGCCAACCGCGACCAAGCTAGAGAGCAAGTGCCGGAAGACGAAGTAGAGCCATCTATCACATCTCGCAACGCCGTTCGTGAATCAACACGCAACGAACCAGCCACAGCCGGACTCCACGGTCTGCGCAAGCCTTCTAACCGCGAGGGGCAGCTCCTAGTACCAGAGGACGAATCCGCCACATCTGACAGAGATATTCTTGGGTCTCAACCAATCATAGCTGGTACCCACGGCCTGCGCAAACATCCCAAGCGCGACGATACCAAGGATGAATCATCAGCACTATCAGACGAAACCAGCACGCCTCACGGTCTTTCTGAATTGAATCAAGCTGAGCCGCAAAACACTGCCATTGATAAATCAGACGAGTCAGCCAGCCGGGGGCAACCGCAGTACAATGTATTGGCGGGCGGCATACCTTCGGGTATCAGCGATAGCCAGCCCAAAATAAACAATCGGTCGATCCCTTTGCGACACAAAGATAATATGTTCATCGGGAATTCAACTGGCGGCACTCGAGATACGGAACGGTCGTCGTCGGATTCGTCGCACGGCGGGCAATACAATGTCCTGTCTTCCGGCACGCCCTCCGGCATCAACCTGGAGCAGGCGCATATTTAGGGGGCGCAGTATTAGGGAAAAAGTGATTTTCAATAACCCAACGTCACAGAATGAAATCTTAATATGGGGTGGCCTAGCGAGATAAAACCGAAACGTGTATTTTTATAGGATGTATACGATTACGGTCATGAATTACGTTGCAATCAATTCGTATTACTTGCTTACATATGTGTGCGGTAAATTTGGTGCCTTAGGATTCGTTCTTCTGCTCGAAACATAGATAAATATGCATATACGGAAGTCGAGACTCAAAGGCAATAGTCTACCTGCATGACCTCTTAACGAATCGACGTAGCCTGATAATTTCGATTCATTTCCCAACTTCGAAGTACGTTATGTTCTGGATGCTGTTATCAAGGCCAGCATCGACGAGCCGACTAGCTCTTATTCTCGAACTCGGCCCATTATTCAAATAAGAGCAAAACCACCTCCCCAACACCTAATTACCACACACACAGCCCCTGAAGCTCTTTCACATTACACGCAAAAGCCTAACAAGGGCATCCTTGCGTGGCCGATTATCATGTGACACCCGGAACCCCCCACGAGCTCATACGTAGGATACCGGGGCAACGACACGCCCCAATGCAAACCTTGTACACAATAACACCGGACAGAGTACTGGAACAAGGACATATAGTAAATATTAGCCCCAGCTCCCAGTGGCCGAGTTGGTACGTTGGCCTAGCGAAGCATAATATCATTACTTAGCGTCAGCATCCTTCCTCTGCATCGTTAGGCACCGGGGGTTCGATTCTCTCGTTGGCCAGTCTATTTTTTTTCCCCTTTATTTTGAAAAGTTTTAACATCTTCACATAATACAGCACACTTCATCAGGCTCTCACAAACTATAAATGCAATTCATTCGTTAGAATGTTATTCAATAGTAGTGATATTAATTACATTGGCTCTGGACGATGCCTGGCTACTTACTATATTAGATATTCGCTAAAGGGGGTCGCACTCTATCGGTACATCTCTAACCTCACTTTTTAAATGCCTTTAGTACCGGTATGAGATTCGGGGACTTCTTGCCCCCATTGTAAATAGACGAGTCGAAGTACCTCCAAGGGTCGTCGCAAAAACACATTAGCCGAAGACGAGAGAGATCACCCGTGCCTACTAACACCCGCAACAGGGAGACCCTAAAGGAGGCGATATAAATAGCCGCGAGTTTCCATTGGTGCCCGTGCTTTTCTCGAGATCTGCCGGCCGCTCGACGACGCAGACCAAATATGTGGATTGGCCAGTTTAATAATTGCTCGGTGATCAATTTTATTTAATACACGATAGGTGGCACACCTGCCTCCGAGGCGTGGGCGAAGTCTAAATAAATTGGCGCGCGTCGTGGAGATTGGCTGCACAAATCAGGCTCGAACGACATTGCCGTAAATTGAGCTTGCGGGGAGATGGACTCGGTCGTCCGTCCCCTTTGGTCTTCGATCACCGCACATATGAATCATTCGTATCCTCCTGGCCCAAGTGCCGGGTGAAGCTGATTCACTACACAACATTGGAAAGTTTAGTTGGTATCACTGTCCTAAAATCTTATCAAAGCAAAAAGAAGAAATCGCAAATATGCTAGCTGCCTCTCTTCTCCTGTGCGCTTTCGCCGCGACGGGTCTTGCGCAGGCCCCCGAGGGCTACCGTGCCGTGTACATCACGTCGATGGTGAACACCAAGTTCGTCGTTGTGCCCAAGGCCCGCACCAGCGGCAGCACTCTTGTCGTGTTCGTCTTACCCTCGCCTTAGCTGTCATTGTTTATCAGAAGCGGGTTAGTTCTGACAGCTTAATCCTTATACAGCCAAACAGCCGCAACGAAGCCCGAGCAGCAGTGGTATATCAAGAATGGCGAGAACACAAAGATCCAGCTAGCGGGCACCACGCTCTGCGTAGACGCCGGCGCCAAATGTAAGCAGTCGCGTCCTCGTTTCAATCGTGATCCGTGACCGGAAAATTCGTTACTAATTCGATATGGGGCTTGAATAGCGAACTGGAGGGATATGGCTAACCTCTCCATCATGAACTGCTCTGATACCGCAGACGGACAGAAGTGGAATGTCATGGCGGACGGAAGGATCGCCCTTCAGCTGTCGAGTCCGCGTAAGTATCCCCTTGCAACATATCCCGAGTCTTTCGGCTTAGCCTGGGACGAGGAAGCTGACGTTTTTGAATAGAGGAGTGCATCGACCTCCAGTACATGAGAGCAACAGAGAACAACCCGGTCGGTCTGTATAGCTGTGCTGGACTGGGAAACACGGGCGCCGGGGACAAGGGCATCAATTGGCCACTTGCCAACGCCACCACGACTCCGTGAGAGCAGTACCCGAATTGACTGACGGAGGCTCAAGATCGGAGTCTTAGCTATTGAATGGTTCGTCAAAGTCGGATATTACCTCTCTGAAGATGGAGGAACGAGTCATGCTTAACATGTCTATACCTGAAAATATTGAAATTAATAGGTGTTCTTCACGTCCATGCTGGCTTATTTAGTGAGCTGCTATACGCATTTAAAAAGTTTTAATCATATCGCAATTAATTTTTTGCGGTCCTAGTCGGCCATTATCTATACGCATTTAAAAAAAAAAAAAAATCGTATTCCGATTAGTTTTTTGCAGAATGCCCCATATCACTTTTCGAGATATGGGGCTCAAAATGTCCACTAAACGCTCTAATTCAATAGCTAATACGCTCGCCCATGTGAACTACTGTAGCGTGACAACATTAGTGATACTAATTGCAACGTTATCGCTTGTTTTGTGGCGAGTATTAACTATGGTTGCTATAGACGGTGGTGTTGTTAAGACTCGTTTCAACGTTTTAAAATCGTCGGCGGGGCTTTAATTGATTACACGATTAACCCGTCGATATTTGATTAGACAGTTTACTGTCTGCAGATTCAACGTCCAGAGAAGAGTAACGAAATACAGGTTGTTGGTGCAGGACAATGTTGGGTCCAAGAAACAACGCCACGAGAAAGGTGGCTAATAATAGCTGCGACAAAAGGCTGTGATATGGGACACAATCAGCTAAGCCCATCTGCAGTGGGACCGCTTGTTTAGGGTTAGCTTAGTGCTTTAATTACCTAGAGCCCCCCACCTCCCAATGAAATTAGCCCCCTAATGAAATTAGCGGTGAACCACCACCAAGAACACCAACAGATCAGAAATACAGCTATTTCTCTACACAAAACAGATCTATTAACTATTTTCTAAATGCTACTTATTTAACATGCTTTTGTATGTAGCTTATAAAATTTTTTGGTGTTCTAATTCGAATTCAGTAGCGTAAGACGCCTGCTATTTTCGCGCTTGTTCCTTTGTTGCAATTCAAGCCTCATAAATAGCCAGAATAAAATAAAAGGTTTTCTGGTTATTTTTTTTAACCCGTTTACGCCTTATAAGTTGTAGCCCTTCGTTTTCTGCCTTTAATTCGTCGATTTTACAGTTTGCAGCCGTAAGTTTTATACTTAAGTGGTTAATAGATTTGCTTGCCTTTTGTATAAAAGCTTTCGCTAAAGCTGTAAGTTTTTTAAAAGCTGTTTCTAGTAATTTAAACTGTTTATAAAAATGTTTAGACCTTTTCGGAGTAATCTAAGTAGCTTTGCCAGTTTGGTTGTTTATTTGCTACAGTTTATCTTTTGGTATAATAAGTTGGTAGCTAACATAAACTATTTTTTTGTTTTCGAGTAGTTTATGCTAGTTAACTAGCTATATACTTAATTTTTTAAACACAGCTATAATTATTTTAGGCTGTAAAATCTTTTGCCTAGCTTTTACGTATGCTAATAAAAATCTGCGTTTGTAAACGGGTAATAAAGCCGGCAAATAAGCAAACAGAACTATCTTTGTACGAAAATAGTGTTTTAGAACCGAAAAAACACTTATATTAGCCGGTTAAGCTACGTGTAAGCTATATAAAAATAAATAAATTAATTTTACTTTATTAGCCTACGCTTTATACATAAAATTGCCGTTTGCGTAAATTGTATAGCTATTTAGAAATAAAAGCTTTTACTAGTTAGAGTTTTCTGGCTTTGTTTTAGGTAAATAAACCTGTTTGAGCCAAAAAAACGTGATTTAGTTAGCAGTCCAGCCGTTCGTAGTTACTGCGTATTTCTAGTTTAAGCAGTTCTTTTTAAACTACTGCCTTTAAAAGCTTTTGCTTGCAAAAACGACCGCGGGCGTAAAATAACAGCTATTAGCCAATATAGTCTCTAAAATAGTTACCTAAATAGTAGCATCGGAGTGTTAACAGGTGTTTTGCTTTGTAAGCAATAAGCCTACTACTTTCTTGTAAAAAGACTTGCCTTTGCGAAGCCCATGTTTGTCTATATTTGCAATATAATAAGCTATAAAGTAATATTTTTTCTGGACGGCTTCGTAGTGCTTAAAAACGCGTTTTATTTTATTTAGAAAGTTTATAGCAGCTTTAGCAGCCTCAAAAAAAATCTGTAGCTTCGTTTTTATATTTGAATGCTTTATAATAAAGCAATTAACTTAGTAGCTACCAAACGTGTAGCTATGGCTTTAAGCTTTTAGAATACACTTAGCGAATTAAGCAATTTCCTAGCGATAAAAGCTACGGCCAGCGCTTTCAGAGTAATAAATCCAGTCAACTATTTCTAATTTGACCTCAGAGCTCAATAAACGGTCGATTTTGTAGGCTTGTTCGCAAGATAGATCCCCTTAAAGTCGTCTACAAAAGGTAAAAAAGCTAACTCCGTACGTTTCGCACGCAACCTTTTGTAATTGGCCATTTTTAACCGCTGCAAATGCAGCAGTAATACGCTGTTTATAATCTATAGGCATTGCAAATCTAGTCAAAAAAAACGCGGTTTTAGTAATTATATTGCTATATTATTAGTAGTAGTAGTGCTTTTGGTGGTGATTCACCGCTAATTTCATTAGGGGGCTAATTTCATTGGGAGGTGGGGGGCTCTAGTGTATATCAAGCCCATATCACCCCACTATTAACAGCATTCAAAATCCACTAAAATTAAATTCAGGCAGGTTGTTTATAATGATTACAACTGTGAATCCTGATATAAGACTTTCAGTAGATAGGGCGGTTCTAAATTATCTCCAAAATTTTCAAGTTATGTACCGATTTGTTTCTCATGAAACACCCCAATTCAGCATGTAAGTTGAGCGTGGGGTCTTTTTTACCTGCCTAGTGGTTAGTTAAGGCTGAGCTCAGCCTTGGCTCTAGGTGGCCTGCTACGAGTGGAAACATCATGATCTGCGTACCATTGGCATTGTAGGATTTTGAATGAGAATATGTTTCATGGGAAGGGCGGCGATCCCCCAATGAGCTTGCAACAATAACCTGTTAGAAGCCGTGTCTCATTTCCACATCCCGACCTATTGTGGCACATAGGCATTTTAATTCGCCCCCTACTTACTAGGCGGTGCAGGAACATCACATCGTTACAGCACCTAACGTGCGTATGCGAAAATGATGGTCTCAGCATCGGTACATATCAAGTTAGGAGCCAAGGTAAGCTATCACTCGAGTCAGGCAGACAATGGAAGATCGGAGACCGAAATAGGTTGGGTTACCTGCTCTATGTTCATTCCCCCATAACAAGGGAGTTTGCATTTCCGATAGATTGGGCTGGCGTCAGAACCGCTCAGCCTGTTTGTTCCATTGATAGACTGTACACTAGGACTAGCCCCTATGTAAGGACCCGCGGTCTCGTTCCTCTAGTGCTACATGTAATATTTATTCTGCAAGTCTCTCCAACAAGTAGATTTCGTTGTATAATTCCTTTGTCTTGCATTCTTTAGCTAGCTACTTTCTTTGCTCCCGAAGACTCTCCCTTCACTCGCTATTCAAAGTACTATTCGTCAATCGAAACAACGACCGACTCAGACGAACAAGTCTCGTTCACCCCCCTCCCTTAAAATGCCACAGGAGAAGTACGGCCAAGAGCAAGGCGTATACGGCCAAGCGCCAACGGCATATGGTCAACAACAACCGTATGCACAGCCGGCACCAATGGCGGCAAACCAGCAGCCTCAGGGACAGCTAGAGAAGCCCGCAGACGAGTGGCAAAATAGTGTTTGCAGTTGGGGACCCTGTTCCTCGTGTCTTCTAGCGTGGTGTCTGCCATGCATCCTCCTAGGCCAAACCTCAGAGCGCATGCGCGACCCCTCGATGCAGAGTGCCGATCCGCTGAACTCGGATTGCTTCCTTCACGGAGCCATCAGCTGTTTTACTGGTTGCGGTTGGATGTATGCTCTCTCTGTTTCTCCTCCCCTTTGTCACCCTGTGTTGCCATTTGGCCTCTAGACATGGAACGTCCAGACTAACATAAGTGACACAGTTATGCCACGTTAAAGCGTACCGAGATCCGCGAGCAATACGGTATCAAGGGAAGCGGCTGCGGTGACTGCTGTGTGTCGTTCTGGTGCTCGTGTTGCGCGCTCATCCAGCAAGACAACGAGGTCAAGATCCGACAAAGGACTCAGCCCATCACCCAGGGCTATCAAGTTCAGCCCGGAATGCACATGCCGCCTCCACAACCGGCGTACCACCCACAGCAGTAATTCGTCCGGCCATCTTATGTAAAACAAAAATGACAGAACGGCTATAATAAAAGCGGCAGTCGATACAGCAACATGCTATAATTTTCTTTGTCTGATAACCTACTCGGAGCTGGCGCGATGCATTGGACTCTTTGACGTTCGGTGGGCGAATTGTGGATTTAAAATTCGGGATTGGTTCTAAAAGCACCACTGCTCGCCCGCTGCAGGGGCAGTATTACAGGGAGCGTGCTGTGCATAAGTTAAGGCGGAGACTCGGCACTCACCTATATTTAGTGTGCATATTTTTTTATACCCATTAGAAAGCCTGCTGCTATCTTACCTACCTAAGACACTACCTAACAATATTTGCATACAATGAGATTCAAATTATCAGTATTGAAGGGAAGAAGCGACCCGGGTCAATTTTCATTCAACTCGAGTTTCTATGTTTCCTTATATGCCTCCTATCCAAATATTCAGAGATGCCGGGGTTGGTTATAAGCTATCTCTGGGGTCTCCACAGAAATATGAAAACTGTTAGGCAGCAAGAAAGTATATCAGGACTCCGTAGCTTCATTCGAATGGCTCTCGATCGCAGTGAAATACATGTAGAGACGATCAATTGTATGAACTAGACACTCAGAAATTATCTACTCGGCTCATGCATTTATTCATACATAAACGATGACATCAATTAGCGACGTAATCCGACCCGTAGGCTCACAGTAAGCTACTAATAAAACTCATCTATCATGCATGACACACGGCCTTTCATCGCTTCTCATCACAACTAGTCTACTCTCATCTCATTTCATATCGCCTCGTTTATTTATATCGTGACTAATACATTCTTATTCACAGAGCCAAATTTAATACCGCCCGACATAGTTTAGGGATCCTACGCGCAGTGATCGTAACATGCCGGTACAAGGTACCAGCCTCCTATCTGCGGCAACAATCGCTTTCCCTACATGACGCGATCGAGAATGCGCTGGCGGCCGTGGTTCTCGGGCAAGCGATGCTAGGCGTCGGCATTGCGGGCGAAGACACCAAAGAACCAGCTTTCGTGCACCTCAAGACGATCGACATCCGCCGTATGATCGAGTGGAAGGAGCTTATTATACCAACTGCCACACCCAGCACCCAGACTGAAGTAGAGAATGGGAGTAAAAGTAAAGAGGAGCAAGAGACGGCACATTATGAAGATCTCCTACTCCGCTCTCTCGAAAGATACCACGAGCCGCTCTGGGAAGACCTCGCGGGCAAACCAGGATGGAAGATTGTCGTGCACCACGATCCACGACATCTTGGAGCTCTTCAATCCCGAGGGTCTCTTAGCCCAGAACATAAAGACGAAGAAGACGACATGTTGTTACCCTTAGATATATCATTTTGCTTCCACCACGCGTACTCGGACGGGAAAGGAGGATATATCTTCCACGGTGACTTCCAGCGAGCACTGAATAATGCCACCCAACCCCCTGAGCTCCAGAATCATATCCTCTATCTACCTAGGCCCCCTGTCCTTCCGCCCCCCATGGATACGCTCATCCCCTTTACACTATCCTGGACTTTCATTTTGCAGACAGTATGGACAGAGATCTTGAAGCCTCTACTTCCCATGCATCTATTCCGTCCTGAGCCGAGCAAGGCCGACATCCCTTGGACCGGGGCACCCATCAACGGGTCGAACCCGAGGACACATATTCGCACGTTACTCAAGGTAGATAACGAGTCGCAGCTTAACGGACTTCTAGCGCGATGCCGGAGCCATGGGGCTAGTTTGACCGGATTGCTGCACGCGCTAATCGCACGCTCGCTCGCTCGTCATGTGAAGGACAGGCCATTTCGCTCTACGACACCCATTGCACTTACGCGGTATGTGGATGTCGATACTGCGGGCTCAGCATTCATACCGGGAAAGACCATCCATTGTTTGGTCACGACGCTTTCGGCGGCTCACGATCTTGATACTATTCGGCAGTTGCAGAAAAACCAAGACAAGAGAGACACGCGACTAGACGATGACGCAGCAGTCTGGGCATTCGCGCAGGACATAACGGGCCGTTTGCGCGCTAGTACGTATTCCTAAATGTTTCATTTCCCCTTTCGACGCCATGCCGTTCTCCAAGCTCTCGGATCTCACGAGAATGCGTCAAATCCCCACCACAAGTAATAATTCTAACACCTGAATTCTTACAGAGACCGCCTCACTGCCGCGCGATGATATTCTAGCCCTGTCTGGCCTTGTCGGCGACTGGCACGAGTTCTTCCGCAGCAAGTTCGGGAAGGCAAGGGATACCACCTGGGAGCTGTCAAATCTGGGCAGTCTCAATGCCACTGACGCGGGGAGATCCGGGCCCGAAAACGTGCTCAGGGGGGGAAAGGAGGGGCACTGGTTCATCGACCGCGCGGTCTTCACGCAGGGAACTGCCGTCGGCTCCGCCTTATGCATCAACGTTGCTGGCGTTGCCGAACACGGTGTTTACGTAACCATTAGTTGGCAGGACGGTACTGTGGATATCGAACTGGTGGAGGAGGTGGTTCGTGATGTGCAGGCTTGGGCTACTGAACTTGTGGAGGTTTAATTAATTAACAGTTCGCATTAATAGGTGTGCTGATTGTCACGGTCATAACCAATGTTCCATGTATAATATATGTACAGATCCAGGTAGTAGTAGACCTTAGACTTGCCTACCTCAAACAAAAATGAAGCTTTATTTTCAAGGATAAGAAAAAAGATGGTGCACGAGGTGAGGGTCGAACTCACGACTTTTGCATACCTTATTCACACAAGCTACACTACGTATAGCAAGTATAAGAGCAACACGCTAACCACTGCGTCACACGTGCGCGGTAATATCACTATGGATTATTCGATGGTCGACAACGGTGATTATTTCTCTTTACATAATGCCATGATGCACCTCTCGCGAAGCACAGGAGGTACATACCTATCCACTCGAGTACGTACGATAGCGGAACTAGACAGGCTTGCAGCCGGATGTCAACCGGTTCAGGACGGGGCTATTTGGTTTATAAAACAGCTCATTAATACATATATCGAACTCTCGACTTATCACACAGTACCTAACAGCTTACTATACTCACTGATTAGAATAAGAGCGCAAACAAAAAAGGTACACTGCCTAGGTAGTGTAGGTGCATACAATAATAGGCTATGTGAGTGGGGCTCGGTCCTCGCCTGTTAGCATCCGGTGGCGTCGCTTAAATCCCAGCTGTAACCAGGATTGTTGCAGGAAACATCACTCCCAATCGGGTCCATGATCGCCCATTTGACGACAGGCATCAAGTCAGGCATCTTTCTTGTCGATGCACCCTGGGGTTTGGCGATGTTGGCATTACAGTTAGCGTAGCAGCGCGCGTGTGTTCGTTCCTCAACTCGAACTTGGCTGCCGCTATTGGTGGGGTCCCTACCGCTGTGCACTAGTTATGCGGAATGCTACCTCTCAGATGCGCTCAGACGCTCGATGGCCCTGTTACCGTATTGATAAAATAATAAAGTAGATCGATCATAAAACCGGTATGATGTAGCGACACGCTCCGATGGACCCTTGAGGAGGTTGAAAATCGATTATCACATTAGTTGACTACATGGCGTCCTTGGTATACAAATCCTTGAGCAGCCGCTTAATATTAGCTACGTAGTATATCCATCTCGGCCCCCAAGAGGCTTGGATAATTAGTCTCACAGGCTACCCTAGCGTTAACAACGGCAAATATTTCTAAATACGTAAAGACGGCCTTTAGTCCAGACATACACTTAATCACTTGGATCATGAAACCGGGTGAAATTCAGACCTAATGTGGCATACATCACAAATATGTTTAGGCAAGCTGTGTGATCCGAAGTACATTAATCATTAAGAATCGTTGAGATCAAACGTAGCGTGTATTACAAAATTTGTCAAGAAATACATGTGCGGTACTGTAAAGAATTTTTTTTTTTGGTCTGAAAAAAGTGATGGGGAGAAATTATATTAAAACACACCAGACTTCACCAAACATAAACTTAAAATTTCTTAGATATTTAATATACCATGGAAGAAAAGTTAACGAATAAAACCCCTTAACATCTTCCTAAATCCGTGCACTATTTTGTAAATATTGTGAAAGTTTCATATAAAACCCCAGGAAAGTATGTGTTACCTGTCTAATTAACAAGGTAAACAAACTGTTTGATTTTGGCCCTGGACTGGGTATAGGATTGAACGAAAATAGCACCGATCCGAATTTACAAGCAATCCTTAGTCTTGGCGATATTTGCTATCGTACGAGGATCCCTCCAAGGTTCTCAATCTCTGCGTTTTGTTGATATTACATAAAGAGGGCCTCGTCAATCGTTGATTCTTTGGTTTTTGACACCTATCACACTTACATCGGACATCGTGCATGCGTAACGTTGCTACAGACTTATGCTACTAATATTTCTATTAGTCGATCTTGAGCCCAAAAAGCCACACGATATCAGCCGCAGTGGTCGGAGGCCTCCAAACGATTCGCCCTCGATACCGTGATTCTACACATGTGCTCTCTTCGGTTGCATGCAGCAGCATCTCGCCACACACCTTGCGATTCTCGGGCTGATTGACACCGAATCAAACCCCGCCGGGTAACCTTGCGGGCTTGTAACTGACTTATCTAGGTACATGCCAGATAATTAGGTACTAAATACGTCCGGAGTAGTAAATATCTCGATCGAAAAGGTGCGAACCTTGGGTAGATGCTGGTATCCGTGACTCTGTCGATTTCACGACGCAAAATAAGTACAATAGCTAGGTAGTTTGAATCGATCGTCTTGTTTGCATACCTAGGTATCCACGGTGAAGCACACCTATACATGTCGTGTAATCAAACCACTGCTCACATGTTCCAGAGCTTAAATTAAACGTCCCCGAAGCCAAGAATTTCGGCTTACAACCAAGAGATAACGTTGTCGTCTTCTATCATAAACTCGCGAGTATATGCGTCATCCATCCATCGGGATAATAAGATAATATCTTCATCATCATCCAGCCGACAACGGAATATCAGGGATGTAAGCTCCTGAGGCACTTTTTTATCATCCACGGCGTCCAATCCGTTTGCCCCAGGGAGAATCGGACCCCGGTTTTGTAGGGTCGTCGTCGGGTGAATGGTAAAGAACACCTCAATCACGGTATGAATGGTCGATCATGTGATGGAGGGTGAGCATCATCTGTCGCCGGCGTATAGACCATATCGTTATTACTTGGGAATGCCGTAATACTGGCGTTACTTTGCGATAACATCACACGAACCAATGAACACGGGGCTAACTAAATTTCAATGGGAAGTAGCCGTTACTACTTGAAAAGAAGTAGTCTACAATGCTGAAATTAAAAGGCTCTCAAACGTATATATATCATGTAGTAATGTTTGCTATTTTGTATGTTTTGTAACGGTTCCAACCGTTGGCATAAATACGTAATTGCAGATACCTAGTCAAGTGACCTAGGAATGATAAAAAGTTTGGTACTGTGGCGGAGCAATGCAGCAGTCCTGTTTCGCAGCGTCCGTTGTGCTGTGGTGTACCGATCCAGTCTAGATCTCAATGCTGTGTTACTTACCATCCCTGCAGTCTACAGGTGCAAAGATACCTTACTGATCCAGGAATGCAGAAATGCCGCTCTAGGAGAGGGGGGTTGCAACATGGCGCGAAGGGGGTGTGCTCATTAACGGACAACAGTACAGTCCCGTCTCGGGGTAACGGGGGAAGAAAGTTTTGAGGGGTAACGCAAACTGACCTCACGCGTGTCTTAGAAGGCCCGCCTGACCTCATCATCTTAATCATTCCGCCTTTCTTAGTAAAAGCGGCAACGAATTTCGACGTCTTGATCAAAAATCACGGGCAGCAACTCACGAATCGGAGACCCGTCTACTAGATCTCTAAAAAATCTGCTCATTTTTTATGTATGTGTGCTGTATTGAAGTAAGCAGAAGGCCGAAACGAGAAAGGGGCGGCTTGGCTTAACCCTTGGGTTTAGGGGTAGATTTAATCATAATTACACTTCTATACACCGGGTAAACATTGGCAACTAAAATAATGAGCTCCGTTCGTTAAAACAAAACACGTTGAATTCAGAGCAAACAAAACGGATGATGGATTGTTACTAGTAATGTTTGTAAGTGAATGTGAAGAGGACAGGTGGCTAATGTGAAGTCAAGTCGATAATCGGGAGGCTATCAAGTAGGCTGATGTAGCCACATGTGGCTATATAAAACTACCCCTAACCTAGTACATCTCTATCTATTGGTCTCAGCCATACTCTCCAAGCCCACACGCAGCACTTCAATCGTAACAGGACTCCGACCACGAGTTGAAATCGAAACATGAGCGCCTTTGAATGGTTTAGCCACGTCTTTCTTTTGCTTTATGTTTATTCTATAAGAGTAAATTTAAAAATCGTATTGTCTGTTGGGTACATCGTTTTGTTTCCGTGGTCGACGGTATAACAAGAGCTACTATGTAGGGCCTAGAAAATGATTTCGAATTACGAATGATCTCCTAAGGTACTAAAGGTTCTTTGACTTATTCTGAGGCCTTCAGAATAGCACTGGGGTTCTAGGCCTACAAACACAAAGTCACTTTGCGCAGTGACAAGCGGCGCCAGCATGGATATATCATGGGACGGCTAATTATCACAACTACTAGTCACATAACTATAAGTGGCTAAATGAACATTTCTGACAATTCATATGCAATTTGAAATTGAAACGAGAGACAGCTATCAATATCGTTAAGGTATACTCATTCCAAGTCAATACATAACATGACAGGCGGCGTAGCCGTCGAACTTCAAAGGGAAATAAAACAAAGGAAAAAATGCAGGCACATCTATCTCGAATGCGCTATCAAGATAACCACCCAAATCTAGCACTGGTGGCCAGGAAAAACAATGCTAAAATCTTTCACCTATGTACTCTGCATCCCCGAAATTTTCATGCGAATTCTATAATTCGCCAGCGAAAGAAGCACCACCAGCGTCTTTATCCACAGCCATACTGTGCTCGAGACCACACACTTCGAATAGCTTGACGGGCGTGATATCTGGGGGAGTGCCAACGACACCCTGGTTCTTCAGACGCAGCAGCGTCTCGCGGATAGCGATGTATGCAGGCGCTATCGTGGCGAAGCTGAAGATCATGATGCGGAAGCCCATCTGGCGGGCCTCTTCGACAGTGATGAGGGGGCTCTTTCCGTTCTCGACGGAGTTGAGCAGAAGAGGCCAGGGAGCGAGGTCCTTGACGGCCTGGGCGGCCTGCTCTTTGGATGTGAAGCCCTCGAGCAGACCGACGTCAGCACCCTCATCGCGAGCCTGGCGCAGACGACTTATGCACTCATCGTACCCGAGAGTCTGCAGGGCATCGGTGCGTGCAATAAGCACAAAGTCGGACTGGAGGCGGACGCGGGCACCATGAGCGGCTCGGATACGAGCAATGTACTCATCGGCGGGCACGACCCTCTTTCCACCGAGGTGACCGCAGCGCTTCATCAACACTTGGTCTTCTAGGTGGGCACCTGCTACACCAGAGCGGATGTATTGCTCTACGGTGCGGGCAGCCATGATAGGACCTAAGGCAGAAAACCCATTAGCAATGCGTTCTTTCACTAGGCATTTCTGTATGATAAATTATGGGTTTGTGTATGTGTATATGTGGGTTATTTTTTCTTGGGTTGTTCTCACCTCCATAACCAGTATCCATATCGGCGATTAGGGGCGGGCCGAAGGGGTCAAGGTTGGCAATCATCTCGGCGTTCTCCCGCATTTCATGCAGCTGGGCAATAGCTAAATCGGGCTGCCCAAGGCGGGAGGCGGTAGTACCTGCACCAGTCTAAGGAAAAACAAGCATTAGCCAAAGTACCGACACCGCAGACCAAACGGTTAATCGCGCGCTAGAGGAATACTATTACGTACCATATACATGGCGTTGAATCCTAGTTCGATGGCTGTCCGGGCTGATAGGCCATCATAGACACCAGGACATATAATGAGCTCGTCGGTCTCCAGAAGCATCTTTCGAAGCTTCTTGGCGCCTGACATGGGCTCGCTGACGCTGGGGAGGACTTCATTGAGGGTTAGCCACTTGTTTGAAGGGGCTGGCAACTCCTCCTTTTCAGCTGGGGGGCTGTCAATGAAGCCATCAACTGCTGAAGAGGGCTCTGTTGAGTCTTCAGAGGAGATTTCAGTAGTGATGGGTGTAAGTGAAGGCTTGAATGGTTCAAAGTGTGGGTTGGCCTTGACATCTGCGGGCGTAGCCTCAAGGACAATGGTAGACTCGGTCTCGAGTTGAGACACGGAGTCTGTTGAGATGGCAGAAGGAGACATTTTTTTATTATTGGGTATGAAGGTAGAAGAATGAATGGAGATTAAAGTAGAAGTGTTTGTTGTTAAAGATAGGATTCTGACAGTAATTTCCTAGGTATATGAGATCCCTTTTATATTCGTTCCTCAGAGTTCCTCGAGCCCTCTAACCTCTACCATCCTCTAGATAGTGGCGTATATGCCGAGACAGTGGTCCGGTCTTTCCTCCGTCCTGCAGATATCTCCTTCTTACTGTATCAAGTAATCGTCCGTCGAAATGAATCAGTTGACTTGGCGCATAGGTCCTCGGGCTATACGTACGCGACATGGCGGCAGGCCGGTACCGTGTGCCAAGGGGATTCAACAAACTCCCCAAGATCCCAACGTTTCTTCTAAGTCCAAGAAACGTCGTTATTGGTAACCCTATCGTCGATCCCACAATGGAACTCGGTTTCCGAACCGTAAGCTACATAGGCATCATCCCGGCATTAATCTCGATCCTTTTTGAAGCCCAACACGATATCTCGTTATCACTACGGTAAATCTGTGAGTATGAGATGCCTCAACGTCTTAACGCCTCTCGAACATCTCATCTGAAGCCATATAAAAATATCTTGTCTGGGGAAGCCACATAACTGTTGGAGTACTTACATGTGAGTGAGTTGATAATCTTTGGCACGCTTGGCCGGACCTTGAGCCAGAGTATACTAATACGAAAGCGTATACGCACCCCGGGTAAGCTTAGATACTACCATGAAACTGGGATTTGTGGATGAGTTCTGTCGAAGTCACATCGCAGCGGATCTATCCGGGGTTGGCATAGCCACCATGCCGTCTACCGCTTAACATAGAACTTCGGCGTATTCGATCGTTCTAGGTCATTGTCTCGATTGCATACGTTTGCCGCCAAAGCGCGTCACGAGGTTTCGTTATATCCTTTTAGATGAGACAGCCGCCGCCGTGTCACTCGATGCCAGAGAGTCCCTCCTACACATGTCCTGCAATCGAAACGGACGGAAACAGCGTGATATGGTGTACACAGTCGACCATCTCGTTTACTGGGGGTTCATCTTCCTAGACGGATACACCTGATCCTTAGTGCCGAACCAAGAATGCGGTCACAAATCGACCCGCCTCAGCCAAGTCGGAGGAACTCTGTAGGTCTCATTAGAAAATATTAGACTGCGGGTACGCTCGATTTCATCAGGTGTGTATGCAAGTGTGAAGAGCGAGCGATAACAGACCAATTTTATGGGGCTAACTAGACCCTAGTGGCTTGTAATAATTCAAATCCGGTACTTTTTTTTTTGCCAAAAATCGTAGCTCGCATATTGTTGCTAAGCTTATTTTCTCATTCGCTTACAGTAAGGCTGACGAGGGTGGTGGTACATAGTATGTCTGAGCGCCACGAAGGACTCTTTTGGTGGTTAGAAATGTGAATAAACATCCTATGGCCATCTTTCGCTCTACGGGAAAACTTCCGCGGGGGCGAGAGAAAAAGTCACATGAGCCCCTCACAACTGTTCGGTGCATTTCTTTTCAGGTCGCCGCCGTATAAGAGGTCTGACTAATATCAATCTTGTTTCAAACCTTGCTGCCCTTGGAACATAGTATTCCTAGTCTCTTGGCTTGAGTGGACTGTGCATAGCCTACCCGCTGTCATAATCGACACGCAAACACCCAAGACTGGCCAAGATGCTTGGATATAAGCGGCCGTCTTGGTCCTTTGTAATTGATGTGCATGGGCAAGTACATGGGGAACCATTCGTATCGGGTGCGTTCCATGTTCGTCACTTGTCAACAGAGGGATTATCCTGACTTTACCACCTTGGCGGTCTGGGCATACAGACTCATTGCCGAATAATTTTCAGCCATGCTTTCTCTTTTCGGATTATGTGGCTGGCACCGAAGGCTAGGCATCCTATCAGCGAATTATACGCGGCAATAAACAAAAGGCCGCACAATAATATTGATATGGATACCGTGATTGGGCTCCCTCACCTTTGATGTTCGTTGGGCTGAGAGCGTATAGCTAACCCGGAATTCACCAACTTCGGCGCGTAGTCTAGGCAGGCTTCTAGACTGGTGGGGAACTTAATCGAGCACGTTTTGTGAGTCCAATGTAAACCCAACGGCTTGATTACATGTTACTTACAAATGTACGGTTTTTTCCTTAGAGATCAACACCTGGGTATGGATGAACTGGCATCGGCGTGTGTGGTTACAGTCGCCGTTTCGTCCGTTATAATATGCATCGTATCGGACTCCCTATGATACAATGTTACAATGTCTAGCGAGCTTGCAGCTCGCGCGAAGGGTTCTTGTTCTGCTCTGGTAGACTCACAGATACCCTTGTATCTGGGTGCGAGCTGGGCATGCAGCGATGTTCGTCACGATGGCCACGCGCCGCTGATTACACTACCTGTGCATATTCCGGTGGACGAACGAAGGCCTTGCATAGGGCCAAGCCAGGTTCATCGACCAAGCCCGCCGAAGTTGTCCCGCCTTGGATATTCACCAGGGCAAGCCAGGACACACCAGAAGAATTGCTGCAGCCAAGAAGAAAAACCGCTCTTCTATGATCTCGGCGTGGTCTCGGCGCGCCGGATCCGGGCGGGCCAGCGGGCCGCTGTAGGATGCGGGAATCGTGATAAGGGGGCCCCTATAGCAAAGAGGCTCCAACCGGGGCACGGAGGCCCTTGTGACGAAAGCCCTGAGCTATCTATCACACGTGCGTGGTTAGAACGTGTAATCCAAGAGCATATCGAGATAGAACCCCGGTCTCGCAATCTAGGTAAAGGTCTTGGAAAGTGGATAGGACCCTCTTTTTCTCATCTCAAACTTACAATGTACATAATGTAGCTGCAGTACCTAGTCCGATACCTAGGCCGGTACCTAGACTAATACAAGCCCATTGTCCGGAACTTGAGAATGAATTAGTACATTAATTTGATGATTTCCAGCCGTCTACAGTATGATTGAAAGTCGACGTGCATGAAGCTTCTGGCTGCTGTGGTGAGGCATTTGAAAGCACAACATTCAGACGCCAGACGCCTTACACTACCTACATAGTGCACACACACATGTGACTCGCATATCGTCAATTTGTCAAAACGTCCATCTTCCGAGATTGTGTTCCGAGGTTGTACTAAATAGTAAGTCACTAAACCGTCTCGCTTCTCAATGTCCGCTCGGGTCCTTCTGGGCGTTCTAGCTAACCTAGACTACTCCTGGCGTCGATCACGCAACCTTTCCGTCAGCCGCCTCATTTCATTCCGTCTGGGCGCATCCTTTGCTCAACTAAAAAAAAAAAATATCGGATTTTGCTGATAATTCCCTGCTCCCGTAGACTGAACATCGGACTTTCCAAATCCTAACACTAATAATCCTGCACTAATAATCAACCCATCACCACCCACACTCTTTATTCACCACCTACCCTCACTAGACTAGGTATTCCACTTTCCACCATGCTGGACGAAGAGAAGGCTACACCGCCGGAAACAGGCAACGATTCGTCGGGCAACAGTTCGTCTGAGCAACTCAGCGCAGCAAAACCCAGGCCTAGCTTTCTCAGCAGGTTTTCCGAAGATCTCGACCCGCGCATCGTGTACCTACCTCTGCTCGTATGCTGTTTCGCTACTGGTCTCACTGATGGCACTCTTTACAATGGTACGTGAATTGAAGATTACATAAAACTCACGAATTGGCTGACTGACGATTTTACTAGCGTACGGCACTTTCGTGTCAATGCAAACCGGTGAGTTTCCCTGATGAAACAAGAACCTAGGCATAAACCTGCTTCTAATGCCACATTTTAGGAAACACCGTTTTCGTAGCGCTGGGTACTTCGGGGCAAAACAATAAACCCTTTGGATGGGCTCGTTCTCGTAAGTAATGGCCACCTTTATCGTTTTGGAAAAAGAAAAGATGCAGGAAAAAAAGGGGGGATGGAAAACGCCCAGTGAAGATACAGTATTAACGCGGGGGAATTTAGTGACATCCATCGGCTCCTTCATAGTGGGCTGTGTCTGCTTCTCGCGATTCCACGCTCTCATCGGGCGCGGTCGCCAGCGGCGCACCGTCTTCATCTCGTTCCTGGTGCAGACTATCTTCGTGGCATTGGCCGCGGGCATCATCCAGGGCGGGCTGATTGACGGCCGATACCCGTCGCGACGGGACCCGAAGGATGTCGACTTCGCTGAGCTGGCGCCTATCGCGCTGCTCTCCTTCCAAGCCGCCGGCCAAATCGTGAACAGTCGCGGCCTGGGCGTCGCCGAGGTGCCCACTGTCGTCATCACGACGCTGCTCTGTGATCTCGTCAGTGATCCCAACATCTTTGCCCCGTTCGCGCAGAACCCCAAGAGGAACAAGCGCGCTGTTGCATTCACGCTCACGCTCGTTGGTGCTATTGCTGGAGGTTTCATCTCCAAGGCCACGGGCTTCGTGCAGAACAGTTTGTGGTTCGTTGCAGGTCTCAAGCTTTCCATCACCATCTTTTGGTTCTTCTGCAGCAAGGAGAAGAAAGCATAGATAGTCACTGCTTAGATTGGTCATTGGCACTACATTAGACAGGCCTGGGGGGATACTAACTAAGAGGGTCCCTGGAGTTAGAGGGCCTAGCATGGTATGATGATCAATTACTACCACATATAGATTGCATTTAGAGTTGGGTATTTCGGAAGCATTAGACCATTTTCTTTAATTTGCACTATTCGATAGTCTGGGGGGAATACATCATGTTCCGTATAGCGTTCAATATCACTCGTGCATCCTACCAACTAGCGGTGCTGCCTTCGTATGACCCCGATCCAACCTCCGCACGACCCTGCACAAAGCTACATCTTCCACATGCCCGAATCCAGGCCCGATATCAAGTACAATATTGCAAACGCCAAGAATGAAACGAACCATTGGGAATCCTCAAATCAAACACGCCCCCGGCCACACTTCCCTGTCAGACCATTAAAACAGAAAATACTCAAGTTACTCGTTTAGTACGCTATATCGCGAGTACCTTGAAGTTGGGCCCGCCCTGCCCTCTTCAGCCGCCACTCCGCTGACTTTACGGCGATATCCCATATTTGATGCACTGCCCAGATCGTAGTCGTTTCCAGACGAGACCTGGCGACCCTCTGTAACCTTAAGTCCCTTCTCTTCGCCATACGGAATAGGCGGCGTCGCGCTCTTCAGCTCGCCGTATGGTTTTGAATAAAATTGATCGTCGGCTTGGATGGAGGAATTTCTATTCCCCTTCCTGCGGCCCCATCCGCTGAGGATCGTTGGTCTGCGCGCTGGAGCAGGGGCAGACTGAGCATCCACAATATCCTGACTGCCGCTCACACTGCGCCGGTTCGAGCTCATTTCCGTGAGCACTGGCTGCGACGGCTGCCGAGAGTCGCGCAGTTCAAAGGGCGCCTTTCGCGCTTCTCGCGGCGGTGTTCCCGGGTGAGGGTTCAGACGCAATGGATTGGGATGCATGTTGGCGGAGATGTTGATCGGCCCATCGTCGTCTTCGAGGTCCGACACGTCGTCGGGACGCATCGAATTCTCCCGTTCCGAATCCGATTCATTGTCTCCGTACTGTTGGTTCAGCGCCTCATAAGCCTTGGATCTTTCCGCCGCTGTTCGCTCAGTTGCGTTCATGGCGCGCTGCCGCTGCTGCGTGCGGTTGATGAGCGACTCTGAAGCGTACCATGCCTCCGTGAATTTTGCGACCCGCGTTGGCGAAGCGTTTATAGGCTGTGAGTTTAATGTGCTGCTTGGTCGTGATGGCGAGTTTGTCTCGTGTAGTGGGACCTCCATATAACTGCCGCGCTGCGCCAATCTAGGGTTTGACTTCCGCTTTTGGTCTGCCGGGGAGACGACGCTATTGCGAGGCGAGTTACGAGGGGAATTGCCTGGTGTGATCTGGTATTGCCGACTAGGTAGATCGACGCGAGAGTCGCGTTTTGACGAGACGAATGAGTCCTGTGAGTCCCTGCGTGTTTGCATGAAAGGGATACTCGGTGGTCTTGATAGGTCCTCGTACGGCGCACCGGAGCGACGGTGGTCCTCGAGAGGTGTTGATAGACGCTTACTGCTCTCTGACATGTAACTACTTGCCATTGACGACTTGTTGCGCTTGTGCTTCGTGCGAGATGTTAGATTACTCTCCAGAGGGTTCATATCAGGTGGCATGTTACTTATGCGTCTGAACATGAGACACAAGTAAATGGATATACCGAGTGATACCGCATGTAGACCGATGGCAGAAACAAGACCATAGTACTCAGACTTGATGAATATCGGGAGTAGAGCTTTGTTTTCTATAATCGTATCCCAATCTTCACTCTGCTTAAGCACCGTGACAGCCCCAAAAGCGTAGAAAGCTAGGATGGCTAGATCGGTGGTGGCAGCGAATAACTGGTAAGCAGCTGAGGAAGCGGGTGGCCTTGCTCGTGCTGGCCTAGCAAGGTGTAAGATGGCGTACGCACTACAGAGAACGATCACGCCAGGCTATAATCTACGTTAGGCTCACTTCATCAAGCTATGCGACGATCAGAATCAGAATCATACCGCAATGCGCAAGACCCAAGCTACCAATGGCATTACATCAGAGATGAGAATCATGAGCGTAAGAAGTCCAGCACCTGCAATTAGTTCCAAGGCACGTAGCACGAGCTGTAGATATCTCGTCCATCTGATTAACCATTTCGAGGTATTGCTCATAGTCCGAAAATTGTATGTGCGCCCAGTAGGAACCACATGAGCACTACAATAACAACATATCAGCTAACAGAATCTTGAGACCATATCATAGACAGTAGGGTAGAGGCATACTCGGGATGTCGGCCAAAGGTTACGAGGGGGCCTTTCTTCTTGGGCTTTTTGGGCTTTACCTCCCAGCTCGCCCTCGTGACGGCCTTGGGTTCGAATTCCTTCTGTGGTAACCGCGAATCGCGACGATCCGAGTCGTACATATACGGTTGTTGAGCACCCATTGCGGAACGACTATTCCAGCAAGGGCTGGATGTTTCTCGCAAGATGGGGATGAAACTGGCGGGAATGAATTGTCTCGCTGGTTGCGCGAATTGTAGAATGCAGAGCTGTTCAAGTTATGGGAAACATGACCATTTACTGTGACGTTTACTACTGCACGTCAGCCGGTCGTGCGATGTAGACATTTGCGCCGAATCGGGTTCAGCGCGGTATCTATGGCAACGCATGACCATCCCGTTCCCGATGCAGGTACGCCTAAGTACCGTGCTAATTATAGGACTCCCAGCGCCTCGCAACGGCTTCAATATGCATCGTCACGACTGGCGGGTCGAAATTGGGGTAGTACCGTCCTAGCCTAAACTTGCCAGTTTCCGAAATCCTGTAAGGCCTATCTGTGCAATATGCTGTGACTTCGAGTTTTGGCTTGTGGGTAACGAGTTAGAAATCGGTGTCAAGTAAAAAAGGTGGAGTGCAGTGAAGCAGTGGTGATACAGATATCATACCTATATAAACCGTCTATATATAGGTAGTTAATTTAGGTATGGTTGACGATCCGCAAATATTTACCTAGTCACTGTTAAAATACCTAAGAGATACTTGAGTGTTTGCTTGGTATTGATAAACGATTAAAAGCGATAAACTTATGGGATTTTGAATGTTTACGCTTACTAGATCTAGGTAGCACTTAAAGATATTTCACTATACTATATTGATACCTACCTAGGTATGTATATTGCGGGTATGGGCGTTAATTCATCGAGTAGCTGTCGCAGCGTTTTCTATTAATTGAAGTGAGGCTACCGCGACTTCTTACGCAGTGTGTAGGCTGCGGGCGATATAGGTCAACGCTAAACGAAGCATTTATTGCTGCCAAACGTTTAATTTCATCACATTATTTAACATCTATAATTAGAGGATTCTAAACTCTTGATTCATAGTCTATAAAAGTAAGCCGGATCCAGTTCAGTACCTAGGTACGGTGCGAAAACTTTTGGTTAGGTACTCATTTAATACCCATGTAGGTGTTCCTATAGGCTACTTAGGGCCCTAAGGCTACCCACCCAAACCCCCGGCAGGTTCGGGACCAGATAGTGTCATACCCAAGGTACCAAGTTCGGTACAAATCAACCGTGAGAACCCGATCATTTCAATTCAATTACCGGATTGAGGCAAGATTCCGGTTCTTCAAAATTCACATTGGTTTCAAGACTCGTCTCATTTTTTTTTTTTTGGCTTGGTCCCAGTTCTACTAAAATGGCATCTCTTGCCAAATCATGGCTTTGTAACGCATGCTTGCACCAAGCCGTCGGTAGAAACCCCTGGCTCGCAAAGTCATCGTCCATCATAACTCGACGCTCGTATGCCACAACGAGTAGCAATGACCGGCCATTCCGTATGGCCGTGGTTGGCTCCGGCCCGGCTGGCTTTTATACGGCCTATCGAGTCATGTCGAGAATACAACAGGCTAAGGTAGATATGTTTGAGGCATTACCGGTGCCTTTTGGTTTGGTACGATTTGGCGTCGCTCCAGACCATCCCGAAGTTAAGGTACGACATGAACCGCTATACCACCATCCCACAACGCGATTGAATGGCTTTGGGTTAATGTGGTGTCACTAGAACTGCCAAGACAAGTTTGAAGAGGTGGCTAGCTCACCGAATTTCACCTTCATTGGAAATGTGGCAATCGGTAATGAGGGAGGCCATTTTCAGGGATGCACGATCCCGCTGGCGTCTATGATGCGCCACTACGACGCCGTGGTGTTCGCATATGGTGCCTCGAAAGATAAGAAGCTGGGGATTCCCAACGAGTCGGAGCTACGTGGTATCTACTCCGCGAGAGAGTTCGTTGGCTGGTACAATGGCCTACCCGAGTACGCCGATCTAGCCCCGGATCTGACACAGGGCGAGGATGCAGTTATCATTGGCCAGGGCAATGTTGCGCTAGATGTTGCGAGGATGATGCTCGAGAATGTGGATGTGTTGCGAAAGTCAGATATTACCGAATCCGCCATAGAAACATTATCCAAAAGCCGTATTAAGCGGGTGCATATAGTCGGGAGGAGGGGTCCCATGCAGGCATGTTCCCTTAATTCAGCACTCCTTTTTTATCAGCAATCTGACGATTTCCCCAGGCAGCATTCACAATCAAAGAAGTGCGGGAGCTGATGAAGTTACATGGGGTTTCGTTCCACCCAGTCGACATGACTCTTTTACCAGATGAGTTATCTAAGCTACCTCGAGCCCGAAGGCGGTTGATGGAGATCCTAGTAAAAGGCTCAACGAGTCGGCCTGAGCATTCAGATAAGTCGTGGTCGCTCGATTTCTGTCTATCACCCACCGAGTTCAGCGGCACACCAGACGGCAAGGTGCAGAGTACGATTTTTGAACGGACGTCACTTTCGTCACCCTTCGATCCGGCTTCGAGTGTCCAAAGTCTCGGCGAAAAAGTACAGATTCCATCGTCGGTAGTATTTCGCTCCATTGGCTATAAATCGGTTGCATTGCCTGGTTTTATTGAGGCAGGGATACTTTTCGATGATAAAAGGGGCATAATTCAGAATGATGGGTTTGGCCGCGTCTTACAGATTGCTCGGGACAGTGTAGCAAGCAATAATGAAACGACGACTTTTCCTGGGGCATACTGCGCTGGATGGGTGAAGAGGGGACCTACGGGCGTCATCGCATCAACAATGGAAGATGCATTCTCGACCGGCGATGCCATTGTCGCCGACTGGACTGCTGAAGCCCCGTTTCTTAACTCGGAGAAAAGTCATGGCTGGGAGGGGTTGCGCACCGAAGTTGACGAAAACAAATGTCGAGTCATTCAGTGGGAACACTGGAAGAAGATAGACAAAGCAGAGCGAGAACGCGGTCTGCTAGCTGGAAAGGAAAGAGAAAAATTCACGAATACAGGTGACATGCTGGCTGCCAGTCGCTAGCAACGAGGCGGAAAGTAAAATAAAAGAATTATACCGCTACGAGCCAGTGTTATATCTATCTTGTATTTCTAGACTATGCGCTCTTCAATTTCTCTGTCAACTCTGGGACTTTTTCAAATAGATCGCCGACCAATCCCACATCGGCTACTTGAAATATCGGCGCATCGGGATCCTTGTTGATTGCCGCAATTACTTTGCTATCCTTCATACCAGCCAAATGTTGGATTGCGCCGGAAACACCCACAGCTATGTATAGTTGAGGCGCGACGACTTTGCCTGTTTGACCGACTTGCAAACTGTTGTCTGCATATCCGCTATCCACAGCAGCACGAGATGCGCCAATAGCGGCGCCAATTGAGTCAGCAAATGGTTGCATAATCTTGTCAAAGTCTTCTTTGGACTTGAGACCCCGTCCGCCAGAGACGACTTTACCGGCGGTTGCTAAATCTGGGCGGTCTGATTTGGCTAAATCTTCTGAAACCCACTCGGCTGAAGCTTCTGACTTGGGGTCGGCGCCGTCCTCCACGGCGGCTGAGCCACCTTGCGTCTCGGCGGCGGGGAAAGCGGTGCCTCGGATTGTTATAATCTTAATGGAATCGGATGACTCGACCGTTGCGATGGCATTTCCGGCGTATATCGGCCGCACGAATGTGTTCTCGCTCTCGATGGCAGTGATGTCGGAGATTTGCTGTGAATCTAATAATGCGGCAACACGAGGCATCAAGTTCTTCCCGAAAGCCGTATGCCCCGCGATGATATGGGTATAACCTCCTTTCTTTATGTTCTCGACGACCAAGGTAGCGAAATTCTCCGGAAGGCCCTATGAAGAGATATGTGAGTCTAAGTACAGTGGGCGACGTAACTACGACAGAAATTTGACAATGACTACCTTCTCGTAAGCCGCATTGTCCACAGCAATGATCTTTTCAACACCCGCGACTTTGGCAGCTTCTTCTGCAACTGACTTGATGTTGCTTCCGGCGATAAACCCGTGGATTGGTCCTCCGATTTTTTGGGCTGCGGTGATTGCGCTTAACGATCCGTGATTCAGCTTGCCTTCGCGTTGTTCGAGGATGGCTAATGACGAAAGCAACCTCTGGAGGGCGGTTCGACTAAAAGGGCCAGTGAAAGCGGTAGTAGATCGTGGAAGGGCGGCGGCGCCACGAAGGGCTGTTTGTCTGGCGGCTGCAAACATTTTGCTTCGTTGCTGTTGGAGTATTGCTCGTCTCGCTCTAAGAATCTAGATCTGATCTCGAGGTCAATTCGTCGGCGCAGGAGACAGAAGCAAGCCAGTCCGATCAGCGGCTGGCCACGGCCCGCGTTCGGCCGCTCAGTGTAGTAGCTCACCGAGGTTAGCGGCTGTGTATAGGCGGGTACAGTGAAGCGGGAAGCAGGTCTAGAACATGACGCACGTGATCCACATTTTAGGAATGCTTTATACAAGGTGGCTGATTATGTGGCTAGTTCTGTTGGTTCTGTGGCTGGAGAGTGAGAATCGCTTGGACCACCTGTAGAAAGCAGGAATGACTTCCCTAGATCCACCTTACAGTAGATCTTACTTACCTGACCTGCTGTACCTAAGTTGGAGGTGCTCTTGTCTCCAGGCGCGCCGAAATTATTTCCCCATCCAAACACGCGATCGATCCAGCCTCATCGCATATCCAGTCCGAGATTCTATCAACCTGCAACCACCTGCCAAAGTCGCTATTGTCATCATAGCCCCTTCACTCCTTAATGACTCACTATAGATAGAATTTGATAGTCGCGACACCGCGCGGTCCAATTACGAATCCGAAAACCTTCGTCTTCGCAAATTCCTCCTCATTCATTATTAAACATGGAAGAGCACGTCAACTACGGCTCTCCAGCCAATGGCGCTTCCCCTAGCGGCAACCCGATCCTAGCGCAACCACAACTTCAATCCGATGCGACTACCGCGCCCGGACAGACAGATGGTGAGTTCCGGATATCTCCTCTGTTAATGCGAGCTGCAGAGCCTAGACACTTATGCGCACAGTAGATATCCAGATGTCCGAGGCCACATCAACCGATCCGGTCATCAAGCAAGATAGCACTACTCCTGCACCTACGGGTACCTCAGATAACCCCCTCGATGCGCCTCCTGCACCACCCGCTGAATCCACTCTAGCTAAGGAGGACGAAGAAATGGGCGAGGCTCCTGCTGCTCCCAAGGACAAGGAACAGGCGGGGAAGGATGCGGAAGACGGCGCAGCAGGTGCTGAAGGCACGATACAGGAGGCCAAGTCCAAAGAGAGCATCGAAAACGCGGCGCGCGAACACTTGATCTCTCAAACTCACGCAATTGTACTTCCAAGCTACAGCACATGGTTCGATATGAATGATATCAATAACATAGAACGCAAGGCGTTGCCCGAGTTCTTCAACAGCCGGAATCGGAGCAAGACGCCTCACGTCTACAAGGATTACCGCGACTTTATGATCAATACCTACCGATTAAACCCCGTGGAATATCTAACAGTCACTGCATGCCGACGCAATCTAGCTGGTGATGTATGTGCGATAATGCGTGTGCACGCCTTTCTAGAGCAATGGGGTTTGATCAATTACCAGGTACTATCCACTACCCCATATGTCTTTAAGTTTTGTGCTCACAGCATGTAGGTCGATGCGGATCAGCGGCCTTCACAGGTCGGACCCCCGTTCACTGGGCATTTCAAAGTAATCTGTGATACACCTCGAGGACTTCAACCTTGGCAGCCCGCAGCGGATCCCATCTTGCTCGAAGGCAAGAAGAACCCAGACACGGATCAGAAGGCTCATGCGGCGGCCACCGCTGCCGGTGAGCGAAACCTTGAGATCGGCCGCAATATTTACGAATCTAGTGCGAAAGGAACGAAATTAACCAAGACAGAGAATAAAGCCAACGGCGAGTCTGCTTCCAACGGTACCGAGGACAGTCTAAAGGGGCCCGTCGCCAAGGTCTTTTGCCAGAACTGTGGGATTGACTGCACTCGTGTCTATTACCACCTCCCCGAAGCCAAGTCTACAGACAAGACCAAGCACGACGTTTGCCCGACCTGCTACTTGGAGGGTCGCATACCTAACAATCAGATCAATACCCAATTTGTTCGCACAGAAAACAAAGCCTATTCGACGATCCTCGACCGCGATGCGCCATGGAGTGATGCGGAAATTCTTCGACTTCTTGAGGGGTTGGAGAAATATGATGACGATTGGTCTGAGATCGCTGAGCATGTTGGGACCCGAACCAGAGAAGAATGTGTATTACAATTCCTTCAGTTGGACATCGAGGATAAGTATCTTGAATCGGAAGCCCCTGTCCGAGCTCCAACGGGTCTGCCGATGTTGGGTAACCACGGTGGTTTCCTCCCATTCAGCCAGGCTGATAATCCTGTTATGTCTGTCATTGCCTTCCTTGCCAGTCTTGCAGATCCAAAGACAACTGCAGCGGCTGCGAAGAAATCTGTCGAGGAGCTCCAACAGGGACTTCGTAAACGAATTGAAGGTGGCGACGTGGCGAAAGTGAATGGAAAAGGCAAGGAGAAAGAAGGCGACTCAATGGAGATTGATGTTCGTCAGGAAACAACAAGTACTACTACCACTACCACAACCACAACTACCAACACCGTTGCGACCATACCACTGGCGGCCATGGGTGCTAGAGCTGGAGGATTAGCATCCCACGAGGAACGAGAAATGACCCGTCTTCTCTCTGCCGCAGTCAATGTTACCCTCCAGAAGATGGAGTTAAAGCTCAAGTATTTTGATGAGATGGAGGGTATTCTCCAGGCTGAGCGACGTGAACTTGAACGAGGCAGGCAGCAACTATTCCTGGACCGCTTGGCATTCAAGAGACGGGTGCGCGAGACCCAGGATGGCTTGAGATCTGGGGGCGACTTAAAAGCTGCTGAGATCAATGGTAATGGCCTCACATTCATGTCAACTCCAGGTGTAGGCGCCGTTCAACCCCTGAGCAGCGATGGAAAAATCAAAAGCTACGAAGCTTAGGAGCCTCAAGCTGTTGTTGGAACCATTAGGGGCTATGAAGCCCAGTATGCTCAGAACGGTGGAGCCGACACGGGACGTTGGACCTAGATGGCTTTTTGGGAGCTGTCTTGAGGTCTTGCGCATTGAGCGGTAGGGTGTAGGCGGCGAATCATGGGATTTTTGCAAGGGACAGACCTGGGCTTGTATTTCATTTTCCGAGTGTTTATGTTTTCTTATACGGCGTTTTGTCAGGGGCCCTGGCACAATACACTAGTTTTCCCTGTCGGTCGGAGATAGTGTTATCAATAAAATGTACCATCACCGGAAGACGGCCGGTTGGCTATTATGAGGAACATTGGTCACACTTTTATTTATCTCGCTCCAGCAGGGAAAAGCTTTCGTCAATGGAATTGATAGTAGCTAACCCGGCACATTTTATCTGAGCATATAATTTGTCCTTCGCTACAACAAAATTGTTCTAAAGCACCTCACCAGGCCTGTCAAAAATGTACTAGCAGATTTTATCCATTATGCAGATGTCCGGCCCACTGTTCAATTAATAGTTCGAAACTGTTTCCCTATCGGATTCCTTGGTCTTTCTCTGTGCTCTCACTGCTAGCCATTTCACTCTTGTCAGCTTCAGCTTTTATGGCCTTTACTTTTTGAGCCATTATCACCGTGTAGAACAGCCCATAGCCTGGCCTCCGCATCCGCGCTAGCTTTTAAATCCAGACGCTCGGCAGCCCGCTCTTGCTTATGCTCCGTGTGGATCCGGGATTTCATAGCCTGTCGGGCTGGCCTCGCGTTCATGCCTCCGTGTCCGATAGGTGCCAGGGAGATCATGGCTTCTTCTATGTCTCGCTTTATGGTATCCGAGTTCAAGCCCTCGTCTAGATCGCGGCTAGGGTCTTCCATTTCAACGTCGCTTTCATATTCATCGTCGTCTTCTTCCTCCGCGTGTTCCTCTTCGTATCCCCCCTTGTGCTCTCTTCCGTAGGTCTCATCTTCGAGGTCGCTAGATATGTATCCGGGGGTAGTAGGCGCGCGGGATTCAGGGCTGCTAGGTGTACTGTAGATATTATCAACCACTGAGTAGCCAAGCGCAGCTTCGACTTCGTCGTAGCTCATGATCTCGTAGTCGCTCTCTTCACTTTCCTCCGCCTCTTGTTCGTTATCCTCGACACTTCCAGGTCTAGACTCAGAAGTGTTCGATCGGCTATCCATATTCATATCTCCGCTCCTTTCGGTGTCGGTTTCTTCACTCTCTTGATCAGTGAGGTCGTCTTCTTCAGTCCCATCATCCACAATATTCAACTGTAGCCTCCTTGCGCATCGTGCCCAAAATTCCCTTGAATTCCGTTTCATGCCCAACGATGCAACCGCCGCTGTGACATCTTCGACTCTAATTCGAGACGCGCTGCGCCTTCGCGTGCCGTCCGAACCCCTCGTACGAAGACGAGACTCTGCCATGTAAATCGTAGCTAATAGTAAGCGCTTAGTGACACTGAACGCTAGCCCGTAGAAGTCTTTGAGTGTCGTGGTTTGGATTGCGGGTGGTTCATATTCTTCAGACATGGCGTGCCAGTTGCCGTCGGAGACGGTCGAGTTCATGAATATACGATCTGAGAGCTGAAGCCAGTTTTGAATAGGGAAAAGCTGGAGAAACGACAAATCTTCCAATTTATTCCTTTCATCTTGCTCTTCTTCTTTTTCTTTTGACCGGGGTTGTTCTTCTCGTTCCTGTTCACGCTCCTCTTCGTCATCTTCCAGTTGCTTGTCCCGTATCTGACTTTGGAGTAAATCCTCGAGAATCGGCGCAAGCGGGGCCGTGATGAGCCACCGCGAACCCCATCGCTTCTTTTCTACCTCCTCTTCATACCCCTCCTGGAGAAGCGCCAGCCCGTCCGCAGCCACCTCCAACATGGCGGCGCACTCAGCGCCGATCTCCACCGCGGCGGGGATGTCGACGGGCCGCGGGTTTGCATGCTGGGCCCTCTTCCCCTCATCACCAGCGTGCTGGCGCCGCTTAGCCGCATCGAGAAACATCAGGTACTGCCGCACCTCGAGCTCGCTCTTCGTCCCGATTCGCGCGGAAATAGCCGCCATGTCGTCCTTGCCGAGGCGGCTCACGGCAGCGAAGAAGATGTTCTTCTCCGCTGCGCTCCACACCACCGCGCCGATCTGCGTATGCTCTGACTCGGTGCGCTCCTCGCCATGGATGAGCCCCGATGACGCATCTTGGATGTCTTGGTTTAGCAGGTTTACGTAGGCGCCGTTGAAGTCGCCTTTCACGCGCTTGAGAGGTGGTGGACCCGTACGCGCAATGAAGCCTTCTGCCTGTCGCTTCCTGTGGCTGCGCGTGCTTCTTCGTGTGGGTGAGATGCTTGGTGCGTTGTGTATAGATGGCCTAGTAATCTCAGGTTCGCTGCTCGATTGGCGCCCATCATCGTTTGAGTCTATATCCATAGTCCCTTGTTCTCTAGACCCCTTTGAGATGATGCATATAAGCAAAATTTATGCATTTAAACCGTATTTATGGTGAGAATTAGATTGAGACGGTACCCTTCAAAAATGATGCTGCAAGGAGTTCCAATTGTTATAGTTAATTGAAGGAGGAAGCTAGGTAGGAGGTACCTTAGGTACTTGGGTATAAGCAATATTAAAATCCATATGCTATAGTATTACTACCAAGGGTTACCAATACACCCAGAGAGGCCCAATCTACCGGGCATAGAAAACCTTTGAAAGTTTAGATAGAGGCTTGCGGTAAAAAAAAACACTTAGGTACTTAAGGCTGCTAAGCAGGTTAAACAGGGTACCTAACAGAAGCTCGCCGAGTGCCCGTTGGGTGTCCCACTAAAATTGAATAGGCACATCACGTATATGCTTAAAAGAGGTATCCCTTGCAAAGTGCTATTTTCCTCATCAACCCATTCTAGGTGCCTTCTCTCCCATGAAATAACATTTGTTAATTCCAGCTTTTTGTTCATATTAAGCTGAATTGAGTAGTATATGTGAAGATTTTGTGACCTTAGGTACTTCTTGGTTGAACTACAGGGTTGTAGATTACTAAAAAGAGCCTTCGCTAGATAGGTAAGTACCGTTATCGAAATATAGCTGTACGGTGTATCCCTTAACCATACCAAAAATCTCCGAACGAACCATTCATCATTCAGAAACGACTTACCGCTACAAATTTGTCAAGCATAATGTGCCATGTTTCGACTTCTTTCAAGATGGCTATTAGTGGCAAAACCATCGCGAAACTTCCCGTCATTTAGATCTACGGGATTGTCCCAGAGGAGGCCAATTTCCGTACCTACAGGAGAGTCTCAAACGCACTCCTTTCAACCCGTGCGCCTCCGTGAATACCAGGAGGAATGCATACAATCCGTCCTTACAGCCTTGCAAGACGGCCACAAGCGAATTGGTATATCGCTAGCAACGGGAGCTGGAAAAACAGTGGTTTTCACTCAATTGATTGGCCGCATCGAGCCTAGCTCCAAGTATGCAACCCAGACACTAATCCTAGCTCATCGAAGGGAGCTCGTTGAGCAAGCGGCACGACATTGCAGTAATGCTTATCCCGGGAAAACCGTTGAGGTCGAGATGGGGAATTTGAATGCTTCCGGGCAGGCAGACATCACTATCGCCAGTATTCAAAGCATCACATCCGGAGACCGAATCAGCAAGTTTGACCCTAGACTTTTCAAGCTGGTGCTCGTAGATGAAGCTCATCATATTGTGGCACCAGGCTATCTGCGCACCTTGGAGCATTTTGGCCTTCGTGAGAAGCAGGAGGACTCCCCGATTCTTGTCGGAGTTTCTGCGACTTTCTCTCGTTTTGATGGACTTCGACTTGGAACGGCCATAGATGAGATCGTGTACCACAAAGACTATGTCGACATGATTGGGGAAAAGTGGCTGTCGGACGTTCTTTTCACGACAGTCGAGTCCACTGCAGACATATCGAAAGTGAGAAGAGGCGCGAATGGAGATTTTCAACCCGGCGAGCTCTCCGAGGCAGTGAATACGGATGAAATCAACGAGATTACCGTTCGCAGTTGGCTGGCAAGGGCCCCTGGGAGGAAATCTACACTTGTTTTCTGTGTTGATCTTGCTCATGTTGCTGGACTGACACGAACTTTTCGGAAGCACGGCATTGACGCTAGATTTGTAACAGGGACTACACCAAAAACCGACAGGAGCGATCGCTTAGACGCTTTCAAAAGAGGAGAATTTCCAGTCCTTGTAAACTGCGGTGTTTTCACTGAAGGCACTGATATTCCCAACATTGACTGCATCGTGCTTGCAAGACCAACCCGCTCTCGCAACCTTTTGGTGCAAATGATTGGAAGGGGCATGAGATTGCATCCTGGCAAGACGAACTGCCACATCATTGACATGGTATCTAGCCTTTCGAGCGGTATTGTCACAACCCCAACACTTTTTGGGCTAGATCCATCTGAATTAGTCGAGGAAGTTTCTGTGGATGCCATGAAATCCCTAAAAAGCAGTAAGGAAGCAGGAAAAGTAAGCGTTGGGGTTGCACCACCAGAAGTACAAGCAGCCTTTTCTGCAGCCCTATCCGCTGCCAGGGGCAATAGCGATGTCACTTTTGTCGAATACGACTCGGTATTAGATCTAATATCCGACACGTCCAGCGAAAGACATATTCATTCAATTAGCAATAATGCTTGGGTGCAAATTGGATCGCATCGATATATACTCTCTGGTCCGCATGGGACTTATATTAGGCTTGAGAAAGCCGACGAAAAAAAAGACGGTCAGCCCGAATTTACTGCTTGGGAAATTCGCGCATTACCAAAGGGAGCATCAAAATCACCTTTTGCAAAACCCCGGAAACTCCTTCAAGCAGCCACTCTTGCTGATGCTGTGCACGGTGCTGATAAATATGCTTCTGAGAAATTCCCCCATATGCTCATTTCAAGATTCATGGGTTGGCGTAAGGGCCCGCCTACAGACGGTCAACTCAAGTTCCTAAATAAGTTGCGCGGCGAGAAAGAAAAACTCAAGGTCACTGATATCACCAAGGGTCGGGCAGCGGATATGATTACGAAACTTCGGCACGGGGCCCGAGGCCAATTCGCAATGCTCGAAGCGGATAAGCGAAGACTAAAGAAGCAGTTATCATTACTAGAGGCGGAGAAAGCTATGAAGCTTCGAGAGAAAGTCTCGGTCGGTCCCTTGCTGGCATAAAATGAATAGATGTGGGCTAGGTGTAGCAAACCACTTTGGTTACCCACGCTGTTTGCCCATTCGTTTTACTATCTCTGCCAGCACAGGGCTCGTTGGGGCTCGAGTCGGTCACAGGGTACTAGTTTGCTTCTTCAAGCCTGGTTATTTTTTATAGCACTTACCGCGGATGACCCTCTTCTCGAGTCCATAGACGCGTGCACGTTACCTCGCAATCACATCGCGGTTCACACCCCATTCAACCCATTCAACCCATTCTTTGCCCAAGAGTCTGTATAATTTTCATTCTGAATACCTATTAGTCTTGATTCCATATACTCTCTCAAAGCCATTCCATTTCATCATGAGATTTCTTCGCTTGGTGATTGCATCCGTTAGGAACCTTTTTAATCACTTCGTTGCCTTTTCCAACAATCACCCAGGACAACTTGGACGGCCTGTACAACAACTTTTTCGATACTAGAAGCAGGAAAATATTTTTTCTGGAGCTACCAATAACCAACAAATATCTTGGAGAATGCCGGCTTCCTTTTTTGGCGTCCGAACCACTGGTTCCTCCAGCTCACAGACGAAGCACTCAAATAATCATAATAAGTCAACAACACCTCCCGGCCCTTCGCCGTCTCTATGGCCCGAAAACGCGCGACCCGTTCCTGCCCCCGCGCGGCGAGTGCAATTCAACACCGCGTTGGAGATGTTTAACACAGGAGGTTGTACCTCGGAAGGCGCCTCTTGCGAAATTCAAGGAAGCGCTCATACAGAATGTGCAGTCTCCAGTGGCCACTTTAATACAACTCGAACAGGATCTGACTCTACCTTCCCATCCTCAGTTTCAACCACCACACTTCCTTCTCCAAGGCCTATCGTCATGGCCGCCGCGAATGTCTTCGAGCCGCATTACCCCAAGTGGCATTCGTATCCCCCCATTCACCCCACGAAATTCGACAAAAAAAGACCTGAAAGTCCTATTACGGGCGGGCCATTTGATCCTACAAACGCATTCCTACAACAATCATTCGCCTTCCAAAACTGGGTGCACAAGAAGAATGCCGATAGAATTAAACTTCGATACACGCCTGAGTACGAGAGGCTAGTAAATGAGCTACACCAGTATCAAGATCTAGCCGAAGACCTGATGCCTCCGATTCGTGCAGATGCGAAATTGAATATAGCGAGAATAGAGGAAGAGATGGCGGAGGAGCGCAAGAAGTTTTCAGCTGCAGAGCTGCAGCACATTCGAGATATTGAAAAGGCGTGGGTGTCCTTTGTCAGCATCGACAACTACGAGCAGGCTGTATCTAGACAGCGCCACTTGTCCGCACTCCCACAGGTATCACCGGAGCGCTCATTGTCAAAAGTCGAACGCCTACTTGGTTCAGATGGCTCTTCCCTCGGAACGTCAAGTTGGACTCAGCGGTGTCATTCTACTCTTTATAGAATGTCATACGACGAGACAGGAGTGGATTCCATGGACCTGAACGGTCGTGGCTTAAAGGCCCCGCCATCCAATCAACCTAAGAAGTTGCCGGCGCCAGTCGGAGGAATTATACCCTGGCCAGATAAGCCGTATGAAATCCTCATTCCCGACTGGTTCCCTGTTGCTGAGACCCTGGGAAATGTTGAAATGAGCGGCTCTACCGTTGAGGAGAGATTCAATAACCTTCTCAATTACATTTATCAACTAGAATTTGCCAAAAGCCAACATGAATACAAGGAGAAGCATCCTGATGAAGGTGAGTGATCTAGAATACTTTGTATCCTTTTTGACACCTTTTTAGGCGATCTTCATGCCTTCACTACAAGCGGCAACACTAACATCCGAGTCGCGCAGAGGGCATCGTGAAGAATTATAAATGGGATAAGCAATGGCACGAGCCGAACCCTGGCTGGCGCCTCGCACATCAAAGGAAAAGGGGCGGCTGGTGGAAATGCCACAAAGGACCGACAGCAATAGCAGCAGAAAATAAGTGCAGACTCTGCTCAGATGTCAAGATACCAGAACCCACCCCTCCAGCGCAAATCCTCGCCGATATTATGGGGCATATAAGGGAAGCTACGGCGGTCGTAGCGGAAGACGACAAGAAAAAGGTGTTGAAGCTTAACTCCAATAAGAACTACAAACTTAGCAGCCTAGAGGTGCTCCAGCCACTGACTGATGAGAGTGCGAAGATCTGGGGAGACAGCCCCCTCACCACCGCAGAACCCGAGACGATCCCGCTTGGTACCCGCCAGCCCTGGATCAACTATAATCCCCTTCGGGGCCTGGATGATTCATCTGAGGGGGCGGCTATTACTCAAACCTATGTGCAAAAGGAACAGTAACAGCCCAACGACAAAGAGACCGGTGAGGGTAAATAGGTCTTCGAATAAGGCTCTATAATCGAGGATACCATATCGCGGTAATCTCTTCGTCCCAGTTCCTAGTCCATTATGGATAAACACTATGCCGCGGGGTTTTCCCTTTTTTTCACCTATGAAGCAGCATTATTGGCCCTGGGCGGATTACAGCACTTGAGACGATATCGCGGAGATTTTCTGAGTCCATGTGGCTCTTGTAGCACTTGTGTAACTATAGAAAGAAGTGTGAACCGGGGTCTTGCTTTAGCTGTATTGTTAGAGGCGTTTGCGTTCATCGGCAAAGAGGGTGGGTAGTAGAGCACAGCCCGCCCCGATTCACTTCATAGATAGATACCCGCTCCCTGTACAGTTCTAGCCTGCGAAGGCGGAAGTCGTGCTCATGGAGCCGATAGATAGAGATTATCCCCTTCTGCTAGTCTTAGGTCCATTTTTATGCCTTGTCTCTTTATGTCCATGAAAAGGGATGCCATAGATGAGCTAAATATGGGGCATGTGCCCAACATAATAATCGGCTTTGCATTCGGCGTGATATCGAGAGATGCGTATCTCCAGGCTCTCAGTCAACTCATCCGGGTATGATGTCTGCGACCTGCCATTGTACGCCTCAGTTTCAAAGGATCTAACTTGTAGTAGGTGTATTAGACGCATAAACCCTCGGCATTTAGTCGGAAACGAATTGTCTGCCTCGCCTCGTGATATGCCTTGCATATTATTCTTCCCAACTCTGCTCTTAAAAGCGCTTCGCTTGAATTCAGCATTAATATCTACCTATATACAGCTTAGGATATCCTGCGTGTTGTTCAGTTGAAACTGGGATGTGTATGTTGATATGACCTGACTCTGTTGATTCCGCATCGTCACCTAGTTCATCGAGATAATTGGCATATTCCCAAATTCTTCAAATGCCACTTGCTACTTATTGGGAAAGTCCCCCCAGACAGTCAATCTTTCAAACATTCTATCTAGACTTTCCATGCGTGTGGCACCTTCCTTACCACTCTATTACAGCACTCTATGCATACCTCTACTTATCCCTCTTGCCTACATCACGCGTCACGCAGCAACCATCCAGTAGGTACCTCCTGCCTAGGTTTATACATCGCGCTTTCCCAACTGCAAGTGCTCGCGTACCTAGGTACCTTCAAGCTGTTACTGCCTGCCTACCTCACGTATATATACAGGCATATTACCACGCCAACTTACCCACGTAACATCCTCAACCCTGTTTACCATCCATCCTCCCCCAGAACTTACATCCTGCCTCATACATATACCCTTTCTTTTTATGCTTCTCTTCCACACAGTCTTGCAAGATTAAGAGCGAGGTCCAAGATATCTACCAATCAACGGCAGTGGATTACACCCTCTGATGTCACTCACTGTTATCTGCACACCTAATATACAGTTGCCTCAGCTTTGTGGTGTCGTACACCTTCTTCCTGCCCACACAATCGCCGAATCTGCCAATTTTGGCCATCAACCTCTGTTTTTCCTCAATTTTTTAGCCTTCTGCTCCCTCGATCCACCATATCGCACTTCCTTGGCAATCGACTCTTTGAGGCTGTGTCTTGATCACTAAACATATTATACTCATCAACGCCGTCACCGAGTGTGCCATTTTATCCTCTTCTAGTTGTAACACTAAAAATCATCGCCAGAAGCTCTTCCCATCATGCAAGTACTAAAAAGGAAAGCTAGCCGGCGATCTTATCGACCGGAGAGTGTATCACCCTCGCCGTCTAACCGCTCGAGACTCTCTGGCACTATCGTGCCATCTTCACCAAGCATTCGGCCACCCTCTACCACCAATTCACGTAAGAAAGCCATTTCTGACTCAGATGATCGTAGGTTTTTTTTCCCCCTCCATCTCTTCCGGGTCTCTCTCATATCGTTTTTGTACACTGCTAACTCGCCCAAGAGTCTTCTACTCGATCACAATCTCACGGCGTGGAAGCTGAAGGGCTGGGAAGTTTCACACCTCCGCCTTTCACGGATATTGGAAAGAAATTGAAAGAATGTAACGACACATTGGGCGACCTCCAGTCACTCGGCGTCTCTCACGTCGCCGTTTTGCCTGAGCTCGTCCTCGTCGGAGATCAGTCCTCCGGCAAATCCAGTTGTAAGTAAAGTCTCAACACTATTACCTCCAAGTTATGATTATTTCAAGAGTCCATCCAATCCTCTTTAACCAAAAAACGTTGTCTTCGAACTTGTTTACACTTAAGGGGCACTTTGAGCGCGAGCGTGCTCATGATAATTACTGACCTTGAGTATTATAGTGATGTCAGCACTAACGCGTCTAAAGTAAGTAACAAATGTAGTTGTTTTGTTCTCGCTTTCAAGAATGAATATCTCCTGGCTTAAACTTCATATGCATATGGACTCTGGATTCCCCTTAACACCTTTCGCTCAAGAGACCAAATACTGACTCTAGATACCGAAGTCTCCCCACATCTAGTGGCATCTGTACAAGGTGTCCTTTCCATATTCGTATGAGTTCCAGCAAAGATCCGCATTTCTCTTGCACCGTTTCATTGCAAATGGAATATGACTATGTCCCACATGCAAACCATGTAATAGGGCAGTCAAATGTTACCAAAAGAAATCCGTTTCCGACTTGGAAACCTAAGCCCGTGACAGAAACAATCGTTTTTAAGACGATATACGGAAAGGACCCGAATGATATCGGCGAAATTCTCCGCTGGGCCCAGGTTGCAATTCGTGAGTAACTATCAGGCTCATTAATTCTTACTGCGGTCACTTTACGAATACGACTTTGAATCACAATTGTTCCTCAGAGCCTTCTACACTTCCCAGTCGACTACAAATAAACCGCAAGACGGTGATGACTAACTCCGAGTGTTGCAGTGAACCCGAGTCAAAACCCAGAGCAATTCGTCCCTGGAGAGGGAAGCTATGCTAAGGAGACAGCTCTAGAAATTGCAAAGCGATCGACTGAAGCTAGATTCAGCCCTAATGTCGTCTCCCTACAAATGAGAGGCTTAGAATCCCCGGACCTTTCGATGTTCGATTTACCCGGTGTGTTCGCCGTTGCCGAGGCTAAAGACGAAGACTACCTTGTGGACGTCGTAGAGAACCTGACACGCAAATATGTTGCTCGCAAAGGGGCGATCATCATGCTCGCTCTTCCAATGGATCATGATATCGAGAACTCGAGGACACTCAAAGTGATCCGAGAGTTGAATGCTGAAGATCGAACAATCGGTGTCCTAACCAAAGCCGACAGGCCGAATTTCAAGATTTCAGATATAATCACTTATTGGCTTGCAGTTCTGGATGAAAAGAAGCAGAAAGTAAAGAAAGATAGCTTCTACATCACATCACTTCCGCCGAATGAAGTACTCGACAATCCCGCAGAATGGGAGGCGTCTTTCTTTCGCGCTGGGGCAGAGAACTGGCCAGCGGATTTTAGCCGTTTTATGCATCGTTGCGGCGTGGATCAGCTACGCGATCATATCACGAAGGAACTAGGAGATTCATTCTCTCTCAGGTATGAATATTGGCGCTCGTACCCCATTTTAATCTAACCTGATCTTTTCTAGCCTTCCTTATATAAAGGAGAAATTTAAGAGTCGCCTCGAAGAAATCGAGTGTCATCTGAATGAGCTGCCCGATCTTCCGTCGAACGTTGAGCATGAAGTTCGCATGTGTTGTAAGTAATTTTCCAGACATTCCTTTTGACTCGGAGAGTTTAGGGGTATAGAGAGGCTCCTTCTATAGCCAAAATTACTTTCTGGAAGCCTCCCGAGGATGGGTAGAGACCAAAATCACAATGACTAACCCCGAGCGTTGTAGTGAAAGATTTCTATACATCTGTTAAACGTGCGGTCGACCTCCAGGATTTCGAAGAGGGGTGCAAAGAATTAAATGAAGAGTTTCATCTCAGCTTGGTTAAAATGAAACCAAAATGTATAATGGTCACCGAGAAGCCGAAACAAAGACCACTTGTATATTCGGAGGAAATCGTCATTGTCTCAGACGACTCTGGAAATGAGGCGACGGGCTGTAAAAGACCTGTTCCTAGGAGCTCAACCATTGATTCAACACCTAAAAGACTGCGCTACAGTGAACCATTTACCCCTATCAAGGCGGAAGATGGATCCCCGGCCGGCACCAACCTTCGACCGTCGGTGACCCCAGTACCGTGTTCGCTCCGGACTTCAGAGGGAAAATTTTTCAAAATAAGTCTCCTAGAGATACAAAAAAGTATAAAACACAAGACTAGGGGAGGATTCGGAGATGTTATCCCCCTTGTAGTACACGAGACGCTCTGTCTTCAGGCAGTATCACAATGGGAACAGCCCCTGCAAAATTATATCGAAAAAGCTACGGATATGTTAACGAAGGCGGTCACCAATGCCCTTGAGAGTTCCCTCAACAAATTCTCCAAGAGGCTTATTTATAAGGAGTCATCCAAACTTCTCAGAGTTTTCCTGAAGGACCAAGCCGTACGCCAACGCGGAAGGCTAAAAGAGTTGTATAAAAATGAAACATACAAGGCTGTGACAATCAATGAAGTGGGCTTGAACCATTTCAAGGCTAAAGAGAAGGAACTACTCGAGCGCCATCGACTCTTTATCCGATTGAAAACGGCGGGTTTCATTGACAGTGACATACAGTTCAAGCTCGACGAAGAAAGTTCTCGAGAGGAGATGGCAGAGCAATGCAGACTTCTAGATAAGCATCGAAGTCAGTTACCGGAAGACGAGTTTAAGCGTGAACTGGATGTGGCCGCAACTGTGAGAGGCTATTATTTGACAGCGGCAACTCGATTTGTTGATGGCGTTTCCATGGATATAAACTCGTGGCTTTTTCGTTCTTTTCGCGATGGGGTGTTGGATGAATACCTAGACGAAAAGCTTGGGCTATTCCCTTATCCAAGTAAGTGTGAACGACTTCAATGAGAATCACTAATATTGACGGATATAAAGCCCCCGAAACCTATGAGAAACTAATGTCGGAAGATCCGAAGACCAAGCAGAAGCGCGAACGACTTAGGAAAGAGAGAGATAAGCTCTGGACCGCCATGGAGAGAATATCGGAGCTCGAGCGTTCGTTCACAGATTCCGGCACCCTTCGAAGTGATGATAGGGCGTCAGAGCACAACGGAAAGATGGAGACCTAAGTGATGATGATTGCATATAGGACTTAAGCCTTGGCCGACCTAGCCGACGATTATGAGCTCACCTTGCGCTACTGGATTGTTGGCTTTTGCAGTTGTCAGACAAGCATTAGTTTTCTATGTTAAGGTTGGTTTTGAATCAGCCGACTGTTGCACCTGTGAGAATTTGGGTATGGTAGAAAGACGCCGCGCCCGATAGAGAATGATTGTTATTCGGCAACAGTATACAGAGAAACAGGAGAAATAGGTATTGCCGAGAATTGTTACAAGGTTGGCAATCTAGTTGGGACTCTTTTTCTTCTAGTTAGCTGTCCATACTATATTGTTACTCTTTGCAATCAAGAAAGAGTATTTAACTCTAGAGTGCTAGATGGATAGATACTTGAATCAACCAGAATGTGCAAATAAATCAGCTTGTATCCAGCTTGTAATCAGCCTCTAGATAGTCATTCTAGTATTCAGAAGAGTCTATGAAATGTATGCAGATTCTGGTTCTCTGAAGAGATCAAAGCTCAAACTCGAACAATGTACTGAATACCGAATGCCTAGAGGGGTTTAGTCCGATAGGGGTAATATCTTCTAGAACCGAAGTTCAACCGGCATGGCTAGGGTCAGAAGTGGATCGGCGGTTCCAGCTAGGTGCCTACGGGTACGTACCATCTTTCCAAGAGCTTCCAGGTGATGATGTGATGCATCGAGCTAAAGGTATAGTGGTACAAAAGTATTATTCTCGATTCATTAGATAATCTCGCCCGAAACTCCGGTTCAATTTCGACGCCGACATTTGCAAGTGCATTCGACCGAGGGCATGGGAGCAAGTCTCGTGTCACTCGTTGCGCTTCAATAAATAATTGGACTAATTGGCTTGTATTATTTGCATACGCAGGCAGTCAGTCTCCTTAGCATCGATATAATCTCGCCTTCCACGTGCTTCTTCTAGCCAGAGACCCTCCCACTCCGCAACATTCGCCCCCGATCATCGCCGTCTCATCGAAAATTTCCCTGCGACCGTTTCCACGATGCTGTGCCGCCAACGTCTATCACGGCACGTCGCCGTACGAACATCACCTCGTTTTGCACTCACACCGCGGTTGACCCGCCCGTCGAGACTATACTCTATAAATGCCCGAGATAGACCGGGTGAATTCCAGGTGGCCTGCCTCAGGCCTTCGATAACTACACGTACTGGACTTTCACCTAGATCTCCCCTTTCCACTTCAACGATAAGACAAAAAGAAAAGAAGGACGATCCATCGGATAGCTCGGCTCAATCTTTAGCCGACGAAGACACACACAAAAGTGTTGAAGAAAAATCGGAGAAATCGGAGCAGCCAGAGAAGGAGGTGAGCGAGACGAAGAGTTCTACCGCAGAATCGCCTTCCCCTAGTAATAATCAGGGCGAGGGTGACTCTCAGGATGGTAAGGCGGGCAGTGCGGCTGGAGGCTCGTCTTCGGGGTCCAGCAACGATACACCTGGTGATGGGGGCCGAAAACCTGGCCGGCCAGCCAACAGAGCACTGCAAAAACCCGAGATCCCCGAGGTGTATCCCCAGGTCATGGCGATCCCTATAGCAAAGAGACCTCTCTTTCCTGGCTTTTATAAAGCGATTACCATTAAGGATCCTAACGTTTCCGCGGCCATATTAGAAATGATGAAGAGAGGGCAACCTTACGTGGGCGCATTCTTGTTCAAGGATGAGAACGCCGACGAGGATGTGGTACGAGATCCCGCTGATGTTTACGACACTGGAGTTTTCGCCCAGGTTACAAGTGCTTTCCCTGTACACGGGGAGCAGAATAGCTTGACGGCCATTCTATATCCGCACCGCAGGATCAAGTTGTCTACCTTAATTCCCCCGACCGCGCCAGAACAGAAGAAAGCCGACTCCGAGCCTCAGGATGTCCCAGACCCAATACCCCTCAAGCCAGAAGAAGAAGCCTCCCAAGAGAAGAAGGGCGATGTGGTTGCGAGCTTTGAAGAAGGAGCTGTGGCTAATAAATCCGACGCAGTCTCCGAGAAATATGAGCCGACATCATTCTTGCGCAAATACCGCGTGAGTCTGGTGAATGTGGACAACTTAGTAGAGGAGCCGTTTGACCCCAAGAGTCCAGTCATACGGGCGGTAACGAATGAGATCGTCAACGTATTCAAAGAGGTAGCTACGATGAACAGTCTCTTCCGAGACCAAATATCGACTTTCTCCATGAGCCAGTCAACAGGGAATGTTACTGCGGAGCCCGCCAAGCTCGCTGACTTCGCCGCGGCGGTGTCCGCCGGAGAGCCTGGTGAGCTACAAGAGGTCCTTTCCAGCCTGAATGTCGAGGATCGGATGCAGAAGGCTTTGGTCGTGTTGAAGAAGGAACTCATGAACGCGCAATTACAATCAAAAATTACGAAAGATGTCGAACAGAAGATCACAAAGCGTCAACGAGAGTACTGGTTAATGGAACAAATGAAGGGCATCCGCCGTGAATTAGGCATTGAGTCCGACGGAAAGGATAAGCTAGTCGAAAAGTTCAAGGAGAAAGCTAACAAACTCGCCATGCCCGAGGCAGTTCGCAAAGTATTCGATGAGGAAATTAACAAACTTGCCCATTTGGAGCCTGCCGCCTCCGAGTTTAATGTTACCCGGAATTACCTAGATTGGCTAACACAGATACCATGGGGTCAAAGTAGTGCTGAGAACTTTGGCATCCAGCATGCCATGGGAGTCTTAGACGAAGACCACTACGGGTTAAAGGACGTGAAAGATCGGATCCTAGAGTTCATTGCAGTAGGCAAACTGCGAGGTACCGTGGAAGGCAAGATTTTGTGCTTTGTTGGACCTCCCGGTGTTGGCAAAACAAGTATTGGCAAGTCAATTGCTAGAGCCTTGAATCGGCAGTACTACAGATTCAGTGTTGGAGGCCTCACAGACGTGGCAGAAATCAAAGGTCATCGCCGCACCTACGTTGGTGCTCTACCAGGACGAGTTATTCAGGCTCTCAAGAAATGTCAAACGGAAAACCCTCTCATTCTAATTGACGAGATCGACAAGATTGGGCGTGGTTATCAAGGCGACCCATCCTCCGCTCTTCTAGAATTGTTGGATCCAGAGCAAAATAGCTCTTTCCTGGATCACTATATGGATGTCCCCGTAGACCTCTCTAAGGTCCTATTTGTCTGCACAGCTAATATGACGGACACGATACCACGACCCTTGCTTGATCGTATGGAAGTCATTCGGCTATCTGGCTATGTATCTGATGAGAAGAAAGCTATTGCGGATCGATATTTATCGCCGGCAGCCAAGGAACTCGCAGGGCTTAAGGATGTAGATGTATCACTTTCGGATCAGGCTATCGAGGAACTTATCAAGTCATACTGTCGGGAATCAGGTGTTCGGAACTTAAAGAAACAGATCGAGAAGGTATACCGCAAGTCAGCTTTGAAAATCGTGCAGGAGCTTGGTGAAGAGGCATTACCAGAGTCTGAAGCCTTAACAGAGGATGGTAAGGCGGCCATGGAAGAATCGGAAAAAGTGAAGGACACCAAAGAGCCTACCTCCCCGGAAGCAACAGAAAAGGAAACCACAGAGAAACCACGGGTCGCCCTCAAAGTGCCGGACTCGGTCAGCGTTGTGATTGATAAGGAGAACTTGAAGGATTATGTTGGACCACCAATCTTCACCTCCGATCGTCTTTACGATGTTACACCGCCCGGTGTTTCTATGGGTCTTGCATGGACTCAGCTAGGTGGCTCTGCTATGTACATCGAGTCTATTCTCCAGTCAGCTTTGCGTCCCAGTAGTCGTGCTGGCCTAGAGATCACCGGCAACCTTAAGACAGTCATGAAGGAATCGTCCACAATCGCCTACTCCTTCGCCAAGGCATACATGGCTAATGAATTCGCGGACAATCACTTCTTCGACAAGGCTAAGATTCACCTACACGTACCAGAAGGGGCTGTGCAGAAAGATGGCCCGTCGGCCGGTGTTACTATGGCTACCTCGCTTCTGTCCCTAGCTCTAGATAGCCCCGTAGATCCCACCATTGCCATGACCGGCGAGCTGACACTAACCGGCAAGGTTCTCAGAATAGGCGGCTTGAGGGAGAAGACGGTGGCTGCGCGACGCGCTGGGTGCAAGATGATTATTTTCCCGGAAGACAACATGTCCGATTGGCTGGAGCTTCCTGAGGTACGTTTCGGCCACGTGAAAAACGAGCTTATTTTTTTATTTTGTGTTTTCTATAAAATCACACTAACATTCATGCAGAACATCAAAAACGGCATTGAGGGTCGCCCCGCGAGCTGGTATAAGGAGATTTTCGAGCTCGTCTTCCCCAACCTTGATAAGGAAAAGGCAAATACTTGCAAAATCTGCGAGTGGAAGAAGGCGCATGAGACCTCCAGTAATGAAAGTGAGAAGGACGACTAAGAAGAGTAGAAGAGAGGGGGAGCCGAGACAAGTGAGCTAGGACTAACGTCCCAGGTGTACCATCATCCTGTTTTCCGCAATTAGGCACCGACATGCATGCGGCAGACGGTATATACTGTATACTACATACCTAGTACTTTACACAGTTGTTTAGACTTGTACAGGAAGAGAGGAAGGGCAAGGCTCAGCATTGTTTTGGGCGTTCAGGCGGCCATTGCATCACACACGCGACGACCATCATACAAAACCGATAAGGAGAGCGCTTGAAAAGCGCATTACTGATGAATTTTTGTTTATCACGTATCGAAAAATTAGCGTACTAGTTCAACACCTAATCTACGATGGAGACATCTCATCTCTACTACTACCTAGAATGTGGCATGGAGCTTTCTTATGAAGTGGTTATTCGACTGCATTTGGAGAGATGTAGGCGGTGGGCGAGACGACGAGACCAACATCCTTCCCCGGCTGTCTGTGCTCATGTATGTGTGATTGGTAGCGTATTAACTTATATTGTATATAATTAAATAAGAAGGGCTTTGTTGATTAAAACGGCGGCTCCGGAACACACTCGCGAGGGTGCCGGTATTTGGTCTCGTGACAAATGCTGAGGCGGGACGCCTCGTCTTGAGGCAGCACGATGATGATGATGGTGGCGCGAGCCCGACTTTTTTTGGCGTGGGGGGTTCGTCCTGTTTACTTTGCTCCTTGCGGATATTCATGAGACGATACGGAGCTAGATTTGGAGTTCTTACTGATGCCTTACCTTTACACTAAAGCAGCCCAACGCCGGTTTTGGTTGGGGGTTCAGTCTGCCTGTCCGGATGAGGGAGGAAGCGGATTATCGTATGTCATGGCTTTTTTTTCTCGGCTGATTAAGTTGGGCTCGTGGTTTGACGTCGTCGTCGCTCGTCCATTGGTAACGATGAACTCTCTAGGCGTTATTCCGGACGGGGATGGGAATGGAATATGGTTGGTGGGCTATAACTATATACTAAGTATTTCTTTCTGGGGACCCGGAAGCAGGCTTCGACGATAAACCCTCGTTCGCTTCAAAGCCTACTAGGTTATGTACCTGGTTTGTCGACGGGTAGTGTAGGACCATACATAACGCACATACATACATCCCTAGCGCAACCACGGTGCGTCGTCGTCGAATGCCGGGAACCAGGAGATTTTCGAAGATGGTCAGATCATTCCGGGCAGGGATGAACCTAGTTTTTTTTTCCTTCCCGTCTGCATCAGGCTAAACAAGATTGCAGCGAGGGATGTTTGAGGAGATCCTGCAATCCACGTGGGATAGAACAGATCATGATTTTTTTTTTTTTCGGATAAAATAAAAAACAGGTTCCCCTTGGATTCTCTCTCCTACAGTATGGGTAAGACTAGGAAGACGACGCTATTTAGGGCGATGTGACATGGGCCCTTCGCATTGGCGTGGGTAAGGTGCATTTCGACTCCATCTGCTTTCACGGGGCACCGATGGCAGCCTCGCTTTTCAGCATGATACATATTGTAACGCAACCGAAGGGTGGGAATGAAACAGTTTTTTTTTTCTCTCGTTCTTAGAGAGAGAGATGTGGCCAGAGAGTGGGAAACTAGTCGCGATGCTAGGGGAACCAATAATGTATAACAGCCCATGTATGGCTGCCCAATAGCTGCTAGCTGGACAAACTGGCCGTGGCCGTGGCCTCCTCTTCTTTGGGAAGAGCGCCGGTTTGTACAACTCATCAAGATGAATGGAGGGACTTCCCTCGATCGGGAATGCCGTGGCGCGTGCGCGCGTGCTGTTGGGGTGAATATGTATACCGTAGGATCGATCCTGTGGCTACCGCTAACCGTCTTTACCTACTTGTGAGATCCGTCTTAAGCATATGTACCTAACGGGTGCTGAGCGATTGTAGTTGGGTATCAACTAACAATGGGAGGCAAGCAAAATACCTAACCAGCTATAGTCCTTTTCCGTGACGTCGTAGTGGAATGTATGTAGGTAGGTATGTAGGTGTAAAGTAAAGTACACCTTATCGTGACAACCCTTGTCTGACAGCCTTAGCAGACGCACTATTGGAAGGGGCGGGAACGGCGGCCACGCCGTTGCAGTCCCTGTCAAGTCAACTTTTTGGTGTATGCATGTTGTTTTTCTCCCTTCACTTTTTTCTTCAAAATTATCCCTTCCCCCTTCTTGCTGATGGTCAGTCAGCCTTGTTATAAGCTCGTCTTCCGCATCCCCATGCGTCTCGCTTACAATACCTACATAGCACACCAGGGTGGGCGATATCAGGCATCTTGTTATACATGTCCCGTACCATATCCGGCCCACATCCGGGTAAGCAACCATCTACACATACACCCGTCGTCAATCGTCTCTTCCTTCTGTGTTGTTGTTTCCATTGTTCAAAGTTCGATCAACCCGTCTCATTAGTCAGACCTTAGCTCCACGTCATCCTGCACCCAAGCTGATATGTGATACCTAGTGTGCTAACGCTAGGTAGTATGCATACCGGCGGGTATGCTGTAGTGTCCTACGTGTCGGTTTGTCCACATGACTTGGACTAGTTTCTCGGTTGTATAAGCAGGTGTTTGCCCTAATCATTCTATACTCTACTTATGTCGTGATATTCATTCTCTTTCACGATACTAAACCACATGGCAGCTTACCGGTTTGGTGGTTCTCATGCTATGTATATATACACTAAGCTATTTAACCGCTGAAGCTTGCCAACTTGGAAGATCCTTGGAAAAAAAGACGGGAACTAAATAAGAGATCTCGATGACGAGCCGTGTTGGTAGTAAACTTAAAAAAGTAACCGGTTCCCGAGCCCGTGTTTGTAGATCCCGCGTCCCGTCTTTGGTGCACTATATGAAATGAGGAGGGATGAAGCGACGTAAGGGTGATCAAAATATGCAATGCAATGATTATTCAAAATCTCTAAGAGGCGGACTCGTTTGGTCATCGTGAGTTGAATGCTCCTTTGATTGTCTAGTGTGGGGTGGCACTTTAGAAATGATGAGGGAAAGTGGAAAAAAGGGATGGTCAACCTAGTTAGTCTAGGTAGTCTAGTCGCGAGCGTTGATGAGTTGTCCCTCACCCTCGTCGCATTGGCTTACCGTTTCCGGTCTTGGGCTGCTTTGGTTCGGAGGGGTTGCTCTTCACGATGTTACGGACTGGAGACTAGAGGAGGTAGCATCTTAGACGACACACGTTGCAGATCAATTGCGCAAGAAAAAGAACCGTCTGAATACGAAAAGGGGTCGTTTTCTCAGTTGAATAAGGCATGATGAAGAGCGCCTTCGGTCTTGGGTCTATAGAGAGAGAGGTATTAATTAATATGTACATATGTAGGTATAGACCGATTTGGATGTGGGTATTGCTTTAAACACTTATAAAACAACCCCTCTTCAGTCTGGGATCATCTTGTCTTAGACTACACAAGCCTACAAGCACCTAACACTAAAAGCCTGGGTACTCTACTTCTATTTTGTACAACGCACACATGAGGATTATTTTTAATAAAATCGACCGACCGTCTACCATGTACGTACTTGGATGGAGTGTAGTGTACGCATTCGACCGAATCATTCAAGCCCAATGTTTAGGCCCGACGGCTTCTCGACTTCCCCAGTGACAGTGAGTGAGTTCCCCACGCGACGAGGGCCGAGGGCACATTGTCAAATAGGAACCATCATCATCAACCCCGCACCCGCATCGGCCAGCTCCAATAAGCATGGGCGAGACATTGGAGCTCCTCGTCCATGAAAAAATATATTCGCGATACCTATGACTATGACCGATTGAACTGGTGCCCTGCCATTGGCGACGTCCCTTATCTATTGGATTGTTGGATTGCTACCCAATGTCTTCCACGAGTCGGTACAGCTAGCTGTATTGTCCCTGTCCGGCCGGCTCTTCACTATATGTATTGCATCATCGTCGCAACATGGATAACCAGATGGATGGATGGGTATGCATAGGCAGTGACGGATAGAAGAATCTACGAGTTCTATAGGAGGTAGGGACCCAAGTTTATAGACATACCACCCTTTGGGATTAATCTAGAAAAGCTCCAAATGTGTTCGGTAGTATGTGTCAGCATGTAGTGTGAGTATTTTTCCCACGGGCAGGACCGCGGGGCGCATACACTCCATAGCAGTCAGTAGACATAGTACCTACACCTCACACACACACACACACACACACACACACACACACACACACACACACACGAAAAAAAAAAACTTGGAGCCCCTGATGCGGGAAATGTTGCCGAGAGCCACGGGGGCCACTAAGACAGAGGCGGGATTCGTGCCTGGTGTGTAGCTCCATACCACCTAAGTACAGAAATCCATACCTGTTTCTCGTACCGTGCATTGGAACTTGGACCATGGTAACATGGTGCGACTCCAGACTCGCAGTGGCGCATCACATCACTCACTGTCCCTACATGTACATGTCCTACATACCCAGCATATCATTTAGCTTTGGGTCTATACCTAGGTACCATATACTGTATGATGTATCTGGGACATGCATTGCATCCCAGCCTGTCAGAGTCATACTTCTGCAGTAGAGGGAGAGAGACACTGGGCATGAGATAGATGTAAGGTTGCAAGCATTCGATTACTTACTAGGTATACGGGTATACTAGCACAGGAAATAGTCGTCATCGAATGGACTACTATACACTATCATGTAGCCATGTATTATATCTATTGGTGGTTGGTGTTCGGTGGGCTGGATGGATGACCGATACGGTTATCTACATCTCCTCTCGAGACAGACTAAGGTTAGTACTATGTAATGTATCCATCCCCAATTCCCATGCCCCTCTTCCTCCACCCGTCGCATCTACTAATACTCATTCCACCACCTGCATACACACATACATATATACATACTTGATAGGACACTAGATTTGCTGTTCTGTTCTTTACCTACCGGTATACCTATGCCTATATCTATCCTTACCTAACGGCATAGACATGGTATGGTACCTACCAACGGTATACATACCCACGACATACATATGTATCGAGTAATATCCATGCATGTATCTCATCGAAAACATTTCTAAATCATTCCTAAATCATTCAAGTTCTAGTGCAGTCAAAGTCACGCCTCTCGGGTCTCGTCGACCGCCAACGCCAACGCACGCACTGCCCGCCCCATCCTAGCCAGCCATCGTCAGCGTTTGCTAATAATAACCCGAAGCCTCACTCGCTCCCGCATTTTGATTCCACTCTCCTTCCTCTTTTCATGCTCGTTCTCATCCTCATCCAAATCTTCGGCGCACTACTATTATTTTTATTTTATTTTTTAATCTCTCAATATCCATGCCTAAGCAGCTAATGTTCAGCCCAATCCCACCGGCCTCCAAGCTATCCTTCCTATAGCATCGTTAGACTACTCACGTCGTACGTGGTTGGACCAGGCAATAGTAAAAACTGCACTTTGCTATTCTTCCCCCCGCCCTCCTCCCGCCCACTGGAGCGAGAGTATCTATGCCCAAGCCAGTCAAGCACTGACTCCGTTGGCCTTGGGACCACCACTACGTCAAGCCTCAGTCACGACGGAGGCGATTCGTATCCCACTCCTTCTGAGCCTGTCATCCTGCCTTGAACTATTTCCCTGTGCGTCTGCTTAGCCACGTAGCCAACAACGGCGCCGGCCTAACATAACCATAACAACAACACCCTGTCTTGATACATGTTGCTTTGGCTCAATCTCTTCTTCTCTGCATGACACACCGACTAATTAGCTGGACACGTCTCTTCTATTTGGAGTCCACAGTGCCGTCTTTGTTGAGAGACTATCGCCATGGCCGCACCGACGAACGCTTCGCCTCCGTTATCCACGGGAAGCAATCGCCTGGGCGCCTTCTTGAAGAAGTTTACCGGCAAGGGCCTAAAGGGTTACTCACCGCCAGCACCGCGTTCCGAGCCAGGGCTGTCCCGAGACTCCTCGGCCAGTTCGGGCCGGTTGCAAAAAGCCCGGAGAGTTATCCCTGGCTTGCCTAGGGCTAAGACGTTTAAAAGACAGCTGTCCGAGAATAGGGAAAAACTAGAAGCCAATTTACCTACTCCGGCCGAACGAAGGGCCGTATCGGTCGATAGACGCATGCATATTCAACGCAGTGCCTCTCACTCAAGTCTACTTTTACCTCGCGCAAGCGCGCCCGATTTTTTTGTGGACGATACGGAACCATCTACTGGTAAACTTGCCGGTATATCGCAGTCCACTTCAGCTCCTCAAAGTCCTATTGATGAAAATCATTTCTTAAGCCTTAACGCCATTGACATCCCCACTATAGTTGGAGATGACGGCCATACAGACGAACAAGTACATACTTATCCTGAGGCTATCTCTATCACCGATGCCCAGTCTATCAATACTTGCCAATACGACGCTATGATTCGCGAGGAGCTAGAGCACAAATGGATCTTGAATCTGAGCATGCATTTCCGAGATAAGTCCAGAAGGGAGAAATTCTTCGTCACCTATCGAGAAAAGGACTCGATCTGGAGGCGAGTGACTATCTCCCTTGACTACCGAAATGCTCCTAGCGACTCTCTCGAAAAGGAACTTCTTAACATCAAATTCCAACGGGACAAAAGTGCGAAAATATATGAATCTATTCGCGAAAGCCTACAGGATATTCAGTTTTATGACACTGTCACCAACCTGAAATTGCAGACAGCCGATGGCAGACTACATGTTCATGTAGTTGAAGACGTTAACGTGGGTTGGGTTCTCGCCAGTGTATCCGTATCAGAAACTAACCCAATCAAACTAGGAAATTATCCAATTCCCAACCGTCCAAATGGTTCAACATATGGGCTGCCGGCGCGTTCGTGAGAGTGAACTCGAATTCGACTCTCACATGTCTGGCTTTGTCTACAAGGTCAGATCTAATGGGCGCACCCTCATCAAGAAAGAGATACCAGGACCAGACACTATAGATGAGTTCCTTTATGAGGTTAACGCTCTTAATTCGCTACGATTCTCCAAAAGCATAATTGAGTTTTATGGTGTAGTTGTTGACGACCATGATCAAGTCGTTAAAGGGCTTCTCATCAGTTATGCCGAGAAAGGGGCACTCATCGATGTCATATACGATTCTCAAGAACGTGGCGACCAGGAATTGCCTTGGGCCGTTCGAGAGAAGTGGGCAAGACAGATTGTGCAAGGCCTCTCGGACATTCATGAAACTGGGTTTGTGCAGGGTGATTTCACTCTTTCTAATATTGTGATTGACAACTCTGAAAATGCGAAAATTATCGATATCAACAGACGAGGTTGCCCAGTTGGTTGGGAACCTCCAGAGGCCACTCCACTAATTGACAGCAACCAGCGGATTTCCATGTATATCGGTGTCAAATCCGACCTTTACCAGCTTGGAATGGTGTTATGGGCGTTAGCGACACTCGAGGACGAGCCTGAAGCTCATCGTCGGCCCCTTCGTTTGAAGCCCGAGTTAGATGTGCCTTCGTGGTATCGCGCGATAGTAGAGAATTGCCTGCATGAGAACCCCCGTGTCCGATTACAGGCTACCGCACTACTTGACCAGTTCCCCGAGATGCCATACGACATACATGAGGAACAGGGTTTGCCGTCGATCTCTGTGCAAGACGGTACCTCGTTCCAAAAGTATGCGACGGGCAAAAGCTACGACCCCCAAGACATTAGAAATGCGGAGTTCCGGAACAGTTGGCACGAGTCCTCTGTTAGTAATACACATACAACCTCGCCGAGCTACTCGGACGAGTTAGACGACTATCCACTACGTGGTCGATCTCCGCCCAGCCCATTGCCAACTCATCATGATTTATATAGCCGACCCCATATTCGCGGAAATGCGAATTGGGGCGGACCGCATGATATCGCAGCTGATGATGATTCTACTGCGGAGGAGGCAATGGTTGGGGCACAGAGAGATCTTGAAAACATGACAATGTTTGCGAAAATGACGGAAGAACTCGAACAAATGGAGGAAGGCTTCCGTGCTGAGGCTGTTCTGAAAAACGAACAGACTCAGAAGGCGCTCGGTGGTAATAGCCCTGCGCAAGAGATTCCGTCGAAAACATTCCATGTTGAACCGGTTGTGGTGGCTGATAGTCAAGACGAAAATTCTGTATTACTAAGTGAGGGCGAGGCCGATGTTCGTACACCCGTACATGACATAACACCAGACGGAAGCTCGGAAGGGACACCGGTTGCAGAAGACCTGCATCTTGATGAATCTACTATATCGGAAGAATCACTGGAGGAAGAAGAGACACCTGGAAAGCCAACTCAGGACGATAATGTTGATGTTGTGATTCCCTCCGCGGATGATCAAGCCGGGGTGGCAACAGCCCCGAACTTCGAAGACCAAGCGAAATCTACAATAGTAACAAAAACTCAGGGAGTGGAGACGGGGACCGATCATTTAGGTACGAATTATATACACGACAGAACGGATGATAAAACAGAAAATACATCTACGCGACCCACAGAAGTAACTATTATGGCTATAACTGATTTGGCATCTCAGAAGGACTCACCGCTATCAGAACCATCAGGGCGGGCTAGTGTTGACCTGTCCGACGATGAGATAGGGGAACAAGGCCAGCCGGTGTACTCGGATAAATGCCCAGGTGCCCCTGCAACGGAGGCCGTACGGGACGCAGAAGTCGCCGCCTGAGAAGAACGGAGACTTCGATCCGTCGCCTGGGCGGCCCCCTGTTGTATAAAGAGGCGTCTATGGTGGTGGTGAGTTCGATATGAGCGGCACAGTCTTTGATTTATTATTTTCTTTCTTTCTTTTTTGTCATCACACAAACCATATAACAAGCAGAGCGAGAGGCCCAGGAGTCAAGGGCGGTGGCGGGCTCCTTGGTTGTTTTTTTAATAACGATATCCATGGATCATTTTTGGTGCGCATTTACGAGACGGGGTGGGCGGTGGTATAGCATCGTTTGGTTGTACAAGTCTATTCCGTCTAGATACCTCTTTACCTAGCACTAGCACCATGGCTTTGATGATGAAAGTAAACGAGTTGAAATATACATTACGAATCAGATGATATAAACACTGCTTCTAAGCGCACTACGCTTGGCTCTCTGAGATCCTGGGTTAGGCTGTCGGCCTATGTTGGTTGGCGGAATCTACTGGCGACGAAATACTGCTGGTTTCATGGCCCCTTGAATCGGTATATTGGCGCATTGGCTCTTTGCCTCATGTGCTGGTATGTGGAATAGGTTCTGCTTTTCAGGACTGCTAACATGGGGGTAGAGTATGACACTTGTTTATGCACGAGGCCTCCGAGATATCCTCGTAGCTCTGTTACTGCTATATATAAAGACTCTCTTTGTTCCTCGGAGATCGTGGCGGTCGATTGTGATAGCTTAGTACCTACTTGGCGATGTCGTAGGACCTGGGTACGGAGTACGGGGCGTAAATCAGCAGGACGCGAGATCGTAACGCCTCTTGCCGCATGATGGCGTGAGATGTGCGACGCGTTGAACCTTGTGGTTTATAGGATAGATAATATCAAGTTGTCATAACTTTGGGTGAGGGCGGGAATGTGTACTGTACGATACTTTCGTACGCACCTTGTCGGACGGTATAAGGGGTTAGTTGATAGTTTGTTACCATTGCTGGATGCATTATTGTTTGGTTTGTCTTTTTGGTCCTGTTAGCTGCTTGTGGCGGTATGCTTGGGTTTTGTTTATTGTTTGTACTTTGGTAAAAGAAGGCTGTGTTTAGAAGGTAGGGAGGGAGGATTTGAGAGGTCGCTGGGAGGAAATTAGGCCTGTTTTATAAAGGAAGTAGGTTATTTTATAGTTGGGAAACAGGAACTATCTACAGAGAAGGGAGAACTACGACTGCAGGCTTCAATGTACGTGGTGCTGCTGCTGTTGAACGTAGGCCGTCTTGGTTGTGGGAGTATGCTTGGTTTGGTAGAGTTATTCGTGTATACTTTGTATCTATGGATGTCTGTGGGATCACTGGTGATTATTAGGAGTCAGGTATAATTCTAAAGCACAGTTACATCATCAGTACCACCGTTGTAAGATATCTAGGCTTTTGTATATTGGGATCGTAATATGGCAGGTATACACATGTGATCCGATGAATACTCGAAGTGTCGGCTACGTTTAGATAGATAGATGGGAACTAGACTTCCCGCAGAGATGCCTGGTTGGATATCGTTGTATAGAACGGGAATGGGATATTTAAGCTTGACAAACCGCCTGACAGTCTGTCTTTATGCTTCGTGAGTATTGCTTGTTGAATAACGCAAACGACTGATGTTTTTGTGAAAACCTCTGGTGTTCAATGGTATACCGTATCTGTATACTAGGAGGCGTCGTGCGTGTTTCGTGCCTCTTAGTAGTAAGTTAATAGCTTTCTAGATACAATACTAATGTGTCACATTTACTCTTTCCATCTACAATACCTAAGATACCTGGGTATAAACTCAATCCCCCGCTAGGCTATTAGGTTATTACTGTAGACTTCGGCATCGGCCGGCGGTCGGCGGCTTGAACCTCGTGTAGACAGAGACAATACACAATAAAGTGGTAAGATGGAGAATAAATCATGTCATGATTATTCCTTTGAATTCAACGTGGAAAGGAGTACCTACCTGGTGGGTGTATCACCGTCAACAAAAGTACGATAGATACCTGCTCTACCCCATGAAGAATCTTTTGAGCACCTGTTTCGAGTTTCTAGAAGGCTGGGAGGCGAATTCTATCGTAGTACTGTGTAGTACACTCACTGCTACCTGGGTCTAGGGCTGATCGACTAGGTAAGGTAAGGTATTTCATTCCCTCCAATTGGCTGAATTGCTCTCTCCTCTAGCCCCACACAGGTTCGCCCGTTTGTTGGGACAAAGAGGATACACATAACAAGCACCAATTCTGCGCCAATGAACCTTCAGTTAGTTGACTTAACAATTGAACCAGATGGTTTTTTTTTTGTTTGCCTCGGCTCGTTTACATGGTGAGTTCTTCATGTGAAACTATGTCTCCATTTCTTGGTAGAGTTAGGCGAGTAGATTTTTTATAGCAGTCAATTCCGGGGCAGCTTCTGAGTGTGCAGTACTACTATGTACCCAATGTACTGTCTGTGCTCTAAAGTTCGTCTAGAGGATGACGTAACACTAGGAGTCACATTGAAAAAGGCGTTGGGCGGACGTTTAAGGAGGCGGAAAAAAGCAAGGTTCCGAATGCGATGCTTACGGTCAATCTGCACTGCCGACACCCGGAGGCAGAGCCGCCCTTTCCCTGATTCTACCCTAATTCCAGCGATATTACCCTGAACAATGAGTGACCTGAACATGAGATGGCACGCGCAAGACGAAATGCTGCATGTTGAATATAGAAAGATAGCCTGATGATGGGTCCATTCACCCGATTCACCCGATTTATAACTAACAGCTACACTACTGTATTGTGACAGGCCAATCATCCTGACCCCAAAACCTTGAATGGGTGACTGGGTTTTGTATCGTGGTACGCTATCTAGTGTATCATAGGATTAGAACTGGTGAGCGGGACAGTCAGCGAGCGGGAAACCGTCTTTTACACTAACTTCGGTAGTGTGCACTACCAGCCCCAGCCCCAGCCCTTGCCGGCTTTTGCTGGCTTTTCCGGTCGATAAGGAGTTCCTAGAGGTGATTCCTCGAAGTGGTTATCGAATGATGATTTTTGGTTGAACGTTGCTGCAGTGTCCAGAAATGGAAAGGCCCCAGCACGGATCGAGTCCGTGATTGGCTGCTGCCCCTGTTCACGCTACCGCCACTTTGGTCCCTTTTCCCCAACAATTCAACAAAATTTCAGATCTGCAATACAAGGACGGACAGCAGGACGGACAGCAGGTCGGACGGCAGGTCCAGAGTCAAAACAGTGGGAAGAGGAATGCGGGAAGGTACCATACTGTGCATATATTTGTACAGATCTGTACAGATGACAGTGGTCATGTAGTGGGCAGGCAGTAGTCATGCAGTGCCCTCGCGCACCTGCTGGTACTTTCTGAGACAGTATTCGAGACAGTGTCAGGTCCCCACTTTTCAGTTGGTGTACACTACATCTTGAATGAAATAAGGTACGGTACAACAGGAATTGTGCTATCAGATTCTTGTTTTGATCAGGAAAGACAATAGAAAAGTGGTAGCTACATTGATACTACCTAATAAGCCTCGGTTTCTGATGAGAGATGCCAATCGCCGGACTGACTCGGAGAAAAGGTAGTTATCTGAAGGGCTATAACAGAACCGATTCTGACCTCTCTTTTTGGTAATATACATACACAATTTGGAGTTGTGGATGTACACTACTAGTAGTCTGTGGTAGATTCCAACAAACTACAGAAAAGTTCCGTACCGAACTTTCCACATACGTCTCATCTCGTCTCCGTACCCAGGCAGAACCTAGGTATTTCTACAATCCCAAGAGCTGGTATGTATCCCCTACATATCCCTGTCTTGTCTCTCCCCCCCCCGGCTGTCACAGAAAGCATCGTCCAGGACTAGGTATCCTGTAGCGTGTGCATTATTGGTGTCTTTTTCTGTCCATATTTCACTACCTGCTGAGTGCTACGAGTACTAGTAAGTAGCAAGTAGTATACAGAGAACGTCTCACCAGCCGAAATTTCTAGTCCCTACCTACAGGACCAACAGATGTACATCATCCCCATACCAGTCTCCATATCTCCTACATTTTCACTACACTTACTACAGTACCTATAAACTGTACACATTATCCATTATCCATCATCCCACATTTCCTGCATCACATCGAATAAATATCACGCTCAACCCGTTACCTCTCTCTTCTTCTCTTCGACCTCCCACCTCTGTTCCTCACCTATACTCCGCCGCCCTCGACGAACTAACATAGACGCCGATAGAACACCATCGAGGGTCTGCTCCTGTACCCGGCGACGTCCGCAAACCCGCCCGCCATGGCGTCTCCCAGCGCACCCCAAACTGGCGTTGCGGCTGCCGAAGCCTTCCCCGACGGCACCAAAGACTACAAGCCGTTGAGATCGAGCAAGTATGATCTGAAGAAGCCTCACATCACCGAGCTCCCCATAACATGGGGCAACTGGTACAAGCATGTCAATTGGCTCAATACTTTTTTCATTATCTTCATCCCTCTAATGGGTTGTGTTGGAGCCTATTTCACCCCACTCCAACTCAAGACGGCCGCATTCGCTGTCTTTTACTATTTCAACTCGGGTCTGGGCATCACTGCTGGGTACCACCGCCTTTGGGCTCATACCTCGTATAAAGCAACACTACCTCTCAAGATTTACCTGGCTGGTATGGGGGCTGCCAGTGTGGAGGGTTCAGCCAGATGGTGGTCTAGAGATCATCGGGCCCACCACAGATACACCGAGTAAGTTGCTTCCTTTTCCGTAATGATAGCTCGACAAGGGCTTGATGATAAACCGATCGACTAACACATTGCGTGTAGCACTGAGAAGGATCCCTATAGCGTCCGCAAAGGCTTGCTCTATTCGCACATCGGCTGGATGGTCATGAAGCAGAACCCCAAGCGCATTGGAAGAACCGACATCTCAGATCTAAACGACGATCCTGTTGTTGTCTGGCAACACAAGAACTGTAAGCCTGGCCTAAACCAGCATACCTGTCATCAGTCACTAACTGTCCTATAGATATCAAGTCTGTGTTGACCATGTCTCTGATCTTCCCTATGCTCGTGTGCGGTCTTGGTTGGGGTGACTGGATGGGTGGATTCATCTATGCTGGAATCCTTCGAATTTTCTGTAAGCAATATTCAGAACCCTCATACTATGCCTAGGGAATGAGGTTACTAACCCACGTTTGCAGTTGTCCAACAAGCTACGTTCTGTGTCAACTCGCTTGCACACTGGCTTGGTGAACAGCCCTTTGATGATCGCAACTCTCCACGTGATCATGTGATCACAGCTCTAGTCACTCTTGGAGAGGGATACCACAACGTAAGCCATAACCAGTCACCCACAATTATGATAAAAGGCTAATCTGTCTCTAGTTTCACCACGAATTCCCATCCGACTACCGAAATGCCATCCAGTGGTGGCAATACGATCCCACAAAATGGTTCATCTGGTCCTGCAAGAAGCTTGGCTTGGCCTATGACCTGAAGCAGTTCCGCCAGAATGAAATCGAGAAGGGTCGTATTCAGCAGCTGCAGAAGAAGCTTGACCAAAAGCGAGCTACTCTGGATTGGGGCATCCCGCTTGAACAGCTTCCGGTTATTAGCTGGGACGATTTCGTGGCCGAGTCAAAGAATGGCAAGGCACTTGTTTCTATCGCTGGCGTTATCCACGACGTTACCGACTTTATCAAGGACCACCCCGGTGGCAAGGCGCTCATCTCATCTGCCATTGGCAAGGATGCCACAGCCATCTTCAACGGTGGCGTCTACCTTCACTCAAACGCTGCCCACAACTTGCTTTCTACTATGCGTGTCGGTGTCCTTCGGGGTGGCTGTGAGGTAGAGATCTGGAAACGTGCCCAGGCCGAGAACAAGGACGTCTCTATGTTATTTGATTCCACCGGCAAGCGTATTGTTCGCGCTGGCGACCAAGTGACCAAGGTTATCCAGCCGACTGCCAGCGCCGATGCAGCTTAATTGCTCTCAACAGGACTTGTGGGCAGTTATTCACAGGCTTGATTCCGATACGAACTGTGAGGACAAGCTCTGGCACATCCTCTGAAGATAGGGGAGGATCTTTGACTTGGTTGCAACATCTTTCCAAGAATTATACCAAGCACTAATGACGGACAACCGCCATGTACATATACCAATATTGTCGACGCCACCATTCCAACAAATACGAGTATTAATGAAAAATTCCATGCACGGCGTTCTCAGGGAAAACCTTTTGGGTCAAAAAGGGTGTTAGTCACGAGACTTTACGATATCAAATCACGATCAAACTATACTTAGGTAGAGAATAAGTGGGGTTGTAATAAAACAGTATTCATTAAATTCATCCCTACGAGCCACTTGTAAACTGCTTGAGAACTGTTGTTTCGATGTCTTAATACTGTTTGTTTTTCTCGAATTTTCCCACTTGTTAGACACGTAGTAAATAAGTACATGGATGAAGGTATGTTAAGCATATTAACTGGGAAAGGCTTGATTGTACATATAATAGTTTATTGATCATATTGATGAAATTATTATTCGCTACCACGTCTATAGGTGGTATACATACATACATGCTATAGGCGCTGCATAAGCTTTCTAGCCTAAAGGATTACGAAACTAGCTTTATGTATGTCTTTCTATACGGAGAGTCAGTAGGATGTTAGTTACCCTGGTTGATACCTAAGTAGCCACTGAAGCATTCGTTTCAAGGCGTGTATTCCAAGGTTTGTTTGTCTATGTCGGTCGATACGAGTCAAAGACATTGGATTGGATAAATGCTATGCAGATAGTGTAATTATATACCAAGCCGGCCTCCTATGTACCTGTAGGATAGGGGGTAGACATGCCTAATCTTAGTAGACAGGAGAGACTACCCAACCGATTCCCTTCTTTCTATTTTCTCTTTCTTGCTTTCTTTCTAGCTTGCATAATACGCCCCCCTAACGCTAAACAACTACGTTAAATCAAAGAGAGAGAGAGAGAGAGGAAAAGGAGTTAGGTTGTGAATACAATATCCCATTAAACTCCGCGGATCTATGTGGATCTACTATCTATGTGTCAAGTATGCCTAACTCAATCGCGAAGGCCACGCCGTGAGCAACAAGTACATAATGCGAGTAGAGGATAATAATAATAATGACGATATAGACCCGGTCCACCTGCGGGATTCCAAGAAGAGACCACGGTAAACTTTATAACCATTGTCGTCATCAACCCTAATGTCTGGTTTCCGGATATCAAAGATTCGGGATTAAGGGAGGTGTGGTCTCGAATTACTGGCATTGGTAAGTCGGGCCGGGTCTAAGTTCCTTAAGTCGCAAGACGAGATGTTCTCTAAATCGCAAAAGACAAAGCCCTTCCGTATCAAGCAAGTACCGGCCTTCCCATCACGGCGTAAGGGTGTATGAACTGTAGCCCTTTGCATAAAAATACCGCCATCTGTGCCATGCAATGCCGTACCATGTTTCCAGGCCTCCTTTAAATTGATGTTGATATATCATGCGTCGAACTAAGAAGCTCGCGACATAAAAGCTACAAAACACCATAAACGCCGTAGAATTGTGATGTAAAGAAGTCCCGTCCTTCCATTACCGTATGAACACCAACGCAATGCTCCTAGTGTCAAAATCAAATTCCAAATATGTAGCCCGCTGGCCGAGGAGAGGGGTAAGGGAAATTGGCAGGAGTCGACATAACGTAGCTGAAAAGATTATTTGAAGAGATCGCGCAGATCCATGAGTTTCTGCTTTGCGGCTTCAGCCTTATCCATAACGCGGTTCCTATCCATGCTTAAGCTTGCAAGCTTCATCTTCTTCTCCTGAAGAAGAAGCATCTTCTCCTCGATACTGTTACGCATGATGTAGCGAACAGTGCGTACCGGCCGTTTTTGGCCGAGGCGATGTACGCGGTCGACAGCTTGAGCTTCTGCAGCGGGATTGTACTGGGGTTCCATCATGTAAACGGTATTTCCCGTCACGAGATTGAGGCCAAGACCACCAGCGGAAATGGACACGAGTATGACATGGATAGAGTCGTCCTCTCGGAAAGCGGTCATGGCGGCGCTTCGGGCGGGGCGACTCATCTTTCCGTCTAGACGCGTGAAACAAATCCCTGCATTATCAAGTGCGGTCTCGATAAGGTCTAGGTGAGATGTCCAAGCCGAGAAAACAACTGATTTATACGGGGGTTCATTCGGTTTAGCTTTGCTCTCGGCTTCTGATTTGAGCAAGTCTTCAATCAAAGCAGCTGTTTTAGTATGAGGTCCTGAATATCCAGTATACCCGTCTTTCGAGCGATCCTTAGTCTCTTTTGTATCCGGATGGTGCCCTTCATGCTCAATCTCGAGCTTGCTCTTACGGAGTTCATTACATTGGAAATGAATGTAAGAGCCGCAGAATAAACAATTCCCCGACTCCCTGCCGTCGACTTCTCGTTTCCAAGTCTTGACACAATTCGGGCAGAGGAGGTGAAAACAGGCCGTCATATGACCGATTATATCCTCTTCCCGCTCTGACGCAAAATCGGCGCCGTCATTTGAGCCGATTCTTCGCTTGCAGGAGATGCAAAGATCATTGTTCGTTTCCTCCATGAGTGCAAACGCCTCGTAAGATCTAGCTTCGGCGATTGCCGGCTTTGTGTCGTCGTCATCGCTATCGATATCGATTGCCGAGTCGGCCGTCATACCTTGCACGATTTCAAGATCTGCGTCGTTCAGGAGATCTCTTCCGTGAGCGCATATCAACCGCAGTCTCAGAATAGACTGTAGGATATGAATGTATACTTTGCCTCCAACCATTCGCTCTCTGCCCGCAGCCAAAACTTGCACTTTATCCTGGGCATTCTGCTCAAATAGCTGATAGAGCTTGCGCTCATTTGGAGAGAACTCGAGTTTAATAAGGTGATCGGTCCTTGGGGGTAGATCGATCTTATCTTTAAGTCGTCGTAATGTGACGCTATCGACGAGAACTCGAAGTTTGGGTACAATTTCGGGGTCACACATCTTGAACGGGGCTGTGATATACTGGGTGAATTTGCCCTTCTCATCGAACGGCTTCAATCGCAAGAAAGCCAAGAGGGCGGCAAGATCATCTAGCTTATTCTGAACTGGCGTCCCTGTAACAGCCCATCGTCGATTAGCTTGCAACCGGCAAATAGCTTTGAACTGAAGAGTTGACTGTTCTCGGATCATGTGGGCCTCGTCGAGCACGATACGGAACCAACCAATTTCCTCAAGCGGCCAGGATCCGGGCTTCCCCCTATTGCGAGCAGTCACTTCGCTAGCCACAGATCCGTAAGTGGTCAACACCATATCATAATCAATAAGCAAATTCGCATCTTTAATCCGGTTAGAGCCATGATAAATATAATACTTCAATTGACCCGGTTTTATGTGAAGCTTGATCTGTTCCTCCCAGTTGTTTATGGTACTCAAGGGACAAACTAAAAGTGTAGGTTTGCCGTTCCGCTTCAGGGGTGTGAGTTGAAGGGGGGGTGGAGCTGGCACGTTGAACTGCCGCGATGACTCTCCTTTCTTCTTAGGTGGGGGAGCTTGCGGTTGAACTGGTTCTTTCCGCGACCAGTCGTCGGCATCGTCAAGCGTGGTAGCGACAAGGGACAAAATACTCAGCGTCTTGCCCAGTCCCATCATATCAGCGAGAATGCCGCCAAACGTCTCAGGTGGCATAACATCGTGCATTTGGCCGGTAATCACATTGTGATAGAGTTTTTGGCCATGTTGGCCATGCTGCAACTGCCAAAACGAATCAGGAGTTTTGCCATTCGGGGCGAATTGGCGCGGCTGTTCTTTTATGGTCATAAAGTGAAGCCCTTGTTTCTGATGCCGAAGTAATTCTGTCTGTACTCGAGAATGCGGTTCCATCTCCGGGAGGTCTTCACTCTTAGTAAGTGAATCAAAAACGCCCATAACCTCGGAGCGAATCTCTTCGATGCTTCGAACCATTTGAGGAGATTGTGGATACGCAGGTTGCTGCCTCAAGGCCGGAGGCGGAGGTGGCCTCGGCCCCTCGATCTCCTGAGGGTTCTCGTACTTGATACCATTGTCGTAGACGTATGGTTTCCTGAGCCAGACGCCTTTCTGCGACAGATATTTACCGACAGTCAGGGCCGCTTTCCGCGGGCCGTAGAGCACCATATCCAGACTATAGCTTTTCGAGATAGCCTTGCCAGCCTCTTCTCCAGGTTCCTTCCGTCTCGAATTGATCCTGCAATTAGTTCTAATCTGTAAACGTGGCGAATCAAGCAATGGCGCAAGGCCTAAAGAGGTATTTGGATCTACCAAACCGACAATCTTCCGTGTATGGTCGTAGGCATAGATTCTCTGAGTCTCTTCTCCTATTTTCCTCCTCAGCACAATCTTAACTACCGGCCAGTGAGAAGACCCCATAAAGGTAATAGCACCAGGCTTCGGACTGGGTACAATGTGGCAATTCAACCTTGCGTCTTGAACCATACCATAGCAGACTTCCTCTTCAATCGGCGGTTGTACTTCGACAATTTCACCGTCGTCGTCTGTAGAAAATTAGCGAAGTTCTTATGGCTACAAAAAGAGGCGACCAACTTCCGCTAGTTAAATCCACAGTCTCAACCTGTGTGCTCGCAGCCTGTTTAAATTCATCTCTCTTCTCGGCGATATGCTGGCCTAATATACCACTTCCGCCAGCTCCAAAACCGGGCTTCATCTCGAAGCCATTTTCAGGTTCTAGCTTCCGGCGCTTAGTCTGAGGAGGCGCGAATGTGCGATATTCGACGTTATTCATGCGCTCGATCATGGTGCCGAATCCGTTTGACGAGCTCAACGGGTTCGCGGCTTGGTGCATCGGCAAATCTGAAAACCTGTTGTTGGGGCTATCGAAGCTAAACTCAACCGGAGTCAAGCTACCAGAAGGGCTATTGAAGAAAGGGGTCCGGCTGCCATTATTGGGGTTAACCAGGTGGTTGAAGGCGCGAGGGTTGAGGAGGGCAGCAGCATTATAGGTGGGAGCCTCAATAGAGGGCGTATTATTTGGTTCTCCGTTTCGCACAGGCCCTATTCACAGCAAAAAGGGTATTATTAGCATCAGTCCAGTAGAAGACTATACGAATGTCGACAAGAAAAACTCCATCAGGATCATCAAATTTAGAGATTGTTATTGGTGAGGTGGGGTCGCAAATGTAGGGAGGGAGAAGAGGAAGGGTAGAATTGGAGATACCATGAGAGTGCGAGTGTGGAGCCATGGTACAAAGTCTTGATCGCGACTTGTCACAAGGCAACAAAGAATGGATACTCGCAAAGGTGGTAGTTGGTGAGGAATGTCTGCGTTCAAAAATTATTACGCAGAAGCTTTCATGCCAAAGGCTCGAAAGGTGCGTGGAGGGGACAAGGCGCACATATGTGCAGTAGTACTAGACACCTAGGTAGCGTTATCGGATGGCCGAGAGGACTAGGTCCAAAGAATGAAAATGCCGATGGCAAAACAAAGAAGGAGTCCTCGTGGTCTAAGTTGATTACCGAGGGCGATTAAAGTGCAGATATAGAGAGGACGGAAGGTGAGAAAGGTGGAGGGCGGAGGAGGGTAGAATTGTCGTGCAGATAGCCTGCCTGTGTAAGGCTGAGACTGAGGTGCGGTTGCAAGGACAATAAGTGTGAGGATACGGGGCAACGCAGATGGGGGAAACACGTGAAGAAGTAGCCGCCTCTATAGCCGAACGAGTTGACAGACGGGGAGGAGAAGGAAGAATAGAGTTGGGTCATCGATGTGAACTCTGTACAGGTTGGCTCACAGCCAGAGTCACGAGGGCATTTTTAGGTGCAGGCTCAGGGAGGATATGGGTTTTGTTGCTTGGTAGATTCGGGATCGGAATGGGGATGGAGTAGGAGGAGTAGATAGTAGGAGGGGTGAAAAAAAGATGTGCCACTCAATACCTAATCGACATAGTAGAGTACATGTGTGTACAGAGGACTACAGAGGTCAGAGGCACGGTACAGGGTCAATCACGGCTTATACCTTATACATGGTGGTTTTTTTTCTAGAACCTTAGCCGTCTCTGTCTCCCTACTCTGTCTCCCTAGACTGCTACATTCACTGATTTGACATATCGGATTGTTCGGTAGAAGCCGGTATTTGGATGACCCCCAGGTCTGCCCCAGGTTCGATTACACTGCCTTCTTACTACATACATGTAATATAATAGTATAGTAGTACCTAGGTAAGGAGTAAGTAAGTAAGAGTAAGTAGGTACACATAGAAGTGATACAAAACATAGCTACTACGTAGAGTAGATAGCTTTGTAGCTTAAGTAGCTAGGTGCATTTGCGACAGGAGGACATCGGAGATGATGGCATTCCATCAGTACCTACGCACACATTACTTTACCCAGTACTACGTATGTCCCCACCATCCATATCCATACATAGTACCATCAAAAATTGAAGATGTGAATGATGTACCCATCTATCATTCCTCTTCACTACCTAGGTATTCGTATGTATCGTTCCCCAGTACCAGGCTATCAGCAAACGCCTATCGGGTATGCTGATAGGCTTGCGAGGGAGGTGAGACCCCGATTTTTTTCAAGACCCGCTGCAGCCCCCAGTTGCCGCAAGATGCGCCTGCACGAGAGAGGCTAGCGTATCTAGATAGAGCTTGTCTGTCTACCTGCAGCCTGCAGACTTTATCCAGAGCAGCATGGTTCCAGAGCTACATAATGTACCTATCTACCTAGATAGTGTACCTTACTATGTATGTAGTGAGTAGCTCCAGCTCCCTAGGTACCTACCTAGTGTATTGGCCCCCCCCTCGAGCCCCTCCTAAAGCTTGCTGTTGGTGCCCGCCAAGCAGCACAGTACTGTAGCTCCTGCCTGGTTGATGGGCAACTTGTTGGTCTGCTGACCTGCCGATACAATCAGCTCTCTTACTAGATGTGGTCTTTGCAAGACCACGTGCACCTCAGATCCAGGCAGAGCTCCATACCCTCTCCATCACCTTCTTAGTTACTCGATCTTATTTTTGGTGCCGATATGACGCGTTTCACTCCATTTTACTCAAACGGCTATCGAGATATTTGTGTTATATCTTCCATTTCGCCCCTATCTGGTCTACACTGACAGACAGCTTCCTTCTCTGTCCGCGTGGGGGCTTGTTATAAGCGATCATGATGGCGATATTAACTTTCTATCTGTCATATCTCCAACAAATATTTCCCATTTACTGACGACAAGTCCCCAAGAATACCAACATTAGCTCATCCCGTCGGAAAGTATCTAACACCAAAAAAGGAAGCATCACATGTCAGTTTCTTGTCTTTGTCTAAACTATTTACCAGAGCGCCCTTTTTCCATTCTCTCTTCCGAATGATCCCGATACAAACGCCCCTTTACTCCCGTTGCCGCCAAACCAAACGTAACTATCGGGTAGTTGGGGGGCATGTATCTGCAAGCTTAGGATAGCATCTATATGGACACGTTCTTCCTTGGTTTATAATGCAGGTGCAGATGCACAAGGCTGCACAGAGACTCGTACATAGTAGTGCTGTTGACTAGTAGGGGTGAAAGACTGCGGATGGCGTAGAACCCGGGCTGTCTCGGCACGCCATCCCAAAGAATGGCCGTGGTCACGTGATCAGATTATCATTGTGCTCAGTCTGCGGCATGAGGAGGTTCATACTAGACGGGAGACTAGATGAGACGGGTGTGTTCGAATCCTTCGACAAGAAGCGACCGTATTTCAGGGTTCTTCCCCCCCCCCTTTATACATACGAGAGAACAGGAGACAGGTTCCAAAACAATGATGGCACCATGAAGCGCGAAGCTGGAGGTGCGGCGGCTAGGCAGGGGTAAGCTTAGTGTATGCAACAAGGGGGGTCGCATCTTGTCTGATCGCTGCTTCAGAACAACACCAAATGCGGTATCGCAGCTATAGCACCACTGTTCGGAACACGGATCAAATGTAGAAGCCAGGCACCCGAAACATGAGCCTCAACCGAAATCCCTACTCTGGGAACCTCGTTCTCCGTCTTTTGATAGTTAGGTGAGTTGAGATGACATATGTGGTACCATGTTAGTCAAGTGGGCTCTTCTCTTAATCTCTTTTACATAGGTGTTCGTCTCGTATGTGACCTCTGTTCTTGTTTTCTCTTACTCTCTTTTCTTGGTCAACAGCTTGGTCTGTCTGTTTCTTTTCGCCCTTCGCTGCGTCCACATCTTCCATTCCTTTTTTTTTTTTTTTTCTCATTCTCACATTCTATAATATTCTTCTTGCTCTTCGTGGCCGGCCACATTCCTTTTAATACCGACTCCGTTCGTTATTCGTGCCGTCCGTTGGAACATAGGGGCCAAATCCACAAAAAAAGGAGAGAAGCCAAGGGGAATAGAGAAAATATAACATTACGGAAAGCAACCGTCACAATGGCCCGCATCAACCCCATAACCTCACTGGTGCTGTTCCTCTGTCTGTCGCTCTTTCACATCTCCTTCGCCAGCGCAGCAGCCATCCAGTTCCGGACCGCTCTTGCTCCACGGCAGAGCCCGGCCGCCACGCCGGCGACTCCCGCGGTCCTGCCTGTATCCTGTGCCGACTATAGTCGGATCGCAAACCTATCGACCATCGCACTAAACTCGACGCTCCGGGCTGCCTTCCTTCGGTCCTCGCCCCTAGGCACCTTTCCGGCAGTAGCTATCCTCGACGCCGAGGTCCCGAAACTGATGGATCTCATATTCGATGTGACGCTCAACCAGCAGTGCGGGAACTCAAGTGCTATTGCCATCGTCGAGGCCGACCGTAACCTGACCGCCGGTACTGTGGCAGGAATGAAAATTCGAGATGCCCCCGGTGTCGCGCCCGACGACCTTTCTCTACCTATCCTTACGGTCTTCTTAATGATCATCACGGTCGTACCATCAGTTATGCTTTAGCCTGGTGAGAAGTGGATGTTGTCTTCTATACAAGTCGCATTACTAGATGGCGCATGGAGGAAGAGCCAGGGGACGGGGTGTTGTTCTATATGGGGAGGACTAGAACCGGAAGAGATAGGCAGCATTGGCCAGAAATCAGTGCATATGTATCTCGATATACAAGCAGCTATGGGATACATACAAATCAAACACACAAGGCCTTGTTAATTTATTGGGAAGAAGAGAGCGTCTTTACGCGTTTCAATAATCAAATTTGCACCGGAAGCCGTCTTGCTCCAGTTCCCAGATGATAAATCCCATACAAAAAATAAAGTGAGTCTTCGTACACTAAATCGTTACAAGTATCATGATACTTTTTCGTCATAAAACCCCCCACAATTCATCCGTCTTGCACAATCTCGTGCGAACACTATTCGAGTACTCCGTTAACTCGAATAGAGCGTGTGTGGAAATATGCACGTCGCAGATCGCTCGCTAACTACCAAACGGGCTCTGTACCACGACGGCGACTCGAAAGGAGTAATGCTCTTGAACCGCGTGGAGTCGGGACGGATATCGCCAACCCCGGCCGTAATCCAGGTCATGATTATTATTCTTTCATGATGAAGCCCGTCTCTGCTCGCCGCCGCTATCCTCGGGCATAGACGCCTCGCTCGGCACCGCCACATCATACGCGGTCACGGGGAGCACCAAAGCTTCCACGGCCACGATCTTCGCGTCGTCGCCACGCGACGGCATCCCGAAGCCCATGGGCACGCTCGTGTGCGCGCGGCTGCGGCTCTGCGTCCTCTGCCGCCTGCGCTTGGGTGTGCATAAGGCCGTCCCGAGGGCGGCGTATGGAGAGTGTGACCGCGAGGGAGATAGGCTGCGCGGGCGGTCGCCGGCGAGCTGCGTGATGCGTAACATCTTACGGCGCGATGGCGAGGGGGACGCAGATGTGTTGCGCTGGCGCGTGTTCGCCAGCATCCTATGCTGGGACGTCGGCCGTGAGAGCGACGACATGTCAAGGTACCGCGAGCTGCTGCGGTATCGACAGCGGCCGCGGCACGTGGCCGACTCGCTGGATGGGATCGCCGTCCTCCCGCCACCCGTCTCGAAGAAATCCCGGCGCCGCTTCCTCCCGCGCTGGAGTTCTGGCTCCGGCGACAGCGGCATGATGGTGATGTCGAGTAGCGTCTCCGCTACTACTCCCGCAGGGGCGGCCATTGATTGATGAAGTGGCGGACTGGTCGATTAGGAGTGATGAAAGGTGACAAGACTTGTTTCGAGTTTGTCGTTGATACGATGGGTGGTTTTATACACTCAGGAACGTAACTGGGCAAGTTTACACGAGGTTATTCGTGTGATAATAAGGAAGTATTATGGCAGGAAAACTGCCACTATGAAATAACGGTGTCTGGCCTATTCGAAACCGTTTCTTCTTGGGATTAATTTATACAAGGTAGAATGGAATGTGGCAGCGCTGATCTGGGGCGGAAAAAGGGATGAGATGAGACTTTAAGGGAGAGAGGGGGCGGAATGGGGATTTCGTCTTTTTAGAGTTGGATAGTCAAGAAGGGATTCAAGCAAGGAAGGAGAATTCCTCCGTCGCCTTTAAGATCTACTATCGAGCGATGCTGCTCTCCTCCGGAGAAAGGTTCCTAATTGCTTGAGACTTGGACGGAGGTGGGCGGTTAGTGATCGACGGTTTCCTCGTGATCTTGGACCAAGTGATCGGGGCCAGCCAGTGTACGTAGGATGACATGGAATCGATCCCTCTATCTCTCTCTTTTTTCGTGGATGGCCCATGTGCGATTGGGCCGGGGAAATCCATAAAACGCTTTCTCCAGGACCGGTTTGACGTAGGCGAAACTTTGTTGCCCGACGGACGAAACTCTGTCGGGACGGGGACAAGGTAGCTTGGTGTAAAAAGTGACTAGTCAATGATTCAAAAAGTCTAAAATGCTGGCAGTGTAGATAGATAGGTGGTGTTTTGAATCCAGACCATCCTGGCTCCCTTACCCCCCTCCTCCCCTCTCCCTCCCCTCCCTCGTCTTGGCTTGGGGTAGGTTTTCTAACGAGGTGAGGCTACATGTACGTCTGTATGTGATTGATTGCATCGAGTGACGGGCAAGCTGAGAAATGGGGGGATTACTCGCCAAGAAGGCGGTCCACGTTGGGGCTGCATGGTTTCAATCGGGATCTGCTTCGGGTGGTTTAAGCCTATGACATATCGTCTAGGCCACGGCGGGCGTTATGTACTCCTACGAGAGGGCGTGATTGATGACAGCAGACAAACGACTCTGTGACATCGATCGATGATCTCATTGATTCTCCAATCTATCGTATATAACGTAGAGTATAGGTAGGTCGGCATGGTTCATGATATTGATTGCATACTCCTAGACGGAGGACTCGTTTAACAGGTACTATAGATGATGCTCAATCACTCATCTCTCCATGGTTGCACATGAAATATTTATGATTATATATGATATGATCGAAATCATCATTGAATCTCTTCAAGATATATACCTATCATTCTTTTCGAAGTCAGTGGCAAAGATAGATGAGTGTAGGTAATCTATTTACCTGTAGTACTAGTATATATATATGTATGTAGGCACTACCATGGGTCAAATGTAGTGTGTATTGTAGATGTTGTAGAGGAAAGGGATCCGTCTACTGTGTCTACTGTGTACTAACTCATACATAATGTGGATGGAAGTGGGTCTGCTAGTAGTGGGTCGCTACTGCTACACCAATCCTACCTATTTGGTGAGACGCTAAGCTACAATGGGGTTAGATCATATCATAGTGTCTGCTGTGTGCCCATCTACTATATGGAGTACTTTGTAGGGAGCCAATTATACGCGAAGATCTAGTATATTCGCACCTTATTTGGCCTAGATTAGACTATCATCATGCAAATGGCTAGAATAAAGGACAGAAAGCCATGACATTTTGTCTAAAAACCGTCCGTATTGTCCGGGTTTCTAGTAGGTAAGTACCTAGTAACACTGGTGTTTCATCTCTTGGCTCAAAGTACCCTTGAGCCGGATATCTCGCTAGGTAGCTACCGGTAGGGAAGAGGTACACTATGTACACCACCTCGCTAGTGGGGGAATGCGATGCTGTGGCTAGCTGTGGCGAGACAATTCATGATATTCAACCAATCAAACCCCACGGGGATCTGGCATCCGCTCGAAATAATCCACGCCCAAGATTGCTGGCGTAGTCTAGCAAGGTACTAATGTCTATACTAGTAGTACCTAAGATAGGCTGCCTAGGAACGTCTCTATACAAGTATTGTACTACCTCTTGTAGGTACCTCACGTAGTGTAGGTGCCTCCTTAGGTGCTACGCGGGTTTATGGCATCTCCTTGCACGGTACCTAGTAGATCGTAGTACTTGCAAAACCACCATCATTTATTCCGAATCTTCATTTCACCTCACATCACTATTTCATTTGGTCAAGCCACCACTCAAGTACTATCCTTTGCGGCTGAAATCCTCCTTTTCTTGTCATTCATTATCCACGAATTGCCCACTAGGTATTAATATCAATTTGGCGAGAGGACGAAGCAGCTCTTCACTCGCCCCTTTTCACTGTTCGCTAATCAGATCAACGTCTCTTCGACAGCATGACATAATCTTGCACGTCCAACTTCGGTCCTTCACCCCTCTCCCCCAAATTTTTCTTACCGTCGTCCTTTATCGGATTGCAGGTCCGTCTAGCTGCTACCATGCCGCGAAGCCGACCTGCTACCACAGGCTATGAACGCCTAGCCCAGGCCGACCAGTTCAGCGACGAGTCCGATGACGACGAGCCTCTAGCTCAGAGCTCTGCCTCGCTCCAACCCCAGTCCGCCCCTCGCTATGCACCCACCACTCAGCCACGACCACACTCCGGCATGACCTCTCCGAGGGCGCTCGCTAAGCAAAATAATCTCCCGAGACGTCATAGGAGCAATTCGGGTGTTGATTTGAAAGCTATAAACGCACGCTTAGAACGATGGGCCGACGAAATTGCATCCAAATTCAAGAGGGCCAAGTGGAAGCAACCTGGCGAAGATGAGCGCTTGGAGATACATTACAGTGTTTTCCACCCTCCTACGGGTGTCCGACCCGCCACACCCGAGACCCTTGCCGCTATGCCCGAGCCTGCTATGTCCAAGGCAGAGTTCGACCAGATCGTCAAGAGCGTGAGAGTTGCTATCAATCAAGGCATGCACCCTAGCATGATCACTCAAGGCAGTTCTGGAAGCTATTTTGCACGAAATACGGACGGTAAGATCGTGGGTGTTTTTAAGCCAAAAGATGAGGAGCCTTACGCGGCTGGAAATCCCAAGTGGAACAAGTGGATTCATCGGAACCTGTTCCCTTGCTTCTTCGGAAGAGCCTGGTGCGTGTTAATCCAATGTCTTGAGTTACCTGGATTAACATTATTAACCTGTTGGCAGTCTTATACCTAATCTCTCCTACGTGAGTGAAGCAGCAGCATACACGTTGGATTGTCAACTTCGAACCCATATGGTGCCCTACACAGATGTGGTATGGTTATCTTCCAAGTCTTTCCACTATCCGTACTGGGATCGGCGAAGCTTTTATAGGAAAAAGAAGCCCCTCCCCGCGAAACCTGGTAGCTTTCAGGTCTTCCTCAAGGGCTTTAAGGATGCCAATATCTTTTTGAAGGAACATCCATGGCCTGATCAGTATTGGTCCGGCTTTCGCTCAAATGATACACACCGGAATCGGCGGAAGAGGTGGACTGCAAATTGCCGGCCATCAACCCGAAGAGTCTACGACGAGTTTGAGAGCGACGATGAGCAAGGTGCCGGAGAACAACGCCCACTCGGACCAGATAATTTCATGTGGACAGAATCCTTGAAGCAATCTTTTCGAGAGGAGCTAGAGAAATTAGTCATACTGGACTATATTATGCGTAATACAGACCGAGGCTTGGACAACTGGATGGTCAAGGTAGATTGGGAGACTCAAGAGGTTTCAATAGCTTCTGAGCCGCCACAACTGAACCTAGATGTTGTAAACGAAGAAGACCACGAACCTGGGGCCAGGCCGGTCGATCTGACGCAGCCGACTAGCTCACAATCACATCCCTACAGGGTTCAAATGCCTATGAACACAGGTAATTCTACAAAGGTTCCAAGTCCCAAGATATCAATCGGAGCAATTGATAACTCGCTGTCTTGGCCATGGAAGCACCCGGACGCTTGGCGAAGGTATATCCCCCTTAACTTCACTATACATGACTAGATTATGCTAACCTATACGGGTAGTTTCCCTTTCGGCTGGCTTTTCTTACCCGTTGATCTCATCGGGCGACCATTTTCACAGAAGACTCGGGATCATTTCCTCCCTCTACTAACTTCTACGACATGGTGGAGCCAGACCTCGCACGAATTAAGGAAAGTCTTCCAGATTGACCCCGATTTTCAGGAGAAGATGTTCTCTCGGCAAATGGCCGTCATGAAAGGCCAGGCTTGGAACGTCGTTGAGACCTTAAAGACACCAGATCACGGACCACTAGAACTCACTCGTCGAGCGAGGGTTTGTGTATGGGATGATTTGGTGGACGTCCCCATCGCCGTGCCGATGCGTATGGCTTCTTCCGAAATGCGCCGGAAAGCTGAACCCGAACTTCATGGCATCATCCAAGAAGAAATGGATATCGGCGCAGCCAACTCATCCTCTCAATCTCTCAACCATGGAGAGGATTTGCTTGGCCTTTCTACCCCTCTCCCACATCCTGGCCGTTTCGAATTGACTACGAGCCCGAGAGCACAGTCACCGGAGTGGGGTGAGGATAGTTCAGTTCCTGGATCATGGAACGGAGACGCATCCCGTCCCTCGATCAATCGAGTTGGGCCGAGGTCAAGTTATCAGGGTCCCGCAAGACCAGAGGTTCAGGCGACCTCACACCATAAATATCGACATTACTCATTTGCTGCTGGACGAAGACACAGCAATACTATTGCGCAACAGATGTACGGTGATTTAGACTACCCCGACGAAACTGGAGAAGACGATGTGGAAGGTGACCTCGGGTACGCCGCAGCCGAGGGCATGGATGGTCACAAGCGCAAGGTCATAGTCGAGCGGCTAGAGACGGTCAAAGCTAAAAACCCGGTTTTTACTTGGTGTTAAATTCTACTATTGTTGCTTTACAAGAAGTCTTTGAGGGCGTTTTCCATTGCGCGATCGCGGTTTGAATCCGAGATCGTATTTCGTGTTTTCTTTTTTGGGGGGCGACGGCGCAAGAGAATGGACGGGTGAACTGGGCATTGCATAGGTGAATACATGGATCCATGACATACGGCAAAGGAAATAGAGGGACTAACCGATCATTTTGGGTTGGACTCACTATACATGCGCGGGTCATAGATGCGCGGGCTAGGCATCGTTCGCGGCTTTCTTTTCTGCTTGAAGAAAGATTCGAATACCTATCCACCTCTCTGTACAATACAAGTTGTAAACGTATCTTAGGTTAATATATTGTCCGTAATACATGTTATGACAACCAGGCCCTAGATTAGCCATATCAATTAGCGGGCAACTAATCATTCCTTCGCCAGTTACTCGCCAGCTAGTGTACTCGCTGCCAACCTATCTCTATACCCATATGCTGAGCGGTCATGATTGCATGCTTGGTCAAGTGAGCCCAGAAACCGGGTCAGCCTGCCCAGCATTTTCGTGACGCTGGAACACGAGTGGGTAAGGGGATAGATGAGGAACACACTAGAACAAGGCATTGAACAAGGTATATCCCCGGTGGCGCATAGACTTATCTCCTGTCACTTATCACATCTGCGATCCAAGAAAACAAATACTAGTAAAAAAACGAACTATTCTACTAGTATCTATCCGTGTCTAGCGTACCTATCTATTGGGCCTGCCTAATTTGCAACAAATAATAATAATAATAATAAATAACACTAAAACGCCGCACCACAGTATTAGTTAGTTCAGTTATACGAGCACGACACAATCTTGTACTTTTGGTTCTTGGCGGTAGGCTATGTTTTATATCCGAAGTTCCGGACGATAAATGCTTATGTGTAGTGTACGTACGTCTTGACAATGATTAGGTAAGTAAGTGGTGTACCTAGTGTACCTGCCATGTATGTACTGTAGGTATGTATTGTTGAATTTCCCAGCATTTTCAACAAGAAGAAGAAGCAGGTTCCAAAGCGAGATCAATCAACACACCCTGGGCGTTCTCGGCACCGAATGTCGTTCCAAGGAACACGCCGTCGTCCGGATCCGTATTACATCGGCAAGTACACACACTACGCTATAGTAGTATGGGCAAGATAGTGTACACTAGTCTCAGGTTATAAGGGAGGGGGAAAGGAAGGGGGGCGTAAATGAGGGAGGGAGAGTCTAGCCCAGCTTTTAGTTTCTGAATAGTACATAGTAGATAAGTTGGCAGATGAGTGAGTCAGTCAGTCATTCAGTCAGGTAAGCCAAGACAAGCAGACAAGAATGTCGTTAAATTAGTGTAAGCAAGGTAGGAAAGGCAGACAAGACAGGCAGGCCGGCTAGACTAAGGATAGGAGAGGCGATGGGATAGAATGGCAAGGGAGAAAAAGGCGTAATGTCATAGGTCCGAAAGGGTTGGAATAAAAAATAAAAATAAAAAAAAGAGGTGAACACGACATTACACTAGTCAGACAGTAATGAGTTGGACAAGCACACCACAGAACATCACACTACACACCACAGCAAAAGAGATATGCTGGGAAAGAAAAACAAGAAAATGATGGGTCAATTCGTTCACGATAATCGAGCCAATGACCTCGGCGGCGCCAAGAAAAACGTCTGATTACGATAGACAGTGCCTACGCACACTATGTGTGTACACTTGGCCTCGTACACTGCTCTGCTTCGCCTAAATATTCTTCTGCCTTGACTAACTAATAGCAGCGGAATTTGGGTACGGAAGTTTTTATTTGCTTTTTTTTTTCATTAATATCAGTGCGTACACTATGTCTCTGCTACACTATACTACCCTTGCCTTGTGTAGGCGCATGACGGGGAATTAAAAAAAAGGTCTAGAGTTAGTGTTAGAGCTAAAGCATCCAGACGATTCAAAAGTTCCCGCACTGTCAGTAGTAGATGTTCTACACTACACCCTACACTAAGCTCTTTACATCCGGAGTCCTCCGAGTTCAAAGACCGACTAAACGAAAATAAATAAATAGGACACTATTAAAAAGAGTATGTCTTGGCAAGAAACAACACGGAGAGAGAAGAGGGAGGGGGAAAAAACCAACAACGAAAACGTAAACTGCGTTGTCCGTAAGGACCGATATCTTGTTTTGCATTTTCAGCCATGCCCCAAGACCAGAAAACGGGCCGACCCGCAAAGGTCTTGACAGTGCCCCTCCCTTCCCCCTCTCCTGGTGGCGTTATCCGGCGAGCTGCAGGTTCAAAGTGTATGCTTTCAGACCTTCATCCGGTACGAGTTACCGTCTATGCCCCCTGTTTCGCCTCTCTGGGAGGGGTTTCTTTTGGGAAAGAGAATCAAGGTGGTTGGGGCAGGCAAGGCAGGTTGAATAACAAAACAAACAAACAAAACATGTACCCATGAAATAGGAAGAGATGATACCATCAAAAACTATATAGGTAAGACATGCATGCCTCAAAATGTAACTCTGAATACGTACATGTCTACAGTACATACACATACATGCGTACGTACGTGGTCTACACTATTTGTTCTGCATTCTTGCCTGCATGCCTCGCAGTTGATAGGCCCGCGTTACGGAGATACGGCACCTCGGCCTAGGACCTATTATTTCTCTTTATTGCCCTGTCTTGTCCTATCCTGTCCTATTCCCCTCTCCTTAGTGTCCCGGCGGTACTGCAGGTGCATCGAACACTGCATAAAAACCGTGCACGTACATACAGACACATATATACATAGCATATATTGTGCGGGCAGTATGCGGGGAGGGTATACGCTAGATACGTATGGTACTACTGCAACTAGGTTTCCAGCTGCGCGGCACGTCGCATCGTTGCCACCTGGGACCCATAACGTACTCCTCATTGGAGTAGTAGTACCGTTCAGCGAGGTGGGAACAGGCATTCACGTGTCGAGTTCACGGGAAACGGTTTGGGTTTTAGAACAACGGGGCAGGGAACCAAAAAAAAAACGAAATGATACTTACCTCGAAAATCCGCCCATGACCGATGATCTAGCCCTGCTTCCCCCCATAAGAGCTGGAACGGCAACTGTCACCCCTCCCTCCGGCCAAGCCACGCCGCCGGTATCGTTGATGCAGGTCTCAGGTTGCATCCATCGTCAATAACAGCAGCTGGCCAACTGTTCTTAAGCCTGTTATTTACAAGGCTGTATGACCGCAGGAGGCGTCGAAATTGTAAGATATGTCCTATCACGGTACCGCTTAGCCCCGAGTCGGTCGTGAGCAAATAAAATACCAACTGTTGGTGCGAGTTTGCCGTGCCGCTCTGGCATCCTATTCCATGCCCCCGGTATCTGATGTAACCATGCTATATGTGACTTCATACATACATAGTATGGCACAGTAGTGCGAGTCTAGGCTTACGTATTATTCTGCGCTTGAACGCGTAGGGAAATGGACGAATAAAATAGCGTTGCGAGAGTCATTGTCATCCCGTTCCTCAGGGGGCGGAACCAAGGTCATACATGGCATGCCATCCACCGGCCGTAGAAATTTGTTTGCTGTGCTGAGTAACGTATGGGGTTCCCTTAAAGTCGAAGAATAAGCAACGAATGGCGTCTTCGCTTCGAGTTTGTTCGAAAGAGTGCTAGCTGCCGGTGAGACATTCGTCCGTTACGTGCCTGCTACGCTACTGCGTCGTACCAGAGACATGCCGTTTGGGCCCATTCCAGGGCCACGGCATTGGGTGATCTGAAGCGGCACCGTATTGTAACGCGCTTGGATCGCTTTTTGCAGAATGACACGTCAGAACTGATAGGGGGCAGTTGTGTGGTCGCAGTGGGCTTCGAGTATGCATATGTTGGGGGTGCACACGTTGTCACCTTCGCTGCGTCAGGGCCTCTTATTCGGCAGCAGAATTTTGGCCGGGACAAACCGGTGCCCCTCGTTAGGTCATCGCAAACGACTCCGGTCACAAGGTCGAGCGCCCAACTATATTCTACCATTACTGATCAACTAGTCAAGTTAAGGTGAGGTGAGGTAAGCGGGTGTATGTCTTACAAAAGAGGCTGCCTTGTGCGTATTTGCTTTCGAACTTTAATTTGATCGACGGTAAGCTCACACATATAGTAGCAAGATCGGCACGTCTCTACGGCACAGAGAGAGCCGATACAACGGGTGAGACAACGACAAAAACTTATGTACGTGTGTATATGTCTGCGGCGCCCCAAAATGGCTACAGTGCATGGGAGGTGGCTTGCAGCAGCTAGACCGGGTCGAATCCCGCTCATCGCCCGTACGCTGGTGATTCCTGGCGCCAGGTTCGTGGATCCAGTGAAACCACGACGTATGAGGGGAGCCACACGCTCGGGATATTTAAGCCAAAGTGGGCTGGAGTTTGAATGGACTTAAAAAAATACTGGAACAGTTCGGGAACCTCGGGCCCAACCTTGAAATAATGCTGTTGGACAAGAGGTGGGATCCGCTGCGGTAATATCACGAAGGATCTGTATCGTTACAATCCCTTCAGTATACTGTACAGTATTGTACAGTACAGACTGTGTTATCCGATAATACACTAGAGGCGTAAATTACCCCATCGTATTATTATAGCCTCACTCTTACTCATGCAGCGATGCCCAGCCTGCGCGAAAGAGTCAGTGTAGTGTAAAATTATTGAAGTTAGAAGGGCGCGACGCATTCCTTCGAACATTCCTTCGAGACTAGGCGTTTGAAGCCAACCCATGCTAATCCCGAGCTGACGTTTGTTGAAGGAGCGCAAACAAAATGAAGCTCTTTTCTGGTGAGCATCATTATGGGTACGCCCACAGAGCTGTCTGACCCGATACTCTGGTACACGCTAATGCATGCTCACTAAAAATAAGGTAAGACATCTCGAAGGATGAAAGAATACCTAGTCCAGGGAGCCATGTTGCTGTTGTCTGTCATGCGGCGACATTTTTAGAGTCTCATTTCACGACGTTCAAAAATGTCTAATGTTATGGATATATGCGTTCAGAACGGCATAATTCCACTTCGCTTATCTCGCTCTCGTGATTTGTGATTTGTGATCGGCTTCTTTCGGCTGCTTCTATACGTAGCCCTTCCTTTCTGCCATGGCTAGCCGGGTCGTACTCGATCCTTTTGTGATACGATTCCCAGCAATTTGGGACATTCCCGGTAGGTAATTTCTCGTCGGTTTGATCGTGTGGGGAGCGGCAGGGAAAATTGCGTGCGTCTAGGGATTTTAGAATCAGTTAGTTAACTGTCTTGAGCTTGGCTTGCTTCTGTCAAGGGCGGCGAAGCGGAGTCGTTCTTCGGAGCTTCCAGACAGGGGTCGAGCCTACGGAAATCCTAACCATCTACGGATAGGCAATCGTAGCTTTTGGAGGTTCACATTGGCAGAAAGTCATGCTGTTATGCCTTAACGCCAGGGGGTTAATTAGCACTAACACGTCTATACGTGTTGTCATCCGGGTTCATGTAATTGTCTATAAGAGGCAAAGGTGTAGCATATACCTTCGCTCTCTCGATGCCGGATATTACAGCGATTGGGTATGAGGGAAAGCTGCATATGAGACCATTCGTCGTAGTAGTATGGGAGTTTCGGTCAAGGGACTAGTGAATATGCCGTCGAAATGTTGCGGCCCAAGCAACCTTGACCCTCCGATGCCACCCTCTCCAAGTGGCGTGTCTAGACGAAGGACCAACTCCACCGTGGCCGGCCCGCTATGCTTGACATTTCGTACTGATCCCACGGGGCAAAGACTGATTCCGTTGTTGAGTTGTGTAATCACTGATACTGTAGTGTAGTAGAAGGACAGGAGGTTGCTTCGCTAGGCTACTACTGTACCTATATACCGCCGACAGGGATCGAGCGGCTGAGATGAAGGTGTCTCTTTGGATTTCTAGGCTCTGCATGAGGCGACTCGTCGGACCCATGGTGAATGATGGGCCATTGGCAATTCCAGAGACTGTGTAGCGGTGAGATGAAGTAGCGATGACCTGGCAGTCCGCTAATCGCAAAAGGGGTATTCGTCGCGAAACCTAATGCCTATTCTCCTTCACTTTCCTTTGCACGTATTTTTTGACATAGTGAAGCAGTCGTAAAGCATAACCAACAACACCGCCAGGAAGTGAATTGCTGCTGTCTTGTCTAGAACTTCCGAGCTTCCCCTCAAAATGCGGCAGAGTTGATGACACCTAGAAGCGGTTGTACTGCCCTCTCCTCACTTACGGTCATGGTGGCCCACAAGGAGGCCTAGAATGATGTCTACTCGCGACTAGCCAGTAGCTAGCAAGACGGGGAAAATGGTTGAATATCACAACTCCATCGCGTTAGACTAAATAATTTGTTATGCCCTTTTGTCATTCCCTAACTCAGTCATGGCTATGCCGAATCGCTTTCGACTGCTATGAACGTCAAGCATCGCAACAGGGAACAGCATACTTATCAGGTATAGTAACAAGGGCAGTCCCTGATATCAGGGCATAGACAGACCCCGTCTCGTTGGACCCAAGTCTTTAACCAGTGAATTATTCTGTGCGATGTACGAAAGGCGTTAGATAGCTACCCGGCTGAACCATTGGCTTGGGATCCTTGAGGGCTACTGTTGTGCGCCACTCGGGACATTTGGCGGGAGTCAGCTCACAGTGTCGAGATCTGCATATGTTTTTAGCCTTCGAGCGCTCCTGGTTCCCCGTAAAGCCTAAGTTACCGATTAACCCTCCCCAAACATCAAACTTCCTCTGCTCTCCGTCAAGCCAAGGGTACGCGTTAGCCGGTTGAACCGCGACCTGCAGCTGCGAGGGACAAGTGGATAGCAAGGGATGTGTGTGTCTGAAGAACAGGGGAAAAGCAGCAGACCATGCTAGTTCTATTGCGGTAGTATGAACGTTACTCTGGCCTTTAGGAGTGGTCCCTTGATCCTATCAGGCCACACAACAAGGCCATTACTACCCAACAATGCCAGTGTTGTGTCTGTAGGTTAAACCAGGCCTGTTTACCACCAGCCAGGCATGCACTCAATGTGGGCAAACTGTGATGAGACGTGGTGCCTCTCAACGTCATCGTTTTCCATCTCTAGATAGTGAAACCAAGTCCATGGGCGCGACGGCACGTCTAGGCATGCTGTCGCGAGTTCTTATGCACATTATGGATTAACCCGATGATGAGGTAAGGTCTTACTATGTAGGAGCTAAGGATCATTAGAAGTAGATGCAGCACCCGATCGGCACGGTACTAATAGTATCGTGGGGTCCGAGGTGCTGGGTGTGGGTGACTATCATGCAGTGGTTGTGTCGAACAGGTCATAATACCCATTAGCTCCACATAAGTCTAAGGCCGTAGTACATTGATTCTGCAACTTGCAGATACAAGTTACGGTTCGGAGAGAGTAGAATAATAGGAAGTAATTTCGGAACCCATCCTGGTGGTTCGCGGGCTGAGATAATTAAGGTCCAGGTCGGGTAAGCCTATTAGATGATTGCAGTGAGTTCTCATGAGTTTCTGTGTGCGACAGTGACGGCCTCCACCGCACCTGGCCAACAACGGGTAAAAAAATTGTTTCGACATTCGAAACAAACAAAAAATCGGATCCGCAAATATTGTCATTCGAGAAGAAGACAAAACATCTCAAGAAATGGCCGAGTAGTTATTCCCAGCTTAGGCGGTTTGTTGACCTGCTAACACGCCAATAGCCAAGCAGACACCGTGGAGCTCAGCGACGAGGTCCAAGAAACGTTTGTCCTTCACAACCGATTGTTTCAACGATATGCTATCAACAACATTACGTATTTTGTTCCCGTCGACGAGGTGTGTTGTGCACTGCTTATTTTCGGAAGAGAAGAGAAAACGGGGGCAGTACTAACATGCGGCTTTTCCAGGATGAGACCCTTCGATTACGGATCCAACATAGCGTCTTGACTATGATGTTTGACAATAGATTCATTTTCCCACCGATTAACGCACCGAGACGAGTCCTCGACTGTGGTTTTGGAACTGGTGAGGTGAGTCGTCCACTTTATTCTTGCTCCCCTTTCCACCTCGGTTCCAGCGAATGCTTTTCATATGTAAAAGCCCAGACAAAATTCGCTTGAAGCACGGCCTTGCCAGAGCGTGACATCATTACTCCCTATGCAGAGCTGAACACTGACCTTTACACAGTGGGCTCTTCAGGTGGCCTGGGAACATTCTAGGTGCGAGGTACGTGGAGCCGAGTTTCACATAGTTATCGCCGACCTCGCTTTTGAACATTGCATATTCGGTGCGCAATTCCCAGGCAACTTCGTCGACAGCCTCCTTGTTATCTCACTCACTCGCTTATCTCCGGTTTCATATGGGGGAATTGGTTGGCAACGAATACCTGCGATGGGAACAGGATGCTTCTCCAAGGGATGAAAAGACATGAAAGAAGGGGGTAATGAAAGCCACGAAAAAAAAAAAGAAACGAGACTATAGGGCTAAGAGGACTGGCTTATGTCGTTTAAACTTCTCGTCCGCTAATTGGAGATCTTAGGTCCGAGGAATCGACATAACGCCGCACCACCATAATCCCGACGAAGGCCTAGAGAACCTATATCTCGACATCGATGATCTTAATATGCCGTAAGCCTTATCACAACCGAGTATGGGAGATTCTAACGTCGGGGCCAGGTTTCAATTCCCCTCGAACCATTTCGACCTCATCAACAGCAGATTGGTAGCTGGTGGTATCAATAGTGAACGGTGGACCGGGTACGTTCGCGATATACTTCGATGCCTCCGTCCTGGTGGCTGGGTTCAAATGGTGGAAATCGATTTTAATGCGCAATCGGATAATGGTGCTCTAGCGGATAGTAAGCCTTGCTCAACCGTATATCACGAGTTCTCGAACTTATGCACCTTTACTAGATTCGGCTCTTCGGCAGTGGTCGCAGACGTACCTCTATGCGATGGAACAATGCAAGAACCCAAGGGCGCCACGTCGCCTAGGGGGCTGGCTTAGGAATGCTGGGTTCACGGATGTAGACGAGCGAATGATCCCGCTTCCAATGTGTGCCTGGTCAGATAGTAAGAAATACAATCGTTGGGCAAAGTTCAGTGTTGACGAATGTGGTCATTGCAGATCAAAGAGAGTATGATATTGGAGCCGCGAACCAGGAGAACGTCCGAATGCTGCTATCTTCTCTGGCGATATACCCTTTCACTCATTATCTTAGGTAGGCCCTCACCAACCGCGTACCGAGAAGAATTAATGGCGATGTTAACAATTATTCCAGTATGTCAATCACGGAATTTCACGTTTTGGTAGCGAAGGCGAGAACAGAAGCTGCCAACCCAGCACTTAAGGTATGACCCTCGATACTCTCAGCACACTATTTCATTTTTGTGGATCGCCGGACCAGGCTGGACTGACAAACGTTGGCATATTTTTAGCCATACTTTCCATTGTGAGTACTGTCCCTGATAACATAAAATGATGCTTGGCTAGCAATATTTCTGATGACTCGACAAAAGGTATGTTTGCGTGGGCAAAAAGCCCCGCAGGTAGTCACGTTCGAGGCGCCATTTGGAGCATCGATGGGTTATACTAAGCGAATATTCGTATCTTGTTAGCCTTTTGTCGCTTAATCGGGAACGCATATCTCTGGACCTCTGGCACAAGAGGATATGGATTGGCGTTGATGTGTGGTTTCTGAAAAGGGTCCACTGCGTACGCGCTGAGCCGCAGAAATGGACGCCTTGAGTAATGCACACAGTCGGCAATACTCCCCGGGCCCTGTATGCTGTTGAATAGAACGGCTAGGATGCGTTTGGGGGGTTGATGGCACAACAAGACAAGCGACTCGCGGGTAAACAATGAGTTGTTACAGAATATGACCAGAGAACGGGGAAATTGAGGTTGGCTTAAGGTTTCTCTGCCAGACTTTAATTAACAGACCCGAGGGTAAGGTAACGAATCAGAAGCATTGATCATTGCTGAACTCCTCTCGCAATGTGACCATTCAAAAGACCCGTGCCAGCTGACTGGGCCGTCACTATCCATGGCTGTTTAGGCCCGGCGGGTTCTCGTACATGGACTTGACAGTAACAGGAAAGGCTGGGATGCACGTTTGCGCAAGACTGTCAGTCGGTCGGACTCAAGCCCTTCGTACTGACGGGATCACTCTTATGGGGTCCACGTTTAGGTTGCTCACTTGCTTGCTTCCACGTAGCTGCTGATGGCTCCTCGCAGGGTTTCCATGTTGGAATGATGTGGCAGTGGCCTGCTGTGGGTTCCTCGGCCACTGACTGGAAGGGTGCTGGTGCCCTCACTGGACTTGGCTGTTCCTTTACTACTACTCCATATGACCAATCAGGCATCGGGCAAGAGAACTAAGGAGGCAGCTCTCACCACCTCTAGGTATTGTCTCGAGGGCGGCCGTGTAACCCAAGATAGCCGCCGAGGCGACCCTGAGGAAATTAGACATCGAGGATTACTGTCCGGAGCGGCATGCCCGCGGATCATAGTAGCTAAGATGGAAATACTTGTCCAGGTGTGGGCCGCGGAAGCGCGCTTGCATTCCGACCCTTGTTGTGACCGCATTCAGGTCGCTGGCGTTCTTGATCAGGTCATCTTTTCAGATCCTTCCCATCCTCTATATTGATGTTATCGTGGAGATGCCATGACGAGCGTCTTAGTACTTGCTAACCTGGGAAGTTGTGGGGAGGGATGGTTCGAGGGAAGATAATGCCAGTCCGGTGAGGAGTGCTCGGTCTTACTCAAGTTGGTTCAGGAGGTTGTCGTCCTGGGTGTTTGCGTTTATGGGTGGGTGCCAATTTCGATTGAGATGTCACGGCTGGTTGTGGGATGGGATCTCATGCATTGGTTCTGCATTGGTGATGCCCAAAACAAGCCTTGTGCCAAGGCGATGGCGATCAGCCCTTTGGGTTGGTTTAGGTAGATAGGCTATTTATTATCGACGAATCAAAATCGAGCCAAACGACCCGAACCGGCAAATAAAGTGAAGGAACTGAGAATACCTAATCCATGGTTGCTCTTTACATGTAACCACCTACCTACTATACCCCGTGCCTACCTGCTTGCCTACCTGCCCAAGTGGATGACGGGAATGTGACTTTCTCGTCCCTTCCTATTGTCCCTAAACAACATTTGCTACCTCTGTCTGTCTACCTTACGTATACATATATGGTACAGAACTAGGAAAGCAAATAATTCCTTGACCTTTCTGAAACATTAGAGATATTGCAGATGCACATATTTGAGGAGGGATCATAATAGGGTAAGTAGAAGACGGGCTTCCCTACCTATACTGTACGTACCTAACCAATACTCAGTGCCGGCTTACCCCCTTGGGGAAAAAAAGATCCCTGTCAGTGCCAGCCGGGAACTACCAGATGGCCGCTAACAGTGCTCGAGCGTTCATTGGCTAATTGGGCACCGAGTTTCAGGTTCAATCTTAAAATGAACCAACGACCGGCTGAGTTCCTGGTTTCAAGCTTCAAGCTTCGAGCCTCAATTGTCATCATTAAACCAAACCCCTTCTCCCAGCCCGATATCCCAACCCGGCCCATTTGTGCCCGATGTTGAGCCTCCTACACTAAATAACGAATTCGCACTTACACCAACTGGGCAACCGACATCCCTGACCTCCTCCTTACTGGGCCTTCTCATAAATTCATTGCCGCCACTATGTCCCTCCGACCCAGCATACGAATGGCAACAAATCTGCTACGCCCTCGGGCTAGCGGTTTGTCCTCCCACACATCCGCCCTCCCGCTCGTACGCAGCTATAGCGATGCACCGGCGCCGCCTCTGCTGCAGAAGCTCAAGGCAGACTTGAAGACTGCAATGCGCGCCAAGGACGCAGCCCGATTATCGGTTTTGCGAGCGGCGCTATCATCGACGCTGAACGCATCCAAGACGTCGTCGCCGATCACAACCGACGCGGCGCTGGTGGTGCTGCTCCGCAAGCAGGCCCGCGGGTGCGCCGAGGCCCGAGACGAGTTTGCAGCCGCCGGCCGCAACGACCTCGCCAGCAAAGAAGAAGCCCAGATTTCCGTGTTGGGCGAATACGTGGAAGGCAGCGGCGTGGAGGAGCTAGGCGGGGACCAGCTCCTATCCTTCGTTCGGGAGGTCGTGGCTGGCCTAGGCGACGAGAAGCCTAAGATGGGTGACATCATGAAGACGCTTCTGGCGCCTGGTGGGCCGCTGGATGGTAAGAATGTCGAGAAGGCGGAGCTTGCGCGCGTTGTGAAAAATGTCACGAGTGCGTAGAGATGCTCCCTATATGCCTATTGAAAGACGAGAGGACGACGACAGAAGGAAAGGTACTCCCACTAGAAATTCCGTCTACGGCTTACTGCGTGGTGGCGACTCCAACCCGCGGGGTATTGGCCTCATTATGAATGAAAGGTTAAGAAGCCATAAACGAAGACGACGACGCAACGCGAAGCCTGTACAATAATACATGCTGTATGACTAACTGTAAATATGCATCTCTGTGTACCAAAGGAAGAAGGGAAAAAAAAAACTACCAACGGGTAGGGAGCATTGCATGGGACGGGCGTTGATGTCTATAGCGTTCTGGTAAATATGCAGGCTGGATTTCATACAGCGGGACTCAAAATAGAATAACCTTCACTCTGACAAATTGCAATCCTTTATTCTTGCATTTTGCTAGGATTAACAGCAGTGTGTTCCACCACTACTGCTAAATAGGGGTGGCCGCACTGGGTGGGGGGCGAGAGTGAGTAGATTCTACCTATTCATTAAGCATGACACAAAAGACTAAACGTATATCATTGAGGATTTTGACAATATTATGTACTCAGTGTACAGATATGTTACCTCACATACTTCGGACAAGTGACGATAAAACCGTCCGAAACAGAGAACTAAGCTATGAAGACGGATGGATATCATACATATTTCTATCAAGTATTGGAATTATGTATAACCACGGTGTAGTGTCCTTTTCTAGCTTACTAGGCCTCAGAAACTCGCTTCTTGGATATTGATACATTCAGCTTTCGCAATAAATCACCTGCTCACAAAACTCGGGATTTCGAGATTTCAAATAAGGGCCGGGTCGTTTTCCGGTCTCAGGGGGCGGCATCCTCCTCCGTCCGCAACCCAGCATACTCGGTCCCCTGGTTCGCCGTAGCTAACCGAGCACATAAACTCAACAGCACCACCGTCTCAGTCGCCGCGTAATGGTTCAGAGCATCTAGTAAGATCTGCAAGTGTCGGCTGAAGTTGGTCTCCCATTTCTTGATGATCTCGAACAAATTGCTAATGCGGCCCTCCTCATCGTGAAGCTGGCTATTTAACGAGCTATCACTAGATGATTTCTGAGATTTCGCGGCCTGGAATCGCGCCCACTGCTTTGCGGACATATTCGGTGGCTTGATGGGGCCGATGAGGTCTGGATCGGCCTTCTCCAGTTCCCTAGATAACCAGTTGGTGTAGAGCGCAAAGACGGTGCAGGTTTGCATTAACTTTGAGTGGATCTAATGACGATTAGTGTATGGAAGACAATCGGGGATTTTACAAGAAAGCATACTTTTATTAACTTGCCGTTCGTCAACATGCAACCCTTGAGACAAGTGTCCAAGAAATCCACGTGATCTTGCATAAGCTCGTCAACTGTCCGGTCTGGCTTTCCGGAGCCATCCGAGCTGCCATCTTTAGCTTTCAACCTTGACATGAGAGACTGCCAGTTCGGCTCGATAACTTCTAGGGTGCAGAAGTAAAGCAGTTGTTGCACAAACACAACCATTCGCGCCCTCAACGTCCACACCCGTCTTTTCCAAATCTCCAGTTTCCTAGTTGAAGATTTGTGGCTCCATACAATGCCAGTATTGTGAGTTTGCCAAGTCGTAGATAATTGGGACTCGAGATATTTCAATGATAATAGATAGCGAAAAAGTGCCTGGTATCGCCAGACAGTTTTCCGACTTATTACAAGAGACACAGGAAATGGCACCTGATAGTTTAATTGCAATGACGTAAAGCCGACCGCATTCTTGTCGTTCTCAACGGGTTGGTTACTGGGTTGTAATGATTCTCCTGGCTCGATTCCGGTGATATTTACAACCCTTTGTAGCATGTTGATGAGGTTAACTTCATTCATTTCAACGTGGACATTCTCCTTGAAGGGATCTAGAGAGACTATGCTTCCCGGCTGGTGAAGAACAAGGTCGAGGAGCGATTGCAACTTGACGGTATTGACGGATTTGAGGGGCTTGCGCAATTCTGATGCGCTCAACTCCATGAAGTAGGTGAAATAATCGGATGGGTCTAGGAAGAAGTAATGTTTCAACGATCGCAATCTTGCTGGAAGTGCGTGTGTGGTTATTAAGAGTCCCATAAGCGACTCGTTCGCATATGCGTAAGCGTTATTGACGTTATCAAGAAACCGGAGATCGTCAAATGAGGTGGGGACGTCTCGGGTCACCTTGCTGATGTCTACTCCGCCGCACTCTCGCACGACGTTGAGATATTTGCCAGCAAGTAGAACTTTATCCTTCACGCCTTGGAGTTGAGGAGGAATTTGTTGTTTTTGTATCATGTATCTCCTTTCCCAATAATCATCTGTGTAATCCTGTTCTAACATGTCGCGCCGAATACTTTTCTGTTCTTTGATTAAAAACTCGGAATGTGGATCTTTGATCTCACCATGATGAAGCCATTCGTTGAGCATAACCATGTAGGGCCGACTTGCATCTCGTAGGAGGGAAGTAAGCAACGATCTGGCGGCTGGGTCTCCCGACATGGATTCTAGCCTTTTTGTTATCAGCTCGATGACTATACCGCCCTTGCAGATTTTTTTCCCGGTCATGTTGCCCGGCACAAGATCACCGCCTCGCTTTAGATTTTCTATGATATTGTCAAAATCTTCAGCACCCGATTCTTCTTCACTCTCGTCATCCAACAGTGCGTTTCTTTTGAGCAGATCCGAGGCTAGGGCATAAAGTTGAGACATCATCTGACTGGTAGGAAGTGTGTGGACATGAAGAAGGTGTAAAGTAAAGGTTTCATTTGTAAGAAATTGAGTTTCGAGTTGAGCGACCATGACCAAATAATCATGCAGGTATTTCCTTATGGCGGCGCAGAGGGCATGGTTAACAATGCCGAATTCTTCCCGACTTTGTACATTGACGAACATCTCGAGAGCGGAGTGATGGGATGCCATTTGAAGCATGGATAACGTCAGGTCCTGTAAGCTCGGATCGAGGCCTGGCAAAATCTTGAAGGTTGGTCCCTGTAATCGATCCCTTTCGTCACTAGGGTTATACCCATAGGAGTAGCGAATATATTGCCCCTCATAACCCATGAAAACGAAGAGCAAGTCTTCTATCATAACCGCCTCCTGCACCTCCAAAGAGAGCTCGTGAAGAGGCTGGGGCTGTTGGGATGGTGGCGCCTCTGAAGCTAAAGGTGGTACCGATATGCGAATCGCAAGAGGTGCCGTAGAGTGCGGCACGAGAGTGGCTACGGGATCCCAAGCTGACGAGGGCGCACACAGTTAGCTTAATCCTCTAAACAGAGCATGGTTTGGCCGGCCTCACTTGGCAAGGGTTCCGACTTCGTCTCTTTGAGCTTTGTGTCGGGTTGTCGAGGCTTGGGAGCTTCCTTGGATCTCCATCTCTCTCTCTCAGGCTGTGCTGCATCTTTGGAGCGCCTCTCAGGACTCCTTGTCCGACTAATGAGCCTTTCTCTAGTCGTCACGGTCAATCGCTCAGTCCTCCGCTCCTCCACCATTCGGCTGGCGGGTCGAGGGTTCCCCGATGCCGATCGCTTATGGGGTGGGTTGGTGAAGCCTGCTTGTGGTGGACGGCCGGTTCGTGAATCGGCGGATGCGTGGGCGGTATTTGAGGTGGCGCCGCCGGCGCGTGGTCTCTGGTTGCCATTACTATCGTTGGTACTATTAGTGCGCCGTTCTGCATAGTTGGAGAGTCGTGAAGACATTATGGCGATAGCTGAGAGCTGGCGACATCTGGATTCCCGTATTTCGGAACGTCATGGGCAGTTATGACACCGTTATGATACAAATTGATGAGAACATCAGGTGGGATTGAGGCGATAAGTCAGTATTGATTGATACTGAGATAACGCGTCGCGTATTGAAGTTAGAGGTAACCTCTTAATGGGTATGCTACCAGGAGGTAGGTAGATCAGGGAGGGGCTACTAGGGTGGGTACAATGGGGCCAAGTACCATTGTAGTGTACATAACCAGATATCTTAAAGCTTGGACCACACACATACAAAATATGCCTGATAGGTACCTCAGCATATGAGGCTATAGTAGGTAACCCCAGGTATCTTAAGTACCTACCAGGTAACCAGCCCAGGGGGCACGGTCAGCTGGGGTTACCTACATAGGTACCTACAAACAGGTCGAGCTTCGTAAACGCCGTCGCAGCCTTGAGCTTCATACCAAGCTACATCTGCATAACCCTTAGAATCTTGTTCTTCGTAATTCCAGTTCCAGCAAAACAATCTAGCCTTTCTCCTCCGTTTACCCCCAATACCTTCTCATCTAGATACGGAATCAAGTGAATATTGCTAGATCTGCACCTCGTCCAGCAAACAGACAACTTCTTTTACCGCTAATACCCCTCCATATACCGTCACGATGTTTATGGCAAGATCCGAATATGGTAAGCAGTTCTACACCCTTGTCCAACCGGGCTGCTTGCTATGCCATGACCTATTGAACCTTCGAGATCTCTAACACCGACTCCCATAGATCGTGGTATCAAGTATGTGAGAACCTAGCCCTCCCCGCCCGCTCCCAAGGCCACCGTCGACACCGCCACCTGCCACTCAACCCCTCTACTAACCATCCCGCCCCGTGCGCAGCACGTTCTCGCCTGAAGGTCGTTTGTTCCAGGTGGAATATTCCCTGGAGGCTATCAAACTCGGATCGACAGCGATTGGCGTGGCAACATCAGAGGGTGTGGTGCTGGGCGTAGAGAAGCGGGTGACGTCGACGCTCCTAGAGACGTCGTCCGTCGAGAAGATTGTCGAGATCGACCGGCACATCGGATGTGCCATGTCGGGGCTGCAGGCAGACGCCCGCAGCATGGTCGAGCACGCCCGTGTGGAGAGTCAGTCACACGCCTTCAACTACAACGAGAACCTGCGCGTCGAGAGCTGCACCCAAGCCATCTGTGACCTGGCCTTACGCTTCGGCGAGAGCGCCGATGGCGAAGAGAGTATCATGAGTCGTCCATTTGGTGTCGCCCTTCTTATTGCTGGTTACGACGAGGATGGCCCCCAGCTCTACCATGCCGAGCCAAGTGGCACCTTCTATCGGTATGATGCCAAGGCTATTGGATCTGGAAGCGAGGGTGCCCAGGCCGAGCTCCAGAACGAGTACCACAAGGCAAGTCCTCCCGCAATAACCTTTGAGCTCACGTAGCTGTACCACCCAATATACGGAGCACTCAACTTACCATAATAAACAGTCGCTCACAATTGTGGACGCCGAGATGCTGGTCCTGAAAACCTTAAAGCAAGTGATGGAGGAAAAGCTAGATGCCAAGAACGTACAACTAGCAAGTGTCACCAAAGAGAAGGGTTTCAGGATATACACCGATGAGGAGATGGCTGCGGTCGTCGAGCGGCTGCCTGCGAATTAAAGGACTAGGGAACGGCAATTCTGGCGTTGTAGAGGTTAGAGGGAGCATGCCAGGCCAATAGACAAGACGCAAACCTAACAAGTCCTCGCTTGCTTGCTTATGAACATGCGAAGTCAACATGATAGCAACTTTATATTCGCACTCCATGTGTCATTAGTATACTACGCAGTGAAAATCTGCAGCTTGGAGTTTTTAAAGGAATATGGTAAATCTTCGCCCCCTCGAGCCCCTAAAATACTGAAGATTCCCTCCATTAAAACCATCTAGTCGGTATTAAACTTCGCCTAGCCTGTAGTCCAAATCAAAAGAAAATAAAAGAACAAATAATAACCTTATAAGAAACCACTCTTTTCCCAGTCTGAAGAGTGAACAGCCTAAGATGATGTTACACCCCCATCGCGCCCATTATTTCTCTCGATCTCCAGAGTCCAGATCCAATTTCTCGAGATCCTGCTCGACAGTGAGCAGGCCCATGGCATAAAACGCCTTCTCGCCCTTGGCAAGCACGATCTTTTTGCCGTCTGTGGCCACCCCATCTCCGCCACCTCCAGCCGCGGCCCCATCTTCCTCGAGGATGCGTCGGTCGAGCCGCCGCGGGTTGCCCCAGACCCAGGACATGCCCGGCGGCGACAAATCCGGCGGCCGCGGGGGCTGCCGCTGCTTGTCCTCGCGCCGTTTCCGCACTTCTTTCGCGTCCTCTTCGTCTTCGGAATCCGGCGCCGGCTTGTACGGAGGCCCCCGACCTAACTGCGCGGCCTTCGTCCACGCCGACTCGCAGCCGTCGGCGATCTGGTGCGCCGATTGCCACCCCGTCAGGCGGGCGATGTCGCGCAGGCGGCGGACTAACCAGTGCCGCTGTGCTTCGTCTTGGAGCTATGGAGAACGAGTGTGATTAGCAAAAGAAAGTTCAGCTATATAGACTCGGAAAAAAAATAAATGCCACCAAGAATAAAAAAGGGGGTGCGCAAAGGCGTTATGACTTACTTGTACGCCCGCTACGAAAAGCGGAAACGCCGATTCTATCAATGCGGCGCCCATCAAGGTACTGACAACCTTCAGATGCGTGATGTTCTCTTCTAGGCCCGCGGCGATTCGGCCGAGTTTGAGCGCCCATGGCATGGTGGTATTAGCAGTCATGCCAGCAGCAAGCATAGCGACGGGCGGCATCGTCGGGTGGGCTCGGTGGAGGACGATGAGGCCCATGTAATAGTTCATCCAGATACCGGCGATGGAATACGTTCGGTAGTGGGTGGCGGGCCCGTAGGGAGTCGGCTGCGTCGGGTATATATCCGCGCCCAACGGCTCGAAATCCGGACCGAAGTGGTTTTTAATCTCGTGAAAGGCCAAAAGAATTTGCTCCCATTCCTGAAGCGCCTCGACAGTCCTAGTGTCGAGATCGCTGTCCGTGCGGTATTGGGGAGTCGCGCTCGGCGGCGAAGACGAATCTTCCCGTGGAGGACTAAATCCCATCGGCGGCGTCACTTTATCTGACGCTGGCATCATGCCCGAGAACATGCCTGGAGGTGGCCGCGGGCCCCCGGGTCCACTTCGTGACAGCGCTTCTCGCTTTCGTGAAAGATCACGAGATACGAAATTAGCTAGGCGGCCTAACAGGAGAATTAGATAATCGTAACTTCCATATCTAAATCTTGTTAGTCCTGCATAGTTCAAAAGACCTCACGGCCTCTTCAAGACTCACATAGCGTCAAGTCTCCCAATCGGTGATCTCGGTGGACACTGCATCCAAGTGTGATATTGTAGACTAGCCTTGTTAGTATCGACATTATTAGATGAGACAAGTCGAGGGCTCACAATGGGCGAGTTCCACCTAGGATACTTTGGTAGACATCCATCTTACAGGACCACCAGAAGAGGTCGCTGAGCTGCTCGTATCTCTCTATATCCTTGTTTGTGTAGATATATTTCGGCCTCGGATGCGAACTGAGGTCTTCTGGGAGCATGCCGAGATCGTCACAAGAAACTTCATGGCCCATGATGGTGCTCAATAATGACACGTCCATCAGGTCCCAGTCCTTATACAGAAAACCGGAGTCCTCTGTCGAAGGATAATCCCCAAAGGTTCTAAACTGAGACTGCTCCATTTCAGCCTGCCGTTTCTGCATCTTGATAGCCATGATAGCCCTAGTCATCTCGGAAAGTGGTATCTCCTTGATAATCCAACGGGCTCCCAACAAATGACTACACCATTTGTCATGATCCGAGTTCCAGACTTCGTAGAATGCAAGGATCAAAGTCGCTGCTAAATTAGCTGTCTGAGTACGTCTCGCAGGGCGAGTCACATTTTTCGCAATCCTTCTCAGAGCTAGATGGTAATGTTTAAGGGATGCAGTTGGTGGAACTTTCTGCAGTTTGGCTATCTGCAAGCTACCAAGAGCAAGCATTGCCTGTAATAGTGCCGGATGGCTGAATGACATAACGGGAAACGCATCTATTTTGGATTAGTGCAACGATCAAAGAGCGGGCATACTTTCACACTCACAGGTCCACCCATGCTGCTTTGTTTTCGGTATCTGCCCCTGAAAAATATTGGAGGGATCAAGCGGATGTCTTTCATATAATGACATACTGGGCCCCGTGACATTAATAAAATGCCAGAAAACCGCAGCGATGTGCTTATCGGTCAGAGGGGAGTTAATCGGTGAAGGGTCGTAGGTCGCAAGTACGGTTTCCGCTCCCAGAGTCGAGAATGTTCTCGTATGGGTGCCGAGCATATGATACTGATGGTCAAGTCTTTGTGAGGTAACAACTCCCGGACCATCCAAGCTAGCCTGTGGCTCTCGCTGTGCAGGTAGGAATTCATCGTCCGACTCGCCCATAGAGGCATCGTCGTCGTAAAAGTCATATTCCCAATCTTGGAGCTGCTCTTCAGCTACCTGGTATGCCGGCTGGGCTTCTACAAAAGTTCCACTCTCGTTAGGCTGTCCACGAGGGGGCGATGGCGTTATAGTTGGTCCCTTAGAGCTGCCATCATGGATAGCTCGAGGCGGATGATGACTGCTACCTCCCGGCGCTTCCTGTCTCCCGTGCCCTTGAGAGAAGGCATCGACAGTCGTAGGTGGGAAGAATGTGAATTTCGATGGTTGTGGCTGTGATAAAAATTGATTTGGAGCCAAGTTTATCGGCGGCTGTGGTGGAACAGGACCGGCTCGACCGGGATAAAAATGGCTGAATTGGTGCGTAACAAGCTGGTGGTAACCAACAGTTGGTGGCTTCGGAGCGATAATCTGAAGGGATTGGGACGAAGACCTTTGCTGAGCAGCCGATAACTGCTGCTCCCTTACCAACGCTTGAGATGGGGCCGGATATTGTATTGGCCCGTAAGGAGCTCCAGAAAATGCGCCAAGAGGGTCTTTGAAAATGACCCGTTGATTGTAGCCTTCACACTGCCGCTTAGATTTCAAGCAGTTGTTGCACGTCGGCTTTCCCTCGTCGCACTTGATGCGCCGCTTTCTACATGCTTGACCATTCTTAGTACAAAGCCTTGATACTGGTTAGCGAGGACATTGTGACATACTAAGGCAACCAGTCTTGGTTCGTTTCCGCACGGGGCCCCTCTTTTGCGAAGGGTCCTCGTCATCATTGCCGTCCTGTGACGGAGGCCGCTGCTGGGGTTTGGCAGACGAATCGTTTGACCCCAAGCCTAAGGACTCCATGCTCAAAAAATGCCACCAAGTTACTCCAGACAGTTGGTCATAATCTACCACAAAGAGTTCGTCTGCTCGGGATCCATTACTAGGCCAACAATTCGAGTTAACCACCACTTACCGATAGTGTGTGGGTATAAGGCCCGGCAGCTGGTGTGGCTTGATAGACAGTTGCTTAAAAGAGCAACCCAGACGCCCGAGAGAGCACCAATCCTTCCCCAATTAGTGTTAATGACAGTGCTGAAACCGCACGATTGACAAATTGCAACTCCCGAAGGCTAGCCGCCCTTGAAACTAGAGATAGGAATTAGGGAGAGTCACCATGGCCGAACCACGACGTGTATGTTAGCTCTTAGCGGTGAGACCTGAACAGGGCGGTGCCTGTAGATAGAACCACGGAGATGTAGCCGTGTCACAAGGCCCGGGCAAAGTATACTTGCCAACAGAAAACAAGATTGTCAGACTCTTTCAGAAAGGGTAGGATAGGGAGTATGAGACTCGCCGGCGATGCTGGCGGGAGAAGATAGAGGCTTGAGGCTAGGCCTCATCGGCCCCTTGTGAGAATTGACGAATAACAAGGTCTCAAAACGCCCCTAGCGCTAGAAACTTGGCAACGTGGGAAATGGTGGGGTATTGATGGGAGATCCGTCAGACGGGGATAAACGATCCGATCGACCACTAGATAGATTGGTCTGTCTCGTCTTAGGTGACCATCCTATCGGTTCTTGATATACCAACCAAAGTCGTTTCGATCGTGGTTTGGGGAATAGGTGGCCCTGTTTAAATGGACACCGAAGCCCCCCTCCCAGGCCGTCCTCTCCTTTGTAATGAACACTTACTTATGATGACCGAGATGAATTCGTCTCTCCCCAACCCGGGCGGCGACCTCACAGCCCGGGGATTGCCTCGGAATGCTGCAGAAGCTACACTAAGGGCAACAAAAGCAAAAAGTCGAGCCCCTTCGATTGGGCAATGACGGCAATAGGCACCGAAAAATCGGGGTCTGCGGGCGGCAAGCTTAAATCCGACAAGTGCGCCAAATTAGGGCACTCGACTATGTTGCAGCACATTCACCAGAACGGAAACTCGAGACGCCCTGAGGATTGGGTCCTTGTTAGGTTTTGGGTGTGTGCAAATGCTACTTTGTAGAATTAGCAGAGGAAAAGGAGGTGGGGTAAGAGAGAGACCGGTTCCTTCATATGCAGTGGTGTTACAACGACGTCGTTGCAGCTGTTGGGCCGACTACTAACTGGACCGGCATTGGAAACCCCTACATTCCGGTAATGACCTTTGATTCGGCCCATCAAAGCTCGGGTTCGTGGTAGATGGGAGCACAAAAACACTGCAGGCAGAGCTAAGCTTCACCGCGACCGAAAGAATGGCCGGAATACGCTCAGTAGCGGATTCTGTTTGACAGAACGGCGGTGGACCTGCTGCCACTACACCGATGATGAGTCTTTGTCCTACACAAACTCTTCCTTCGATGGGGCACATAAAGTGGCTATACTAGACATGCAGGCCCAGAGCTAGGCTCGGCACGTCACACAAATAGTTGAGCTACCCTCAATGAGACTTTTTCCGGGGCAACAGAGAGCTATCCAACATCAAAGGACCCCGTACATTTTGTATGCCCAAACTCTAATACCTGATTTATAGTCTCCATATAAACGCCTCCCTCACACCCAAGGCGTATGTATCACCTCAAATATCTTTTAGTGTTCTCGGTTAGCCCTTAAGAGAAGAAGAAGTGCTTTGGAACAATATGCTGGGAGGGGACCACCCGTTTTATGCTCTTGAGAAACATGTGCAAGTCCCATTGTTGACGTAGTTGCTTGCAAAGCAAAACCTAACCGCCCATCAGCACGAACCTAATATCTTTTGAGGTGATCGAAAATGTTCCGCGCAAATACACCATGGTTTCCGCGTTATATCTGCCGGCTAGTGTGTTGAAGAAGGGACGTAGTACAGTTATTAAATCCATAGGTCTAAATCTAGAGAATATAGGAGTTTGATCGTAGTTATCGTAGCTATCATCCAGTCTAGTCGCTAGCTCAACCACAGATTACGTGGCCTAGGTCCTGTTTTGCTAGAATCAGTTCCGGTAAGCGATCGTCTTACTCTCATGTCTCACGAAGAGCCATCAATCGACATTACCCGAGTAATGACACGTGAAATGAGCATAGATCCTAGACCCTCAACGACCCAGATAGGTCTGCCTTTCCAGGGTCACCGCCCGCGATGTGAACATGAAATTCACGTCTCCGGCTAGAGCTTAGGTAGACTCCTAGGAAATCCAAGAGTCAGGCGGTGTTAGAGCAGGCTGTTGTGTTACCGACCGCTTGGTCGCATTTGGATGAGGGATCGAACAATGTAGCCTTGCCGTAACCGGCCGTATCACAGAAAGTGCACAAGAAGAGAATCACGCGTCCAAATTAATCAACCGGCGTTTCAGAATTTCTCGATGGTTTGAGGACACGGTCGTGCGAGTTGTGGCAATGTGATCGATCGGGGACTCTGAGCTTTCGAGGTTAGGGGAGGGAGCATGTTAGTCTATCTACGTATATACCGACGCTCACAAGGAGAACATAGTTCTAATAAAAATTCGATATAAAATAGAAGAATGAAATTGGTTCTACAGCATGTTTGAACCTTTTTATAGGAAAGTTGGAAATGAGGATGAGAAAATCCTTCTATGATAGATGAATGCACCACTCTGATCATCGACGATCTGAGAAGACATATAGGCTAATAGCCTGGGTCTGTAATAAGGAACGGTAGGTACCTAATAAATTACAGTTGTAGTGTACCTAGGTACAGTGGGTAGGTACCTACCTACACTACAAGGTAGGTAGTCCAGATAGGCTAGTCCCGAACCACTGGTAGGATACGGCGGCGCTTCGTGCGATTGATTGGCTATAGTACTGAATTAATAATGGGTCTTCAGTGAAGCTCGAAATTGCAACCAAGAAAAAAAGTTTCCATGAGCGATTGACCCAAGTTCCCGTGAGCTCCTTTAGTAGGTACGCAGAACACTTCATTGCACAGCATCGTCCAACATTGTGAGAATCAGTGGTGCTGGGTGTGTACTTTAAGCCTTTCAATTAGTATTTCGTCTTATTTCTAGTCTACCCAATCTCTACATCATGTTCGCAGTGCCTGGCTGGGCTGTCTCTGCAGATAGCCTCAAAACAGAGACCGCTATAACCGCCAACCAAGGCTCCAAAGAGCCCAATGCATCCAAAAAAAGGAAGAGACAATCTGTGCCCACCAATGTCACTACGGCCAACGTTGCAGATTTATGGGAACAAGTTATCGAGGGAAGGGAAGGCAAAAAATCCAAACCAAATCAGGATGGATCAACAGAAAACGCTAGCAGCAAGAAAGGGTCACTACCAGATGGGGCTCCACGGCTGACCTTGAAGGAAAAGAAGAAATTGAAAAAGCAGAAAGAGAGAGAGGCGGATCAGAACGCCAGTGAGCACGTAACCCAAACTGGACCAGACTCTATATCACCAGACGGTGCTCTGGGTAAAGAGAGCACCAGCGAAACGAAACAGAAGAAGAAGGACAAAAAATCAAAAGGCTACAAGGATGACCAGGATAGCCACCCACAGAATCCGCTCCCCTCAACGGGGTTACAATCAAAGGCACCTACCGCTCTCCCGGCGCCTAAACTTACTCCTATGCAGGCTGCGATGAAGGAGAAGCTTGTATCAGCTCGGTTCCGCCACCTCAATGAAACGCTGTACACAAAACCGTCGGATGAGGCATTCCAGCTATTCCAGGACTCGCCAGAGATGTTCCAAGAATATCACGAAGGATTCCGTCGACAGGTCAATGTGTGGCCTGAAAATCCAGTAGATGGTTATATCGAGGACATTAAGCTACGAGGTCGACAACGATATTCGCACAAGTCTAAATCCGGCCAAGCCGCCTCGGCTCTCACACCCGGCGCTCACCCCCTTGTACGAACGAACAACGTTTGTACCATTGCAGATCTCGGCTGTGGCGATGCCAAGCTTGCAACCGCACTGCAGTCTGAAAAGAAGAAACTGCACCTCGACATACTGAGTTATGACCTACAAAGTCCGAGCCCACTTGTCACCAAGGCCGATATCGCCAACCTGCCTCTCGCCGACGGCAGCGTCGATGTGGTTATATTCTGTCTGGCGCTTATGGGCACAAACTGGCTTGATTTTATCGAAGAGGCTTACAGAATCTTGCATTGGAAAGGAGAACTCTGGGTCGCCGAGATCAAGAGCCGGTTTGGTCATGTGGGCAAGAAAAACAAGAACGCACCGGTGAATCACAGTGTGGGCAACCGAAGGAAGGGTCAGGAGAAGAAGGGCAAGGGTAAGGGCAAGGGCGGGGATGCAGAGCCCGAGGAGGATCACAATGCCGATCTCGCTGTCGAGGTTGACGGTGACGAAGACAGGCGTCAGGAGACAGATGTCACGGCGTTTGTGGAGGCACTGCGGCGAAGAGGTTTCGTATTGCAAGGCGATGGGAAGACGGCAGTCGATATGAGAAACAAGATGTTTGTCAAGATGCATTTTATCAAGGCCGCTCAACCATCCACTGGGAAGGGGGCTGTGGAGACGAGAGAGTCTGGACGAGGAGGGAAGAAAGGAGGCGTCAAGTTCATCGATTCGGAAGAACACGACGTAGTGGACGAGAGCAAGATCCTCAAGCCTTCAGTCTATAAAATTCGGTAGCTTTGCTTAGACAAGGCAGCAGAAAATGGTATTCGTATTACGATCTCGACTCAACAGCTAGCCCAAAAGCCCACGAGCCCACGGACCCCCAGCTCAAGTCCCAACTGCCGGCCGGTCTGCGTCGATAATGACTACCCCCCAATTCAAATAGTTATGCGGTCGTGCTCAGACACGCACAATTGTACAATGGTGAAGGGCGGGAATACTCGGGACTTTGTATAACACACCAAGTGTCCCTTGTTGTTTGTAATAATGTGTACCCATGCCTGCGTGTGTTCCCCGGCCACCACCCCCCCTGACGTATGTAGGCACCTAGTCCAGACAGTAGGTAGGGGTGTCTGTAGGTATTTACATACTAGGTAGGTACCGAGGCGGGTAGGAGGAGGGCAGGCAGAGAATCTGCGTGGCCAGCAGGCATTCGCAGGCGCCAGCCCTACCTACGCAATGATAGGTAGGTGCTGATTTAGATACCCTACAGGAGGAATGCAGATGCGATCCGGCTTTTGGCAGCATATTATTAGCTGAAATCTGTTGGAATCTGGAGCCTGGACCTCTGGATAGTCAGGGTAGTCAAGGTACTCTAGGTACACTACTCCGGGTACTGCCCAGGGGGTGGGCCACTTTGTGAGTGTACCTCGTAGGCAAGTACCTACTGCGCCTACTGCACACAACCTACACACATACTACTACGCGCATACTACTTACACACACCTATGTACTGCTACTGTGTGTACGTAATTTAAGGCAGAGCGGTACTGGGTTAGATGCTGTATATGTCTAGTAGGTTGGATACTAGGTTAGATACTTACATAGTAGGGGGGGTAGAAGGTTGGATACTAGGATACTAGGGTAGGTACCTAGGTACCCAGGTAGGCACCTACATAGGTTAGCGTAGTGCAGTGTAGGAGCAAGGGACCGGAAGCGGGACCCGCTCGTCGTACTCCGCTTTAGATCCAAGTTCTAACCTACCTAAGGTGGGGGGCAAGATGATGTCGTGGTTGGCGTCAGATTATTGTTAAAAAGGTACCTCTACCAACATAAAATCATCATTGCTCTACTACTGTCACAAAACACGACCATTGGCATCTTCAAGCCTGTCCCATCTTATACCGCCTACCTTTTCTACCTAGCTTGAAAAGAAATTTGTCGCGCCGCGCTGCATGACTTTACATCTGACTGCATTACAGCTATCCTCTGTATAAGCCAGATATCCTTCCGCTTCTTCCTGCTTCTCTGACCATTCCCTCCCAAACCAACGCGCGTGACTCCCTTTCCTCCTCTCCCCCTTCTCCTCCTCCTCCTCCTCCTCTTCCTCCTCCCTCTTCGCCCTCTCCTCTCCTCTCTTCCTTTAGTTTGTGCATCTCCTCACATACTCCGTCAGACCCTTCGCCATACCCCCCCTAGAGAGCAGTCGAGATGTAAGCTTTCCGAATCCGGACCGTCTTGGGCAGGCTCGCAGATGTTGCTGACGCTCGGCATGTGTAGGCAGATTACACTCAGCGTAAATAACCCTGAGGTGGAGGAGCAGGAATTGCGGCTTGTGACCCTCGGCGTTTACCCCGAAATGACGATAGAAGTTCTACGGAGTTCCATCGAAGCTGAAGGCATACCCGTGTTTGCCCAACATCTCTACCATAATGGTCAACTGATCACCGACAACACCAAGACTCTGCAAGAACTTGAGATCGCTGATGGCGACATGCTTGCCCTTCATGTCCGGGATATGAGAGGTAGTGGCGTTGACTCACGAGACGGGGCACCTCGAAGGAGACCGGCTCCCGGACCAGCGCCGGGTACCGGAGCCCCCGCGCCACAAGATCCCGAACTCATCCGACTGCAAGTCTTGGGCGATCCCTCATTGAGAAGCCAGCTACAGCGGCTCAACCCTGCCCTTGCAGCCGTAATTGAAGACCCCCAGCGCTTCGCCCAGATGTTCCAAAACAGTGCCCTTGAGCAGGAACAAGCCCGAAGAGCGCGGATGCGGGAAATCGAGGCTTTGAATGCCGACGAATTCAACCCGGATGCACAAGCAAGAATCGAGGAGATGATTCGTCAAGAAAGTGTTGTTGAAAACCTACAGAACGCGATGGAACATAATCCTGAATGTATGTCCACCCAATCACAATCCCCCAGCTTCGCTTTGCCATGCTAATACCTACAAAGCATTCGGTCGGGTACACCTCCTCTACATCGACGTGAAAGTGAACGGTTTCAAAGTAAAGGCGCTAGTGGATTCAGGTGCTCAGGCTACCATTATGTCCCCATCCTGCGCAGAACAATGCAACATCATGCGCCTCGTTGATAGACGCTTCGCCGGTGTCGCCAGGGGTGTCGGCACTGCCAACATTATTGGTCGTGTCCACTCCACCATACTCCAGGTCGGATCAAAGCACCTTCATTGTGCATTTACCGTTATGGAGGGAAAGGCTGTGGACCTGTTGCTCGGCCTGGATATTCTAAAGGGTCACCAGGCGACCATAGATCTCGCGCGAAATAGACTGATCATTCAAGGAGAAGAGGTGGAATTCCTGGGCGAGTCGGATATTCCCAAGGAAACTGAAGATGCCGTCAATGACGAGCCTACCGTGCCTGGTCCGGGAGGCACCACTATTGGCGCCCGCTCTGGTGCCGTCACCGGCCCTACCTCAACTACCACCAATCCATCTAGTTCCTCCGCCAGCGCTCTCTCCAGTTCACAACCCGCACCACAGTCACGACCAATCCCAACTGTCCCACCCCCTCGACGGACATTCCCGGAGAGTGATATCGAAAAGTTGCTAGCACTAGGCTTCGACCGACAGGCCGCGATCAATGCTCTGCAAGCGACTGATGGTAATGTCGAATATGCCGCTGGCCTTCTCTTCCAAAATTAGGTTAAGGGTAGAGTCAACAGGCACGGTTAGGTCACTTACATTGGAAACCCGGACGGAGTACAGGCATGAGCCCAGAAAAAGGTATTGGGCTTGCATGGGAAATAGGCCAAGGCATTCCTTGATACTCATCATAGAGGGCGCGCCTTGTTTTAGGGACAGGCAGGAAGTATTACACTTTTTTGACGCTGAATCGATCCCGACTTTTTAACTTTTACAGGGACTTTAAGCTTTGGCGTCGAGGAACATCATGCAGGTATTGCTCTCAAAGTTCTGAGTGCTTGGTGTGTTCTAGGCTTGCATTGGAACGGAGAGTGTGCATATCTACAAAGTAAACCAATAAAAGCCAGTTACAATTGTTTGTTATATGTCTTGCTTCTCCTCAGTGGCTTAATGCTATAAGGTCAATACACCTAGATTTACAAAGTTCGATCAAGGCGTTCAGTACTTAAGTATTTAGACTATTGTCATGGTTGTTTACTAGGTAGGGAGTTGATCGGTTGTCGCGAGTAACTTATTTTTAGGCCAAGTACACGTTAGGTATGGATACATTGAAATATGAGATCCTCGTTCAAGTCGAGTATATCCATATATTTTATAAGTTCAACTTATCACTGTGACGTTCACGATAGATTTATTTCCCCCTTTTCTCCTTACTAGGTGTCAGTAGTATGTATCGGGGTGTGCAGTCAATTCATTAACTACTATTCCATTTCAAATATATTCTCTGTTTTTTATACATTCTGGAATTTGTTACGACTAATAGTAAGCTCGTGTTACCTAGCTAGTCAGCTGGTTTTCAACTCCAACCGCCTCATCGAGCCACGCCCGTGTGCTTAACCCGCCCCGGCTCCGGGATTGCCAACAAGGATCTATTACTATATCGTAGCCGCAAATCACAGCAGTAATAACACTAGAGAAAGCAAAGATCATCATCAAAACATTGAAGATAGCGGAGCAAAGACATATTGCCTATGCTGTCGTTCTTTTACAATTAATTGCCTACGAGTTGTTACTCTGTTGAGGACCGATGACTGAGCGCTCTAGTGGCCTGCGGTTATATCTCATATTAGAGACAATAGATACGGTTCCTTATTGCCGTAAGGGATTGGGTATCTATTGATAACGATATGAAGAAATCTTAAGATATAAGGTAAGTAGTAGATGAAAACAAAATACGTTAACCGTAAAGGGTACAATAGGCGCAAACAATTTTTTATAATGGTATATATATCTGCGAGGTAATCCGATTCTTTTGGTGAGAGGAATAAACCACAATGCGGTAGTCATTATGAGGAATGTATGAATCTAACTTTAACTCGGGGATGATAATACTCTACTTTTAACAACTATGAGTATATCTAGATCCCCTCACCCCACTGGTCCGACTCTAGTTCAGTGGCCAGAGGAACCTCGTAATTTCTATAATATGAAATTGTTCAATGGCTACACAATACAAGTACAGGCGGGGGTTGTTGTTACCCATCATTGCGGAAATCAAGGCACGTGTGCGTATCATAAAGGAGAGAGGAATGCGAGTATCAAGATAAAAATCGAACGATTGAATTTCCTGAGTTCAGAATCATACCGCCCGAGACGGGGACCGTGGAAGAAGAGAGTCATATATATATTACGTCTTCTGTTTTCAACGGAAAGTCATGCTACTAGATATAGGCCATAGATTAGACGGCAAAGAAGTGAAACAAGTCGTAAACTTCGGGGGCTATTACTGCTCGAGTATATAGGGATAAAATAAACATTGCTGTAATAGTGACTGCATGAAATACCCACGGCTGGTGATTACAGTTAGTAAGGTGTAAATGATTTTTATGTACGATTTGGCTCTAGGGAGCAGAGAACCTCCCCGTGTCTATCGAAGACGTAGAGATTCCCCCGAGTTGCATGTACTTAAAATACATTATACCTAATAGCAGCCAGACAGGATATGCGGATATTTCAAGGTACTGGATCGATACGATGGGATGGTGGGCCTGGGGTAGAGAAACAGCAACGACAGGAGGGATTTATGAGTATCGTAGCCTAGCCGAAATATATAATGCACGGTACACGCATATTTCCAGTTTTTTTCTTCCTTGTTTTTTCCTTCCTCCTCCTTTATCATTTGATACGCCTATGATCCTGAGAGCTTGATGCGAGAGGCTCCACGCTTATAAAAAATCGAAGAATTAGTATACTTAGGCCTCTGAAGCAGACGGGTTGTTAGTCGAGCAGCTCTTATTTGAGCTGACAGACACTGACTGCCACAATTTTTTATGTGGTTCAACACAATCGCTAGCAGACCACCAATATCCGTGTTAAGGTTTTCGATGCTGATTCACTTGATTTTCCTTTTCTCAAAGCCCCTATAACGCCTACATGTTTCTATAACAAAAGCGGCTACTATTGCATATTATGTTTACTTTATCATCTAGCTAAAAAAAAGACGATCTACCTATCTATATTATTAGTTCACCGATATTCTTAAAGAAAGCGACCAAATACTTACGAGCACTAAAATCAGAAGTATTAGACAGTTTCCTGTGTTGGTTGTTTACAGCTCCCGTATAGCCTGTTATTTTATATTGAGAACTTATAGATATCGAAAGTCATATATTGTCGATTTGTATTTCTATTATTCTATCAAACAGTTAATATACCCAGGTATCCTGCTACGTCGTCGTCATTTTTGCGCGTGATCAGTTGCAACCCGGTAGTCGTCGATCGTCTTTAGTCGTACGGAGATTCCCCGCGCTACCAAGAGTAGTGTAAGCCCGAGGGTTCCGATACTTCCGAAGACCTGCTGCTTTTTTTAGATCTTGCCCGCGGCATACCTGAAAACATAGATTCATGTGCGTGCGCGATCGTCTCCCGGCTTTTCCGTAAAGTTACACCATAGCAACGATATAGTGAGGGGATGATCGGTTCACGAGGTGACTGTCATGGAGATGGTGTCGACAACGATGATGGCGTGTAGCAGTAGAGTAGATTATAGTCTTTATCGAATAGTTTTTTCATTTGATGGCTTGCTGACGGTAAATCTTTTGATAGATGGAATTTTTTTGAGGCGGATATAAAGAAGTTATTATAGGATGTCGTATCTAGCTACGGTGCGATTTTAGCCGTACATATACTATATAGCAACCGGTCTGGCTTTATTCCCGTCAGCCTAAGTGAACAATAATAATGCAGCACCAGCTATAGCCCACCCATCGTGATTTAAAACTGGGTTAGTAAGAAACACCTCATATCTATGTCATATAGTATCTTGTCGGACCTATGAGACAGGGCCGGATATATGGGTTCCTTCCATGATTCATAGATCCTTGAGGACAATATAACTCATACGAGCCGCAGGTCTACAGACCGGGTGAAAATTGGTCTTTAGGTCGCACACGCTATAGTTGAAAGGTGGAATATTTAACACTTGGTAGTAGGAACTTGGACAGTTAGGTCGGTACGGATCACCCGAACTTCCTCCTGGAGATGCCGTAACTTATAGCATAGAATCGCCTTTATCCTACAGGTTGACTCATAAATTTCTCGGTTAGATTGTCAAGACAGCGTAGCAAGCAAAGTGAGATTATCTCTACATTTTAGTCGCTAGCTTTTATGATTAACCTAGCTAGTATTTCAAACTTATCGTAAAGGATTAGTCTTCTTGGCTAGTTTAGCTTTAAATAGCAGCGGCTAGCCAAACGACACAATCTATGCACTTCAATTTTTTGATGGCCTGTGGTAGGCTAGGGGAAATGCGGACAACATCCAGCAACAGGGAAGAAACATAAAAAACACGAACTAGATGACGGAGAGATATTTAACTAATGGGGGCTTATTGTAGGCAGGGATGATTTCCGGTGTCTTTTGAGCTTATGAACGGTGGAAAGTTAGAAAAGGCAGGCGAGTTATACTTAGATATATATGTATGCAAAAAGACAATGGGTCACCTAGCTACGATGTTGGAAATTTGAAATTGTTACCTGGGCCAGTACACGATCATACTCAGCTCGATTGCAGCGAGAAACCTTTGAGAAGTAGTGATGTTGGTATGATGGGACTAAGAAAGTCAGATAGGTTTACTTATTCACCCGAACATACCTAATATTCGACTAATTATTCGTCATGCGGTGAGATCGAGTAGCTATTCTCGTAGGTGCTGCGCCGGTGACCAATAAAAGTCTAGACCGCCCCCGTCTTCGGGATTCCCAGGAACTCTTGGCTCTTCGATACCCCGGATCTTCGAGGCAGCCCATGGCCCACAACTCAGGATTTGTCTCGGTGAGTACGCTATAGAGATAGGTTTCCCCTGGTGTTACCCGATTCGTACAACGCGTGGGGGTACCACGACCTACATGGAAGATCCTTGTTTCGAGCATCAACAGCTACGTGTCTTTCGAAGGAGGTTCGGGAGGTGTATCCAGACTCACAACAGGTTTCTGCCGCCTTTGAAGGCATGGCACACGATCTCGAGAAGCGGCGTCGGAAAGGCATCGCATCGTGAAGTTAACATTGATTGTCACCTGATCTGATTTGCATGCTTATCATATCTGCAGGGAGAAGATCAGGAGACAAGGTGGTGAGATAAGGGGGGTGGTAGATGGTCGGTTCTGCTTCCGGTTGGGCGTGTTGGCTAGTACCTTGGCTGTGGAACGTTTGAAAAGCGCGGGATGAAAAAACGATTTTCGACGTGTTCTCGGCACGGCTAGAAGATTAGTAATTGCGAGCTGAATAGGTAAAAAGACGAGGCTGTAGCTATGTGAAGGGCAAATACTCACCATATATATATATACCTATATTTTGTTGTATGTTGTGTGTCTGTATATAGCACACTCTGCTATAGCCGACAAAACCAATTGAATCGTATTCAATTGAACAGTAGAAGAGAAGGGGGGCTCCCCATGTTCAAGTACCTAGGTACCTGGGCATTCAGCGATTAGCGCATCCATACGTATGTACTATGTAGTGTGCGTAGTACATAGTACTAGTAGTTGGCATGGTAGTGGACTGTGGCTGTGTGTATACTACGTACGTATATGGACTGTCTTAGTCCAGTGCCTGGCCGAGGATAGGCTGGATGTGCTGGATGTGTAATGGTTGGTGGCTCGGTGAGGGGCGGGAGTGGAGACAATGAGACAGATGGAAAGATTCGAAGATTCACATGATCAGATATACTGTAAGTGACGTAGCAAAGCATTAGCTGGATATATGTATGTACAACACGAACTGCCGAAAAACGGTCAATTGAGGACATGAAAATAAAATGAGTAATTAAATGGGAAAAAAAGGGGGTTCAGGTCACCGGCACGAGATTTCGGGGACTGCTTTTCGAAAGTCGTTTGGGGGATTTAAAAAAAAAATCACCTTTGGAAAAGAATACTTACTATAAGGGATTACACTAGATGAAAGATAGGTAGGTAGTAAAAGCTTAAAACTGGGTAACAGAAACCACACGGGGAAACGAACTCCTATTATAATTATAGATCCTCCACTCCCTCACTCACTCGCACCACTCACAACTCGGCCTATGCTAATACAAGCCTGGTGCCCGTTCTCAATGACAGACCAGCGAGTTACCCGTTGTTTCCGGGTGGATGCAAACCATGTCGGATCCAAGTCGAGGTAATATTTGACTATGTAATTCTTACACTACTCCTACCGCCTTTTGGTATCACATATTACGACCGCATGACTATCGATTTTCATCTCTTCTCCATAATAAACCGGGGAAAACGAATTAAACAAGTGTCAATTACCACAAGACATACGAAGACAGGTCGGGGCAGCACAGCACTCGACTGGACGATGACAAGACAGACCAGGACAGGCCAGGCGGCTCAAGGAAGTCCCTTGTCTCCTTCGGAAGGTGATCTGGTGCGCAGTGCAGAAACACAAATATTGTTGTTTTGTAAGAATAACTCAGCAGCTGCCGAGTCAGCGCGGCGCAGATCTCGTGACGGATCGTGAATGGTGGATGGAATGATCTACGCCTCGGCACACGGAATAATTCTGGAAGAGAAAGTGTCGATGCTACCTCTTGTTTTTTTTGGTTTTTTTTTTGGTCTGATTTGAAAATTCCCCATTCTATTGTCTAGCCTAGTATCTTTTTAATTTTTAATTTTTTTGCCCTTTCCGCCCTCTCCCACCCCCTTCCTCTCTTGCTCCCATGCTCGGGCACCTATGCATACCGTCTTCGTGGCACCAGGAACCGACCCCCTATCTTAGCCTTTCCCATCTACCCGTCATGTCTCGACCTGGAGTGCCTCCCACATCCCAGGACCGCATCCCATCGCCCAACAGGGATTCGGCAGAACGGTCGCATCAAGAGTGGCCCGCAGCCCTGCACAGGGAGCGTCGAGACTTGCGGGGTTTTGGCGGTTTCGCGTGGTCAGTCTCCTTGCATATTCTGCCAAGACCAAACCCTGATTTGTTAATCCCATCGTCGTCCATCATGACATCCCGCGCTGTCAAGACCCTCACGCTAGCAATGCTGCATGTTATGACAGCATGATTTCATTGTCTTCGCCTTCCGACCATTTTGCATTGATTAATGGAGTCACTTGCCTCGACTCGAATCGGGCTTGGCAAGACAACTACGGTCCGTACCTGTGTGCCTGGCGCTTGTTGTACCTGTACTGTACGAGACCGACTTCGCGCGCTAATGGCGCAGACTTGGTCGTTCTTCATCTTGCCTCGAGACGGTTACCTTACTTGGCATATGACCATCGGCAACTAGTCTATGTATTCGCATTGCATGTAGTAGATCTAGACTTGGGACTTTGTCTCCTTGCCTCGCTCCGGGGAGGACCGACGGCCTTTCACTGGTTCGTATTACGAATTCCAGCACAACTAACGACGTCTTGAGATTCAGCTAGCCCTTCTCCGCGTCGACTAAACATATTATTCATACATACATGTCTACCTTACGTACCTAGCCTAACTTTCACCCCTACCTTACCTTAGCAATGTCGACTTACTTCGCCGCCGCCTTAACTGGTGACGTCGGGAAATTGGTAGGCTGTAGAAGGTTAGCCTTTCTCCTTGTGCCTAGTACATCACGGTAGTACACAGATGGAATAGTATACCGACTAGCGACTAGACCGACTTTCACACCCCGGCTGACATCATCATTCGTTCGATTCACGATGGGGGCGTATTAGTAAAACCTGAGAGGACCAAGAGTCGTCTGTGTAAAAAAAAAAAAAGCGTATCTGGGGATGTAGCTAGCTACACACATGCGTGTTCTTGGGTCTCTCCACACCTAAATTGCGTGTGGAGTGACCTGCCCAGTGCCTCTCACCACTTTCTCGTCAAAGACGCTTGCATACATATATAAAGCTCTGTTAGCTTCCAACTTTCTCCTATCTACTGAGCCTTTATAAATTTGGTGCCTTGCCGCCGTCACCGTCGATCACAATTGCTGTAGAAATATCGTGATTATTAGCGGTCATGCCTTCACTTCTCCAAACCTTTATCGAAACCCAATTTGCCAATAAGCCGGCAAAGGGACCCTACAGACCACAGCAGCAGGGTGCGACGGAAACCCCCGTAGACATTATCGACATTCGCCGGGACACTGCCAAGGCCAACCTCAAAGAAGAGATCTATAGGCTCTTTCATCCCCAAGAAGGGCCTCGAACACTCCCCACTCTGTTACTCTACGACGAGAAGGGCCTTCAGCTTTTCGAAAAGGTCGGCGGCCTACTTCTTTACTTCAGGTGCAGAGGCCATAGTAAACTGACTCGGGCCTTAGATCACATATTTGGAAGAATATTACTTGACCAATGCTGAAATTGCGGTATTGCAGCGTTCGGCTGCTGCCATTGCTGAAAATATCCCTCCCGACTCCATGATGATAGAACTAGGTAGTGGGTAGGTTATGCTGTTATTTTTTTGCCTTTTACCAGAATGCCGTTAACACATGCCACAGAAATCTGAGGAAGATCCGGCTTCTGCTGCAGGCGTTTGAGGATGCAGGAAAGGAGATCGACTACTATGCTCTTGACCTATCGGAACAGGAGCTGTCCCGGACGCTGGCTCAGCTTCCCACGTTTCAGCACATTCGATGCCACGGTCTACTCGGTACTTATGACGACGGCCGAGAATGGCTGATGTCCCCTTCTCACTTAGCTAAGCGCAAGTGTATCTTGCACATGGGTTCTAGCATTGGTAAACGCCCCCCCCTAAAGGGAGGCAATCATGATTTATCGTGAAATGGGCTAATAGGCTTGGGTAGGAAACTTCTCCCGGCCTGAAGCAGCCTTCTTCCTGCGAGGCTTCGCCGATGTCCTTCAGCCACAGGACAGCTTACTAGTCGGAGTAGACTCATGTATGGACCCGTCAAAAGTATAGTAAGTACCGACCAACGTCACCTCGCTCTTCGTCTGGCTCTCGTCCGGCCCCCCTACGAAAATATCTAGCAGCTAATACACAACGCGCGTACAGTCATGCATACAATGGTGAGTAAACTCGACACCCACACTTGGGCCATGACTAATTTCATCTTTCTATAATATAATAGACGAAGAGGGTCTCACGCATAAGTAAGTGTATATAATTTCATTAAAATTCGCGACCCTCATATTTCACGTTCATGCTAACCGACAAAAAAATAAATAAAGGTTCATCTTGAATGGACTCGAGCACGCCAACGAGATCCTCGGAGAAGCTGCTTTCAGATTAGACGATTGGAAGGTTATTGGGGAGTTCGTGTATGACGATGAAGGAGGGCGCCATCGGGCGTTTTATTCGCCCGTGCGCGACACAGTTGTAATGGGAGAGACCATAAAGGCCCACGAACGTATCCAGGTCGAACAGAGCTTCAAATACTCGAAGGGGGGCTGTGACTCCCTGTGGAAATCGGCAGGTGTCTTGGAAACGGGCAGATGGATGACGGACGACGAAAACTACGGTAAGTCATCACACCCCATGACAGTACGCTCCTGCACAACCTACCCGGCTTGGAAAAAGGGACATGGGGCTTGTCGTCATCGTGCTGGCGCCGTTTCCGCGAATAGGCAGGCCGCAAGAACTCACCCCAACTCCGGTCATACCTAGGCCCACTTAGGAGCCGACCGGTAAAGCCTCTTACGATGTGCCTATTAATATCCCTTGTGCTTCTCTGTTGGTTACATTTTGCGGGGGCGGGCTTTTTGGTACCCAGGCCACGGACCGTCTCGTAACCGAGTCGACTGACAATGCACAGGCTTGCACCTGCTGATCAAGAACCCCTTGTCGTTCAGCCTAAACCCGTTGGACTACGCTCGGGAGAGCATTCCCCAGATGAGCGACTGGAAGAGCCTCTGGGCCGTCTGGGACACCATCACCCGACGGATGCTGCCCAACGAAGAGCTGCTCGACAAGCCTATCAAGCTTCGGAATGCCTGCATATTCTACCTGGGCCATACCCCGGCGTTTCTAGATATCCAGCTGACCAAGACCACAAAGGAGGGCCCGACCTCACCACGCTACTATCACTCGATCTTCGAGAGGGGCATAGACCCAGACGTCGACAACCCCGAGAACTGTCACGCGCACTCTGAGATTCCGGACGAATGGCCCCAACTCCACGACATCTTGGCATACCAGAGCCGAGTGAGGGCCAGGCTGAGTAGCCTGTATGACAATGGAGCTGAGAGCATACCGAGGCACATTGCCCGGGCAATATGGGTCGGGTTCGAGCACGAGGTTATGCATATGGAAACTCTGCTCTACATCATGTTGCAGAGCGACAAGACGCTGCCGCCACCCAACGTAGTGGCGCCTGATTTTCGAGCCTTAGCGCGGGACGCGAAACTGTCAAGGGTCGAGAACAAGTGGTTTGACATCCCCGAACAGAGCGTCACCTTGGGCCTGGACGACCCCGAGGACGACTTGGACTGGGAAGGTCACTTCGGGTGGTGAGTGATGGAGTCGGTCGAATAGACAGACGGGGCCCTTTTTTTTCGCTTAATATTACGCGTGCGGGCGAGCTAACGCCGACTAAAAAGGGATAACGAGAAACCGCGACGACATGTACACGTTCACGGCTTCCAGGCCAAGGGAAGACCAATTACCAATAAAGAGGTAAGAAAAGAGCGGCAGTCGAATTTAAAGCTAGAAATTTAAAAAGGGGGGAGAATTTTCCCTGCTAACCGACTTCGAGTACGCGCACTACCTGTACGAGACCAAGAAGGGGAAGTTCCCAGCGTCGTGGATTACAGGGGTCGTGGAACAGCATTCCAACGGAGCAAACGGGCACGCGACTAATGACGGCGGCACGGGCTTGCCGGCGTCCTTCTTGCAGGGCAAGTCCGTCCGCACGGTCTACGGGCCCGTGCCCCTCAAGTACGCCCTCGACTGGCCCGTCTTCGCCTCCTACGACGAGCTCGCGGGCTGCGCGGCATGGATGGGCGGGCGGATCCCGACCCTCGAGGAGGCCCGCAGCGTCTACGCACACGTCGAGAAGATAAAGGAAGCCGAGAATAAACTAGGCGCTACCGTGCCGGCCGTGAACGGGTGAGTTTTTTTTTTAGTTTTTTTTTTTTTTTTTTTTTCCATCGCCAAAAAAAAAGCACCCCCGCCCCGAGATCAATTTTTTGCTAATAAAAAATAGACATCTCGTCAACGACGGCGTAGAGGAGACGCCCCCATCTCCACCCGACACCTCATCCCTCGTCGACGAAGAAGATACTGCGTGGCCGCCGCACTTGCAAGGCGACGTCTTCATCGACCTTGGGGGCGCCAACGTCGGCTTCCAGAACTGGCACCCCGTCCCCGTGACCGCGCGCGGGGACCGCCTAGCCGGCCAGGCCGAGTTCGGCGGCGTGTGGGAGTGGACGAGCTCGCGGCTCAGGAAGTACGCGGGCTTCGAGCCCATGGCTCTCTATCCACTCTATACCGGTTAGTCTTTTTTTCTCTCCTTATTGTTTTGCCATCCCTTTATTTCGTTTAAAATTGGTGTCAAAATAAAATAAAAATTTTAAAAAAGAGAGAGAAAGCAGGGACTGACCTGAAAAAAAAACAGCAGATTTCTTCGATGAGAAGCACAATATTGTCCTCGGCGGTTCCTGGGCCACTCACCCCAGAATTGCCGGGCGGAAGTCCTTGTAAGTCCCCTTTCCCAACCTTCGTGTCATTATTAATCAGCAAGTTACTATAAATAATCCCATTATCCTAAGCTCTCATCTTTCAACCCCCCAACCCCTTTTCATCTAAAAGTACAAAATAAAAAAGAAGAAGAGAAAAACAAGTTTTGCTAACGAATCTTAAACCCAGTGTCAATTGGTACCAGCGCAATTACCCATATGCCTGGGTCGGCGCGCGGCTGGTCCGAGACAAGCAGTAGACGTGTATGTATACATTCAACAACAACCACCAAAAAAAAACACTTAAAATTAAGAGGGGGAGACGAGGCTACGACGAAAAAAAAAATCGCATTTACCCGGGATAGCCAAAGGGGGGAAATCTGATGACAAAATTTCTATTTTTTATTTTTTTTATTTTTTATTTTTGGATGCCTGATAGTCATGAGGATCTTGTGCCACGACTACCATTCGATGATTCATTTCACTCTCACTGTTTTCTCCAGGAGTCCTGCAATCATTAGCCCACCCATTTTCCTCCTTGGGCTGCTCTATTTCTCCACGGGGTCCTAACTACAGTCAATCCTTACGCATAGTCTTGGTTTCTCTCCAGGTGGTTCTCTCATCCAAAATAAAAGCAATCATTTTGCTTTCGAGGCAAGGAAAAGGAGGTATTGTTCCTTTTTCTCACGATAGCACTGTTCACTATGTAGTTAAATAAGCAGATCGTCAAACCATATCTATGAGCAGGTTGAGCGTGCCCTACCTAGCGACTAAGATCACCACAGTGGCCGCGGTTGTAACTCTGCGGGCACCTAGAGTTTTTGCTGTGCTACAGCAGTCTAGATTCCTAGAGGGGAGATTTGAATGCTGATTTTGTCTGCGGCTTGTATACCCTCTAGCTGACAAACATGTCAATCACCTGATGTTCCATTGCTACCGTTGACTTGACGCCGTGATCACAGATAAAATTCGTAATCAGGGTAGGTGGCGTATAATCGAGGGGATTAGCAGACCGGACCTCTTTAGCCCGCTTGTCGTCCTCAGTCTCACCCTTCGAATTACCGGAGTCTGTGGCCTTACTAAAGTCGAGTAAGTCTTGCTCGAAGCCTCGGCAGTTGAAGGTGAACTGGTCCATTGGGAATGTCTGCCCAAGTTTGTGTTGCTCAGCGGCGACATAAAAGGGTTTGCCATCAATTTTGGCGAGCTTTGCAATCTGGTACGTGCCCAACCGGCTGAGAATGCCACCCTGAGCTGTGATGACCTCTGCACCTACAAATACTAAATCCACCTTGGCCATGATGTGCGCGACGCCACCTTCGGGGATAGTGGCCACGGAGATGCCCTTGGAACGTAGATCAGCAACTGCCTTGTCACTCTCCGCCTGACGGCTCTCGCTCATAACATAGACGACCTTAAAGCGTCGCCGGGGGTCGCCGTTCACTCGCTCGGTGGCGCGTCCAAGAAGTGTGCCAACGACGCGTGAGCCACCATGCGTTAAGACTACGGATTTATCAGGGATTAAATATCTACAACGAGGAGCGTCTCGTTAGCGTGCTGCATGGTAAACATCAGGAAAGTTGTAGAGCAGGTTGTGTGTAGATGGAAACGTGTATATGAAGTACAGGCGCGTACCGTCCTTCCGAGGCAATCTTCTCTCTAGCATCCTTGGCTCTCGTGGCGAATAGACGAGCATTGCGAAGCAGATGTTGACGGATTCCTTCAAACTGTTGATCCTCGTTTCGACTTCCAGAACCGGAAGCAATACCAGCGCTGCTAGGAAGCTGTCTAAGCTCCCTAACAAGGTACTGCTTAAAAAAGTCGCTGCCGTGGCGGACAGCCATGGGATTCGCGACTAGGGGGCTATGCCATAGCCTGTCCGACTGCGCCTCGACGAGCTTCATAGTCTCGAAGACGGTGGTAGCGGACGAGGCGCCTAGGGCCTCAATCAGGGCCTCAATAGTAGCCACAGGCATCGTGAGCTCAGGGTCGTCGGCTAGGAGGCGGTGGTATGTCGTGGCGATACTATTCGAGAGGAGGGATAACGAGTTAGCGGAGGGGTTTAGGTCGGCCGGCATGGTTTACATTTTATATTGGTCACATTCCCGTCACAGGTTGATGGTAACGAAACATAGAGAGAAGGAGTAAGAAGATGAGGAGGGGGAGAGGGAGGGAAGGGAGGAGGAGGAAGAATATGTAACTACTCACTCAAAGGAGCCAACATCTGGATTGTTGCGAATGGGCAGCTGGCCCGATATGGCCGCCGTCGCATCGTTATTCGCCATGTGCGCAGTCAAAATGGGTAGGTATTATTCCGGAAGCGCCTCTAGCTATAGCGTATTAATCGAAGACACGAGGGTGAATGAATGGTTGAGAGAGCTTCGAGCTGCCGGCGATAGTTAAGTGGTTGTAGTTTTGGTGTAGAGCTACCCAAAGTTGGATAAGGCGATTGATTAGGTACTTGGGTGAGTCAAATCGCGGGGCACTTTTCTGTTGTGGAGGCGGATTTTTTTGAGCTTTGATGTCAGGAACGGACCCCTCACTCCGCCGCCAATTACCTATAATTCATATACTTTATGTGCACATAATCATTATACCAAAGTTTACTGAAAAAATAGGTATGAAGAGGAAAAGATAAATATATACTAAACGTATATTTTACGTGTACTTTTAAATTCCCGAACGCTTTCTCTCTTGCCACGTCTCTGCGAAAACACCTATTCATTCACAGAAACTTCGAAGTATATCCTAGTATCAACATAGGCTCAAAGCGGGATAGGGATAGTCTTGATGAATTTCACTATCAACGCAAACCGTATTTTCTAATGACGCAGGTAACAGGCAGCAGGCAGCGTACGTGTACCAATGCAGCTGTTGTTCCGTCTCGTGGGCTCAAGCTTACTTGGTATCGATTTCAATCTGATAATCACAAACTCTATCAACGGATCACAATAACAAATGGGTCGGCCGTAACCAGGGTTTCATTTTTCGCACAAATATCAGAATTGAGTCCCAGGCTCCCTCGTCGCGAAATTGCGCTTGCGAACTTGTTTTCTTGCATCTTTCCCTGTCTAGTCTTGCGTGGCGCCTTATCCCAGTATTGCCTTGTAGTCACGAAGTCGCCGTTTCAGCCCACCTATTCAACCTGGAGATCCCGAAGACCCTCAACCTTCAACTCCTCACCGGTGGCACGCTGATAAATGTCCTTGACGTCATCCGTGGTTGTTTCGAAGTGTGATGTGGCGTCGTAGCTCTTCGAGATGAAGATGTTGTCTGCTCTGCCATCATCAATAGGTTCATAGAGCGGTATAGGTGCCCCCTAAGAATTGTTAGCCGGGCCAGTTGCCACAACATGGAAAGAGAGACAGAGAGAGAAAGCCTAACGCTTACCATGAATTGCTCCTCAATCTTGCCGAGGCGGTCTAGGCCAGGTTGCAGCTCGAGGTGATGGTTAGATGTTGTCTCCGCGATTGTCGACACGATCGCGATGTAGTAGCCCTTGGGGCAGACATTGTGTGCCGATGAGACGCAAGCAATGTAGATGTCTAAGTTTCTTAATTAGTCTTGCAGCCATGACCATCAAGGATGCTAGCTGCACTCACCGTTCTTGCGACCGACCTGGGACTGAGGGATGATGAGCTGACAAGAATCACTGTCGTTTGTACCAGCCAGGGGATGCTTGAGTATGCAGATAGCCTTAAGAACGTGACCAACAACCTTGACCTTGCTCGAGAAATAAGAAGGGTCACCCAAAATCATGTCCGCTTTAGTCTCAAAGTGTAACTTCTCGGGGCTGTCCGCGCTTCCCATAGTGGCCTTGATACCGATAGCCTTGTTGCCATCGTACAAGACTTCGTCCACAGCAGTGTTTAACATATATGTGCCACCGTAGATAGCCGACAGACGGGCGAAACCTTGGGGTAGCTCGCCAAGACCGTACAGTGGGTAGATATAGGGAGACTTTCCATATCTTGCTACTGAGTTTCCGTACAGGCGAATGCGCTCGATGGCGTCGGGTGCCTTGCCTACCGTATCGATATAGCTATCATCGAGATACAACGCCATGGCGTGGCCGATGAAGTCACGAGTGCCAGCTTCAAGGCCAAATTTGTCGTATACCTCCTTCATGGTAGTCTTGCTCATGTCGAGGCCTGTCGGTGGCACGGTCAGCATATGGGGACTTCGTTCATCATATAATAACCTCCTAATAGTTGTAGGCATCGCTTCGCTCACCTTTGTGTGTAGCAGGGTCATTGAGGTCAAAGGTGCCTACCCATTCGATGAAGCCCTTCATGCGGCGCTTTTCGAAGATACCCATAAGTGGTGATTTGAGAGCTTCACCAGCATCCGAGGGTACCTTGGCAACGGTTGCCTTGGAGCTAGCACCCTGCTGCACAAAACTGCCAGCAACCGACTTAAACTCGAGATAGCGGGTAACATCGGTAGACACCAAAATGTTGGTCAGCTGGCCCGACGACATCAGCAGTTTGGGAACCAGGTCAATGTTCCAGTCGTTGGCCCGGCCGTACTTTTTCCATGGCTCCTCACCCTTCGTGTAGTTTCCGTACTTCTTGAAGAGCTATCCCACGAAGAAGTTGTTAGCTATTATCTGATAAGGAAGATGACGGGTAGGCCCGGTGTATCGAGGGGAGGGTCGTATGTACCGCTTCGATGTTTACAGACGCAGCCTCTCTGTAGTTTAACGTACGTTAGCTTAAGCACATACGATCATGGGAGGAAGTATAGACAAAGGTATTCGAAAGAAGTGTATATGGGAGCTATCATTCATACGTACCCTCCGTAGTGGTCATTGCGATCAATGTGTAGGACCTTCTTGCCTTTGACACTTAGAACACTGCGAGAGAAGCGGGTTAGTCAGCGGTGGATAGGGGTTTCGTGTGGTGACGGCGGGTCGATGATGGGCATACCCAGAGAGAATACATTCAGTCAAGCCTATTCAATGTCAACATTAGAATCGTAAGCAACGCCAAACTGTGCGGTTCGGCATCGTTTGATATCAAAAAAGGGTGCGGGGCTTCAACATACCGGTGCCCAGCACAATGACATCGTACTTGGGGGCGATCTCCTCCATGGCGGGCAGTGATTAATGTGTTTAGGAAAAAGAACAAAAGGGAAGTGAGTAGTCAAGGGTATCGAGGAATTTCAGGAGGAGGTCGTTTGACTCCAGGCCAAACACAAAACCTTTTTTTCTTCAAGTATCGGTGAGTAAAAGGGAGTTTGGTTGCCGTGTCGAGGTAGTCTACCTTATCCGTGCCCGGCTGGATGAGGGGCTCATTGTTGGCAGCGATGCTCGAAACCGTTCACTAAAGGTACCTATAGTTGCACTATAGTTGAGGGACCACCTATAGCTGTGACCAATGAGCGATGAGTTTGGCGTACCCCCTGCTGCACGTTGGCACTACCCCCGAGTCTAACCTCCCCCATCTAGGTACCTAGGTAGACTCCCTTGGTATCGAGATAGTGTCTCTCACATATGATTCACTTATGTATACTACTACTCACTGCCTACATAGGTTCCTAGTCACCGCTAAAGAACGCCTTTATGTTTCAGCTCGTAGTGGTGTTTATGCACCTCAATATATTACAATAAGTAAGGTGTCCTAGGTGTTGCAGGTGGCTGCAGCGATTCCGGATGCTCCACTAATATTTGACAACCTTGGCGGAGATCGATCCATACAAATAGATATAGATACCTAGATCATGGCGGTAATAAGTACTCTCTAGTATTATTATACATATATTTATATAGCTCTTCAGCTACCACCCGGGGACTCTTTCGATTATATATTGAGACATTGGTATTTCTATACAGCAGCGGCTTCTTTACTCCGTGTTTTACAGACGGCTTTGTTGTAGGATTGTGCCGACAGACTTTCAGGGTTTTACTGATGACTGTTGAGTTTCCTGGGATTTTGGTGAAATTGTTGATGGTTCGATATCTTCCGGCTTGGTCACCCTGGGTTCTTCAGCCATGAAGCCTGATGGTGCCTGGTCCGTTGATTGCTCTTGGTTGTTTCCCTCAAGTGGAATATCGTGGTCCTCGTAGTAGTCTTTCGATATGAAGGGGCTTCGCACATTGCTCAGGTCAACCTCGGGATCTGTCTCTGCTAGTTTCCTCGCATCCTCCCATAGATACCACCGCTCGGTCAACGCATGCTTAATTGACCTCATTGTCTTGCGAACCTGCCGGTAGAAGTGGATTAGTAAAACGGCAAAAAGTTGGTCACCACGCCACCAAAGACGACCTACCTCTGCAAGTCGTGCGGCTCCTTCACCATCGCCATCTGGGAGCTTAAGTCGACTTCTCTCCTTGCGTGCCGTCGCGAGGCGGTTCTGCTCCTTGACACACACCCACCAGAGCTTATGCAGATCCTCCCAGCTTTTGTGTCGCAGTTCCTCAACGGTCCATCCGCGGCCATGCTCTGCGCTTTCGTCGGGAGTTAACAGCAGCTTGTCTTTCGCATAAAAGAAATCCCAAAGCCCGTGGTTGGGGTCAACCTGGACCTTGGGTTTATAGTTGGCAGGCTTTGGTGCCTCGGATTTATCAATGTTCATTCGAAATCGGGTACCCGATCGATATATGCTACTGAGGCCACGGAGGCGATTATTGTCGCGACGTGGTCGCCGGTTGTTGAATTCGGGCGTCGATGAGAATTGGCATCTCTGGGAAGATGTGGGTAATAGAGCGGCTCCTACACAGGCATTGGCATCAGGAAAGACCTTGGTCGCATTGACTATCCGGCTAATTGAAGGCCGGATAGAGGCAGGTGTCGCCATTGTGTGGCAATGCTGTTCTGTCGTGCGCCAAAATGCCAGACACGGCACCTCGATCTTAGTTCGTGAGCTTCAACTTCGTCACTATCAATTGAAATTTTGGTTAATCCGATCAAAGAAATTCCGGGACGCATGCCCCATGTCGCCAGGTGCTCGCAGGGGTCCTCATTTGATGCACCGGGAAATGCATATGTGGGTAAATATTAATTAATTTGATAGTTGCACTACACCAGCAGTTGAATACACCCTGATTATTGTATTACGCAATCAATCTCTTCCCAGGTAAAGGTTTTATCGAGGGCTATAATGGAAAATTGAAAATGTATATTAATGTTGCACCGCGTTTTTTGGTAAGGTAGATATCAGATGTTGGGAGCTTAGGCGAGTGGTGTAATAAGTCCTTTCTGGTGCCCAAAGAGCCTAAACTGACCAAAATTGGTGGTCTCTACCAATATACGAGAATCAACTTTGTTCCATATGATGTGGCATTGAAATTTCCAATATCGACAGATAGATACTAGAGAAATCTAAGATGTGTGGTAGAATATAAAGTAGTCAAGAAAATTAGGAAAAAGCCAGTAATTCATAAGCTACCCTGAGCATCAAAAGGCTTCGTAGACTATTATACCCACTACTAGGACGAGTATTCACCTACTACGACCGAGACTACCACCTGTCATTGCACCTTCCAAGACAACTAAGTATCCTTCTATATAGTAAAATAGCCGTGCTTGTTAGTGATAAGGCTCTTTGTGTAACAACAAGTATTCATCCTACGACCATACCTAGGTTCTGACACAGACACGCGTGGTGTAAATAGACAGTATTTAGAATGAGAAACCCAGTTAAGATAATGCTCATAGGTTGTTGTGAAACTGTGATGAGTTATTATGTACGCCTCCGTCGAACGCTATAGTTCTCTATCTACTCCTGTTTAATAAAGAGTGTCACAATCGACTGCCACGACCTCTAAAGGCAAAGAGAGTCCTTGTATATAAGTAACATGGCTACGAGGGTATTCCAGAATCCTCATACTTCAACAAGTGCCATATTCTACCCCCATGTTAGCGGTCTTGACAAAGAAGCAGGTGCCGGGGCCTCGTTGTAGAGGTGTTTATATAGGTGTGTAAATGATAGATAGTCGCTATTCAAGGGCCTCGAGACCATCCAATAGGATAGCCTTTGCTAACGGCATATAAAACGCTTCCTATTTCCTATGAGAAAACTCCCGTAAGAAAGCGCTCACGGCAAGGGATTTCCACCAGTTGCCAGCAGGGCTTCCAATCCCCGTGCGAGTTCTCTTGGTTTATCGCGCCTCAACGACTTCCAATATGTCTATCCATCCACTGTGGTCTCGATCTCTCTACGGTAGGGGGTATATAGGACGATAGCAAATACGGGTCGGCTCGATGCGGGTTTCTAAATCGATCGCTTTGCAAAGGCGCTGGTCCAATAGTATTAATTACCAAACTCGCGGCCCCGTTCTAGGCTGGAGTTGTGCTGTCTCCTCCCAGGAGGAAAGCAACCTTCTTTGTCCAATTTATGATCCTAAATTACTCTCGAGAATCAAGGTTATAGGTCATAGCCGTACGTATAGCGTGATAAATATGGGTATGAACGACGCCTCACTAATGGATTCTACGTCACTTGTATCTTGGGGACACGACGAAGGAAAGGGTTGCTATATTGGAAGACGGCGAAGCCCTTCACTCGATCCACCTATAACTATGTCGAAGTCCCGTGGACGATTTTCAGCCTTTCCAGGAAGTTTCGCTCCATGATCGATTAGAGTAAGTAGTTTGTCTCATACTACTCTTCGGTTATGGTATCGTTAGGTCGGAACTTTTTCTCGTCTAGTTCAGCTAAGGGGGACGTTGTCTCGATTCGTTCTGGGATTCTTCGATGTAGTCGCTCGAGTTCGTTGGTATGGAGGCATATCGAGAAAGGGGTTTTCACGGACGAAGCAACGCTTGACTGAAGCAAAGTTAACACATTTCAAAGTTCCAATTTAGCCAGCAGAGTTGAATAGTTCCCATTATAAGTCTCCCCCTTCTAGTGGACCCAACGGGTTATGGAGCTCCCGCGGGACTCAAGATGGAGCTGTTCTCTAACTTTTAGAGGGCATAAGCTTGTATTCCATCAGGCCGTCGTTCTTGTCGCAGCTCGTTGGCTTATGGGGCGCCGGCGGGAAGAGGCACACCTTGTTCTACGAAGCTTTCCGGGGGCATCACAGCGCCACAATTGCTCGACCGGCGTCCCAACTATGTGGAGAGCCTTCAACTGCGGCTGAATAACATCCATCTACTATAGTATTCCAAGCCGAACTCTACGGTTGTTTTCAACGGGATATATATTACTCTCTCTTTCTATTTCTCGTCTATAGATGGTCTATCTAGTTTTCGCTTAGAACAATGCTCCCGGCACACAGATTGTCTCACTTGCTGCAAGACCTCAATTCATTTAATGTCTGAAATTGAAAGTGCTTTGGGGCGAGGCAGGAATTTGCGGCGACCTGACAAACCTAACAGAAACTGAACATGGTGTATGGCTACAGTAAGAAACGGGAATTTGTTATGTCAACAATACGAAGTACACATATCGTTACACTAACCGTGATACACTAAATAGGCAGGTATAAGAGGTACATGTTCAAACGCCTAACAAGTCCAGGTGACTTGCAGATCAAGTTGGGTTGCAGGGTTGATAGGAACTGCAATTGCCATAACTATTCAGATTTGGTGAAGGGGAATAATGGATCCGCTTTTGACACCGAGGGAACGCTGGTATGCCCCGAATTCCCCCGGACCCAAGCCGCTTAGGATGCTTCTAGCGCCTGAATCAACGTAAGCGCTGCCACGGCCGCATACACGATATCTGTACTGTATGTAGGTATTGCTACCTGAGACCTCTGGTAGATCATCGGGATATACTAACGTTGTGAACCAATGACGGGCTAAATTTCTTCTCGCGGGATCTACACCTCCGCTTGGCTAGAAGGAAAGCAAGTTACGTACGTAGTGTAGTACAGTAGATCGAAACTTGAGCGAGTCAGGGGGGTCCCGACAGAACAACGATCGAGTGATACACCTGATGGCTATTCGACGGATATTTCTCATAAGTTAATAAAGATAGCATACAAGGAGAACATGGATAACGGTAAAAAGCGTATGTGCCAAGCGAGTTGATATGGCGTAGCAAAGAACTCGGATAATTTCAAGTTTCGATGGCATCCCTGCCCTCTGCATGAGCACTATACTCTTCGTGTATTCGTGGCCGGCATGTACAGAATGTCGTGCAGGCATTATACTTGGTTTAGGCCGCTTACGGTTGAGTCGAGTCGTTATCGAAAGCAGAGAGCATAGACAACTGGTCAGCGCTTCAAACAGACCAAGAAACCCTAGTGGAAGGAAGACTAACTGCCCAATTGGCCTACTAGTTTAGATTTGAATTCTCCCACCCTCCTCGAACACTAACTGCTGCAAGGAATTCCCTGATGATCATAAGCATTACGAAATATGGCCGGCACTTAACGTCGGCATATTTTCGAGATCGATATTGGATGTGTGTTACTGGAGCTAGCTGATTGACTGAAGTCAATAAATGCTCTGCAATGCATCCATTAGTTCATGCTGGGGCTGTGACGCTTTTCCAAATTAAATGGTATACCAATGGTCATTCTCGTGTATTGGTGTGAACATGGCGCACTCTTTCTAGGATAGGGCAAAAACTTACACAGGTAGTGTAGAGCTTAGTATTTTCTTAGCCACCAGGCGCCAAAGGAAAATGAATCATGGAATAGTTCGAGCCTTGTAATGGCATGGGACTCCACTCTATCTTTCTATAATACCTATAACTCGTGATAACATGCCATCCAATAGCGCTGACATGTTACTGAATTTCAAGACGCCAACGATTAGATGACCCAAATGGTTCAGTCACTTTGCAATTTGCAGAGTACAACTATCTCGTCTACGGTGATCTAATCTATTCGGACGTTTCAAACGTGATGCGCTTATAATGTAGACCAGTAAACGTAGCAGGTTTTTAACTGTGTAGTACTTGATATAATCAGAGACATACACGTAGTAATTTACGTAGTCAAGGAAGCCCTAATAGAATACGAATCAAAGTAGAATAGAGTTGAGTCATGTGAAGAAGAATAAGTCTGATCATGTTGGTTAACAATACAGTGACAATGTAAGCAAAGGCATGACTCGAGCGGCCAACACCAACGGGGATATGCCACCGAGCAAGGCAGCCACCCAAAGCCATTCTAACATTTCCTTGACGGCTATAATAAGCATGCATGACGATGTTACTCAAGCCCATCCGACAAATCCGATAAAACCATGGATGGTCCTGTTTTACCAATATTCATACCTGCGTTTACCTTAACCAATCTTCCTAAATCGATATTGTCATTAATGGATTAGACGGCTATTACTTATGAATTTGGTCATCGGCGTAGCTAGTTGTAGTTTCTCTGGTGGTACGAGATATTCCGGTTCTCGAGACAGTCGGTGACCGAACTGCAATTCTAACCAACATATCTAAGGACAGAGCTGATATACCAATGATCATTTAGCTGACCAATGTAGGCAATGGTAGGAACAAAACACATGCATTACTTCCTGCCAATAAAGCTACAAAACTTGCTATGTCAACCATCTGCTGGATCGATTGTAACCATGGCATCAATCATGTCCAGCAAAAGTCGATAAAGTTGGCACCGTATTAAATGGTATACGCTTAAAATCATTGGATACTTTGAATCCACTGCAGAGCGCGTATATGTACTTCGGCATGGCAATGCAACAGGTCTCGGCTTGCCGAAATCGGAAAGCCCTAAGTACTGTTAGCTTTGATCGTACTGTGTATTAGCGAAAGACCCCGAGTGTTACAAGATGCCACATCTAATTCATTGTATTTTGGAGACAACACTCATACACAAATTGTTGCAGGTTAAACTAGATATACCTAACAATATTCGTGGCTGACAAATGCTTCTTAGACGTCGAACTGAGAAACAGGGGTGCTGCAAGCAAGACGAACGGAGGAGGACTTTGCCCCGACATGTAGGTATTTAAATATGTTGGTTCCATATGTATAGCTAGCAGGAGTGTGGTAACTTGGCCATATCGGTACCAGACTTTTCTTGACATATTGATGTTGGCGGCGCTTGCGCATACGTATTCGCTACGTGACATGCTGTACGTTGGCGGGATTTGTGAGCAAGCACATGTTGGCACACATTGTCTGAATTATTTAGCCACCTGTATGTAGCGTAGAGAGGTTACAAAGATTGTTCACAGCTCTCGGGAATAAGCCGGAATCGTGTGTATAGCGATCCAAGCTCCTCAACGTCTTTTCTTTCTCCGTCCTGTCCTGCGTAACCAAGTTAGGACTAAGTCGAGAATGGAAGTAATTGAGTAAAAAAAATAAAATAAAAGACATGTGACCATGTATGGCACGATTTGGCGATGATGATATCTGCTTGATGAGGTGGCCTTGACATTTGATAGGACAGGTTAAGAAGGCAATCTCGGTGCAAGTTCGGCCACGACAAATCCCGGAATGATGCAAGAATCTTTCCTACAGATAAAAGATACTTGACCGCCAGACTGTGGTTACTGCTACATACATAGTAGTGTATGTACAGGGGCTCACTAAGCCTAAAGAGGTAGTATTACCCTGCGCTAGAATCTCTAAAGGCAGGGGCCATGTTGCCAGATCTGGCATGCAGGGCTTACGATAACGATGAGTGACGCAAGCAAGGTATATGTACATGCAGTTTTTTAGTACATTACTTTTATGTATTAAATACATTTGATGAACTGTTTACCTACTAATACTACTTTACACTGCACTACACGAGCCCACTTACACTGGCCGCCAACTTTCGTTGCTCTAGCCGTTAAGCCCCACTTAGTTCTATAAAAAAAATATCCATAATGTACTGTTTAACTAAATATTTTTTTAATTTTATATAACAATTTTTAAAAGCTATAGACTTAAAGAGGTACAAGTATATATTTTGGTGGATATGTGGTAATATACCTGGCGGCCAGAACAATAAACATGGGCGGCCAATGTAGGTGGGCTCCTTTATTGTTTTACAGGTTACATTGTAATAAAGAACAAAGTTTGTTACAACATTCTCCTTTAAATAAACGATGAGGTCCTTTCCTACATAGTAAATACCTACATACTACTCGCAGCATACATAATAATTTTGTCATAATTCAGGTGCACTACCAACTAAACCACCAATCAGAGTGTGTTCTCTCTGATTCTGTCTGCCCATATCACTATGATTTATCCAGGTGTGCTCCGCACACTATTCTTTGCTTCTACAAGCTTTAGTCTTGTATGAGACCTACTATACAGAATATACATTATATTGTACCTGACCTCAAGAGACTTCCCAAACGTGACAAATTTACCACTGAGTAAATGGAATAAAAGTTATGCTGTAGTGTAGCACATGTATGTGATAATGATGTGCGGCACTTTTATCCACTATACTAGCGTAGTAGTGTGTAGCACATACTATAGTAATGCACGACCAACAAGTTAAGGAGGATAAATGTACATACTTAAGGCGGTTAAACCGCTCGTGGCATGTGGATATTTAATTGGAGACGTACAGCTCTGACGTAGTGTACAACGATATGATGTCGTGTACCTTGTCCGGGATTCTTTCCCGTCTCGGGTCTAGGGGGTTAAAACTAAGGTAGAGACCACGAGCAGGACACCAGCTTGCACGCCTGCAGGAGTCAATAGGAGGACAAGGAGGTGAGATGCCAGGTAGTGTCGTAGTGCTACTACGCTAACTAGCGAGACGCCAAGCTGCTAAGTACTATGTAGGCAGCTTGGATGATGTACACTAGCGTATAGTAGGACGTATTAATTTTACTGTGTCGGCACACTAGATTAATACATTAGCCGCAGTGGTTTGCTCCCTTATCAATCGCCTTTATGAACAACATTGAAAACGGTAGTCTAACTATAACGTTTAGTTCGAGTTGATTAGCATGTGTATCGTAGTGTCGTGTCGTGTATTCCGTCATAAATCCTAACTACGAGGCCTCCATGATATTACCACTGGTTGACTACAAGCTTACATCAGCCGGCTAGCCAGCTGCCAGATAAGCATCCTGATAGGTGCGCTGCATGTCCCTGTAATTACATAGTACCTAGTACAGTCCTTGAGGAAATAGGGTGAGCGCCATCTGACCGAGAAGTCTATAGACAGACTCTCAGTTCTCGCCGTCATGATTCCCTTCTTTTCTCCTGTCCTGTTGCTTGTGAGCTTTACCAAGCTATAATGTCCGTCCTTTATTGTATAGAGTTATTTGGCGGATCCTTCCCAAACGGGGAGGTAGGTGCTCTTCATTGATGAAAAACCCCTCTTTGATATCTTGTTCTTGTTTTTGACGCATTCGTCTCCCGGGGTTTTGGATACCGTTGCGCTGAAGGTTGCACTCGAGGCCATGTGCGTTGTGGATCAACATCTCTGGACGAAGCTTCGACGACGTCCAAATTTTCAGCCTCAACAAGGCTCCATTGTAAAAGGTTGTTGATGGACCTTGTAAAATGAGGGTCTTCAGGTTACACAGAATGGGGCATCTAGCAAGCCTCTGTGCCTTTTTTGTCCCATCTTCATCCGATTGATACGATACCGATAGTATTCGGCAGATGCCCACCTTTTGCCCACCTTTGCCCACTTGGAGGCTGAAAGTGCCGTGTCCACCCAAAGTCGCACAAATCCTACAGAAATAAACTTAGTATACTTAAGTAGTCGATATAATGTCTATACTCTTTTCAGCTTCAACGTTTGTTTTGAATGTAGATGATCTGAGCTTTACACACTACTACTATCCACGCCTATGTAAACCGAGGTCGAAACGGAGGAATGTGGTAGCAAGCTCGGCAATTCATCGGCTGCGGTATTACGCAGAGATTTTTATAACGTGTTATTTTTACTCCTATCACACTAACACGCGTAATACTGTGTGCAGAGACGGCGGTAGTGTACTATACAATACATACCATGTACTAGCGTATACTGTACACTAGTAATATATGCACACTAGCCGGGCAAGAAATCCTCTTGTCCTTTTTCAGTAAGAGATCCACTATCAAAATATTGTACTAATACAATACCTAGGTAGCCGATCTCTTGGCCGCTTCATTTCTTACATCCGTTCGCCCACAAGCCGACAATGACCTGGGTATGTCGCGACAAGAGTTATGCTTTTCATGAAACGTACGTGTTCACGTAACTGCTATTAAGGGTGAAAAAGGAGCTTGCAGTAAATTTCAGTCGCCGGATTTACAGATACATACAGTAAATAGTAAGCCGGCTAGAAAAGCAACCGATATTGATAGTTCTCTTACCCAGCTTCGAGAACGAGTCAACAAGCTCGCGACTCGCACTATAGTCATAACCGCGAAATGTTGTGAGGCTAGTGATTCTTCTAGATCCCTGCTTCTTTAATGTATAACGACTTAGGTTAGTGTAGAGCTATCATCCTACACACATAGTATGTAATACATCCGAAACGATTTCTCTCTTGGGATTATGCTTACCGCGATTTACGTTTTAGACCTCTGTTTAGAAGCGACTAGCCTTTTTCTAATACGCTACTAACCATAGCTACCTTAGTCTTCTAGGATCAGAAGGTAGTCTCGAATCCCTCGACACTACTTGAATACCGAACAGTGACTGCACCAGCTACGGTTTCATAAACCTAGGTATCTTGACCCCCCCCCTCTTAGATTGCGTAGTAAACCTTTCACAGGCGCCTGGCTGGGCGTCCTTTTAGGTCCACCTGTTCGTCATATGTTTGGTGGCTATAAACTCGTGCCTGGTAATAACGCGAGCCTCCTGCATTTATGTAAACCTAAATAATGATAATAAGGATTCTTGCAAGAGCTACAAACTAATCCGCTATTTCAAAAGACGGACATTATCTAGAGCCGTAACTAGTATAACCCTTAATCCATAATAACTGTCACAGTAACATATTCAACGATACGTTAACTGAATAAGTCGTGAATATAATCTGCTCTATATATCAGCGAGACAATCAATATACAGCCGGCAAAAACAGCAAGACCTTGTTATGCCAAGCTTGAATATTGACGTTGAGGTGCCATAGGGTAGCACTATAGCATTTAATCGACGCAAAGCTTGTTGTATTGCAGCTATAGACTTGATGATGATGATCTATGTCTGAAGTAGAACTATTAAATACTAGTTTAACATAACCATGTATATTCATAATGTGCATCCCGCCTTGGAACGTAGCTCACTTTAACTCGCGTGATCGGGTTAGTTGATCCCCTGGAGTATAACATGAGTAACCCGGCAGGGAATCTACCGATGGTCCGAAAAAGTGAACCCCCTATCCATTTGCATATGTCCTGGGTTATAGGCAGCAACATATGTACTGAGGAATATCACGATAGCCGATATATGATTAAAGGTCGATCACTACTTTACACTAAGACGGCGATAGAACTCCATGCTATCTGCGATCTTCTACAACACATTAAAAGGATCGTGCCTCGCTCTCGTCAATACTAACAAAGTGCCCTCTTCTATTGATCCACGGCGTTTACACTTATGCTCATATGATTCCCGCCGGGGTCCTTAGAGCCACATACAATATGGTAACATTTTGGTTGGGGGAGTGTGCCTCTTCATTAACCTAGATCAACCGTATTGCGAGATTAAGCACGTGCGTTAGCACAACATGGGGGATCGAGGGTCTCGGAAATGCGTAATGACAGCATGGCCTCAGAAAAAAAGAGAGAATGTAATCAAACTCGCTATATAAAGTAGTGACTTAAGTTACACCGAATTTTAGAGGCTACCGAAGACTAAATGTTATCGCATTGGCAGAAAGCAAATCCTCAATTACAAAATAATTCAGATTAGATAGAGACTACAGGCGGAAAACTTGAACCAACTCAAGTAAACTCAACAGGGCGCACAACCAATACCGGTTTTCTACCATTGCACATAAATCAGAGGTCAGAAGGGGTGACGATAGATAAAGCGAGCATTGTAGGTTGCAATGTGGCTTAAGGCGGCAACCAAAAACTGGTTGCATCATTATCTAATATACGCGGAGACGTAATCAACCAGCCATGTGTTCAAGATCTACAACTATCCCCTCCATCACCACGGCCTTAGAGCGTGCCAATATAGCCAGCGCAGAGCACACGGACACACGGACGCCCACACATGCCGCATGCAAGTTGGATTAATGGGACTGGACAATGTGAAAACGGTGTTTTATTCTTGCCAGAGGTCGACTTGAGAAAATATGAAATCAACAAGAAGGATGAAACCATAGTGATACTTTAAACGCGTATGTAGTACGTGTAGTTAATACTAATAGTGTATGCATTCGTGGAGCTGTCTGTTACCTCGCCTGGGGGGACAATAACCTACCTAGTCCATTTTCTACATGTGCCGTGGTTCCGTGATAGGCAAGACAACCACCACCACTCAGCTGCGATTATGCAGGCCTACAGGGGATTCAGAACCGATTTGCCGCGATGAATATTTACTTGGAATGGATTCTGGTACCGAGCAAATAACAACTTGTATGGTGCCGTTAACCGCCTACCAGTCCAAGAAGCACCGTCACACCGCAGTTTTCTACGTTGACGACCTGGACTAGACCTTAGCATGATTATATAGTCTAGTGTATGTATATACATAGTAGGGTAAAGTGAGCTCTCAAATCCCTAGGTACTACTAGCAAGCAAACATACTGTACGACTATCACCTATCCTCTGTTTGTCTTGTTGCATTCATCAAAGTCCGTTTACACCAGATAGTGTACAGTGCCTTATAAACCAAAAGAGCATTACTGGCACTGTCCGATCTATACTATGTACCAAGCACATTTGCTGCAGAAGAAGTGGTAATGCAGGGGTGCTATGTAGGTCGGCAAGGTGTTGTTATGTATGTATGTATTGATACTTCCTCAAATGGCAATAATGGTGTTCTCTCACAGCAGCTTAGTGGTGGTCTATTATCCAGTAAATTACTCGAAAGATAACGGTTTTTTTTAACAAGGAAATAATGACCCTGCTGACTTTGTGTGAAAATGAGAGGCTAAGATGTACAAGTACCTGGCCATCACACTATATACTTGGGTGTACGTAGGTACTAATAAAAATGCCCTGAAAGTCGAATATTATCCGCTACCTCGGTACCAGGAGGCCTGTACACTTCTTACGTTATAGTGCCCTGAGCAGTATAGTTACAGAGAGAGCTGTGTGGTAGCAGTAGGTAAGTAGTGTAATAGTACCCTGACTCTTCGACCTGTCAAGGACCAAGGTTCCCCGACTCGCGCTTCGCTTTCGTGGCAATCATTGGATGTATTGAATGTACCTCGCAAAGCAAAGCAGGTGATTGAATAGGTTAATCAATCAATCGTGTCGTGGGATTTCCTGTCCTCCCACTTCCCTCATATCTTCTTGCCTGTCTCCATCTCTCTTGTTTTTTTTTTTTCTTTCCTCCCATTTCTTCCACTCTTCTCCCAATTCCCGTTCGTCCATACACCTCGTGTGCTTACTCACCGCTGCGGCAACAATTGGTGTGATCTCCTGCTAACGCGTTGTTGTCGTCCCATTTCTGTTGCGCATCCTAGTTGTCGCTGGAGACGCTGGAGACGTTGGAAACGCTTGCCAACAAATTGTCCCCACGTGTGCAGCCTTTTCTGAGGGGCGCGAACAAGAAATTTGTGGTACAGCACCCGTTTGTGGGTGTGGATTCCTGGACCTGAATGTAAGTTTTGTTGTTGATTCCATATTTTGCCCCATTTGCCATTCGCCATTCTGCTGCCATTGCCAGTCCAGACGATTATTTATTTTATTTTTACCCTTTATGATTTTATCAGCATCCCCCTTTGCCTTCTTTTAGCTGCACTGAATTATCTCCGAAGTGGCCCCCCCTTCCCCCCATTGAAGCTCCCCCTTCCCACTTACTACATCTACATACACTACACTGCACTATACTATTATACACTGCTCTTCCTACATACATAGGAGCCAAACCTAAAGCCTCCACCTGCCAACCACCCTATCAGTCGACATCCGTTCTCCCCTATTCCCCGATTCGGGTGTCACATTCTGGGACAAGCTACTGGCAGCAATTGCCGGACAGCTGGCTCTCATTGCCTGACTTCTTTGGCTATACTCTGCGCGTGCGTTCCATTCATGTTCCATTGAAAAAAAAAACCCTAGGTAGCACTCGGGAAAGTCAATGTACATTGATTGTACTCGGTACTTGGCTACTAAGCTCAGGTCCCCACAAAAAAACACGGCCCTTTGCCTCTGGCTGCCAACCATCCTGCTTTTCCTTTCATCTTTCATTCAACTTCAAAAACTCTTGCTCCCTCGTCCTCCCACTTTTTTTTTTTCCCTCGTGAGCTCCACCCACACTTCCTGCCTTCTTCCCTCCCATCTTCGCACCACTTGTAGTGTATAATCTGATCAAGACTGTACACACCCACTTCGTCGACACTAGTGACCACACCCACTTTTTGCTAGTCTTGACTTGCATTTTGCATGCATCAACATCTCGACAAGTTACCGTCATCCGCCCCGTCTTTCCATCGTCAGCACCCACTTGTTTGCCGCCGTTGGTCGTTTAGCCCAGTACACCACTTGAACCGTTGCTGCTCGGCATTCGTGTCCACTTTTCACAAGTGGCCGCCTGTCCAGCTTTGGTTGTACCGTTTCGGTTGTACCTGTTACATTTTCTGACTAGAGGACCCACAGAACGCATGTCGAGTTAACAGCAGGCCAACACAGAAGGAAAAAAAAACTCTGCCTGTCTCGAGACAAATCAGACGGAAAGAAAAAAACCCCTGCCTGCCCTGCGTCAGTTCAAATAAGAAGCAGGCTCACCTCACCGCACACCTCGAGGAACGGGGCTCCCTTTCTCCACTTTACAAACACCAGACCCCATCCAGTCCCATCTTGTTTATTGGATCTCACGAAGCTACTTTTCTCAAGCCAGCTCTCCATTGTGGTCCCCAATTCTACTACCCCAATTCAGTGTGCTCCCCCTCATCACTGTTATCGCCAAAACTTTTTATTTTTTTTCTCCCTGAAATTGGGACTCTTGTCGCCATCATTCCTCCTGTCAGCCTCCACCTGCACCATCTAGCATCTGGAGACAGCATCGCGCTATTACCGTTCGGTATCAGACGTGGAGGATATTAGGACTTCGGGCCATCGATTCCAAGTTTCTGGAACTCGACAATCAACAGGCGAATCTTCAACGCGTCCCTTGTTGATCTACTGTACCCCTCAGCGTACCCACACAGCGCACGCGCATTCTTATCGGTACGACGTGTGTGATCTCTGAAGCCCTCGCACAGAGATCTTGTACATAGATTTCGTTCGCAGTCAACGGAACATCATTGGACTTGCTAATCTGAGGCAGTCTCTGGTGTCATTGTCTGCAACGCCCATTGTCCCTTTTTTCTTTTTTTGAGGACATGGACAACTCTTCTGCTCAGCAGCAGTATTCGTCTAACCAGTTAGGCACTTCGGGCTCCTCATACCCTTCTCCGTCAGCCATAGCGCCTCATCAGCTGCAGCAAGGTTCCTCCGCCCAGCACACCTTGCCCCCTCTACAGCATAATAATAGTATGCAATCTATCTACGGGAGCCACCCTCATACGCCTCGGACGCCAGGGACTCCTAGCACGCCTCAGCCGCAGAACAACATGAGCAGTTACCCGCCTCCGAACCCTGGTCCCGCCCGTGGTTCGTATGGCATGATGCCCAATCAGTATCAAAACCCTCAAGGCTATCCGACGACCACGTCCATGATGCCCCAGGCCTCCGTTGCGGCTTCGCACCCGCAGCCTATCGCGCCCGCGCCGGCCGCTGCACGACCTCCCGTCCTCCGCCCCATGCCCGCCGGTGGAATCATGCCCACGTCGGGAATGTCCTCGCCATATGGTGGAAGTCCCATGATGAGCCACCAACCGTCGCTCCTCCAGGATACTGAACAGCCCACGCACGTGGTAGGATCCCAAGGACGACGCGGAATTCTGCCAAGTGCTCCAGGCCGGCCCGCAGCCCCCACAGGCACTGGCGCCTCCAAAAACACTGTCATCCCTCAGAAGGATGCCGACGGAAAGTTTCCTTGTCCCCACTGTACCAAGACTTACCTCCATGCTAAGCATCTCAAGCGCCACCTACTGCGCCGTAAGTTTGTAGTCTTCGTGAAGGCTCTTTCGTGATACTGACTAGTTTGATAGACACCGGCGACCGCCCATATATGTGCGTGTTATGCCGCGATACGTTTTCACGAAGTGACATTTTGAAGCGCCACTTCCAAAAATGCTCGATTCGTCGAGGTAATCCAACTGGGGCGAGTCACCTGTCTCATCCCCAAGCACACGTTAAAAAACAGCAGCAGAATGCGCAGAAGGCGAACGAGGGCGACTTGAGTCACATGAACGGCATGGCCAGCATGCCAGGTGACGGAGTTGTCCATCCTTTCGGTATGGTCCAGATCCAAGATGGTATGGGAAACATGGCCAACGACCAAAATCAGCTCTCTAGATCAAGCAGCATAGGTCGGATGGACGATGCCGCCAACCGGGACCGAAGAAATATGCCAGGTGGCTATAACGGTGAAGTGTCAAACTCGATGTCTTCCAACATCAACCCTCAGTTGGCCAACTTCAACATGCCGCCGAACCAGAATGGCATGCCCATGTATGGAGCTTCGGGCTCAAACCAACAGTCGGGCCTTGACTGGTCTCAGATGTTCCAACAGCCTGGTGCGCAACCAACACATACCTACAACACTACGTTCCCATCTCCTAATATTGGACAGAATCAGACCGCAATCAAAACCGAGCCTAACCTCACCCCCGAGAGATCCAATGGCACACCGGGCGCTCCCTCGACCGATGGTACCGACCGACCGCTCTTCATTTCGAATTGGGAACCGCAGATATCTATGCAGGATGGGTGCCAGCAACTTTCTTCTCAGATAGTCAACTTCTTTTACCCGCCTAGCACCTACGTTTCCCCCGAAAACAATGCCATACACATCTTTTACCACCCCGAAAACATTAGAAATTTCCTCGAGTCGTTTATCCATTTTCATATTCATTTTTCCTTTCTCCACATTCCTACTTTTCGCATCATGGAAGCCTACCCTGGTCTTACAGCTGCGATGTGCTGCATTGGTGCTTGTTACTCTGATCGTGCTAACCCGGCGCTCACGCGTGAGGTCACCACCTTCCTCAACATGGCTCTTGAACGTGACTGCAATTTGGTAGAATCGCAAGCACCGTTTAAGATACAGAACGGGAAAGACAAAGTTGGTCTTGAGAAGCTACAGGCGTTGATTCTGATTTCGACCCTCTTAATCTGGAACGGAACCCCAATCCAGAGGGAGACAGCTCGACGAGTGTTCCCAGCTGTTGCCTCAATTGCACGGTGTTCCGATCTACTACGGATTCAGAATGACAATCTTTACAGCTCTCTTCATCAAGAAAGCTTCGATCTGCAGAAAATAAGCTCCGAACCATTTGATTGGGTAGCATGGGTTGAACAAGAAAAGCGGATCCGGTTGATGCACATGGTGTATCTCCTGGATGTTGCACGCGGCTTGTATTTCAATCTTGACCCACAATTCGACGCGTTTGAGATACGGATTCCGCTCCCAGCTGATGATGCTGCGTGGGACGCCCAGTCGGGCGACGAGTGTGCCGAGGCCCTGAATTTATTTGGTTCGGATGCTGTAAAGAAGGCCAATCCTGACGGCTCTCAACGGAGCAAACAACCTGAATTGCATCTAGTTCTTCGGGCTATGTTGGATGGATCTATTCAAATTCAGCCCGGAACCACTAATCTATGGGGAAAGTTTATTTTAATTCACGCCATTCTTGCCCAAATTAGACGAGTACATATCGAAGGCAATTTGAACGAGCTCAGTGGTTCGACGTCACCACTTCGTCAAAACGACTGGGTAGTTATGGGGGCATCCGACACTAGTAACGGCCACCACAGCGCAAACAATAGTGGAAGAAATACACCAGTACCTGGAACTCAACCGTTAGCCCCTGAGGTGTACCACAACTTTAGCACAGCATTGGACAAATGGAAATCCTATTGGGATATGGACATGGCCATTCAATTCCCGCCTTCTGTATCAAATCCCCGACGCCATGGTTTCTCCCGGGATGGTCCACATTTCTTCTGGCTTGCGAGGTTATTCCTCCGGAATCCTCGCTTAACTATTGTCCAGCTGGGTCCAGATCAACGGTTGACGCAGGTCCTACAACTACTTAAGACTACGACAGCCTGGGTCGAGACCGACGGAGCCTCACGTGGCGAAGAATTTGGTTCAGTGGGCGAGATAAACCCTGATTATGCAGTTTCTAACCTCACCCTCGATATGACCCAATTTTTTAAGCCATTACCGTCCGTTGTCGAGTCTTCAACTACACCTTGTGTCAAGACCGAAATATAATGGTGGCAGCGGTAGCAGATTCCAGTCTGCGCTTTTCCGAGCATTCATGGCGTTCTTGTTTCCTACATTTCTGATCATCCAAAAGTTTCGCTTCGCCTGCATGGGACTAGCATGATGGGTGGTAGTTTGATTTGCATTTTCCGGTTCGGCTCGTACACCTTTCATTAGACTGGCTGAGGCTTTCACGCATTTAGACACGACGATTAGATTTCGGGGCCTGGACTTGTCCCCTCTGGTGGTAGTCATGACGTTTGACGTTTTGAGCTGTCCGAGTCAGGTAGATATCCCTGATAGGGCGGGCCTTTTCCATGGTGTATGCATCTTTCATGAACCTGGGCATTTGGCTGAGCGGCGGGGGGCTTGCGATGGGTATGCAGCGAAATGATGAACATTGCGCTTTTTGACTCATCATCATTATCAATATAGAGTATGCACGTATGAATCAAAACCCAAGTGTTTTTCAATGGCGTGTATCATCCTGATGTAATCGGACGGTGTACATATGTATATGGGCTGTCTACTGTTTCCTCATGAATACCACAGCGTGATGTGCGGTTTGATGTTAATAACATAAATGGCCTACGCAGAGTAATCTAACCGTCAAGGCTCTCACGATAATGACTGTGTATGTGTATGTATATACATTCGTAAGCCTCTCGACCTATGAATACGTACCCTTGTATACGGGCATAGGCTTCGGGTATGAGGGCCTTCGCTTAATTAGCTGTTAGGCTATTACAATTAACGAAGTTGAGAAAGGAGAATCAGACGTAAAGCCCTAACGTATTCCCCTCCCAAGGAATTCATAGTGGTATAAGCCTCCATGAAGAAAGAATCCGTAACATAGCTTAAATAGCCCAAACATCTTCCGTTCGCGTTACGGCCTATCTAACCCTCTTGTCACGAATCTTTGGTTATCTGCTATCTAGCGATCGATCAGTCAATTCATAGAACCATTACTGCTACTAGAGACAGTGTTGGTGGCGCCATCTTTAACCCCGCTGTTCCGGTCCACGGTTGTGATCCTTGGCGCCATCTGGCGCAGTCGAGCTCGGTCCTCCTCCGTCGGCTTGAAGTACCGTTCCTCGGCCCGATCCGACAGCTGCAGACCGACGACACCCCAGACCACTAGGCCCAGGCCCACACCGATGCGCGTCTTTGGAGAGAGGTTACGGAAGAACCTGGAATAGTCAGTGGGGATGTTCGGGCTGTTTCTCTCTCTAATTTGCACTGCTCGCTCAAATTCGGAGGTGGTTGGGAAGGGGAAGCCGGTGTCGGATTAGGATAAGAAACGGAAATAGCAAGATAGTTGGGTGATAAGTATGCCAGTCATGTAAGGTGGCGGCAAGCCAGGGGCACGGACGACCAAATACATGTATGTAGGACTTTGATGACGGTGGTAGTGATGGTGACAGTACTTGGATACTATGCGCGGATTGGGTAATGATATCAGAGGAAAACGTACGTGATGGCTGGCTGGGCTTGGGCTGGGCTGGCTGGCTTTTGGAGGAGGGGTTGGCTTACTGAGGCGGTGCCATATCGCAGTTATGCAGAAAGTTGTGTGGTGAGCCAAAGCCGAGCGGGCTGACGGTTTTAGATGAGAAGTAATGTATTACCTCCTCGCTTGTGGCAGAGGGCAAGAGAAGGCGAAGGAAAGGGTGAGAAAAAAAAAGAGGCGAATTCCTTGTACACTTTTTTTTTTTTCGATGCAGCTACGCACTGCGCGATCCCCGGTATATCGCGCCAGATCGACCGAGAGGGCAAGCAATCGCGGAAATTTCTGCAGATCAAAGTCTGACAGATGGGCCAAGCTCTGAGCCAAGCACACGAGCTGTGTGGGTGGCACAATACGGCCACAATACGGCTATGATACGACACCAGCAAAGCGAGGGAGAGAGAAAAAAAAAAAAAAAAAAAAAAAAAAAAAAAGTGATTAATGAGGTCAAACGATCGGATAATGTGTCGCTTCGCGTCGGATCAATGGTTTGCGATTATAGGGTGTTGGGATGTCCAAGGATGGGCATGTAGATATACCTCGTAAGTAGGTATCTTCGGTAGATGGGCACGTCGACCACCCAAATAGGCGGTGTGGGAACGTGTTTTGTGTCACGATTGGTGCGGCTAGTCGCTGTTGTATCGGTACTTTGTGGCTTGTTTGCCGCATTTTCTTTTCGCCCCCATGTTTTATTACAGTATCTCGATTCTGGCCTTGTAGTAATGGATACAATGCGCCACGTATCAGCCACGACCGACACACCGCTAAGCACGATACAAGCAAGCAATCTTTTACTAGAGCGAGGTCTTGCGTAAACCGGGTGTGGGTTTGCCCCATCCTCCCATGCACCGTATACCCTTTCCGTACAGTATCTATTATTACTCAGCGGATATAGTCATCCTTGATCATCTATGTATAAATATGACCCGACGCGTGTCAGATCTCTTGTCTCACAGTTCGCCGTTTTTCCGAAAAGAATAATTCTAGGCAGATCTAGACAAAAAACCTGCCCATAGTAGACAGGGTATTCTTTCAGGGAGGTGAGTCAGGTAGGACAAGAGAAACTGCCGAAGTACGGTCGAACGACCGAGACAAGCCGTTGGAAAGCAATCTCCTGACTATTTGGTTTGATTAATAATCACATCAACTCTCATTTGTAGAAGAAAAACAAAGTCAGATGCCGAAGAACGAGCCAAGTCTATGACCAATCTACTCGGGTGGCCAATGGGGCACGGTTACTTCTAGTGCCAGAATCAAGATACTCGAGCCAATACTTGCCAGATGAAGGATGCGATAGGCTAACAGGCTATCTTAGAGGTCTTTGCAATTCATGCCATCAATGGCAACTATCCGAGCCAAAAGGATTAGATTTACCTACAAACAGGAGATCCTTGTCTCGAATAGCTCACGGTGAACTCTAGCTAAATGATACCTTGGACGCACGGCCTCTTATGCTTTACTCGCTGGCACCGTATTTAGCCCTGTACTCCTCAATTTGCTTAATGACATCTGGATCCGAGATAACGCCCTTCATGCCGGCAGCAATGATGTCATCGAGCTTGATGATGGCTAGGATTGGAATGTCGTATTCCTTACGCAGCTGGCCGATAGCACTCGTCTTGCCATCGCCATCTGGCAGCGTCTCCTGACGGTCGAGTGCAACGACGATGCCAACAACCGTACCGCCCTGGGCGCGGATCATGTCAATGGCCTGGCGCTTGGCAGTACCCGCGGACACCACATCGTCAATTATCAACACGCGCTTTCCCTTGAGTGGGGAGCCAACGATAGTGCCGCCCTCACCGTGATCCTTAGCTTCCTTGCGATCATAGCTGTAGGCCACGCTGCGATATTTGGCGAAGTCTATGCGGCCGAGCGCGTAGAGGACGGTCGCGGCCAGCGGGATACCCTTGTAGGCCGGGCCAAAGATGACGTCGAACTCGGGCGCCTCGGCCGCAATGGTGTGAGCATAGGCGTCCGAAATTGGCAAGTGTAGTTCAAGGGTGTAGAAGTCGCCAGCGTTGAAGAAGTAGGGCGAGATGCGCTTCGACTTCAACTCGTATGAGCCAAACCGCAGGGCGCCTCCGTCGATGGCTGCCCGAAGGAAATCTTGCTTATACTGGGGCAAGGCCATTGTGACTGATAGTATGAGGTGGTAGGGCTATTCTGGCTTTCCTTATCCTTGGAGATTTCAAGAAATAGTCACAGATTATATTGCGCCGTGTCGGATATTTTTGCGCTCTCTCCAGGTGATACGAAACCCCAAAGTTTCCTCTCAGGAATACTGTAAACCTATGTGTCGTGTGTGTAAGTTATCTATATATTCATGACATTGAGACAGCAGGGGTCTTAATCGAGCTCGTGTATCGATCGCCATGGGTTGAGGAATGAGTACAACGTAAACATTAAAATGACTCTTTCTGCATTGGGAATACCACCTTTTTTTTTTGTGCCAACTGCTCCCATCGTTGTCTTCAATGGGCATATTCATCTAGTCTTGGCACTCACTACCAGGTAAGGTGGGATGCCCAACTTTTTATGGTGGGGTAAATGAGGAGAAGGGAAAAATGATGAGATGCACACTTTGTGACTTACCAGTAATGCTTCTTTCTTCCGGGGGCCCTTGGATAGGGAAATGGGGAATCTATGTGATAGAACGGATTCTGGCAAGTAATTTCTTGAATCCGATGCTATTAATACCAGTATCAACCTGTCATAGTTCAGCTATCACCTAAAATTCAGCTCATCCCTAGATACAATAGACACAATGTCTCATAGAGCTAAGTAGTGTTTATCGATAAGACGGGTTCGAAGACGATAACGCGATAACCCCACGGCCCCACACGGATTTTTTTCTCTAGTCGGTATCTCGAGCATCAATCCATTAATCGATCTATTATCTAGCCACCCATTCTTGTGCCCAGCAAGCGGTCAGTGAAGGCACTTTGTCGCCTTGTATTGTCTCTCGAGCTGTATCTACCCGGACCACGGTTCATGATACAACACAGTCGACGAACGGTTGGCAGCAAACAATATCCGAAAACCTCCGGTCGCCTATACACGAAATATTACAAAAACCCGACCTTGTGTGATTCGCAGTGCGATCGTCGCACCCCGTCGTAGACGAAATGAAGACTACCTGGAAGGACATCGCCCCGGTCCCGACCTCCACAGAGTTCCTCAATGTTAGTGTCCTATACTCGAACTTGTGCTGCCGAGGCAGCTGTGCTGACCTGTTCCTATCGTAGATCGTTTTGTCGAGGACACAGCGTCGACTGCCGACTCAGATTCGAAGGTAATGCCCATTCTCCCACATCTTAATCATGTTGCAAGAAGAACAGTTACTGATATCTTACAGTGGCTTTAAGATCTCGAGAATAAGTAAATTCTCCCTCCCTCCGCGTGCCGCCGCCACCCCAGGACCGACCGTAACTCATTAATGCTATAGGAGCGTTCTACACTCGAAAAGTCAAATTTACTGCCGAAACGTTCTCGGAGAAGTTGTCCCTCATATTGGTTAGTGGATATTCTCTCAAGAGGTTTGCGGGTGTTGGTTGCTGATACATGCTCAATAGGAGGGATTCCCGCGGCTAAATGACCTACACCCGTTCCATAAGGATTTAATGAACGTACGTACATCGACCGCTGCAAATATGTGGGCTTGGAACTGATTCCCGCTTCTTAGACGTTATATGATGCCGACCATTTTCGTATCGCCTTGGGTCAACTCGCCACAGCGAAGAGTCTTATTGAGAGCATTGCTCGAGATTACGGTATGTTGTCACTTTTCATTTCAGGTAACGGCGAATCAAGCTCAGTCGTGAAATCGGCATTTATTATGGATGAGTTAAAAGCAATCATTTGATGGGCCGAGATATTATCGATTAGATATACCCATCTTCTAGGCGGTTGGGTTGGTTCTCGAGCCGATGATTCCCTTCCTTTTAAGTCAACCCAGCGTTGTAGGGCGAAATTCTTGTCGCTCCTTGATGAAACGTTCTTCATATGTTTTATTAAATTTAGAGCATTTTCTAACAGCCTCTTATAGTCCGTCTGCTCAAATATGCGCAATCTCTATATCAATGCAAACAGTTGAAAAGAGCTGCCCTTGGTCGCATGGCCACCTTGACTCGCCGTCTCAAGGATCCCCTAGTTTACTTGGATCAAGTTCGACAACATCTTGGCCGTCTTCCTTCTATCGATCCAACGGCCCGAACACTGCTAATCTGCGGTTTCCCTAACACGGGAAAGAGCTCGTTCTTGAAGTCGATTTCAAGAGCCGACGTTGAGGTGATGCCTTATGCCTTCACGACGAAGAGCCTTTTCGTTGGTCATTTTGACTACCAATACCTCAGATTCCAAGCGATAGACACCCCTGGTGTCCTAGACCACCCGCTTGAGGAAATGAATACAATTGAGATGCAGTCCATCACGGCCATAGCACATCTTCGGTCCGCAATCCTCTATTTTATGGATTTGTCTGAGCAGTGTGGTTATAGTGTGAAGTCGCAGATGCAGGTACAGTCATTTCACCGCCACACCTTCGAAGGCCGCCCATTTCTAACTTGTGTTAGCTTTTCCGGAGTCTGAAGCCTTTGTTCGCAAATAAGTTGATTTTTATTGTTATTAACAAGATCGATATCCTTAAACGTGATCAATTAGATGTGGCTACTGCTGCCGAGCTTGACGAGCTCGTCTCATCTACCGGTATTGAAGTCCTCGAACTCTCATGTATGGATTCCCTATCTTTATATCTAACTTAAATTTATGTTGCTAACCCCTTACTTCTAGGCAATACAACTGAGGGCGTACAGGAAGCCAAGAACCTCGTTGCCGATAGACTCCTAGCTCATAGGGTCAGCGAAAAAGTAAATGCTGGTACTAACAGCAGCGGCGTTATTGGTAGCCGACTGGCAGATGTGATGGCCAGAATCCACGTGGCTCAGCCTACAGAAGTGCGAGAGAGCTTTATCCCCGTAGCAGTCTTGGCGAAGAAGAAATACGATAAGAACGACCCCAACCGCCCCATGCTCGCTAGAGATGTGGAAGAAGCAAATGGTGGAGCCGGTGTGTTCAATGTTGATCTACAGGCCGACTATTTGTTGGCGAACCCCGAGTGGAAACATGATAGGATTCCCGAGCTCCTGGATGGCAAGAATATTTACGACTACGTCGATCCAGACATTGAGGCCAAGTTGCAAGCCTTGGAAGAGGAAGAAGAGAAACTTGAAGCTGAGGGATACTATGATTCGGATGAGGAGATTGATGATATCGAGGCGGCCGAGGTCCGAAGAAAGGCCGACCAGATTCGAACGAAGCAAGCACTCATTCGCAACGAGTCAAGAATGCGCAGAATCAAGAACAGGGCTGCTCTGCCTCGCAGTGCTATCAAGAAGCCACTATCACAACTGGAGGATTCTCTTGACCAGCTTGGTGTTGACACTGAAGAACTACAACTACGTGGTCGTTCACAGACGATCAGCCGCGGCCGTTCCATGACTCGAAGCCGACTAGCTACCGAGGATTCTAACACCATGGATGTCGACCAGACTCCGAGGGAGAGATTGCGGTCAAAGAGTCGGGCAAGAAGCCAGCCGGCGACGAACCGTCGTGAGGACGGTGTTGTTGATTCTACGACACGCACCAAGGCTGAGAAGCAGGCGAAGCTTGCCCAGAGGAAGATGAATCGCAATGCACGGCAAGGAGAAGCCGATAGGCACACAACCGCTTCATTGGCTAAGCATTTGGTATGTTCAATCACACAAACCATTTCCCTGAATTTTGGATATCATTTCTTCTATTTACGTCTCATGATGCTAACACAATTCCACTCTTCAGTTCTCAGGCAAACGATCCATCGGCAAGGCGAGCCATCGTTAAACACATATGGGAGTTGGTTTTATTGGCAGAAACTTTCTTTTTATGGTTTTTCGGGCTGTTGCCGCAAAAGCCTCCTAGCTACTACAGTATAGCTACCAGAGGGTAGCAAAGAGGATATTTATTACAATATAGACAAGCGCAAAAAAATGCATTGAATCTACATTGTTACGCCTTCGCACTTGGTAGTATAAAGGGAATTCTTGTGCCAACCACGGGATTCTGGCTTTCAAGACGGCACGAGGCGAGCTTGCCTGCTGTATATATGGCGTATATAGTCCTTGTCTCGTGCTAGCTACTCTCTAGCGCTGGTGACAAACGAGAGGTAGTCGAGGAGCAGAAATGAAGGAACGAGGGAAAACAATTACTAAACAATTACGGGCGTTCTGGACTGGAAATGACGGGCTTGCTCTAGTCTTCTCATGTTTGGTAAAGAAATCACGACATATTTTTTTTTGTCTCTGCAATCTACCCTGTTTTGAAGCCTCCATTTTGTGGTGTGGTTACCTCGTTATTTATCCGCATACTATATTCTTTCCACAGTCATAACTCTTATATGCATAAATAGATAGATGTGCGGAGGGGGGTTTTTTTTTTAACAGATGATTCTGATCTGGTTTGCTGGACTGTATTTATACAATTCGTTGTTTACCGTGAGTGGATCTTATCTAACTAACCTAACCGACCGACCATCTATAGAAACCGTGAAGAAACAAAAAACCATTAAGATAAATGCCGACCGACTGACTAACTGACTGACTGACATGATGGCTCCCCATCTTGCCTATTTTATCAGTTTGTTTTATGTCATAACCCTGTATGCACGCATCCATGCAAACCCGTCCCTGTCTATATGAAAACGCCAAGCCCGTGCATTTTACAGCAAAGCTCCCCTGGGAGGCCACCACAAAAAAACAAAATAAAAATAAAAATAAAAATAAAAATAAAAATTTGGCGAAGAAATGAATATGTTTGTTTGTTTTGTTGATTTGTGTGTGTGTGTGAAATTAACCCGAGGATCGAGTTGGCCGGTTGATAGATGTCTCTCTCACCCGTCATTGTGGTGGTACTTAGAGTCCGTTGGATATCGATCAATCGATCGGCCTCCCTATGGCTTTCGTATTTAGTATCTCTTCGAGCTGCCTTCTCGCAGTTAAGATGCTTTTGCCTTCGGTTTTTTCTTTCTCGTGCCGCTTATCAATCTGCGGCATATACTGAGCGAGTGGCCTTTGCAGAGCTAGAGTAGCGTATGTTGCGGCCCTGTTTAACAAACTCTGTTCTTCAGGACGCCTGACTGTGTGACGTTCCACACGTAAGCAAGCACGTTGGTGATCCGAGCTGACGGAAAATTTTTCTTACCACGAGACACCCTTTTTTCGTGCCCGATGCCGACTTAACCGACGCGAGATAAGTGACGGGCAAGTGAGCGGGCAAGCAGAATACATATCTCTTGGTCGCGTCATATCAAACTTGATGAGTGACGGGGCCACCTAAATCGAAAACCTGAGGCAGGGATCGTCAACATCTGCTCTAGAGGCTAAAAGCTAGAGGGGAGGGTTATTTTGCTAGTCTTACCATGTCATGCCAGCCGCCGCCGCCGAAACTAGCCTTGCTGGGGCCGGCATGGGAGAAGCCGAACCGCTTGTAATAGTTAACTAGATACTATTCCCAGACCAATTGTTAGCCCAAGTCCAAATAGTAGGGGAGTGAGCCATTGATGATCACATAAGGAGAGGGGGTGCGGGGAAAGAACATTGTGTTGGGGGTTAAGATCAGAGAGGAATCGGGTTTCAATCCTACCTCTCGACAGATAAGAGCTACGCGATCCGCTAGCTCGGAGTTCTTGATTTGCTGCATATAAGCCTTGACGATGAGTTTCCCCATCCCCACGCCTTGTAACTTGGGGTGAACAGCCAGGGAATGGAGGCAGACAGTGCGGCCGGTCTCCTGATGGCCAATTTTGTCGTCTTTGCCGCCGGCCTTGCGGTCGCGGGGCAGGCCCATGGCATCATCCGTGACGACGGCGTCGTGGGACCGTGTGGCCACGATATGGGCCAGCAACACGCTCACGGCGGCGTCGTCGCGGCCCGTCTCCACGGCATGCGCCGTGTGCAACGTGTCGATCTCCCACCCCTTTGCGTTCGACGGCACGACGGTGCAGAATACGCCCATGCAGAGCTCGGGACACACCGTCAGGCGGTATATAAACTGAGGGTTGAAGGTTAGTGTTAGCTTTTTATTTCATCGGGTGTGAGTAATGTATGTATGTAAAAGCGAGAGAGAATAGAGAGAAATCTATCATAGAATCTGTTATATGCCTTTTCTTCACATGAGTGTAATACCTAGGTAGGTAGGTACCTGTGCTACAATGATGTTGCAATAGTGTATGTAATACGGCACCTCCTCAAGGAGGCTGAGTAGATAGATAAGGAGGTAGTATGCGTGTCGTCAGATGAGAAATGACGTGTAACATGAGAAGGTCGGGTGTAACCAACGACATGCATAAGCGATCCAAGGTTGTGTGAATTATTCACACCGCCGCCACCACTTGAGACATGAGCAAGACATGTATCGACAGAGAAATTGAAAAGGGCAAAACAGGGGGAAAAAAAGAAGAAGAAAAAATCGATAATTAATGAATAGAAAAAGAAAGCCAATCCCTCAAGCCGGTAAACCACTCACCTTGTCTCGTGTGCAGCGATGCGCGGGGTTAGCAAAGGCGGCGCCCTCGAGGGCGACGCAGCTCTCGAGGTCGGAGATGGTGAGCGGGCGAATCAGGGGCGAGAAGGGGAACGGCAACAAGTCTTGGATGCCGTGGATCTGCCTGCTGCTCTGCCGGCGGCGGCGCTCGCAGTTGATATTCTTCTGGATGTGGACGAAGTCATCGGGTAAGTCCTCGGTGTCGTCGACGGCGTCATCATCTTCATCCTCCTCCTCCTCGGCCGATGATGATGGCGACGATGACGACGGCACCTCATCCTCGTCGTCGTTACTGCTGTCGTCATCGGTGCTCAGCTGCTCCCTGAGCTTGGAAGGCGGGGCATGCCTGGACATGGTGCTGTTGAATGTGATAGGTTGGAATGGGAGCGGGAGGGGTGGCACGAGAGGTAGATAGAGAGATAGTGTCGTTGCTGGGGACAGTGAAGTGAAGATGAGGGTGAGAGCGAGAAGGTTGCAATCGACGTTGTAAATAGCACCAGTAATAATAGTTGATGTTGTTGCTGTTGTCGTCGCCGTCGCTTTTATTCCGTCAATGTGTCTTTCCTCTTTTTTAGGTACTTTAAACTTTAATTGATGTATCCCATCACCAGCAAAACCTTATTGATTTTGTCTCTTTTGCTGGCTGTTTGTCTTTTTTTTTTTTTCGTGTTTGTGGGTGAGCTGTGGTGAATCAATCATATATAGGCAACAAGAGACACCGTCGGCGGGGAGCACCGCAGCAGAATAGTGGCGCAGTGGTGCGGCAGCTTGTGTAGGTAGTTTGTGTGTATATATATATGTGTGTGTGTGTGTGTGTGTGTGTGTGGTTTGGTTTCTGAAGTACTACTCTCCGACAGTTTGTGTAGTTGCGGAGTCAGTTTTATTTTGTCTGTATTGTATACAATATGATATGTGATCAGAGATCTATTTAGATACCTAACCTTAGCCTAGTTTCCCTCTTTAGATAATTAATTGATAACCTACGGTAGTAGTTACGAAGCGGCTAGTACAAACGACTGGTACCGAGTCCACTATCTGGTCTAAGTTGATAGGTAGTCAGTCGTCCGGGTTGGGAGATCTTTTCTTATTCAGTTGATTCCAGGGTTGCTTATGTTGGCGGCCTGGTGACTTTTGGTTGGGGCCTTTCGCTTTTCGCTCTTTGCTTTTTGCTTCTAATTGGGCTCCTCTATCATCCATTTACTACCCAAGTAGATATTGATTTAATTGTGTGTCGAATAGAGAAGATGTTTGCTTCGCTTGAATGGGGAGAACACAACCATCCATCTTGAACTCCCAACATACATCCTCCCAAATAGCTTAGGTTCGGTGAGTATATGTTTTAAGAAGAGTACGGAAACGAAACGAACATCTAGAGACTGGCTATGAGGTAGGTAAAGCTAAGGTGGGGGGTGTCAAGTAGCCCAAGGTAGGTAGCTTGATTTGTTTCTCCATAATACAACATAGCTCGCGTGACCAAAATGAACGGGCTGACCTACATGACCGTACAATGTAGATATGTAAGTCTGTCCATCAAAACTAGACTAGAGATCAGCATCATTGGTTGAATCAAAGCGTGCCCAACCATCCGCCTACCTACCACCTTGGCCCGTTTCGAGCCTGCCCGCTTAATGCACCTCATTGATACATCACTCCTGTGTATTCGTGCCCTATTAGAGTTGAGTCCGACCCATCCCTAGTGAGCATTAGCACGAGCACCCCATATTCAAACAATTAGTATCCATCGGAACCAAGGGTATCAACCAAGGGTATCATTGCCTGTCTCTCCGCCTTTTTTATTGTACACAACATCCATCTCCACAGTCTAGCATTCAATCCCGTTGACAACTCCGCCAGCCTTCCCAGCGCCGTTTCCTCGGCCTCATCTCGCCCTCCGGCTCTCATCATCTGGCTCAAGTGCCGAGCTAACCGATCCCGCAGTCTACCCTTGATGTGCTCTTTCCATCGCCCCCCCCATCATATTCCTAAAAATCTCCCTTGTTACCTTCGACCTTCAACCTCCAACCCATACCGTATCGTCACCTTCCAGTAAGTTTCCTTGTATCTGGTCGTGGGTCCAACAATGATATAAACATCATTTCTCTCAACGATGCGGGGTAAAGCAACAAGAGTAACAAGACCAAACGCCCGGATAAATGTAAAGAGAAAACAGTGTGGTATTTTTCATCCATCCTCATTCACCTTTTCTGTGGTATCGTGTGGTATCTCGCTCCGTCTGAACGCCCTATACTGCTGTAGGCAGGTCGTGGAATCATATCCGAATGTATTCGTGCATGTAGCGTCAACTGGGAATCGTGTGTGTGCCGTCACTCGACCCTCCCGAGGGAAATGAAACGAGAAAAGAGAGGAGAAAGCCTAATAAATAATCGAAAAAAACTCATGAATTCAACCGACTTGCGAGGGAAAAAAATCAATAACAAGAACCAGGGCCCACCGATGCGCGCCAGGGGTATATCCAGCCGGGGGTATTTGCATGTATAGCATCTAGAAAGACGGGAATCTAACGGAAAGGTCCGATCGGACCGGGGTATCCTGAATTGGTTGAGTGCGAAGTTGACGGTCGTCCGCTGTCACCAGACGCACGTGTATTGTGGCGGGGTGTCACATCCCCACCATGGGGGATGTTGTTGGGCGATAATTTGTGGTCGAAGCCATTGTTACCGAAATGTCGGCTCGACCAGGGGCTGCCATCGTCATCTGGAAGATTGACACCGCTATCATTCCAGGGGTTTCGATCGGCGTTGAAGCTGCGTGTCGATTCAATCGAAATAAGTGACGACTTGGAAACATTGCTGGATCCTTTGAAGAACATATTCATCGAATGTGAGCTGTTCTTTCTGCGGTCAAGGGACGAAAGTAGTTGTGACGGCTTGCGAAGCTTGTCGAGTAGTGTTGTGGCTCGCTGCTGCGTCATATCGTCGCCAAAAGCCGGCTTGGTGGGCGAATCCGTCCCAACCGGGGCAGGCGCGTGTTGTAATAGTTTAGAATCGAAGTACTGCAGCGTGTCTTCGAATGAATCCGACTTCGGACGGGGAAGAGCCCCCTTTACGACCTTGACCTCCACATCGGCCGCGGTGAATTGCTGCATTAAATAATCTATGGCATCACGAAGACCACCAGCATTATTTCGCGTCAATTTCCAGAGCAGAGTTGTAGTACGATCGCCGTTTTCAGTTTTGTCTTCAGTGTTCTCATGCACCTCCACTGCAACTTCATGTTGAGTCTTTAATTTTCCAACTAGTCCATTGACAAATCCCGGAGACTCCAGAAATTTTACCAACGACGGAGTTCGAGTCAAAACCATTTCATGAGTTTCGGGAACCATGCCCTTTTGAGGAATTAGTACAATCTCGCCTGCGTATCATGTTGGGTTTGTGGAGGGGGCTCACCAGAAATGCATCAGCACACATAGGAACTTGCCATTCAGGGCCTGTGACCGTGACTTCGTCACTTGCTTGTTCGGTGCTTGGAAAGACAATCTTGCAGTTCCACTTCTTTTCAAGCTCTTCAATTTCTTGAAGGCGAGCAATCAGCTGTCTGTGGTACAAGCGGTCGACATGCACAATCTGTGACGTGAACTCGGAGTGCTAATGGTTCTTGTTAGGACTGAACGCTTTCTTGTGAGGCTACCGGACGACTACTCACAGCTCTGTCAACCATGTCAAGAATCTCTGTCTTCACCAGCTCCAAGTTCTGAGCATTACGGGCCGGAGTGCGACAGATAACGTTGTCAACTTTGACGTCATCGTCTTCACGACCCATACCACCTGTGGAATCAGTCAGTTATGTAGATTGAGACAATGAAGGTTCAACTTGTTACCTCGATCCATAGCGTTCGAAAACTTGACGAAAACAGAATGCTTCTTCATGATCCGTTGGATGTGTTGACCACCAATGCCGATAATACGTTTATGGTATTGATCGGGTACATGGAAAGAGATCGAGGCCGGCATTTCCTGCTCAACAAGCGTCATGCCTTGCTTCATTGAGTCATGGGTTGGCGCGATAACATCTATATCGAAGTTGTACTCCCGGAAGCTATCAAAAATGATTTGGACATTGCCTAAACCGCGGTCAGTTACGGTATTCAAATATATAGTTAGAGGAACCTACTTTGTGTCATGATCTTATTTATCTTGCCGTTCTTTTTACCAGAAACGAACTCTTTATGCTCATTGGCGAGCTCGATCTTGACACGAATTTGTTGGGCTCCCATACTAGCAAGGTCCATCTGAGAAAGCACAGTCAAGGCCGACTTGACAGCATCATCAGATCCCGTGATGGTAAAGGTCATCTTATCGAATGAGATGTCCGCATCCGAGTTCGAGCAAATATCGCTAAGCATGGAGCGGATATCATGGGGGTTAGGAACAGTCCCCACTTGCTGAAACCACCAAGATGCATAATAAAACTGTCCGGCCTTGGGTGGAGCGATTAGCAATATACGAGCTAATAAGGATAATGGCACATACTAGAGACATAATTTCCTTCATCGTGCGCTCAATTTGAAGACCTTCGACACCTTGAACCCGGATCATGTTGCGCTGGGATGCAAGTGGTGGGAACATGATATACGCGCCATTAACTTCCATGATCTTTCGAACTTTATCCATCCGACTGAGCAGGATACTATCAATCTTGGCAGGAGAAATGATGGCATCCTTCATGAAAAGCTTTGTTCGGCTCACGAGGTCGTGAATTTTGCGTTTTGCTAGCTCGATACCTTGAGGGTTCTCGCCAGTAATAAATATCTCGTCCGGGTTACGACGGTTAGCGTTTGGAGGGCAGTACCGAGATAATTGAGCGAAAGGCGGGAAGTAAATAGCTGTGTTCGTTGCTGATTCAATCAGCTTAATATTTTTGCGGGATCGACCACAAACAATAGGATGCAGGGTACTTTCGAAGTGAAACCGGTCGACCTCTCGTCCTAGCTGTATCTCACGTCAGTTCTGCCTTGAATTGGAGTCATATTGCCACTTCGCACCAATTTATCAATGAATATGAGAACCTGGGTTTTAGCGTGTTCAGTGGACTCGACGTCACCAAATATAGCAACCCTCCATCGTTGATCACGAATAACCTCGACATCACCGTTGAGCCCATCGACAGTGGGGCTCAGTTTCGGGCCCAGAATAAAGATGTCGACTCCGCAGAATGCAGCAAAGGTATCGAGGGCATCCGTGACGTGCTTTTGAAGTGCACCGGCTGCCGAGTCTACGATCAAACTGTAATCCACATCGACGGTAGTGCACCTCTACAAGGTCTAGTTTAGCAAAATGAAGTCATGTCACAGGGCTAGCCGGCATGTATGCATACCAATGCCAACGGAGTATCACTCAAGATAGTCTCGCGGCTCTTATGAACCAATTCCGGGGCACCCGATAGCGAGACAGTAACGACTTGTCCTTTGGCGAGTTTAGGTGTGGTTAGGACGACATGGGCCTCAATGGGTAGAGGTCCTCTACTAAGCTCCTGACACATGTTCTGCAAAGTGGCGAGGTTCTGGGCATGCACGGGTAGGTCATATATAGGAACATCGTCGGGGGCGTCTCCGGGATGCGTCCAACGAAGTATGGAGTCGCCCGTGGCGTGTAAAATCTCCTCGGTATTGGGACCGGCGAGGTCGGACGCGAATGGAACGTTGAAAGCGAAGTGAATGGTGGTGTCGGCGGCGGGCGAAGGACTTAAAGGCGGAGCTCCCGGGGCTCCGGTCTTCTGGTGAGGGTTCATGGGAGTCATATTCATATTGGGCCTCGAGGACATGCCAAAGCTGGGGCTCTGGATGCGTTCGCTCCAGTGACGCATGCCCATATTGGCAGCAAGCTTTTGCATGGTGAAGGGGGTACGAATGGGAGAGGGGGGTATCACTGAAAAAGAACGAGAAGAACAAGACGGATAGAGGAAAATAGAGAAAGGGAATAATAAAGAAGGAAGAAAAGGGAAGAAACAACACTGTGTGAAGCTTCTCTCCTTTCTACGCTGCGAAAATAAAACCCTCTACAACTACACTGTTGTGGTGGGAAGGTTTTGAGGGAAATGCGAGTGGTGAGGTGAAGAGAGGAGAAGTCGATGAATGATGGGATGGATGGATGGGTTGAGGATGGAGAGAGAGAGGACCAGAAGGACGGTTGTAGCTAACGGGCGAAGTAAGGTTTCTGAGTACATAGGTTAGGTATAGATGGTACATACCGTAAGTAGACGGATACTTTAGGTACTTGAGTACTAACGGTACATCTAGGCAGTGTAGGTAGCCAGGTAGCCATTGAAGGTACAGTACCGATGCCCAGGGTCATGAAGTCAAGCATAGTTCCATACACTACATACCTCCTTACATTACTATAGTATACCTACTCATCACTATTCTACCCAAGTACGGATGTACTCAATGCACCCAGGCAGTCAGCACAAAACACCACCACATGCATCCACAGGCTACCTCTACTACCTAACCTACATAGTGCAGGTATTAGTATGTACGGCACTACCATAGCACCATAGCACCATAGTAGCACCATCGGAGCCACCATTTGGGAGGTGTCATCCAGCAAATGGGAATGCGGAACCCGACTCTTAGCAGAGGCGGTACGTATCACTGTGCCGGGGCTAGTGCCAATCCAAGGGCTCATACCATGAATTATGTACATAGCCAAGTACCTCTATTATCGATGGTGATCAGAGCTTTCTCTCAAAATGACAGAGATACAGTAGTGGATGTACTATGTATGTACCTAACTATATGTAGGTAGTGCGGTGCAAGTGCACTCATGTGGTGTATCTCGCAGCGCCTTCGGTACCTACCCGGCTTCAAATTCAAGTCACGACCCAATCATAACCGGTAGTTCGCCGGTCACGCCAAGTCCTCTCATGTACTATGTAAGGTAAGCACATCAGTAACGAGCCGATACCTACCTCAGCAAGGTACATCAACCCGTGATTCGGCAGATAGGCTACATGTACTACATCGTGGTCTGATCGAGGCTTGATCTTGTCTTGGACGAGTACAAGCGAGCATGTCATGCTACCTCCTACAATTGTTTGAGACTGGTGTCTTGGGCGTATTCCCTCAGTCAAAAAGCAAGAGATAACAACCGTGTCGAAGGAATGATTATCAATCCAGGCCTGCCAGGTAGCATCGTTGTATTGCATCCGGTACACTACGGTAGTACCCCCACGACTTAGGGAAAGGATGTACTCCCCTAGGGAGATACCCGAGGACTACCTAGGTGCTTATGCAAAAATATAGTAAGAAATGATCAACATACCTTAAGTGTATTAAACCAACGTTATACCAAACGTTATATTGATCAGAAACTGCCAAAAAGAGCAAGGCAATTGCTGTCGAGGTTGCTAGCACATTATAACGGTAAAGTTGATGCTGAGGGTGCGGATAGGATTCTAGTTCGATTCCAGAAATTGCCGTACCCATTTTATTTTTTACTATGGTATTTTATTTTATTTTATTTTTTTTAACTTGGCCTACCATGGGTCAGAATAACGATGATCCCAGCGTTCTCTGGATATATATAGTAATCACCTGGGCACTTGGGTCCTATATTTCAACTCTAAATGATCATTTGCCATGATGTAACTGATTTGCTCTTCTTCCACTAGCCGCGATCAACCGGCTCTTATACAAGATTATCTTGTCTAACCTTTTGCGTACATAACCGACCCTCTTTAGGGTCTTTTGTCAGCTTTATTTGCTTGCATTAGTTGCATATACCAAACTGTTTTATTAGGAGAAATACCTAGGTAGTCATCTATCGTCTGTTTATTACGGACAGAGTCTAGCTATGTAAATAAAACGTATGCAAAACAAGGGGGAAGCTCAGGTCAGGTCCGGCTCAGGCTCAAAGCAGCAGAGCTCAGGTAGCTTCCCTAATCCGATTCGGATTGTAAACCCCATCTACAAGGATTAACAAAGTGCTATCTTCGCTTTGTTACTTGCAGACTGGGTACCCAAGTAGTGTACCTATCTCTTTGTCTTATATAGGTTGCTGCAAGTAGTTAACCTGCTCACTCCGAGCGGTCTCCGTCACGCTCCCGGCAATACAACGACTCTTATGCACGCAATGATGCGACTAATTCCCAAGTATTCTACTACAATTGCCCAACTCGACTTGATGATGGAGGGCGACATGCACTCGTCGACTAGAGTGGAAATCGCAAGCGCTCGCTTCGTAGAGTGGTGGTGTACAATAGGCAAATACTGAAGTACCAAACCCAAGACAAGACAGTCAGCCAGAACAAAAAGTGAGCACAGCACAGCCACGGTGCTCATCTCCACGCATATCCGTTCTAGACTTAGTGTACTGTAGTTCGGACGCGCGTTGTATACATACCGACCGAAGGCTGTGCTGTTGTGTACCGACAGTATATATTCAGTGTAATGCACTACCTTAAAGTACACTACGTTCACACTAATACCCGCCCTACCGTCGTGCTCGGGTAGACCTTCAGAGTCCGAAATAAACTTGCAAGCTTTCAGCTCCTCATAGTACAAGGAATTCAGATTGACAATGGGAAAGTGGAATGAGACTTCGCGTTCCGGCTCTTGTTTCTACCCATGGTAGATGATATTATCTGCGTATAAGTCCCCCTTGGATTTTCAGTAATATTCAGTAGCCTCGTACGATCATCCATCATGCTCCTTCATGTGTTGATCGACGAGCTCAAACACTCAACATCTAGAGGTACGTCAGCAGCACGTGTCAGACTCGAAGAACATCTTCTGTCAGACCGCAATTTCAACAAGGGAAAAAAGAAACAATTCTCTGCGTCTCGTGCTTCAGGCTTCGCCCCAGAGAAGAGGTCATTCATTTCGTTAGCTAGCCTCGAGCTTCGTGAAATCGTCACTCGATGGCCGGCCATACCTACTACCTACCTTGTGTGGTCAACTCGACCTAGTACGACGCTACAGTGTCAATGGATCTCTAAAACCTGCCTACTTCCTACTTTATTATACCTTGTCTAGGGAGCTCGAGAATGCTGCATACATGCAAGCAGAGCAACAAAAAAGGCCGATTGCCGAGAATAAATAGAGAGAGCCCGCCGAACGCTGTCTATTTTAATATCCGCCACACCTGCGGATTTATTTTAGTACCAGGTTTCCCAGCATCGGAACGCGGTCTCGAACCTTTTAATTCCCCTCTTTCTTTCTTTCTTTCTTTCTTTCTTACCTGCGGGAAGGGGAGCTAGACCGTTAATTTTCTTATTTACCTACACAAAGTACCTACACTAGTATCCCGAGGACTTGGCAAAGTTAAAAAAGGTCAACTGCACATGTACGTAGGTACGGTATCTTAATGTGCTTGCAATACAGACCACAGCTCGAAGTATTGGTGAAACGAGACCGAGACTGCGGTCATTAGGTATAGAATAGTGCACAAAATGCTTTTTTCTTCACACACCTCTTTCTGCTATGGTCAATCATGCTAGACAAGCTGTAACCCTCGAGCTATATGCTTAGTAGATATAGGGCTGGACAGCCCCCATCGTAAACCACTTTTTCTCCCTAGAGCTATCCACCTAGACTAGGTTTTTACGAACCAGTGCGCGCGTACATTACTAACATCCATTCTATTTACCACCCTAGATCAGGCTTGTCTGGGCTCCGTCTTTAGTAGTAAACTCACAATCTTCACGGGAGTGATAAAATTCCTCTCAAACCAACCTAAAGACTGAAGTATAAACGAATGATGTTCTATTAGCTAGAACAGCTATCCTAGGGACTAGATACAAGAATAACTCGTAGTAACCACCGATAATATGAATGAACATGTTAATAAAAAATACATTAGTCTTTTTCTTATGTTGCAATTGCCGTTTATCCCGTGTTTATTGGCCGTGATCGATTCGGCCAGCCGATTATCATGCAGATGTTCATCTACCTACACAGTAGCATGGCACACAAGGTGGCATTACATCGCACATCCACTACTTCAAAAACAGGCCTAGGGTTGCCTTGCAAATCACTATGGTTGCGAAGGCGTCGAAGCAGCCAGTAGCATATCTGTTTCATTACACACACTATGGTTTGAGCCCAACCCCGGTTCTGGCTCGACCATGTTTGCTCGACTACATACTAGTACTGTAGGTATAAACTTTGGTATTAGCGGCCTTGCCATGTTAAAGCTATAACAGAACTCCTATAAGTACCCACCAAGTCACAGAGGCCGTGGAAGTCCGGTCCTAACATTGTGGTATCTGTACAAATTCGGAAACCATAGCATGCTCGAATCCACCAAATCATAGCCCCGCAAAACTCCATGCAATACTCTGTACCGTACCGGATGCTCGTACTATTGATACACTTGCCTCGAGGTACCACTTCCAGGGTAAATGACTCCCTGGTGCGCCACACGGGTTCTTTCGACATATGTGATGTCGCCTTCTCGCGGTGGCTGCTCGTAATATCGCTCCACTGGTCGAACGCTGTATGCTCGTTGTGGAATTTCCATCTCAGTTGGCCTGACACTATAGTCACGACCTACGTGTGGGGCAATTTCCCTCCTTGCATCAGGATGTGCACTAGCGGCATATTGTCGAGGGGGGATGTCAGGTCTGGCGCTGGGAAGACGATCATAGGGCACAGATTCTACTGGTCTTACACTAGCCGCTCGGGGAAGATATTCTCGGGGCACATGCTCAGTAAGTCGATGCTCAGTGGCGCCACGAATTTGAACGAACTCTTGACTGGGGGGGGCCGCCGGATAATCCCGTTCTCGGTAACTCCTGAACCCTGTGCCATATTCCGGTTGAGTAATGACACGCCGAGGTGCGTACCCTGGCGACGCTCGTCGGTAGATTACGCCGTCTTCCCCCACAATCTCCGGCGCTGGAATACGTGAAGTGGCTCGGATTGGGGCTCTCTCATATACTACTTCGTGATCCCCGGGTCTCGCGGGCGGTACAACCGACTGCCGAGACACAGTAGTACGGATGGGTTCGATGTACTCGTGGCCGTATTCGTCAATCACAATTCGACGTGGGGGTGCGGATGGAGGGGGCATCGCAGAGGAACGTCTTTCTACAATTATTGGTGACCGAGATCTTGCGCGGTCGGTGTAAGGCCGTACACTCATTCGCCCTTCACGTTGATACGTAGAAACCTCCCGTAGATCGGAGTTTGCAACGGTATAAGATGACGTGCGCATAGGACGAGGTTCAACTGCACCATAAGGATCGGGATACCCCGAAGGGCTTGGAACGTGACGAACATAGCGTATAATACTTCCATCGGGTCTTCGCTCTTCGTACAAAGGTGACTCTAGTCTGTGGGCGACTGGTGCCACCGAGTGACGTACCTGACGCGAGTAGGAGTCTTCTACCCCCTCATAGCCCTGAGGCACCCTTTCAACATGTATAGGTGAGGGATAACGCTCTTGGTGCACTTGCGAACTCGGACGCTCGAGTATCGGTTCATCGTATATTATCTCGGGATCCTGTCTACCAAATCGTCGAGGTCGTTTCTGAGGGCGGATGAACGGTGGCGCTGTGAGAGGTGAGGGTGATCTTGGTTCCGGCTTAATATTAGGAGATCCTTGAGCATCTTGAGCCCTGGCGTCGGCCTTTCTCTTGTTTTTCTTCTTATTATTTTTCTTTTTGTTTCCTTTGTCACCCGGTGGAGAACTCTCTGGACTAATCACAACTGCATGCTCCTGTCTCAAGGCTGTTACCTGAGGTTTTAAGGCTGCAAATTGAGCAGGCACTCTTTGCGAAGTACTAGTATCTGATTCATGTATATGCGGTTGTCGGGCGACCGCTAAAGGCGAGACATGGGCGGGTTGAGGAGCGAAAGGAGAGAGGTTGTGGCCCCGAATCAAGGGCTTTTCAGGTTGTCTAAAGCTGGGGTTAGGCACAAGCTGAGTTTGATTCTGCAAACCATGTTGATCAGCAGACCGATCCGAATCTGTGATGCCAGAATTATCGGATCGGCTAGCGTCTTGGCTGTCGGAGTTTATGAGTTGTGTTTCTAGCCGCTCTCTCTGATGGACTTGTTTTAGTAGATTCTGGGTCTCTGTCCTTGTTGTGCTAATCATGCCCTGGCTATGCACTGGCGCAGTGGGACCCGCCGGATGATGCGGAATCTGAGCTGTCACAATTTGGCCACGGGCGATATTACGAGCGACGTTCGTTCGGGGTAGATGACTGGTGGAACCAGACAAAGGTTGGGAGGTAAGCGGTTCCGATGAAGGCGCATAGTTATCTGCCTGGCTGGCGGGCGTGGGATTATCCTGCAACTGTACATTTTCCAATGCATTGCGAGCTGGGACTGACGGCCGCGACTCGGGTGTATCATGCTGACTGGAGTAGAATGTATTCTCATCGAACGAGTCACTGGCATCAGAGGCATTAGCAGTAGGGCTAGGCAAATTAGATGTTGCTGGTGGCGCTGTGGCCTGTACGAGGGTCAGAGCCTTGGCTAGAATATCTGAGATATCAAGTTCAGGTAGCTGTTCAGAAGAGGGATGATTGCCTCTAATTGAAGTTCTTCGCTCTTCAACTTGATCTTTAAGCACCTTTTCAAGCCGCTGTCTCTGTATCTGAATCTCAGCCTTAACAAGACCATCAGATTTCTGAAGCAGGACAGGGTCGATCTCTGGCTTCCCAGCCCCAAATGGTCTAGAAACACCTGGAATAAAAGGGGTAGAAGTGGTGGAAGAAACAGTTACAGCTGGTTGCTGCGAGTTAGCTTTGAACGACAGCATATTGCCCATTGAGTGGCCATCAGCAGCATTGTTGTTGCTGGGGGGATGTGTGGAAGGCTGCGCTATACGCTCAGGCGCGTTAGAAGACGGTGGCTGAGGAGCGGCAGCGACATTCTTGACCACAGATGAAGCTGGGACTTTTATACGCGGGTGCTTCCCCGACACTACTGTATCGCGAAATTGAATAATTTTTTCATACTCGCGAATCTCGTCGTTTTCAGAGCTTGTCAGTACAGAAGTGGCAGCGGCAGCGGCAGCGGCAGCGGCAGTAGCAGTAGCAATAGCAGAGACAGCACAGGCTGGCCGGTGGCCTGACGCCGCTACTGCGACATGCGACATTTCAAAGAATCAGATTAGCACCAAACCATCCATCGACTATTTCAATGTCCGACAAGAAAATAGGTAGTATGATTTGAATAGTCCTAAGATGCTAGTGGACTTGATAGAAGGCGATGCACGGACGAGTCGTTTAGTGTCAAAACGTGCAGCAATTCGTTGCTAAGTCACGATTCCGTCGGGAGGAAGGAGAAAGAATGCGTGTCGTGTCGCACAATGTTGGTGCTTGTTATTTTTTTTTTTTTTCGCAATTTCAACAAGGTTCCAAGCTGCAGGTGCACGGGCCTTCTACTGCGTAATTGGGCAGTGAGTGGCGGGTATAGACCATACTGTGGAAACTGCTGTGGACGTGTACAGGAGCACTGCCAGTGGTCCTTACAGCGCTGATATCTGATATCCAGAGCTGTTGTACCACATGTACCTCAGGTCCACTACGTCCACTAGGTACCGCCAGCTTCTAGGAGGTACCCAGGTATCCACTACCTACTTAAGTACCTACCTAAGTATACCACCAAAGTTAGCTAACCCAGTAAGAGATAGGTCAATAGACGATACTATACCTATGTGCTTGCCGGGTGACTCAAACAACTGTATGTGGAACGAATTAGATGTGCCTCCGTTTATAATCTGGTATATACCGAGTAATCTTCAAATTCCCTCGTTCTGCTTTTGCTAATGAACACTTGTACCACCCGAGATCGAGATACTAAATGTGTACGACGTAGAACAACTCACACCCCTCTCCATACAGTTTTTACTCTTTGATCGTCTTAACTATAGCGGTCCTCGCCTTCGATATCTCACGACATAGTACCTACAAGTAGGTATATAACCAGAATTCCATACGCCGTGATGGGATCACAAACAACAGAACGCAATGGGGCGCCTTCGTCTCGACCCGTATTGTTCTTGTGAGTCACCCGATCCGAAACTGAGTTTCATACTCGGGGGGGTATTGCGCTGACACGTTCCATAGCGATATAGACAACTGTCTGTACCCGAAAAGTAAGGCATCACACAAACAATAGCACATGTAGGTGCAGGCTGACTAATAATGTCGACCTCAGGTAGCAAGGTCCATGACATGATGGCGGGGTTGATAGACGAGTATTTCGAAAAGCACTTAGGACTATCTAGGGAAGACGCTATACGACTGCACTCGGAGTACTACAAGAACTATGGATTAGCCATTGAGGGGTTGGTCCGATACCACCAAATTGATCCTCTAGACTACAACGCCAAGGTCGACGATGCGCTTCCCCTCGAGGGCATCATCACCCCGAACCCGCAGCTACGCAAGATGCTCGAGGACATCGACAAGTCGAAGGTGAAGCTGTGGCTCCTGACGAATGCCTACGTCAACCACGCCCGGAGAGTCGTCAAGCTCCTGGGAATCGATGATCTCTTCGAGGGGCTGACATACTGCAATTATTCGGAGGTCCCATTCCTCTGCAAACCGCAGCCAGACATGTATGCGAAGGCCATGCGAGAGGCCGGAGTCGGGCGGCCGGAGGACTGCTACTTTGTTGGTATGTACTTGAAGTTTGCGAACTCCGCATTTGGCACAGTAAAATTTACCCTCGAATACAGACGACTCCTACCAGAATTGCGTTGCATCGCAGAAACTTGGTTGGACAACAGCCCATTTGGTAGAAGAAGGAGTGCCGGTGCCGGAAACGCAGGCATCGAAATATCAAATCCAAACCCTGGAAGAATTACGGACCATCTATTCGCAATTCTTCAAGTCATAAAGTTAGATAATTGGTAAGGACCGTACATGTCCATGCATCTAGAGGAAACGGATTAGAAGACGTATAAGTGGAGGTAACGGTATAAAGGGAAGCCGACGCTTTTCGAATATACATTTAGAGGGCATATATAGAAGGTGATCAAGCATGATGCCAAACATACCTACTCAAGTACAAGCAGTGAGAAGATATCTATTAGCCAGAGAATACGGCTAAAACAAAAGAAGATCTTATTAAATAATGTTTGAAACGCCAGCGCCTATCATATGACCGTCTATTGCCTTGGGTATCATAGAAATAATTTATCATCACTCTCTCAGGTCTCCACTCCAGCTTGGCATTCATTGCCCATTATACCACATCATCACAGCCCAAGAAACTTTCCCATACGCATCATGGTCGCCGAATACTACGAATAACGGTGTCGAGTTTGGCTAGTGTCTCCTCGCGCTCTTTTATAGCCTCTTGGCGTTGAGCCTCAGCGACCTTAAGCTCCTCCTCAAGCTCACGGATGTTGCGCTCCTGGTCTTGCTCGCTGTTGTCAAGGCCGGGCAAAATCGAGATCAGCAGCTCGATCTGCTGTTCCTTCGTGATAAGATCTTGGGCAAGCTCGACCTGTGCAGCTCGAAAGACATCCTCGGGGTGCGGGTCAACTGTTTAGAACCCTACACGTCAGCAGACTGTATAACTATAGTAAATAGACATATATGTGCTGAGAAGACTGCGAACCTTCTTGTTGGTCTGGCTCCTGCTTGGGGATCACGACAATCTGATCTCGCGGGCCTAGCGTTTCGAGACTGTGGTGCTGATTGATGTAGTTGATGGATGCGATGAACTGGGTCGCAAGCTGGAAGATGCTGTGGTTAGCCTGGTTTTTGCCCCTCGTTGGTCATTGCCAAGGGAATCCTGAACGAGAACACGAACCTGGTCAACAGCATCTTGCAGTTGGGTGAGTCTATCGCCCATTGTGTAGGAATTTCTCAGGACGAAGCCTTGTTGATCGGCTGAGCAGACGCAATCGGAGTTGAACTACTAGTGGGAACCGCGCTCAACCGTTCAACCAAAAGATCGCTATATGTCGGCAAGTGGGGCAGTCTATCAGGTACATATACACCACCGGTTTCGGGTAGGTACTAGGTTACACATTGCATACCACCAATGCAATTGCAGGGGTATCTACTGTACTATGTACCATGCACAATGACGGTCAATCGCTCCATTTCATGAGAATTCAAGCATTTTGATGATTATCATCACTACATTCCTCGCCCAAGAAAATCTAGATAACACCAACAAGCCTGTCTCCAAGGACATAAGAGAAATATGGAATGTGGCGGTATCCAGTCTATTCCAGAGTAAAGCTCGGCTCACGACTGTGCAATGGCCGTCACGGTATCGGTATTCACACCGATAGATCACATTTATATTCAACGCGATTCTTTACATCCGGCCCCCTAAACTACCCCGAACCACCCAGCAAAGACCAGCATCATGACCTCGCCTCATACATCGCGTACGCGGAGCGCACGGGCCTAGATGTGGAATCCAAAGTATTCATCGGCACACACTACGAGTACAGCATAGCGTCGGCGCTACGTCCGCTAGGCTTCGACCTGCGGCGCATAGGCGGGCAATCAGACAAAGGCATCGACCTGCTGGGGACATGGAGCGTGCCATCTACGCCCAAGCACCTTCCCCTGCGCGTGCTACTGCAATGCAAGGCGTATTCCACCGCCAAAACCGCCAGAATAGGCCCGCAGTTCATCCGCGAGCTTGAGGGCGCCTATCTCGGCGCACCCTCCGGATGGCGTGGTTCCGGCGTCGTGGGGCTTCTTGTCGCCCAACGCCCGGCGACGAAGGGGGTCAGGGAAGCATTGGCGAATAGTCGCTGGCCCCTGGGCTATGTCTCGTGCTCCAGAGACGGTGCGCTCGAGCAAATGCTTTGGAACCGAAGGGCCGAGGAGGAAGGTCTCGAAGGCATGGGCGTTGCGGCGAGGCTGTCGGAAGGAGACCGCCAGGGAGACACGCAGCGTCTCGTGCTTACCTGGAAGGGCCGGCCCTACGTAGCCCCATGTACTTATCTGGTGATAGGATCCGAAGCTACAGAGCCTCCACAGGATAATGGAGTAGATACAGAATCAACTACATAACTAAAAGGCCTTACGTTTGATACAAAGCTATACAAGGATTGGCTCACGCTCTGAAGTCTGACTTTTTGTCGAAAAGACCTCATATTATGACAAAGCATAGGTGCATTATCTTGATTGAGTCTTCAAGAAGCAGCTAGGTCCAGCGTTTCTTGAATAGACACATGTGGGTTATGTGGTTGATATTCACAATAGCTGGCCAAAAAAAAAAAAAAATTTTCAATCTGAAGTGATCACCCGAGACGCTTTATATGTGATTCTCAGTACTAATGTGAAGACATAATTAGTAGAGTGCATCAAACAAGGGATTATTGAAAATAGTTTGGTCTAGCGAAGATGGAGTTGTAGTCGTTGAAATTTCCACCCCATTGCCCTCAAAATATATAGAAATACCCTCTTGTTAATAATCGGGGCCCAAATCGACAGATTGCGGGCTCAGACAAGAGGTCCTGCATGTACTGTATCCGGCAATGACATTCATGGCCCTTCAAAATCGAATAGCTTCGATGCCTATTTACGTCACTGGGCGCCAGGTAAATGGTCCTTCGAACAAGCATAATACAAGCCGCGTTTCAATAGGACTTGTTCCCCAGCGATAATTTATTCCCATCCTCCCTTTACAGAAGCCAACCCAACGAATATTCCCCATCCAAGCGCGCCGTTAGTCAACTCAATCATTCCACATGGCAGCCTTGGTCTCCTCTGCCTTCTCCTTCCGTTTCCGTTCCGCCTCGCGCTCTTCCTCGCGCTTCTTGCGCTCCTTCTCGCGTACGGCGCGATCATATGCTTTCTGCTCCTCAGTTTGTTTCGGCGCACGCACGCCCAGCGCACTGGCAATCATGCGCCGGGCCACCGCATCCGTCTTCTCAGGTCGTCTCGCCGCGCCGTCTTCCTGGGCATCCCGGTAACCGTATCCCCCGCCAGTACTGCTACTCGCCAGCCAGGGCGCGTTGGAATCGGGGCCGTGGCGCCCGTATGAGGGAGATATGGGTGTAGGAGGGGGCGCAGCCACACCATCTTGGCTAGCACTGTTGGGTTGAGCGGCCGGGGTCGGGGGTTCGGTCTCAGCTTCGGACTCGCTGCTCTCCTCATCCTCCCAGGAATCGGCTACGGCCTGCTTCTTAGACTTGGGTTTCAGTTTCGACGGTGACTGCTTCGGGGCTGAGGATGTGGGATTGAGTGACAACTTTGTCATCGCTTTCGTCGCTTGGGATGTCGTGGATGCCATACTGCGCGCGTTATTGGTACACGTTGCGTTCTATAGTAGTTTACTATTTATACTAGGAGTTAAAATGTGGCTGATATATGGCGAGAGCGATTTCCCATGCCCGCTAGACAAGCGCGCTACAAAGGTCGATATGGTACGGGACGACGGAGAGATCACCAGCGGGGTAGCTTAAGAGGAAATCAAGATGTTAAAATGTCGTCTATAAAGGGAGTGAGTGGGTATCAAGGTTTGCACCAGAATTATATATGAAAGAGCGAACTATACAATTTGCCAGGTACTTCTTTTGGTCAGACAAGGTAATAAAGAGAAAGGTGGGCAAGTAAAGCCACCCGAAGTGCGATGATATTGAGAAAGGAGCTGTCGTAGACAGGCGTGGTGGGGTGGGAAGGAAAGCTTGGCTTCCCCACTTCCCCACGATCTCATCCCGGCCTGTACGCAGCTCGCTGACAGGGGTCCGAAAGCCTCAAGCAAGTCACTGACTTTCTCAACTTCGAACTCTCTCGGTAAGGGAGGCCCGAATACAAGACTACATGCATATCGGTGTAGCCGGATGCTGATTAGTGAAGCCTAATTCAAAGCGTGTTGGTATGTATATATTGTAGTGATAAATAATAAATTCTGATTGTAACGAGGAAAGTATTGCAAAATTCCCAAGAAAAAAAAAGGAAAATTGTAGACTGGCCAACGAGGGAATCGAACCCTCGGTGCCTAACGATGCAGAGTAAGGATGCTAACGCTAAGTAATGATATTTTGCTTCGCTAGACCGACGTACCAACTCGGCCTCTGGACTCTGTGGCTAATATTTATTATATACCATCGTCCAACACTCTTATCCGGTATTGTCGTATATAAGGCTTACATAGGGCTTGTGCCAGCCCGGCCAAAAATGATTGATAAGCTTTATGTGTTCCAGAGCGCATTATAACAGGCACGGTGCTTAGTATTTCCTATATCAATATTTCCCCTATAGCAGGACAAGGACAAGCTCAGCCGTATATTACATTACGCCGTATCACCCTGTACTATGTATAAACACTCGGAAGCTACAATAAAGCTAATGGTAGACCCTCCAAGCTTTATCACACGTTACATTTTATTTTTGAAATAGCAGTTCGGTATACTGATGATACAGAATTATTCGTTCAAATATAATCATATCACATCTAGTAATCTACCCTGCTCATTAGTGCTATCACCAGGACTAACTACATGGACAACACTTAACCCAGGCCATCATGCCCTATATTCTCATTTATCATTATCCAGTTGGGGAACATACTGCTCTACTATAAACCGAATATACTATTGGTTATATTAGTTCGTTCTCTATTGTTCTATCTCTGTAATCGTCTTAGCTTACATATTATCGGGAACTGCCTAGGCAGCATGTCCAGTATATAACACATTACAATCTAGTACTCTGTCACGTACGACCATAGGATCTGGAAAACGCAGGGTCCCGTCTGCTCCCCCTTAGCTAAGCCAGATACTGCCAAATTAGTAATTGGGTCGGTGACGACCAGTGAATCCTTGGTGTTGTACGTATCTTTTTTTCTTTCTTCTTCCCTTTTATCGGTGATATATTGAACTACGGGCTCAGATGCATAGTTTCAGCCTACGTCGACTTTAAGAAAAGGCTACTGTTATTCTCAAAATTCCGAGTCGCCGCTAGTAACCAGAAAACTAGTTTGCAGAATGCGGCTTATCTTTGTTTTTTTGATGACAATGCCACACCAGGGTAACAACTCCTCATGACAACATGCTCTTTATTGAATTGAGAAGAGTGATGAACAAAGACGGGTATCTGGACGGTATTCTTCCTGGCCACCTCTTTATAGCGATGGTCTATTGCAGCATAATTTAGTACCAGAGAACAAAGATTATTTTGCTATTCTAGTAGACTTTTCTTCTAGCTCAACTGGAAATCCCCAAATTCACGGCTCCTAGAAACCTCATTGAAGATTCCGAGTAAATCCAGCAACATATCATAAATTACCTACGTAGACATCGAAGCAGCACACGATATGGGTATTGTTGGCAATCTTCCTTTGCTTGCGCATTTGATAGCCTACAGCCGTCTCCCTTGGTCTTTCTGGCGACAATGGTTTTTCGCCTATGGGGTCAGACTCTACTTAATTTGGTCTGTGATGAGCTTACTCTTACTAGCTTATCGGTCAGTACACTGAAATCTCCGAGATCTTCCTCTGACGTGTCTTTGAAAGTTTGAGTTGCCTAATCAGCAGATTTCCTACTCTTTTAAAACCCTCTAGTTTTTTCTCACGTCCGTTAAAGTAATCAATCAGTGATTCCTAACTCTAAAGTCATGCATAGGCTCGTAACTAAATCGGCCATTAGCTTCGTTGCTGAACTATATATTACCACGTTCACGGTTGCCCTCGATATCTTCACCTTGGTATTCTTTCCGACGTTCACTATTCCGTTCTTGATCATCATTACAATCTACATTCTTGGGCGTGATTGTGACCCACGCGCTCCTAGGCGCGCTCGTTGAATGTGTTTCGATACGGAGCTACTCACCTTGAATGCGTGTGGGTATACAAATAAAGTTGAGGATTTTCGAATACTGTATTATAAAGTTTACTGGGAAATGGCTTGGATGGGGTTTTCGAATAGAGCGATTCCTACTGTATAATAGGATAGCGAAGTATTCATGCTCCTAATACGTATCACAACTTCTACAATAGAGCACTAAGGCTTGGAACAGCGTCAAGTAATATGTATATTATCTACTTGGGCTGACAGTGTACAGCTACGTATAATTTTACTGACTGTAAAATACCTCCAACTTCGTAATACTCAACGGGCGGGACGAGGTAAATAGTGCCACCCGTGATATTTCTAGATCATATAATAGCTACCCGCACACAATTGCATGCCACGCAAAAGTGCGCCATGTCTCTAAACTTCGAAGGCGAGTAGTCAATCGCTAGGGAACTCTCTAATATCCTGAAACGGCATAGAGAGTAAATAAAGCGTTTGTGTGTTGCTAGAAAGAGCGGCTAGTAGTGAATTCCATGATTCTCACACAACGGATATTCGGAGTAAATCTACACCCTAGATTCTGAGCGAGATCATGTTCCATACGGTCCACTATGAACCCATTCTGCTGGTTTAGGAAAGCTCTATTTATAGCATTTTCGTCAAGTACTCCGAGGCAATCTCGCAGTTCTTGAATCTTAAAATCCCTACCTTATTATTCCCCAGTCAGGACCTACTGGTAGAAAAAGTTTCGAATCCGGTCGCCGATTAAAATAAAACCCTAGTCCGTCGCCCCGGACGATTGCGGACAGATGCGTATTAGGGTGGTAGCATAGTCAGCGCGTATTCTAACCACCAACCACTATCTAGGTACTATGATTTGCAATGAGAAACCGAATGAAAGTATCCCTATATGTAATAATTTAAATTGCATTGAAATTGACGCACCTTTATTATACCATCTAGAGTACAGGGCGTTTTCTTGTATTCGCATATTCCTTTTTTCCCCGACGAACAGCGACTCGAGCAGACTAGCTATACTACTGCATAAGGCAGTCCCGAATTAGTGACCTGGAACGAAATACTTACTACATGAGGTAGTCCCGAACACGAAGATATCAACACTTTCTTTCAACAATGCAGTGCATTGCTAGAATCAAGCTTTTAAATATTTTCAGTCATTGAAATGTAATTAGCTAGTTGGCCATTTATATATCCAGCCCAGTGCCCAAGGTCATTGTTACTGGCGTGAGCACCACCTTGGCTAGCTCCATCCGCCGTTTAGCTTACCCGAATCTAAAGTGTTAAGGGAGAGCGGCGACGCCCCCTGGTCTTGGCAGATGGACTCAGAAGAGACGACGAAGGGCGCTGGCCTGTTGGTTTATATCCTAGCAAGTCTCGTTATTGTCTACGTAGTAGCCGGCGACCTTCCGGGTCTTGGCAGCCGTTACCGCAAGCTACCCCAGGCTCCGGTCGTTGGGGGAAGATTCCCGTTCGAGCCGAGATGGGTGACCCGGTATAGGTTCTATTCTTCGGGATGGGATATTATTAAAAAGGGCAATGAAATCGTACGTCGCGCAGTCGTTTGGGGAGGTAATTAATCGCTACCGGCTGACTAGAAATGGTTGTTGAAGGTCCCCTCTGGTCTCTTTACGGTAGTTAGACCGGAATCCAACATCACTATTATACCGAGAAAATATGTCGACGAGCTTGCAAATCTTACGGACGACCGCCTCGCATCTAACGAGGCAATTGTGAATGTTGGTGGTTCCGTGCGCGTTGTTCGTTTCATACGCTGATAGGCCTGAGTTAGGATATGATGGGCCACTATACGGGTGCACAGATTTTGCTGAGACGTTATCTGGGCCACCATGCTGTCAATACCAAGTTAACGCCACAACTTCATATGCTTGTGGAACACATCCAAGAAGAACTCGAGATTACGGCGAGCGAAGATCCGTTGAATATTACCGGTATGCCATGTTCTTACCTCCATAAGCGGACTATACTCACAGGTATTCCCAGATGAATGGAGTGAGCACAGGCTTTCTTCCTATATATATAGGCTCATGGCGAGGATCACGTCTCGTCTCTTCCTCGGAGTACCTATATGTCGAGACAAACGGTGGCTCCAGCTACAATTAGATCTCGTAATGGCCATCTTTCAAACTATTCTATTGATGCGAAATTTCCCGCGGTTTACACACCCTCTCCTTGGCGCCGTCATCCCGGCACGCAAGCGTCTTAAGAAATGCATGGAGGAATTACACGAATTTCTTGAGCCTCTGATCGAGGAGCGCATGGCAATCGATGCGAAGTATAATTCACGCGGCCAGATGACCTCGGACAAATACGAGAAGCCCAACGACGTGATGCAATGGATGATGGATATTGCAACTGACGATGAGTACACCCCGGATAACCTGGCCAACCGGTTTGTGTATACGATCATGGGATCAATCCGTTCCGTTGTCGAGGTCGTTATGAACTGCATGTACGAACTTGTTGAGAGACCCGAATATATCGAACCTATACGGGAAGAAATGAGACAGGTGTTAGCGGAGGATGGAGGATGGGGCAAGCGGTCGGCCAGCAGAATGCTGAAAACAGACAGCTTTATCAAGGAAATATCGAGGCATTACCCGCCAAGCGCCCGTAAGGACCCTGAAGCATACATCTCACCGATATCCCAAACTAACAATCTACAGTTGCTTTCCGGAGAATCACCAAGCAGAAGATCGTACTACACGACGGCCTCGTTTTACCAAAGGACACTTACATCTGCATTGCCACGACATCTCCGGCGCAAGACGACGTACCGGACCCTTGCGAATTCGATGGCTTCCGGTATTACAAGGAGCGCATGGCACACAAAGTGGGAGCGTCTCGTTACGACTATGCTTCTACAGATAGTACGCATATAGGGTTTGGCCACGGCAGAAATGCCTGCCCGGGCCGGTTTGCCGCCTCCCTCGAGTCCAAGATGCTGCTGGCCCATATCATTCTCCAGTTCGACATCAAACTGCCCCCGAGCAGGACGACGCGGCCCAAGAGCGTCAAGATGATGGATTTCAAGATACAGGATTCTACAGCTACGATAATGATGCGGAAGCTTAAACAGTGATAATAGATTTTGTGTAAAAATAAGAAATTCATTTGGCTAGATTTAGACTGTGTTTCATTGCTAGTCATATATGTTGAAGTTGGCTAAATATTACTACGTCTTTTGTATTCTCCTGAAAATATCTACCCCAGGGTTTGTATTCCTGCTAGCAAGAGGAGTGATCCTCGGGAGCCACGTGCAACCCTGATTGAGAGAGGCATTGTAACCCATTGAGTATTTCATCATGTACATAGTATGGAGGGAAAAAAAACCTTTTCTGGTCTTTGTGTCTGGTCTGTTATTCCGTATAAGGGTTTTCCGGCTTGTTCTACCAGGGCGTATACCAGAGCTTCACGACGGCTTCCAGGGAGAACCCCGATTGATAGAATTCTAGTTCTTGTTCGTTCGTGTGAATCATCCCGGCTAGTGAAATTGAAGCTACCGAATTCCTGTGAGTTTTGAGGTCTACCGGCACCGGCGAATTGATAGCCAAAGCCCCAGGCGGCTATATCATAGTTCAGTATTCAATCCTCTCTATGTATTTCATATTACCCTTCCCCATAAAATTATAAAGATGACGCTCTGTACTTCACAGTGTTTGAGAAATGGTTTATAGAGTGGTGCTGTTTCTTGATTAGCATAGCCCCGGAGTGTGGAATGCAGTGAATCCTCGAGAGTTATGTTCATATATTGTTATCTGAGAGTAAGTCTACACCAACTCCGCGGAGAGCATCCACAGCCCACTTTGGATAATCGGCCTTATCCGAGTATATGTTGGCAAAGAACTGGTGTAAAAAAGCAGGATATTCGTCTGCAATGATAGCATCACGAGCCTCTTTCATAAGATTGAGTTGGTACCATACATTATGTATGGTTAGAAGATGTGCCGCAATTGTCTCCTTTGCTACGTTATGATGAACAAACGCGCGAGTGATGCCCAGCCCTCCTTCGCCTTTTGTACAACAAGCGCAGCCGCAGCCTTCTTCTATTGGGCCAAAATCGTTCGCGTATTCAGAGCTTTTGATCTTAATGACGCCGTGTTTTGTGATAGCGCTGCCAAACCGAGCAGTACGGGTAGGCCAAACACAGTCGAACATGTCAGCGCCTAATGCGACACTCACAACCAAGTCTTCCGGATAGCCGATACCCATGACATACCGAGGTTTCAACTCAGGAAGAAGTTCAGTACATGTCTTGACGACGCGGCAGAAGTCATCTTTTGCTTCACCACCGCTCAACCCACCGATTGCTATCCCTGGAGTATCTCTAGCGACCATCTCTTTGCAACACTCTTTTCGCATCTCGGTGTCTAGGCCACCTTGAATGATACAGAATAGGTTTTGCGTATCGGGATTCTTATGCACGGCGATGCACCGGTCAAGCCATCTGACACTGCGTTCCATGGCTTCTCGCATACGCTTATGATCCGGCGAGGTAGTGACGAGCACATCATCGAGCTGCATAATGATGTCGCTACCAATGGTGTTTTGCAGAGAAATAGAATGCTCTGGTGTTAGAAGCATGGGTGCACCATCATGTGGGCTAAGAAATCTGACACCCTCCTCTGTAATATTGGCAAGAGTTAGGAGACTAACCATCTGGAAACTAGAAATATAATTGGAGTTAATGAGAGATGCTTATATAGTGGCGGGCAGGCCAAGAGGCTAATAGGGGAACTCACCCTCCACTATCTGTTAGAAGGTTGTGGTTCCATCCCTGCAGCTTATGAGCACCACCAACGGCGGCGAGTATTTCTTGACCAGGCTTAAGTCCCAGATGGTAGGTGTTATTGAGACAGAGACGGCAACCGGTCTCTTCTAACTGTTCTGGAGTTAAACCCTTTAGCGACGCCTGGGTCGCAACGGGCATGAATATGGGCAACTGCACGGGGCCATGAGGAAGAGTCAAAACAGAAGCTCGGGCCCTTGTTGTCTAGGAAAACTTATTAGTATTCTTGTAATAGTAACATTTTATTTTAGCTGAAAAGCGACCTACCGAACAACGACCAACAAGATCGAAGGTGAGAGCAGCAGACGAGGCAGAGGCTATAGTGCTCGCCATCCTCCTAAACATGACAGCCTTACGGCGCCAACATGAGATAACGGGAAGACTGATATTAGTACGACTTTTATTCGCAATCGAGCTCAGAATATGAACAGATTCTGGTCTGTTGAGGTGAACCTTGATTGGTTGATTGGTTGATCGGAGTCGATTCTCATGTTATGATAAGAACGATCCCTTCATATCGGCACGAGTCGCCAAGACCAAGTGAGTTTGCTTTGGGCTGAGTGAGTCGTTGCCGGTTTGCCATGTGCCACCAGCTGGAGTAAATAACGACGTGTGAGTGGTCTGTGCATGGCAGATTTTACGTTTGTAGTAATCCGCTACTTGTGACTTACATGTACGTATGTATATACGTACCTACCTAGGTACTTAGACTACGCCTAGTCTGGGCACTGCCCGGTGCTCGTGCTAAGAAGCTAAGAAGAGCCATAATCATAATAATAAGCTTGCTTTTTCATTTTCATGCGCAAACAATTGCTTGTTCAAATTCGAGTCCCTCACCTTGTCGTGTGCTTCTCTACTAGTGGGGGAACACGGAGCTTTAGCCGGACCCAGACCACGCAGGGGCCTGGCTAGGAACCGGGCGTCTGACCTTTTTCTTCACGATTTGTTAGGAAAGGCGGGATTCTTCGGGCGTGAAAATCATCTCCAGCTTAAATTATTATTGGTAACATGTTTCGGCCCCAAAAAAAGTCGTACGATGTTGACTGCAAAACGAAAATGCTTCTGGTTTATTACTGGACCAACTCCACACCTTGGACCGACTTGAGGTTTGGGTGACGTTTTGCCTAAGGTCAACCACCGTATCCCTTGCTAACAAAATATTCTCCCTCTCCCTCGTTAAAAACTCAGCTACGCCTCGCGTCATACTAGCTAGGCAAACTGCACACACCCTACTAAGTCGTCATACCCCAACGCGGGCCAGCACAATGCTACTTGTCTGCATGAACATATCATATTAACTACAACCTCAACCACCTCCCCAAACCCACCCGTAGGACAGCTCTCAAGAGCTCGGCTGTCGTTGCTCACGTTCCGACATTATCCATATCTTGTGTGTATGCCCTCATTCACAAACCATGGAACATCCCGGCTGCCTCTTATAATGCCTAGCCCGATGGAGCGAGTCTAAGTTGGGCTTGATATCCTAATATGGGATGCCCTCCACAGGAATTGTCAATGTGACAAGAAATGACTGCAACCCTATGAGTGCTAGTAGACAAGGACTTGTCAAACTTTTTTTCTTCTAGAAGGGTGCGATATGTGATGGCTGCCCAATTCTGCCATACGGCCTTGGATCCTTCTTATATACCTATGTTTACCGTCTCGGGCTGGTGAAGTCGCCTTCTGAACAATACGAATACTCTTCCATCATCACACCGAGATTCCTCCGTCGACCATGTCGTCCCCTCCGCCATTCACATTCTTCGCTCGATTACCTACAGAGCTGAGGCTTCAGATTTGGAGGTCATCATGTCATCGGCGAGTTGTCGATGTTTATTATGACTCGAAAAAATGTCGCTGTATCACGACGGCAACAGTCCCTGCCGTTCTCCAGACTTGTCACGAGTCTCGCTGTGAAGCACTGCGAATCTATAAAAGGTCCTTCGGCACCGTGTCTCACGAGCCGAGAATATACTTTAACCGCGACATCGACACGTTGTACATACCACGGCCCTCATTCATGGGCTATGATGATTCCTCAAGATCCTTCGCTGACTTGATTCGAGATGCTGATTACATTGTCCATCTTGCAATTGATTACGTCCCTCCTTCCATCAAGCGGCCTTGGGAGACCTACAACAAATATATCCTCATTCAAAGTTTCCCCCTTTTACAGGAGGTATTCCTGGTCACCGAGACCACAGCAGCCTCATCCGATGAATATCACGACGGCGAATTAGACTTGGAAGACCCTACCCGGGATGCACCAAGCGTGAATCGATTGCTAGAGGATGTGAAGTCATCATTCTACTACGAAGTTGGGGGACAGTCCGGAATGTCAGACAGGGATACCTCTATGGAGCCACTACACCTACCTCCCTTGATATTGAAAGCGAAAACCTGGACGCACTAGGATGATAACCGCACGTGTGACCTATTTGCACTGCTTACGCCGAGCCTCCGACTTTCTGCACAAGACCATTTCACCTCTAAAATACTATCCTCTCGGTGGACACACTACACGATAGTGAGCGACATAACCACTACTCAGGGGGATTTCCGCGGATAGCGTCGGCCTTTCGGTGCTCGTCCTTGTTGTAACAACTTTTAATCCAAAGATAATAATAACGCCCAACGGCATAGATAATATAATTGGAATGGGGACCGATGGGAAGATCACATCACTCGTCTAAATGAGCAACCATTGTCCTGTAGAGTTTCTAACAAGACAGCTTATCGCTTAGCGTTGGTTGATGCCTCTAGATTACGACGCATTCCATAGATAAAAATCATAAAACCATAGGAAAACGATGAAATAAACTATAGATCTTAAAAAAATCATGGACTTGTTCTGTCATACGTGATGCGAAATAAAGTTTACCAGTATATTCCCGAGGTGCCGACTAGAGAATATGCTGGTGGCATATAGTTGTGTAGCGAAGACCACATCAAATCATTCACGAATAGATGCTGATTTGTGCTACTCTCTAGGACCATGATTTTCTAAGTAGAGAGTACTCATCAATGAAACCCCAATCCAGAATTATTGTTACCCGCAGTAATATCACACTTCTGACTACTTCCAATGGCCTATAGAAGTAAAGATTAAACATGAACAATGAGCACAGATGCCTGCTCCTCCTTAACAAACATACTACTAGATTTCTGCCTTGCATAAGTTAGATAGGACAAAGGTTCGTCAGGACGAATTCTTATTTCTAAGAGATGGATATGTATGCTTGTCTCATGAGGGCCTTGAAATCTCATAGGTAGCCTGAAGCCATATTCTTTCTACTAACTATATAGATGCCGATGCATATAAATAGGGAGGTGCTGCTGTTATATGGCCATAGAGCAGGCGGAAATTCCATAGGATACCGAAACCCACTCCAAGATGCATTATGAGCCCGGAATCAAGGACGGCATGCCACCTACTTCGCCTGGACAGGAGAATCCTCCAAAGAATCGCAACTCTCGGCGAGGTCCAAGGAGGTATCATCGTAATCGTGGCAAGTTTCCTAGGCGTCATAACTCCCATACTCACACTCGCCATGTGCGTAAAAATCCCTGGCAACCGACCAGAGCCATTGAATTGGGTCTATATCCGCGACCATTCGATGAATTGCACACCGAGCGAGTATATCTACTCAACGCACTGCAAATGCGAGATCGCGAAGCGCTTGAGTTATTTCGACGACTATCTGATGTAGAGGAGTATATTAATCGACTGCGTCATCAACACCAGCAGGATAATGAGCATCGAGAAGTGAACCCCAAAGTGAAGGTGAGAGTCGACGGTGTCCCGGTGAATGAGATAAGCGACAAAGGAAGAAGAGAAGAAGCCGAGAAGGAGGCATGGACGCTCCGAAATGCTCGTCGCCAGCGTCGTTGGCTTCGTAAACATATCAGGCGCATTGTGAATGCGGAGCGTGAGATTTTGATGCGTCTTAGCGAGTTGTATGTTGAGATCCAGTGTCGAGAGCGCTGGTGCCAGGTCGGGCGGGAGCGGGCTGCCTTTGAACCTGGAGACCCAACCGGATTCGAATACCCTCCACACCAACAGTCGTATTGGGACCGGTACCCAGATTGGACACTCCTATACCCAAATATGTACCCATATCAGCCCTATCCGGGTATCAATGCCGGATGTGACGGTTATCCCCCGTCATCTCCACATCCCGTTGTTTTGGAGCACGGATTCGGTGGTTACGGAGATTATGGCCGGGATTCTACGTTTCCAGCTCAAACAAATGGATCGATCGAGGCGCGTGGAAACTGGAATAATGATGTGTGGCGACCCGAATCATATCAAGTTGGCGGAGGTGAGCATGCTCGGTTGCTGATGATGCGCCCTATGAACGTACACTAACTTGAGATGTGGCGGGGATAAGGTCATACACAGGAAGTGGAGAGAAGGCCGATGGGCGAGAATATGAGAGACCGCATTGATAGAGATTGGCGATTGGATTCCATGACTCGGGTGAAAATGAGACGGTGGAGTTTTCCTTTTGTGAGCTACGAGGTAAGCAATCTCGGGACATATTCTTGTTCTGGTTGTCTTCGAGAGTACGATAGCTCTTGCTCAAGCCATATCCGTGACTTGAGGGCTTTCCTCTGGCTCCTATGCCCACTTGAGATGCCGACTACTAACTGTGAATATTGTAGTGGACAAAGGAGGATACGGAGAGCGGCGAGGCTAGAAGCCTGTAGGTTACTGTGTCCATGATAGGCAACTGCTACTAAGATCGGTGGGAAGGCTCTAGGATAGAACTCTCATTACATGAAATGGTTTGAACCCTATTGACGTCTAGCATTTTACCCTTCGATAATTCGTCATATCTCGATCGGGCTGAGTTCATAAGTGTGATCCGTCACAGATAGTATTAGGCAAATTCACCAAATTTCCCATCATCAAAGCCTAGATTTGCTGCGGATAGCCGCTTCGCTCTTGAGCTCGTTGAGGGAGGAGGAGGTGGTGGTGGAAGCATGCCTCCCCCTTTAGATGCCGTAGTAGACGGAGGTGGGGGTAGGGAAAAGGAAGAGAGACTTGAGCCGGATGTTTCTGCTTCTTCGGTCTGGTGTCTGCGCCTTCCGAATCTTGCTGGCAGATTAACTGTGATCGTCTCTCCCTCCTTTAAACTAAGGTCACGCTTCTCAGTACTATCTTTCCTTTCCACTGCGGGCCTCTTGCCCGGTAGACCGCCCTGCACCCATCCCAGCGTCTTCTGGGCTTCCTGTAGAGATACGCTGAAGTCGAATGCATCGCTTCTCTCCTCGAGACCAATGCCTAGCGTCGCCTTCCTACCTGCCTCATCTTGAACGCGTAGAGCGAAGAACCGTGAGCTATCAGAGGCGGGCTCGACGACTGCTGCTGCTGTGTAAGGGGCTGCGGCAAACAATTGGCCGTTGCGCTGGTCTTCCAGAACGATGTCCGCCTTTACCTTCTCCTCACCGGAGGTCTGTGTGATGGCTGTCTCGAGTACTCGGAGTCGCGCAGTAAAAATCTGACGCTTGTTCCCATCGGCGGTCCACTAGGTGTAGTGGGTTAGTCATCACTGCCCAGCTTGTCTGATCTTCTCTCGTTGCAGATAGATAGACGCTTGTCGAGCCTTTACAAGATGGAGAAAAGTCACATCAAGCAGCAGTAGCAGCTACGTCAACATAGGAAGAGCCGAACTGGAGAAATGCGATGATGAGACTGGGATCTACCTGAGGTAGGTACTTACTGATGCCGCGACATGACCCTTACCAGGTGTCATGGGTGGGATATTGTAGACATAGACGGCGCCGACGATGAATAACACTCGCTGAATAGCATCCGGCGGTAAAGGTTGGCCAGTGGCCGGGTCAATCGACTCCATCTTGTTCTCTGTGGACCGACTGAGTGACTGAGTGGCTGAGTGATTGACGGAGCGGCGATATTTGATGAACAAAGAATGAGTAGAAAGCTGGGATATTTGTTGAATAAGGCTAGAAATAGAAAGTATATACCACTACTACGTTTGAGAAGCTCAGCCCAGTTCGATGACCATCATTTCCCATCTACGCCATAATACACGCAGAATATCACATAGTGCAGCTATAAGATAGGACGGTGTGTAGCATAATCGACTTTTAATTGGAGGGGCAGTTCGTTTTAGGTACCTACCTCCTCTTCTGGCCATCTTAGGTAGCGCGGGCAGAAGCGCGGGGACGTCAATGGCCTAGATAGAGTGGACCCTCTCAATGGGACCGCCGCTCCTACCTCAAGAGGTAATAAGGGAACCGCACTACTAGATGCACTACTAGATAGTAGGTTAGTGGAAGAGTTCAGTATGCATGCTTAGGGTAGCAGTTGTGAATAAAGTATTACCTACCTACCTATTCCAGACTTGATTGAGGCATGTACTGTTGTTAGTGTACGTGTGGTGCTATAAAGTAGAAGTAGAAGTAGAAGTAGAAGTTGAAGTAGACCAAGCTACTTGCATAGGTAGTAAGTACTTAATTGACAGTGCTCAGCACTCTCCTAACTAGCCTATATCCCCTACAACGGAGTTATCACTAATGCTGTAAGGCGGGCCTTCTTATTTAAATTTACTTATCAGGTCCAAGGCACTCTTACCTAGGCAGCGGTTTAGGTTCGAGTTTAGTGAGGTTATATACAGCATGCTCGATTTACTGCAGTAGTTGTGTAGCGTTGGAGACAACCCTGAGGATAGCAATTAGACTTAGCTGATGATTGATTATGTGGGGATCGTGGCGGTGCTGCCATCTAGGACTGTAGTAGGTAACTAGTAATGTGGGTCACGGTACCATGCAAAGCTACGGTATAGCTGTACTAGCCTATGTATATCTGGTATCTCTCCTACTATCTAGATCTTGTGGCTTGACTGGCCGAATTCAAGTCGCGCGGCTCCATCGAAAATTATCTGCATCAAGCTCACTCTCCCAGAAGCCTACTTCACGTTCAAGCTCGCCCTTGAGCGTCTGCTTCTGGCCCCAACATCCACAATGGCGGCTCGGAGCGTGTCTCCAGGGGCCGCGCTCCTTAGATCATCTCGTATGTTCTCAATACCGGCTCCGATACCTGCTTCCCCTGGTGATTATTCCTCGGCAACAAAACATCAGTCCACGACTGCGACAATTCCTTACCCAACTCACTTGACCATCACAACACCGTCGACCTCTCGAATCAATGGTGATTGGGGGTTCAAGAGGCCGTTGCCTCTAAAGACCACTACGAAACAAACGTTTCCCCTCGTGCGCGTACGACAGATGGATTCGACCGAGCACATCACCGATTTTCAGTCTGCGTCGGACCATACGTTGACCCTCAAGAAATTCCAAGAACTTAACCTGCCTATTTCCGTGCCAGAGCGTGATATGAATGGGGGCAACCCCGCCGCTGTCCACCCGAGATCTGTGTTCGAGGAGGATGGAGACGTCACAGCGATGGAGCCTGGCCAAGCCGCGTCCCTTGAAAGTAAGCGATGGAAGTTCAAGGGTCCTTGGCTTGCTGGTATGACTGATGGCGAGTTCAAAAAGTGGCTGGAAAAGAACGTGCGGGCTAAACGAGCTGAGTTCCATGTTTATCTGAGGGAAGTATACGCCAAGGAGCTCACGGAGGAGCATACGAGTCAGGCGATCCGAGACCATCTGCCTATACCACCAGAAGTCAAGGCCGCTGATATTACGGAATCCCAATTCATGGATCACTTGAGGGATATTCGTCAGGATCGCTTGGTCTTGTACCGACGTGTTAGCCGGTTCCTTGACCTCGCACCTCTCTGCACGGATCCGCAGTTTCTCAGCACTATGAAAGTCAACCGGCCTCAAGAGTTCGATAAGGAGAGTCCGTATGGCGTGAAAGGGCCACCAATTACACATCCTTCTGCTGGTCTCTCATACTTGCGAACCCCCCATTTCATAGACAACCATCCCATCTATGGGCCTCAAAAGTACCATCCCGTGGTTAAGGCTAGGGTTCTAAAGCCCAGGAGCTCTAATTTTGGCGTTCACGACCCGGTAATTGGTGTTGCGGGCTTCGTGGTCGATCGCCCTACTTACCAGAAGAACCTTTCAAGTGCGGTTGCATCCACCCCAAGAGGGAGGTCGCTTTTACACCTCGACTTGGCGAATCGTGGTGGCGCGAAGATCTATTACAAACTTGATGCAGCGACTATTGATTCTAACGGAAGGCTTCGTATCAGTATCTCAGATCCCGCAAACCCAGTCAATGAATTGGTGGTAAAGGAGATGCTGGGAGAGGACGATGTAAAAAACGACCTATACATGGAAGCGATTCGGGGCGCGTCTTCTAACGAGATACCTCGCAACCCAAGAACCTTGCATAATCGTCACAGAAATACTCATATTTATGGAAGTAAGGAAAGCTATGGCTTGTATAAAGTCTAAAGCCTGGGACTATATGCGGCGGCTGCCACGGCCTATATTCGTATACGTCCATTCTGGTCCCCCGAGGATGGACTGATGGAACGATGTATTTTGGCTACTTGGAACTACTTGTATTATTGAATATGTAACAAAATATATCGTAGCCAATGCCATTGTTTCTCGCCGCTAGGCAAATTGCAAGCCGTCTGTCACACGGTCAAGTAGCCCCTTGACACACCGTCGAACTATTTCTTAACCATCTGTATTAGCTGTAGACATATGTCATTGGTGTTACAACTGCCACACTATCTGCCAGTTGCGAGCTAAGGCGTGACAGCTGTCGCTAAGTGGTATATAACTGGGAGCATGTGGGTACTGTTAGAGCTGCCCTAGGACCCCGCAATAAATTTTACCGAAGATCTCCCCACACAAAGGTTCTCGATATCCAACTCCAATAATTCTCCTCGTGAACCGTCCTCGTCCTCCGATCAACCTCCAAAGTCTTATCACCCTGTCTAACCGCCAAATCCCCAACAGCAAACTGTCAAGATGGGTCGCGTTCGCACGAAGACAGTCAAGAAGTCCGCTAAGGGCATAATCGAAAGATTCTACCCTCGGTTGACCCTCGACTTCGATACCAACAAGCGAGTTTGCGACGAGATTGCCATTATCTCTTCGCGCAGACTCCGAAACAAGATTGCCGGCTATGTCACTCACTTGTAGGTTCAAGGTGGATGATATTTTACAAGCCAGCTACTAATTGCTATCACTACTCGTAGGATGAAGCGTATCCAGCGTGGTCCTGTCCGCGGTATCTCCTTCAAGCTGCAAGAAGAGGAGAGAGAACGTAAGGATCAGTACGTTCCCGAAGTCTCTGCTCTCGACTTCACCCAGAACACCGAGAGCGGCCAGCTCGATGTCGATGGCGAGACCAAGGACCTACTCAAGCACCTCGGCGTATGTACCCTATCTCCCCTCCTCGTACTGGGATTATTTTCTAACATTTTGCCTTTTTCAGTTCGACACCATCCCCGTCAACGTTGTCCCCGTTGTTCAGCAGCAGACCGCCGAACGACCCCGCCGATTCGGCGACCGCGCCCCTCGATAAATGTACATTGTGGGAATGGATGGTTAGGACGGTTCGGGAGATTTACATTTGGGCTCATCACGGTTGCACGGCGTCTAAATGGATGATACAACCTGCATTAGGTCTACAAAAAGAACAAAACGATTATCTCAACAATGGTGTCCCTGACTCTTCAGCTTTATGCTGGATGACGATGGTCGATGGCCAAATTTCGTTCCGTACGGAGCAGCGTGACAGCGTGTCTACATGGGCCTCAGCATTATTATACGCGCAGCTCAATTGCTATTCGACCGACATCTTCAAAAGTCCACAGACACACCTACGCACATGCCGATATGGAGTGTCGTCACAAGGACCGACGAATGATTATACCTGAACTGACAAACTCATATTTACTCCTTGGTGGGTATCTCTAATGACAAGCCTAAACGTCCCGTGATGCGTAGTGAAGTTGATTTGTAAACCCCGACATTGTATTATTGATCCGATATGGTCTCTTTCACATCCGTACTCTTGTTCTCTTGGCTCACCGTCTCGGGATTTGGGTCGAAAGTAGACTTGTAACCTTCGGTTACCAAATGAGCCTGACCATCAGTATCTAATGACGGAGCTGCCGGTGCTATTTTTACGGATTTCTCCCTGATGGTCAGTTTGATGGAGCGTTTCGATGTTTTGCCGTTCTCCGTGCTGTCCCCTCTCTCCAAAGCAAGGTCTCGTGCATTCTGAGCCGTTTTTTCTAGCGCCTCAATCTTCAAATTCTCGGCTTGCTTTGTAGCGTCCGCGGCGGCAGCGGCATCTATATCTTCCTCTAATAAATCAATATGTATTGAAGCGATGCCCGCACGTTCCCACGCTGCCGTTTCGTTTAGCTGCACCTTGACGTACATGGCCCGCTTGGCACACTTCTGTGAGCACCACTTCTCGAGTTCCCGGGTCGGGACGATATTGAAGTCTTTGCGGCCGAAGTTGACAAGTTTGAATGTGCCGCCGCCTGATATCCGGGACCGTGGATTGGGGCACAGCGTGTAGCCACAAAGCCCATTGGAATTGCGCTCCTCGATCAAATCGTCGTAGTCGCCTGGTTGGTATAGACGGACTAGATTCTTAAAGGATTCGACATCGGCGGGGGCGGGGTTAGAGGCATTGTAGGGAGAGTCGCGGGTACTAGGGAACTTGGATAGCTCTATTAAGGAGTCTGAGATCTGGTCCTCGATCTCGCGGCGCGAGTGGATGATGCGCGCATGCTTGATGGCGACCTCGCGAGGGTCGGGCGTAGGCTGTTCGGCAGAAGTTGAGGGGAGATTGCCCTTGTTTTTCAATATGCCCTTGGGTTTGTTGGGCTGCTTCGACATTTTATAACTCGCGCGCGGTATGATTAGGATTTGATTTATTTAGAAAGGAATATTTGCCGGAACTCGGGAACGAAAATAGGCGTGGCGGGTGTACAGATTGAGCTTGTATAGAAACCTTGAATAGTTGCTGATTGGAGGGGAAGTTATTGCCTAGATTGGACGGGTGGATTACCTAATTAATATAAGGTATACTGTAGCATGACGCCACAGCTAGCATGTTATGCCCGGGCACTGACTTAATATGGTTGGTTACTGCAGTGTGCGATAGAAGTGGCGTCACTAAAAACGATGAAAGTACGAAAGTACAATCTGCCTCTGCCCATCGCAGTACTTACCTAACCACTACAACCTCGTTACCAACGAGATAATAATATCATGAACATACACCATCATTCCACCATTGCCATCTACTATTAGACGTTGTAATATGAACTAGACCCTATACTACAGTGCATATACAGACAGTAGTACGGTTCATTCAATTACGACGCTGCAGCCCTCGTGCTTATAAACTGCCTGCCTAGACCTAGGTATCTGCCTAGACTGCCTACTTACATAGTAGACCTTCTTATGCTTAAATAGGGCTGCCTGCAAACCCCAAGGCATTACACTATTCATATTAGGCACTGTAGGTTTAACACCCCTCCCCCCTTTCGATCAAACGAGTCAAGCCTGTGTCTGTCGTTCTGTGCTAGGTAAGATCTCCTCCCCCAAAAGGGACCCCAAAGTTACAGTGTCCTTGCCCCCCCCCCTCCCCGTCCAGTCCCCCGTCCACCACCCCGGCAGAAACGGCTGTCACACATTCATGCGCTGACGTCGGCCTGCCTGGCTTGCCTGGCTAGCTGTGAGCTTTCACAGGCTAGTTCACCTAGTCCAATTGCTCAGCCTCAAGCGTCCCATCCCAAGTTTGAGCGTCGCGATCATCATTTCAACTCATCCCCTCCGCATTGTATCAAATCCCATTCTTGTCAACGCCCTAAACCTTAATCATTTGCACTTAGGAACACACCCCTTTACATACATAGGCCCCGTCGCCTTCGGATCGACACTCTGTGCGACAGATATTCCATCCTGTATTGAGCTCAAAACTTCCCGTGTCATCTTATAGTCGGCAGCGTGCGACGCCCAGACACAATGGCTGCTGTGCCGTTCAAAGTCAAGGCTGTCTTTGAGTATGCGTCGGGCCACGAAGACGACCTCCCTTTTCATGTTGGCCAGATAATTACAGTCACTAGTGAAGAGGACGCTGAATGGTACGGCGGCGAGTATGTTGACGATACGGGTGTGACGCAGGAGGGTATTTTTCCCCGAAATTTCGTCGAGAAGTTCGAACCTACTGCGCCGCCGCGTCCAATTCGAACACGAAAGAGGGACGTAGAGCCCGCCTCTCCTGCTCCTGCTGCTCCGGCCGCTCCTCTTTCTCCTCCGGCCGCTGCCGTCGCCCCCCCTGAAGAAAAAGTTGACGAGATGCCCGTAGAGACACCGCCGGGAGATGTCAACGAGACATCTGCACCCATACTTGAAGCGCCACCAGTTGACCAATCTCCTCCACCTGAAGCGCCCTCTATTCCTGCTGCCAACCCACCTGAGATCACGCCTGTGCCAGCGCCTGCCCCTATTGAGTCTAAAGATGTTGATACAGTTGGCTCTTCGAGCGTTGATGCTCCTCCACAACCGAAATCTCCGCCCCCAGCCCAATCTTGTTCTCCGCCAGCCGTAACTCAAAAGCCGACCGGTAACTCGTTTAAAGATCGCATCGCAGCTTTCAACAAGCCTGCCGCTCCGCCGATAGCTCCATTCAAGCCTAGTGGACTTGGTTCCGGCTCTTCTGGCTTCATCAAGAAGCCATTCGTTGCGCCACCACCAAGCAGGCACGCTTACGTTCCTCCACCGCGAGATGCTCCTGTTACGAGGATTTATCGTAGGGAGGAGGATCCTGCGATGAAAGAAACACAGGCAGAATCTGTTGATACTGCTGAGAAGCCCCGGCCTATTCCCATCATGAGCTCCGATCCCCAAGACGAGGATCAGCCCAAGCCCACCACGCTAAAAGAGAGAATCGCACTCCTCCAAAAACAGCAGGCAGAGGCTGCTCAGCGACTTGCAGGGGCCGCCGCGAAGAAGGAAAAGCCCGCGCGGCCACCGAAAAAGCGCCTCGAGAGTAACGGTCCGCAAGAAACAACCGCGGTGGATCAAACGGTAGAAACAACGCCTCCGGTAGATCGTAAGGATTCGGTCGAAATTACCAGTAAGAACTCCATGGATGAGTCACAGTCTGCGAGGCCATCTTTAAATATTCCTCGCACCTCCACCGATCCTATTGAGAATGATGGAAACGAAGCAGACATGTCTGGAGCTGGTGATACTACGGAAGGTCAGGAAGATCTCACCGGGCATGACGATAGTGATGAGAAACTTAAACCTATTTCGCGTGAGAGTACCGCGCCTAGGGAGCAAGTCGCCGACGAAGGTGAAGAAGAGGAAGAGGACGACGTAGACCCAGAAGTCAGACGTAAAGAAGAGCTCCGTGCGCGCATGGCAAAGATGAGCGGCGGTATGGGCATGGCTGGTATGTTTGGTCCGCCAGGTATGATGGGTTTAGGAGGTAGTCTTCCTGCAAAGAAGCCTAAACCTCCCGTTCCCGAGCGGCGTTCTAGTGGGATGTCCGACGGGCCGTCTTCTCCGAGAGCGGTGGCACCCCCGATACCCACGATGATGGCACTTCCGGGTATGAGCAAGCAGAAGGAACCAGAAGATATTCCTGAGCCCGACTTAAAGCAAGATCCGGTCGAAGAAGAGACTGCTACAGCCCCGATAAGCGATAGCATAAGCTCGGAGCCTGACTGTAAGTTTATGCTTAACCATATACTTAATCTTGTGACGACTTGTACACTGACACAACAAGCAACATCTCAAACGGCTGATGTACCACCACCAATTCCCGTAGGACGCCCAGCACCACCTCCCATACCCGCAGAGTGTAAGTCCTCAAAATATTCTACTGAACATACCGTCCGCTAAGACGTGTCACTAGCCCGGCCTCCGCCCCCTCCTCCTCCCCCGCCAGCTGCTATTATGTTACCTAGCGGCGGCTCAGAGTCCGATGATGAATTATCTGAGAGTACTTCGAAACCGCTTGAGACCCCTAAGGCTGAAACCTCTCCGACAAGCCGTGGTCCGCCTCCAGTACCTATGGCATCACCTCCCCTGCCTATGTCGCCTCGCTTTTCAAGTGGGAATCGTAACTCATACTTGGGGGAGGAGACGTCCCCATCTTCTCCAGGCTTCTCTCCGCCGCAGAATAAAAGGAATAGTCGGCCGCCACCTCCAGTTCCTGGTGTTGCTCCTCCTGCACCGACGCAGACGAGACCACCGCCACCTCTCCCTCCTAGTACCACTCTTAGTCGTGCTTCCACTGCTGACGAGCTAACTGGAGTACCGATAGCTCCCGGCCGGCGAGACAATGGTGATGAAGAAGAAGTGACGGAGTACGAAGGCGATTATGATACTGATATCGCATCTTCCGCACACCATAAGGATGCACTGAAGGCTCATGCAAGGGGGCCAAGCTTTGATGATAACTCTTCTGTGCGCTCTCCAGCTCTTGAATTTTCATCTCCAGTTCCACCTCTAGCCCCAAGTAGCATCGCTCCTAGAGCCGGCCCGCCTCCAATTCCCACTCCACTTGCTCCAAATTTCAGGACTTCGGTAGATATCCCTCGGGCTGGTCCACCCCCAATCCCTAATCAACCTGCTCCGCGCTCAAGGGCATCGGTGGATATTCCTCGAGCTGCCCCTCCCCCTCCGCCTAAGCCGACTGTGTATAAATATGATGATGATGACGATTACGACCCCTACAACTACAATGCCATACAGACACCTCCCATGCCATCTCAAAGTGCACTCACGCACGAAGAGGCGGAAGGGTTTGTGCCATATCAAGCCCCCCCTCTGCCATCATCCACAGATCGTCGAGCACCCCCCTTAACGCCAACTGGGCCGAGAGCACCTCTCCGAAAGTCAACAGATATTCTTAGGCCATCTATTGGAAAACGATCGATAGATGCAGGTCGTCACTCTGTTTCTCTAGAAACCGGGTTTATGGCAAATGAAGTTGATCTCTCTGCCCACACTCAATGGTGGCTCTCGCGTCACGGAGTCCCGCTTATGTTTCAGGGGCGAAAGGATATCCACACAGAGAGTACTGAGTCGAAATCAAGTGAAGACGGACGGGTATTTACGACGAAGGAAGTCATAATCCTATTCCAGGACTACTCGCAAACCATTATCACTGTTCGGTTTGACCCTAAGGATCCTTCCCAAACTGAAATGGACCAAAGACACGAACCTCCTCCTCGAACCTTGCGACAAGATGAATTAGAAGAGGCATACGAGAAATTTGGGCGGCGACTTGCTCACTCCGTTGCCTCGAAGAAAGACTCGGTCGTTGGTGATGGAACGCCGCACGCCCTCGTGCACGAGCTTCTTCGGCCCCTTAATGAAGCCCTAATGCCCGTCGGTACTCGTGCATACGGTGCGGTAGTCTACACCAACTTGGCCAACGCGGCAACGCAGTTGAATGATGAGATTAGACCAGGTGATATTCTTTCCATACGCAACGCTAAATTTCAAGGAAAGCATGGGCCAATGCACGCTAAATACACGATGGAAGTTGGTAAACCAGACCACGTTGCAATTGTCGCTGAATGGGACGGAACCAAAAAGAAATTGCGCGCATGGGAACAGGGCCGAGAGAACAGGAAAGTCAAACTGGGGAGCTACAAGTTAGAAGACTTGAGGAGTGGTGAGGTCAAGATCTGGCGAGTGATGCCGCGGACCTGGATTGGCTGGGCTCCAAAGGACTAGGATTCTCAAATCATGCCAGTCTATGACTCTGTGTGGCCCGTTTTACTCCTCGTGGATGCGGATGGAAGCATCAGCACTGAGAGGAGTAGTCTCAGCAGAGATAGCTTCGAGCTGCGCAAGTCTAGCCCTTGCAGATAGTAACGGGGTGGCGGACGGACCCACGGGAGGATCATGATGTGATACATATCGAGAAGTAATAGTTCCTTATAGCTTATTGTACTATCGGCGCGGACGAAAGAAATGGAATGGCTATGAGTACCACCTCACGGCGGCTAGACGCGATATTATTAAGATAGTTATACTTATGATCTATGGTATGCGAGATATGAGAAAATTTACTAACCTAATGAGCGCAGTAATATTATATTTATACGGAATAGTTAGCTCTAGGAACACTTAGTCCTGTAGGCATAAATTACTTCGACTTCACGGAATGGCAGGGCTCACTGCTATCTAGACATTCGGGAGTGTGCCAAAACCATATTCTGCACTGCCATAGATGCGCAGCGCCTCATCAAGGGCAGTCTAATATGGGAATGTTAAGTATCTATGTTGAACAGATAGCTTGAAACCGAAATCCCCATTTTCTAAGCTCAGCCCGTGAAAGAGAGAAGAAAATCTAATAGCCTCTACAGAGATGATGCATAAGTATATATCTACGTTATATGTTCACATGGCAAGCTTGCAAGCAGATATAGGTTAACTACTCTCAAGATCTTTCCTAATGTAGTATACAAGTTAAAAGTGTACTCAACAAAAGATGCTTCGTTGTGGCGTGGTATGTTCGGTTAGTGTAGGTTCGGTGATGATTATGTGTTTGCTGAGTGCTTCTCCAGGGAAGCCACTACACTGTCACCTTTCGGTTACAGGGTCGGCATTTGCTTTACCGATTCCTTCTGATTTGACCTTGGGAATATCCTTTTTGCGGTCAATTACGGACTTGAGGACATGAAGCTTTTCCTCGGTAATCTTTATTGCTTCTTCAACCTCCCTCTCGCTCATGCGCTCCTCTTGCAGCTTCTCTTCCATCGTTCGGGGCTCAGTTACTCGTTTGCGGATGGGCGCTTCACCTTCCTTCATCCTGTGAAGACCAACTCTTTCTTCCATCCAATCCCATAGCTCGCTTTCCTCCCGTCTCCATATCTCTTCATATGCCACAGCACGATCAGGGTAGTTAGAAAACGCCACGCCTCGTCCGTAGCCGATGCTTCTCTGTTGACCATTGAAACCGAAGCCGAACCATGTCGAAACTAGCAGTCCGACAAGGAGACCGTACACTACATTGCCGGTCATGACCGGTTTAAGGATGTCAAAAACTGGCCCTAAAATGCCATGCAGGGGTTCAAATAGACCCCAATCACGAGTTTTAGGAGACGTTAAGTCGGCTGGTCCTCTGAGAGAGTCCTTAGAAGCGCGGTTCAGCTTGCCCTTCGCCTTTTTCTTCTTGCCTCTAACTGTACCATTGAGAGTAGCGGCACGGGCTCGAGAGGACACAGCATTCTTCACACTAGCACACAACTCTTTCCATGTCTGTGCCTGGCCATCTTTGGAACCTTTCTCAATGGCGCCTGTTGATGGTTAGCTAGCTAGTCGGCTGAAAATTCAACAAAAACAGAGAAACTCTTACCCTTCAGCCAACTCTTACCAGTCCACTCAATGGTACAGTTAATCGTTACGCGAGTCGAGTTGTTTTCCGCCCAAAAGAGACAATACTTGGTTTTGACACTAAAGAGATTCCCGTTTGGTACATCAGGTGTTTGTGTAGTGACCAGTACATTGATCGCTTTCTCCAAGTCGATATTTTCGATTGTCTCGGTAACGATGCATTTAGTTTGCTTCGGCCCCAATGCAGCGTATAAAGGCTTGATGTACGAGTAAACCCGACTCTTATTGTCCTGAGTCAATCCCTTCTTGTCCTCCATCTGTAGATCAGTACATTTCTGCTCGGTGGTGAGCCATTTTGACATCCATGCAACGGATGCAGGTCCGAAAATGAAGTTGTAAACTTTGCCTAAAGGAGCGGCGATGATATCATCTCCAATTGCTACTTCGAAATGGCCATCTGAATCGCCACATTCAGTCGGCCCATGAGTAGCAGGCCCTGGGAAATCAACGATACCTGGCGATGGTGTGGCATCGGGCTTGTCCACGGCGCCTCCGTTGAGCGCCATAGCGCCAGATACTTTTCTCGACACGGCCTTCTCCCCGCTAGCCTCAACGAGGCCTGATTCTGTCGGCTGAGTCTCTACTGGGATATCTTCATCTTCCAAGTCCTCATCATACACATCCTCGTCATCCTCACTGTCATCATCTTCAGAGGCGGAACCGCTCTGGCTTTCAGGAGCGCCTTCTCCGGCGTCAACTTTCTCGGTTTTGTCGCCACCTGTCTCATCGAGTGAGACGCCATTGAGTGAGCTACGTAGAGTCGGATGACCAAGTTTCCAGATGTTGACTATCAAATCATAAGTAGAATCACGACTTGTGAAACTTGCGAAGACATGCTTCGCGTGTAATGTCGATATCATAAGGCCATTTTTGAAAACCAGGGCTGTGCTCCTTTTCTCTACTGATACGATTTCGTCGAAACTCATCACCAGCGTTGTGACCCATCCCAAGATATTACTGCTGAAGCAGATATGCCCTTCAGATACATAGAGTCTGCCATGAGCTAGAATCTCCCGCTGCAAGGCACAGCTGTAGTCTTCAATAAGATAGTCATCGTCTGGAACACTTTTGAATAGGACGTGGAAGTCTCGATTGCGTTTCTTACTCGCGACAGCAAACCCTGTAAGCTTAGGGGCGCTACCAGCTGCCGTGGGGTGAGCTACCGAAGCATTGGCTGCGGCGATGGCAGCACCGATAGTGGTTCCAGTGCCGCCCGTACCACCTGTACTACCACGCTTGCGTCTCTTCGTCTTAGAGATAGCACTCCTTATGCTAGAACTACGTTGAACGCCGGCCCCACCCTCATAGACACTAGTCGGTGGCGTGGTATTGGCATAATCGTATAGGGATCTTGGTCGGTCCACACTCAGGTCATCAGTTGGGCCATCGCCATTAGCGGGTGTGGTTTCGGGGTCAACTGGTGCCGATTCTAAGCGTGTCCGAGGCTCGGTGGCTGACTTGGCAAACCTTGAAGCTATAGGAGTAGGAGTTGTGCTTGCGGCTTCCTGGAAACCTAGTTGACTGAGGCTCAGATCACCCATGCCCAAAGTTTTAACAGCAGGTTCCTTGCCGCTCATGTTCGAATCCTTCAGTTCCTCTGCAGGTGATTCAACTTCGACCCTATCGTCGCTGGCAGCCTGGATTTCCTTTGATGCATTCGATTTTGGCCTATTCCCTCCCGGATTTATACTGGTATTTGTGATGGTGGTACTCAAGGTAGTAGCAGCGTTCTGGGCCGCAGACAACATGCTGGAGAAGAACCCTGCACCTGGCGTCGGCGGAACGACGTTCTCAGGTGTGGGGGTCAGGGGAGCAGATACAATATTAGAAAGTTTGCTCGGGCCAATGCTCGTTGCTGAACCTGATCTCGCTCTCCTATGCGATATCATGTTCCCTGACGGCGACACAACCACATTGGGATTACTGAAGGAGGAGTTTCTACTTTTCGAGGGAGATAACTCGACTGGGGTCGGGGGAGTATTGACGATCGCCGGACCTGGGGGGTTCGAAGATGGGGGAGTACGTGGGCGGACTAATATTTCAAGGGGTGGTTGGCTTTTGCGCCTCCGACGTGATCCTTGAAGTGCTAGATCAGGTTCATGTACATTGGGCTGCGAAGCAACCGCGGAGCCTGGCCGAGAATCTAGGCCAACTGAGGTTTCCTGGCTCTGGCGATCGTCGTTTTGGCTCCCGGAGTTCGATGTGGCATTCGTTCCCTTCTTACCTCTGAAAGCGTCCTTAATTCTACCAGCGGGCGATCTCGAGCGGCGAGAGGACGAGTCGGACGGAGGATATAGGCCGGTTTTACTAGTCAACGACGGACGAGGATTCTCGTGGGACTGGTCGCTAGCGGCAGAGAAGGATGTTGATCGCGAGAGACTCTCAAGAGTCTCTTGCTGGTCCAGAGTGTGGACCTCGGGAAGATGGCTTGCCTGAATGATGGGCGACGAAGTTGTTAAATGACCGATCTGTGACGGATGAGTTGAGGGCACAGCAGGCCGCCTAGATGGGTGAATTAGAATATTGGCCCCAAGGATATCCTTACTCCAGTGCTAAGAATGTGAAATGAGAATGATGCATGCACATGCAAACCAAGACGGAGTAAACTTCGAGGCTAATTGGAAGAAAACAGTATGATACAGAGGCGGTGATGTTGGATCATTGAATGAACATATGCATGTAGAGAGGGGATGGCATAAGGCTAGGCAGCTACTTAGGTAGCTCCGTAGCTAGGTAGCCAAGCCTGGTGTCAAGAACGGGATGACGGCACTGGACGGGGTTTGATTTGGAGTTTACGAAGGAGGCGCAAGCTGACGACAAGAAAGATGGATCCTAGTCCACATCAGAGACCAAACTAGTCCCGAGATGCTAAGAATAGTGTGGTCCTAGGAGATGGAATACGCGGAACAATACGAGGTGGGATAGGTCTGTAATGATGATGAGTCCAAAAGGGAATAGATGGAAGAAAATACGAATGAGAGAGAGATGGCAACAATTATAATGAGTACAGCGCCGCTTCTATCGTGATGATAGTTTGTACTGTATCTGTAGCCAGCTCGACAGATTGATTCACCGATGACAAGAGTGGGTGGGTGTGTACCTATGTAATGCATCATGATATCCTTTTAGGTAACGCATGCTGCGTCAAGTAGTACATTATGCATATCATGCCATTGGGTGTGACGATGACGATGACAGTAGCAAGCATGAAATAGGCGTAAACACATAAAACCTTGAAAAGGAACATACAGTGAGTGTAGAAAGAAAGTAAATAACTTACGATTCATGTTCTGAGCCCCGCGTAGTATCGAAGTCGGTTCTAGCGCTGTCTGCCGCGATATCCTCAACGTCATTACTCTCCCCGTCCGTGTCCCTGTCCCCGGCCAGTTCGTTAGACTGCGTTGTCGTTAACAGGGAGCCGCTCTCGTGGGTGCCCCCAGGGCTGCGTCCGCGGGGATCTTCCTCGTTCTCGGTGCTCACTAATGACCCGAAGTTTTCGTTTGACGGCTTTTTCCAACGACCTCTGACGGTAAGCTTTTTAGGAATGAGCTTGACAGTGGTCCTTTTGCCGGCACCGTTGCCAGTGCCAGTGCCAGCGGCATCCATCATGACTCAGTGCTGGCGGTGGCTGACATGCATGCACCCCGAATGTGGGAGATTTTGAATCAGATGCAGGATCGCGTTGGATTGAAGTCAAGGATACCTTATGGTACACAGCTAGGATTCCAAAACAAGATATTCGAGGAACATGGAGAGGGAGAAAACAAAAAGAAAGGCTTTCAAAGACAGAGACGGGGAACAGGAACCAATGGCGTGTCAATCGCTTGTGCAAGTATCTAACCTACTATCCAGCAATCGCTACGATGGTGTCGTCATGAGGCGGCAAAAGATGTAAGTAATTGCATATGGGATGTATAGATTCCAAACGTCCAAACAGGGTATGATAGCAGGCCACTTGCAATTGCGCTCTCGCGTACTGTACAGCAATTAGGTTGTTGAAGTTGGAATTCTAGCTTTGATGAGAGAAAAAGGATAGGAATGTGTGTAGATTGAAGGAAAGATGGCGGGCTCACATATCAATGACGATGATGGCAGATTGTCTGATTGTCTGATTCGGAAACGCTCGGTCTGCGCTTCAAATTGACGATGGGTTTCTAAAGTACAAGGTACCTTAGCTTCAGCAGCCCCTGAGCCCCTGAGAGCCCCTAGGAGCCCCTAGAAAGCCCCTAGAAAGCTTAGATAACTGTTCTGGATGCCTGACAGTCAGATCCATGGGTTCCTGTACAGTAGGTACCTACTATAGGTATGTAACTACATGTACCTCATCTAAGTACAAAAGGCGGAGTTGGATTAACGACATAGTACTACACTAGATAGTGTAGGTACCTCCCATTCATTTACCTTCTTGGGGTACCGTAGGCATGTAGTACTACCGACTGCAACTGTTCTTGCATCATGCCAAAAGAAAAAGCCACAACTCATATTCAGCAACATACTTACTATTTCAATCCCACCTCAGTCAAGCCAACTTGAAAAATCCCTCCCATAAAGATATGCACATGCGCTCACATTTCATACAACATTTGTACAGTTGTACATATTCGCGGTTTCTATCCCGGCCTTATCCCTCTACCGTATCGGGTATCTGATTACCCCACCTACTTTAACACTTCGTTGAAGAAACATTCGACAGACCTACAGAATGGAGTCGTCGCCACTGATCAAGGTATAGTTCCATCGTTTTTACTTGTTTCATTCGATAGCCACCGGCCCTAAAGGTACAAGACAAACTAACCCAGTAACAGGCCCATGATCATGCGAGGGCCGCGTCCACCGCAACCCATACCTCAGAGACTACAGTCGCCATCAACGAGCACACGAGAGCTGCCGGCGAGTTTGCCAATGCTGCCAAGGACACTACTTCAGTCGAGGCTTTGCGAACCCTCAAGTTGCTCGAGCAACATCATCGCAGACTATCCGAGCTACTCCAGGCTCCATTAAAGCCACCGTCATCACAAGTTTCCGCCGAGGCCGATTCCCAAGAAGACGAGAAAGAAGAGGCCCATTCAGCTGCCGACCCTACGACAATTTCAGCAAAATCGTCACTGAATGAGAAGGGCGTGCCGCCCAAGCCAACACTTTTGAAGCAACCCAAATATCCCGCGCGAGACCTAGGCGCTTCTATCGCCAGTAACTTGGCCTCTGCCCGCGGCATCCGTTCCAAATATCGATCACAGCCGCTTAGCCCCAGCGTCTCCAACACCGAGGCGCCGGGAAGTTTGGAAGGGGCGTCGAAGAAAGTCGCATCACGGTCTAGAATGCAAGATATGCTCGACAACTCTGATAAAACGAGTGCCCTACCCTCTCCCGATCGAAATGCTGGGATAGTCGAAGATTCGTCTTCAAGGGGAGTATCGGATTCGTCAGCCGCGTCGAACGACGAGGGATTCTCTAGGTTCTATAGCGCCTTCGGAAGTATCATCAACAAGATTTCAGCTCCACTCGCCTTTGCTGGACTCCCATTAATTAGCGAAGAACAATCCGATGAACAAAGTCCACCCCCACCGCCCGAGATAACAACCCAGAAACGAATTAGGGTCAGGCATTCCACCTCCAACTCGACAGAACTAGATATTCAGAAGCTTTATTCGAAGGCAGCCCTTCGTGCTGTTGCTCGAGAAGGACATTCTACGAACGACTCTTTCTATGTGGTCCCCACCAGTGGCCACACAGCCTCCTATGCGAGCATATTAAGCTTTGCTGATAAAGAGAAACGCCGAATGGAGGCGTCAGCTCACGCGACTATGGGAAATCTACCGGAAGAGCCTGACGAAGAGGACTTTGTTGATGCTAGGGAATCTCAAATGACTCATTCGCCAACGCTTAAGAGAAAGGCGGGCAAAGGTAATAACGATAACATAGTTGAGGAGCTTTATCTAGAAAACAAGAGTCTCAAGGATATGATTGACTTACTCAGCAAACGACTCCATGCGTTTGAGTCCATGTCGCAAAATTCTGGTATGAGATTAGCGGAAAGCATGCGCTTAATGCGTCCTGGATCCCCTCTTTCAGCGGCTGCTAAGCCCGGGGTTCCTGAGGAAGTCTTCATGAGAGAGATCAACGAGCTCAAGCAACAAAACCAAGCTTTGGTAAGACAGAACGAAGAGCTCGAGAGGAGTTACACAAAGGCCCGTGCCAATCTTGTACGGTACAGGGAGAAATGGGACCAACTCAAGGCAGGTGCAAAGGCTCGCCGAGCCGGTGGTGCTCAAGGCAATTCTGAAATTGTTGATGAAGGTCTGAGGTCACCACACCTAGCCTGAGCAAGGGCAAGGAGAACTAAGGCGAACTATCCATCCCTCACGCCCGAGGCTTGATCAACGCATTCTTGGAGAATAGTTCTGAGCACTGATGTAGTGGGGGAAAGGAGACGGGAGTGCTTGATACAAAGCCAGATCTCTTAATCCTATGTTTAGCCTATTGTAGACACAGGTTAATGCACTTCGAGTGATGAAACCCAAAGACACTTCTCATCCGTGATACATAACCAGGCTTAGCTAGTAGAACTCTGTACTCTCAATATAAGAAGTGAATCGTATTGATAAATGCGTTGAAACTTACTGCAGACTCAGGAAGGTAGGTTAAGTAGCCTTTCACAGTGAAGGGCTTCAACAGGACGGTAGAAAAGGAATATTAAATAGGAATTAGCCCTATTATGATTCTTAAAGTAGCCGATGCTACACATTTGAACTCCCCAAAAAAAGTTCCCTTCTATTTACATTGCGGTGTCTGATCATTCATTCTCTTCAATGGTAGAATGCTTAGGTAACACTGGAAACTTATGTTAGGGAATTCTCGTTGGATTGTGCTGCCCACATCGGTATGCTATAGTGTAAGAAAGTGTGTACATATTAAACGAGTTTAGGGATTTAAGACAGAGGGAAACCCGTGAACGTAGTGATAGTGACGCGAATTCCTTTCCCGTGGGTTTCGGTACCTATGTTAGTATCATAAAAGGGGGTTGGCGGCAGAGTCTAGGTTACAGTGTCGGCCATTTACGAACCGGAGAAGTGTATAGTCTGTTCACCACTACCGAAGGCATTAGGTAAGGCCATACATGTAGTATGTAGAATACAATACATAGGCACTGTCCGTGTACTATATAATAAGGGGCCCTCCCACCATCTCTCACAGTCTAGGATAGTCAAGCAATCCCATTCATATACCTTCTATTTCAACAATCGCCACAGTTTGGTAGGAGCGGCACTGTCGCCGTGATGGTTTGACTGGCGTCTGATATAATGTGAATCGGTCCTTGCTGTTTCCAGCGATATATACCAAGTTGGCCTCGCTATACGTCAGTTTAACGATAAAGATTTTACTACCTGCAACATTTCCCGGGTCACGGCACCGCTGCTGGCGCAATATACCCTTCTTTAGACAATAATGATGAGCCAACCTAGCAAACGTACTCTACAACGATACCCGGAGCTACGCGAGAGGCTTGTGGAAGAGCTTGGTTACGTATTCTAACTCGTTGCCCACATTGTGGGAAAGAAAATAAATAGCATTAGAAGCCCCCAACGAAATGCCCCCTCTCCGTCCATAGTCTTGGGCGAGGCGTTGCGCCCGGTATGGCACTACTTCAAGGAGCATTCCTACCACTGTGACCTTTCATGCCTAATAATATGGCATTTCACAGATATTCTTATAGTAACATATGACAACGCAAAAAGACACTATTATTGCACTGCCGGCAATAACGGTATACGTATATGATAGAGCGAGGCACATACCTAATTACACCGCGCATGATACTACGATGCTCGGCGAACCCACGAAGAACCAGCGGCGTTCGCGACCACCCTTTACCTTGAAGTAGACGCAATGCCAACTCTATGCTCGTGTGGTTACAGTACCCACAACCTAACGTGTAATTTTTCCGTTATATATTTATATTACGCGTGGGGATTTGGACCCAAGTCCCTGGGTACTCTAAAATAGGCTGGCCTATGATCTTTTTGGCCTTATCCTAGCATAAGCAAGATTTTCCAGCGGTAAAGCTTGTCTCACTCGGAAGGTGATCTAAGGAGATGAGTGCTGCACGTGGGATAGTCCCGAGACTCAGGGGCTATACTTGAGAGTTATCGCCACGATGCCCGAGTGTTGCTTCGTCGACTAACTTTAAGACTGCATAACTACAATAACCACAAACAACTAAGTGTGTGTCGAATAGCCACCGGCGTTTCTATCGGTATACTACACCATTGTAAATATCTAGCTACAATACGTCCGTTAGTTATGGGTATAGAAGCTCAACTGTATCAACTACAGCTCTGCCTGCAAGTTGCTCAGGCGAGCATAGACCATCAAGTTGCTACGGACGAGACTTGGCAATAATTCTCCCTTTTTCTCGAATTATAGTTTGTGTGCAACCATATGAGTGCTATTAAGGTAGTGTCACTGTGTACCTACTTACAGCACTTGACGACACGGATCGCAGGTGCCGTTTGTGTACCTATTTGTCAGGGTTTTTTTCGTCTTGACTCTTAAACTAGCCCGGTCCGATGGTGGTCAAAAGAGTTAGATTCCGAGGGAGTATCGTATGATGTAACCTAAACTGCCACGTGCCATATATTAAAAGGCTGCAGCATAAGTTGACGGCATCGAACGCCGTACACCTAGAGTGGACACGGGCAAGAATGTAAACTCTTGGCGTTGTGACTTTTTACGTAGTACACTAAGGTTAGGTACCTCTTTGAAAAACGTGGTATTTGTAAAGAAATAGTCACCATAGGGTTGGAGGTTCCGTCGATGTCTAGCTCGGGACCCTGGGAGAATGAATTCGACGATATAGTAGGGATAGGAGCGGTATGACGCCGACCCGGATAGGACGAATCCTGGTTCCGTTAAGGTGACTTGCATAAGCACTTATCAAGAACGTTATAGTTTCCCCGTATGGGTCGTTACTTGCTTCCTAAGGTACCTCCTCTCACGCCTATATATCCCATGCATATACATCGCGTGCTCTGCTCAACTGGAGAGGTGGCTTTCAGTCGCGTGGCGCTGCGACTCAACAATATTAGTTTCTAGAGTCACGCTTCGAAGCCCTCATTCTATTGCCATGGATTGCTTCGGAAAGCGGGCCGGAGTCAAGAGCTTACGCGACTATGGGCCTTTTCGCACCCCCCGTTGCAGGATCGGTCCGTCCAACCAGTCGCCAATTCGGGCCGCCCGGAGCCCATCAATCCGAGTGTGATTTTGCTCCGTGAACAAAACGGGCAAGTAACGCCGTCACTAGTTAAAAAAATACGTCGACAATTTTGACCGCCGTATTCCGCCAAGAACCTCTTCCCTTGTTACGGCGCTTAACTCAATGCCCGAAGCAAGAAAACAGCCATCATGAGTGAGCGCCACAGGAGGCTCCCGACGTCGGGAAATATTCCGTAATATCTGCACAAGGATTGGTCAGAAATAAAATGCCGGTTCCCTGTTGATAGACGGGTCCCATGCAACGTCCTCGTTAATGATAATGGATTAGAACTCATGTTAATGGCGTAAGTCTAATCCGGGGAGATTGTGCCGCGTGCCAGTTTCCTGGATTTTGCACGCGCCGACCGGCCGGATTCCTCATTCCTTGTTCACACGATCCGCTACCAGTGAATCTCTAAACGGGCATACCTCGCTAGCTTGGCCGGTGCCTGACAAGGCTTCTACTTCGCTACCATGTTTCCAGGGCCCTTTATTTCCTCCTATGAGCACGTTACCTCATTATTCGGACGCACCAGCATAGGAAAGTGTCGTTGATATGTAAGACCGCGCCATTCACTCCACACGGAGGGGGACCAGGGGCCCTAGTTGATAAAGAGGATGGCCGAAGTCTTAAGCATATAAGTCGTTTATCTAAGGGCTACCTCTTGCTCTTCGTAGCTTTCTTGATCGTCGAGACTTGAAAGCACTGTTGGGCGTGATGGGTCGTTTCGGGTTCCTCGGAGCGCTGCTTTTGGCAGCAAGCTCAAGTTCGTCACTTCTATTGAGCCATTAAGAGAGGCATTGCTAACGACGCGTAGATGTTCAGCTATGTCTTGGACAAACGAGCGCCCCAACTGTCTACACGGATAGCGCAACAGGTATCACATTTGATACATGGATTGTGCCGGACAAGGCCGCAGGTGGTTCTTCCGGGACCTGGGGCGGCATGACTATCGGAGTTGCACTTCCTGAAAATGCTTTGACGACTGACGCGAATGAGTTCATCGGCTACTTGGTCGGTGCCCCCTTGTTTTCCTGTGCGAGTAGCTCCTGTTAACAAATGAGATAGCTATGCCCCTCGAACAGTACGACATTGACAGGATGGTGTGGTATTTCGATGGCAGGTCCTATGACAAACAGCCTGCTTATTATGGCATATCCATATGAAGACGAGGTTTTTACTTCATTCCGGTATGCCACCGGCTATGATAATCCGGAGTTGTACACCGGAGACGCCAAGTTGACACAAATTTCCTCCACGATAACCGAGACATATTACTCTGTCATCTTCCGCTGCCAAAACTGTTTCTCGTGGAATCATGGAGGTGCAACAGGGTCTGTGAAGACAAGTGGAGGGGCTCTGGTATTAGGTTGGTGTAATGCTTTCCCGTCCCCGGGTAACCCGAGTTGCCCCGATGACATTACCATACTCCAGCACGACAATGGTCAGAGTATTTTCGGAGCTGTTTTGGACAGCAACGCAGCGAACCCATCATACACTCAGTGGGCAGCCAAGGCTACGGCTACAGTGACTGGAAGCTGTGGAGGAACGACCACGCCACCCTCAACCACTCCTACTGCCGTTCCCACGGGTATCCCCGTTCCAAGTGATACATATGACTACATCGTCGTGGGTGGAGGAGCCGGTGGTATCCCTATCGCGGATAAGCTTAGCGAAGCTGGCAAGAAGGTCTTGCTCATCGAGAAAGGTCCTCCAAGTTCGGGACGCTGGGGCGGCACCCTTGGCCCCGAATGGACGAAAGGCACGAACCTAACCCGGTTTGATGTGCCCGGTCTGTGCAATGAGATCTGGGAGGATTCTGCCGGTATTTCTTGCACTGACACTGACCAGATGGCGGGTTGTGTGCTCGGTGGAGGTACCGCCATAAACGCAGGATTGTGGTGGAAGGTTAGTACTACAATAATACAATGTCGAATCGCGGCTAATATTGTCCTAGCCCTACCCCCTAGACTGGGACTACAACTTCCCTACTGGTTGGAAGTCGTCGGACATGTCAGGCGCAACATCAAGAGTCTTCTCACGCATTCCCGGTACTGATACACCATCCAAAGATGGCAAGCGCTATCTACAACAAGGCTTCGATGTGCTTTCAGGTGGTCTGGCTTCTGCTGGCTGGAAGAGCGTGGTCGCCAACAATGTTCCAAACCAGAAGAATCACACCTATACGCATACTCCATACATGTTTTCTAATGGAGAGAGAGGAGGGCCTATGGCTACCTATCTTGTGACTGCTAACGCGCGTTCGAACTTCAAGTTATGGACCAACACCGCGGTTAAACGGGTCATCCGAACTGGTGGCCATATTACTGGTGTTGAGGTTGAAGCATACAAGGAGGGAGGATATGCTGGAGTAGTTAACGTCACATCCATTACCGGCCGGGTGATTCTATCAGCAGGCACCTTTGGCTCGGCGAAAATCCTGATGCGAAGTAAGCTCACCCAGATTCGGAATCACAAGGCGTAAATATGCTGACTACAGAAGGTGGTATTGGTCCCCAAGATCAACTAGAGGTGGTGCAGACCTCAACAGACGGGCCTACTATGATCTCGAACAGCTCGTGGATTAAGCTTCCAGTTGGCTACAACTTGAACGACCATGTCAATGTTTGTTACCCCCGACGAGCCTTCCTACATAAGTCATTGCTAATCTAGTATAGACCGATACTGTTATCACACATCCCAACGTTGTTTTCTACGACTTTTACGAAGCTTATGATAACCCCAACACGACCGATGTCAACTTATACTTGAGTGAGTTCGATGACCTAGGATAATCGGAGAGCCAACCAATCTAACCCTCGCCCAAGACCAGAGATCCGGTATCCTCGCCCAAGCCGCGCCGAATATCGGCCCAATGTAAGTTGAGATCAAATAGGCACTCAGTTTCTTGCCTGACTGTTCTAGGTTTTTCGACGAAATCAAGGGTGCAGATGGTATCGTTCGACAACTGGAGTGGACAGCAAGAGTAGAGGGTAGTGGCGGTACTGCAAATGACCGTAAGTTATATGGAAACATTATTCTAGTCTTGTCGCTAACTACCGAAGATGCCATGACTATGAGTCAGTATCTCGGACGGGGAGCTGTGTCAAGAGGTCGCATGACCATTACGAAGGGTCTCACTACCGTCGTGTCTACTGTACCTTACCTGCAAGACAAGAACGATGTACTGGCTGTCATTCAAGGCATCAAGAACCTTCAAGCCGCCCTAAGTGGTGTTTCAGGCCTCACATGGGCATTACCTGCCCCCGGCACAACCGTAGAAGATTTCGTTAATAACGTTGGTCTCACTCCCTTAGTTTCGCGAAATTACTAAGCTAATTCTCTACAGATGGTGGTGTCTTATTCCAACCGGAGGTCTAATCACTGGATCGGTAAGATTTCCTATACCATCTGACAACATAGTCACTTACTAACCCCTCTCAGGTACTAGCAAACTCGGGACTGACGACGGCCGCAACGGCGGAAGTGCCGTTGTGGACGTGAACACCCAAGTATACGGCACCGACAATCTCTTCGTCGTCGACGCAAGTATTTTCCCCGGCCACGTCACGGCTAATCCTTCGGCCTACATCGTGATCGCTTCTGAGCACGCGGCCGAGCGCATCGTCGCATTAACACCGGCAAAGGCTCTAGCACAGTATGCGCAATGCGGCGGACTGAACTACATTGGAAGTTTCCAGTGCGCGGCACCTTACACGTGCAAGTACCAAAACGACTACTACTCACAGGTGAGCACATCCTACATATAACAGACCTTTCAAGGGGCTCTCACTGACTTGATGGATGCATTTAGTGCCTGTAAGCGCTGCTGGAGAGAAAAGCCACACTGTATATACGTCCGTCCGGTATATAGACATAGTAGAGGAGGGTTCATCTTCTCTGCATTAAAGCAAATAAAGTTATCAAAACAAGAATAACGTGTTGCCATGCTGTGCCGATATCTTCGTTCTGCGGCTAATATGGCTATTCGCCCCATGTTACCTTTATTCGTTGACTCGTAAATGAACGACAACGCTGGGCTGATAAGTTTGTGAGTATAACCCATATCGTGTCATAATTTATTTCTAATAGTGCCCGCTAAACTATCATAACTATTAATTAAATCTAACAACACGTCGTGGACATGAAGAGTAGAGTGGGCGAATGAGAAAAAGGGACAAGCAATTCTCGCTCGACGTATAATCCCATACATAGCTAAGCCAGATACCGCAAGATTCTCTATCAAAAAGCAAACAAAGCAGCAAGCTTTTATAAAAAAAAAAATTGGTTGCATCTCTTTGATTAAGCGTGTCATCCTTAGTGCAGGGGCCATGCTACTGGAAGGGAATTAGTACTCGCACGAGGACTCGAACTGGGGAAGAATACGCACATCTTCTCTGTCTAAAGACTTGGTTAGTCAGGGTTTTGAACAGACTGCAGAACTAGGTAGATCTTACATCGTTTCAAATTGACCAAATGCCGAAAGGCGAAAGAGTAGTACACTAAATACAACTATAACCATGACTGCACCGACATTTCGCTGGACTACTAATCATTTAACACTGTGGCAGGCACGGTAAGCCTACACCAGCTATATAGTACATAACCCACGCCCGGTGGATTCCTTTATGAAGTAATCTTGCTTGTGTAGCACTCCGTGTACTGGGAGCTTTTTTTATAGGATGGATGGAGTATTTAAGGTGTAACGCTTGTTCTTCGTTCTTGAGATACTAGGTGCGTATCAAAAGGCTCCTAGCTATAATCCCGGGTCATGAAACCCCGTCTAGATCTATCCAAGGAAAGTATCCGCCTCTATCGAATGCAGAATAAAAATCTCTACCTAGAAAACGCCCCCAAAATGCTCTATATCGCTCTATCTATAAGTCTATGTGTATCTTCACCATCTATCGCCCGAACCAAACAAATAAAATAATACGTGGATGTTAGATGAAAGTAGGAGCACCCATGATGGGGCAATGCGTACCTTTCCGCCGGCTTTATTCTTCAGTTTCAGCCCATAATTACCTGTTTCCCAGGTAATTCCTGCAACCCCCTCACAGCGGCGACCGCAAGTTTCTCATCCAAGGGTACAGCCCTCGACTGCTGTCCAGCGCCATCGAACGCAGCGTGTTCCCTCTGTCGAAGTGCCTCCAGCCTCTCGGCACGACTATTCAAGAAGCTCAGATACGTCTGCCAGCCGACGGCGATGACGCCGCCGAATATGCTCCGGTACTCGAAGGGCACGAACGCAAAGTTGAAGGCCGTGACGGCCGGCCAGAGCTTGCATGAATTGACCCAGCTGACGGGGACGGTATTCACGACCCTTCGCCAGGCCTCAGCGAGATTATCTCCCGAGAGAAGCGCCCTGTCATAACCAGGCATTAGGAATACAATGAAGATTTTGACTCCTTGGGGGAGGTTGGAGCTATAGGGGTTTAAAAATCGCTCTCAAGTGGGGACAAAGAGACTGGATAATACGTACTGCGCCCCGAAGAAGTACACGTTGAACAGCGGCGTGAACAGGACTTGGTTCACGGCAACTTTGACGCCTATCGAGAGTACTCGCGAGGAGTAGTTGAAGGAGCGAGAGAGAAATGTAAACCTGGCGTAATGTCTGTTTAGCAGCGGGATTTCTTAACGTAATCACTGTGAAACCACTCCTCTCCCTCAACCTTGGCCCTTCATTTTCCCATAGTCCTCCATCTCCCAGATCCTATTCATAGACCGATAGACAAGAAAACAGTCTCACTCACCAGATATATCCAGGGATAGCCGCCGAGCCCCCAATAGCCAACGACCTCGCCGTGCGAGCCCAGTCATGCTTTCTTCTCTTTTCCGCACCGTCATTCTCACCCACGCTATTCTCCTTTCCCTTCACGCTATCATCGGCCTTATCCTGGCCTCCGCTGGATATCCACTGGGCGCCGAAGTCAGCGCATAGGTACACGACCAGCGCGCTCGCGACCTGCGTAGCCCACGGGCGCGCACGCTGTGCCCGGGCATACGCCTCGCCCGCGCGCGTCAGCGGACCCAGGCACTGCCAGAACGGCAGAGGTGGGACGACGCTCGGCACGGGGATCGGGTCGTCCGCCCTGCCCTGCTGTCTAATCTGCGGTTCCGAAGGCGCCTTCACCTGGGCCTGGGCTTCACTCTCCGGTGTTGTTTCCGGATTCGGCGGAGACGAGGACGAGGACTGTTGTCGTTGTGGGTTCTGCCGAACGTTCGATCGCTGTGAGGCGCGAGATAGGCCCCGGACCACCTTCAGGTGCGGCCGGACGAGAAGAAGCGCAGGCATCGAGGTAGCCCCTTGACCCGGTCGGGTCGCGTCCGGTTCAACGATCTCCTCCTAATTAGGTACGTATCTGTCGACCCCCCCTGGACTTGGTTTCTGTATCCTCGAGGGCCGAAAGAAATTCGCGAATTAGGGAGATCGTGCGATCATTCTAGAGGAAAAATGTCATGTTGTAAGTCTAGTGGGTGTCCGGCGGATGTCCGACGCGAGATAAAATGAAATGTTTGGGCGCATTCGGCATTATTTTTAGACCAAATTCGGCTGAAGCCGGGCCTATGACCTCATACGTTGTGTTGTGCTGGGGCTATCTCGATGAGCGGGGCTACCCTAGAGATGACCCCTTTCTTTGCTCTAGCTTATTAATTTTGACTTTATACCAACTCAAGGGAAAATAGGCATAGGGGTTAACATAACGTCCTACAGTTAAATTTACTATCAGTATCCCATGATTGATTCTTCCCCCCTGCCAAAATACTGTAAGCTCGGCAATCCTAGTGCTAAAATACATATTTAATCTAAGAAAATTGAACAGTGTCCTCAATCGGGTCCCAGCTCGCCACTAACGTATCCAATCTGTCGCCTAGAGCCAGGAGAAGCACTGTTCAAGTTGGCAGCGAGTAAAGTCTGGCTATCGACTAATTTCTTCTGCTCCTTTAAGCGGGCCGTAAATCGCGAATCGGCTAACTTGTCGAGCCTATCTAGTTCCTCGCGCTCTCGCATGCGAATGCTACTGAGCTGGTTCGCATTGCCGACTCGCTCGCTCCCTATATCTCCCTCCCATTCTAGCAATCGCGCTTGCTTTTGGCTCTCGATAGCGAGATCGACGTCGCCTATGGCACGGATCCGCTCCACGTTTGCCTTTGTCAGTTCCTCTTGATATTGCAAGTCTACATTTTGTTTTGCGCGATGCTGGCGTAGAGCTGCGTTGAAAATGTTTTCTTCGACTTGAGCACGCTCCTGTAGTGCGGCGAGATCCGTACTAAGTGCCCGCTTCTTTCGCGCTTCCTCCAATTCGGCTTGATTAGCCAATATCTCTGCCTGTACCACCGCCAGTTCTTTGTTTCTCTGGATTGCTAAAACATGTCCTTCATTGTCTTCTCGAAGACGGTCGAGGCGAGCTTTGCGCACTTCTTCTTCTCGCTGGATATGAGAAGGCATACCCACACTGTCGTCTGGCTGCGGTCCCGAATTCGCGTAGTACACGTCAGTACATCGATTTGACCGTAGCAGTTTCAAAAGGTCTGCCTTCTTGTCGGAATCCGGTAGCACGCGTTGCAAATACATAGTAGGCGAGAATGTGTACTTCCCATCGCTATACTGGTTGAATGGTTTATTGATGTCTTTCCATAGAGCTGCTCGTAGGAGCACTCTCGTCGTAGCTAGAGGGTCCGCTGACTCAAGCGCAAGTAGAAGAATCGACTTGCCCTCTGACTGGATAGTGATATCAGTACCGCTTTGCAATAGAAATTCAATAGATCTTTCCATCGATTTTTCTTTGGTTGCTGTCATTTGGCCCGAATCAGTAGCGTGTAGGCAAAGCTCCGCAAGTGCGGTACGCCCATCGTGCAAGGGGCTCGGAAAATCTGGGTCATGTCTATACTCCACTAGTACTTGCACTATACTTCGGTCAGTCATTACTATTTTAAACGCGATCCGTGAATGTTTCGAAACTGGGAGGAGCCATCAAGGCATGGCTTGGTCCGGAAGGGAGCCTTGATACACTGAAATCCCGAAATAGAAGGGCTGAAGAAAGTAACTCTGAGGATGACTCACTAGCCTGAATATTCAGCTCTCGCGCAGCATTGTGAAGAGAGCCATCATTTTTCGACGCCCCAGCCGCTAATAGATTTGACATCATGGCAGCGGCTAGGTCACCCCCGATACCTGTCGCCGTGGAGAGCGGTGAATTCCCAAAGGCATCTGTCACATCAACTTCGGCGCCAGCCAGCAATAGTAACCTAGCTACGTCTTGGCGGCGGGCTCGAATGGCCAGCATGAGCGGAGTGACATGAGAGGTAGTAGTCTCAAAATTGACTTTTGCTATGAAAATAGTTAGTAGAGTGATCATAATAGCTGAGGGATTAAGTTTCTTACACCCTCTCTCTATTAGCAGATTAATGATTCCCGTACTAATCTTCTTCTGTGGTTGTACCAATGCCCACATAAGGAGAGTGACTGGTTCGGATTCTTCGAAGTCATCTACAACTCTACAGGTTGTCATCTGGTCATGGTAAAAACCGATGTCCAAAAGGGCCTCTAGAATCTTGATCGATCGTGGATGTTGAGATAGTGCTCGGATGATGACGGGTTCAACACCTGGGTGGTTGGGTATGGCATCTAACTGACTGTTCCCGTCGCGATATTCAGCAAAGAGTGTAATAAACCCATGGACTTCGTCCTCGGTGAGCGGTGCATCAAATATCCTAGAGAATGCTGAATGAAGCGTCTCGTTGTTCGGCCCCTCGCTTAATAGCCTTGTGAGTAGTTCTGCGTTACCCTGGGCTGCCGCAAGCTGCAAGGCTTCACCGTGATTATAATTAACGTCTGCGCCGTATTTTAACAATAGTTCGGCAAAGGCATTCGTAACGGAGTGGTGAGCTGCTGTATGTTGTTTAAGGACGGCGACAAGCGCGGATCCTACTCCGTCTCCTTTAGCTCCTTTTTCAAGAAGGCTTGTGGCAATTTTCAATCCTCGCTCGGAAACCCATGAACTAGGATCACTGAAACGGAAGGCTCTCCTAAATACCAACGATGCATCCTCGCTAGTCACTCGAGACTCGAGTAGTTCATCAAACATGGAGGCAGAAAGGGTTGAGACCGCGTCAATTAGGGTTTGACAATTGTTTGCAACAGGTGATGCCCTGTGGTTTATAACTACAAAACTCGAAGTCAGTTGCTGCGAGCATCTCTTAAGGCACGACTTCAGCGGGAAAGGAGTATAATGGTAAAACGGGAAGAGAATCGCTATAAAGATTGCTTACGGAGGCGGATTAGCCTTTCTTCAGGCTCCTGTTCATTGACAGCCCGATGCAGGGCGGAGTGAACGGCGCTAGGGACCAATTTGCCTGCCCTAAAAAGCCAATCAATGACAGTGAATCGTGTATCTCTGCTGAGATCCCAACATGCATCAAGGCCGCGGACAAGCGTATGCGATGATGGTTTCTTCTGATATATGTCAGCACACCTATATGACGGACCAACCGATTCGACTCACCTGTTGCCCCTTTGTATGCTCACTAATTGCAGCGATGCCGAGGAGGATTTCTAGGTTTCCTAGAAATGCACTCCTAACAGCCTTTTCTACAGCTTCGCCATTGCTATAATCAGGACTCGCACCGTACCCCAGTAATAGCTTCACCAAGTCCTTGCCTTCATCGCCGTATCGAACTGCCGAAACAAGCTGGATATCAATCACTTCGCCCGAAACTCCCATTTGAAGAAGTAGTCCAAAAATATCAGCACGCTTTTTCAGGTTTCCTACCTGCGTGGCCGCCTGAAATCCCCTTTGAAGTGTCCTCTGGGCAACCTCGGTATTCCCCGTAAGTAACATTTTTAACACTTCGACAGCCCCCGATTTGCATGCCTCGATGATGGCCTGCCCGCCTTTATGCTTAACGCTGCCTCCATTTCGGACTAGGATGGTACCGAATTCTATATCTCCATCTGATGCTGCCATAAGTAGTGCATTTGATACCACCTCGCCCGACGCACCGGCTTTGAGCAGATTATTGCAAAATATGGTTCTCGTCTTCTTGTCTTTAGCTTTTGCAGCTTCAGCGAATCCTGTGTTGAGAACATCGGGCGTGAAACTCTTTTTACTAAGTATCAACTCAACAATATCTTGCTTCTCACTCTTAATGGCCTCAACAATGGCCAGGCCATCCGACGTATCAGCGCGCGTAACAAGGGCGTTGATCAGAGGGATGTCGCTAGGGTATTTCTGAATTGCAAAGACGAGTGCTCTGTTGACCTCACCTGAAGGCATGCCGCCGTCTAGAATTTTTTGGGCATAAGTTAATCGATCCATTAGGTCACGAATGCGCAATGCGCAGGGCATAACCCATGCGAGCGTCATGGGTAATGGAGAAGCCGCCAGGAGAATCTCCACGATTTGCATGCTTGATGCTGCAACAGCACAACTAAGCGCCTCCCCGTTGGATGCGTTGACATCGGCTCCGTTGGACAAGAGCAATTTCAGAGAAGCAAAACTCCTTTCTGACGGTGGCGTTTTTAATAGGGTTTGTACCTCTTCGATCAAGAGGCTACTGACTGTATCCTTCGATTTACTTCGGCCCAGAAGCGTCTCGAGCTTATGTGTTTTGATGGTAGACGCTGGGAGTTTCCCGAGACTCCTCAAAGCTCGATCTAGGCTTTCGTCATTAGGCTGTCCAAGCCCGAGAATGAGCTCTAGGATTTCAGGGTCAGAGTGCTGCGCGGCGTGTTCAACTATAGATCCCCCGTTGATGTTAACGTCGACTGTCCCCTGTTGGAGTAAAGCCCTCATGAGTCGCTTGTCGGTAGGCTTTTTAACGACGGCCGCATCTAAGGCTATGGATGCCTCCATGGCACCCCGCGCAACACCCGAGCCAAGCAACATAGTGACGATCTGGAGCCGAGCTGAGCTGTCCGTTACCTCCATGGCCCTTGGTATGGCTCTCGCCACTGTCTGCGCTGTTGGTTTACCCCTGAGCAGCGTTTCTAGTAGTTTGACACTAAGAAATCAGAAGTTAAGAATTAGTAATAGTTCGACTCATTCTCAAAGGCATGGGGTGTAGAGAGTATATTGAAGCAATGAATTCATCGGATCGAGTCATCGGTGACGGATTGCATACTCCCTTTGGGCGATTGCGGCAATAAGACAATGGCCCTCATTAAAATTTATATCAGCATTGTGGTGGAGAAAGAGGGAGATCAACTTCTCGTCGCGGCGGGATGCGTGTTCATTAATCGCGTTCTCAAGGGCGGAATGCACACAAGGGCCCGAAAGCCCTGCTTGCAGGAATAGCTCTGTAAGCTGATATCTTTCAGGGCCGGGGAGGTTCCGCGTGCTTGGATATACTTGAGCAAGCGCAACATGGCTTGGGGGCTTGTGAGTGAGAATGAGTCCTGCGATCGCCACATTCCCTTTTTTGACAGCGACCTGGAGTGCAAGGGCACCTTTATAGTCAGTTGACGCGGTTTCGTATCGCTTTAGGGTAGTGGTTTGCGCAACAAGCAGTTTCACCGCTTCCGTATCCCCGGCTTCGGCTGAATCGATTAATGCTTCGTCAAGACAAGTGCCAGCCGCGCCTTTCTTCAAGAAATCGTGTAGCAAAAACTGACGATCCTCGAATCGAATATCCTTTGGTAGTAGCTCTACACATTCTGATGCGTTTTTGGGACTCATGCTAGCCGTCCCACTCAACATAATTTTAACAAGATCGGTCTTGCCTTTGGAGATAGGTTTTTTTAAGGCGACCGCGTCTTGGTACTCGATCGAGGCGCCGTAAGAGACTAGAAGACGTACCATCTCTAGGAAATAAGTAGCACTTGCGTGAATTAGAGCCTGGGCAACGGGGACACCCTCAGCCCCGGCACAAAGTAAGACTTCGGCCATGGCTAATTTTTCGTTCGGGTTGATATTCTGGTGTCGCATAAGCTGTTCAAATGCCTCGTTTATTCCTGGCTGCTGCGGTGGCCTGTTACCCAACATTAAAGCTAATACTAAGTCTCTACGCCCAAGTCCAATTGCGGACTTGAGCGCCGCGGCTCCGTCATGATTGCCGTCCGCTATCGATTGGCTCAGGTGCATGACAGTATCAAGGCAACCGGCTCTAGTTGCCTCTACCATGGATTGGGAGACCCAGGGCGCTGGTGGCCGTCCCTCAGAGACTAAGATCATGGCAATCAAGTTTGCCTGCCCACCAATTGCACAGGCTTGCCGGAAGGCATCCTGACCATCTGCTGTTTGTGATGCGGAAGCCCCATAACGGATCAATAGCTCGGTAATTGTATCATTCCCGTTCCGCATAGCCACCGGCAATGAGGTATCAAGACTTAGAGCATCGGCAAAGGGCAGCAGAACCTCAACCATTTCTAGCTGCTTATTCTTGACCGCGATCTGGAGGATTTTGCTCCTTTCGGACAAGTCCAGACTTCTCCTTCTGCTAAGCAGGCTTGTGCGGCTCCTTTGAACAAGATTGAGGTTGCCGCCAAGCAGATTGAGCTTTGTAATAAGTGCTTCAGCCACGCCTGGGGAGCCTCGGTTCGTGACGTGAGCTAAAAGAGCATCGTATATTTCTTTATACTCCCACGTTGTCTTCTTGGGCGCGAAGGCTTTTGACAGCCCTCCCTTGAACTGCAGATGTTGAGACGCGGCAGTCCGCTGGCTCTTGAGCAGCTCTTCCGCGACAACAACATCATTTTCTGTGCGGTATGAAGGCGGATATTCTGGCTTGGGTTTCAGTGGTGGGGGAGGTTGTACGAAAAGACCATATTCCTCGCTCAACTGCTGGAGTTGCCTGGGACGGGTATCCTGGAGACTGGGGACTTCCATGGTTTGGCATGGGATAACTAGTAAAAAGTGATAGACGGTACAAAGTGTAAGTATATCGCCAATTACGGGAATTAGTTAGGGTTCAAGCAAAAATGTCGAGATCGCCATATCACGGCATGCAAACGGTGGGTTTGAGGGGCATGTCAGGGTATCCCGTAACTTTACTCTTACGCGGCTAGTCTCAAGGTCGCAGTGACAGGAGAGAGTAATTTGGTGATGATGAGGTACGAGTGTATGTGCACATGTGTATGTGCATGTGTATGTGTACGTGTATGTGTAGCCTGGGTGCCGTGTAGGCGCTTGTGGTAGAGTTAGATCAATGCTAAGGATATGAGGTTACAAACTCGGGCTCGCTATGCTATGGTGGGCTTCTACGAAGAAGGCCAAATATGATACTTGGTGGACATCAAGGACACATGAATTGGGCCGTGCATTCGATGGTAAGGTAGGATTAATAGGATGCAAAAGGCATGTCTACCTAGGATCAAGGAGAGATCAACCTAGAGGGCGGTCGGGAGGTTCAAGGTGCTGAGCCACCTTGACTTTCGGAAATCGGGGTGGGTGGACGGCGTATAGCTTAATACGCGTATGTACCTATACCTTGTAGGTAGATCCTGTAGTGTGCAGATTACAGCTATACTTAAAGTTTCATTAGTTGATATTGGCAATTGAAAATGTTGAATAGCTTAAACTGGTCTAAACAGCAAATGTCGAAAGCATTTCTCATTTCGCACTAGTAGTAGAAGCTCCGACCTGGGTAAAGCTATTTATTCCAGGACTTTAGTCTAGGACCCAGCTACATGTCCCTAGCTTTACTTTACCGAGTTGCCAGACTTAAAGTATGGTACCTACATGTGGTATAAGACACATGCAGGAGACATGGGCAGGTACCATTACCTAGGTGCTACGTTAGTAATACCCGACATTCTACATATGAGAACTTGTACACTACCTAACACAATTCCACACGCATACCTACTAAGATAGGTGAAGGTAGGCATGTGGGGATGTGAAAATTGGCTGCCTAACTCTATACTGCACTATTTTCTCCTGGGTGAAATCCTGCTGCCTTGTGATTCCCTACGATCCACTCCCAATTTTATAGTGCGGGGGCGATATGTGGATAGTCTATAGTACAGTTATGCATCATTTTCTTTCCTGGGATAAATACATTCAGCCCACCACTCTGCAGTGCAAATACAACTACTGAAAGAAGAAGCTGAATAAACCAGCTGCAAGCCTCCGCTGCCGAGCCTGCCTGCCGCGTACGTTGCCGCGCATCCCCCTGTCCATCATCACTTACACGACACTACCTAGCATTGTACGTGAACAGGTTACAGTTCCATAACCATGGTATCGATGTAGATATTTGGTAGATATATACAGCATATTTACACTATCCCCTTTCGTATACGGGAGATTCTAAGGATTTCCCAGGGGTATTTCAATTCGATTTGATCTGACTCTTTATATAACCATTAGTTATATATTTCTAGACAGGTCAGGTAGTTTTGGTTACCCGTGCAGAACCGTGTTACTGGCAATTATGGGGCATCTACCTACGTGCTGCTGCAGTGGCTGCACTGCCAGTTTGAGTGGACCGGGTGTGGATATGCAGGGGAAGTTGTTTATTCTTGCGGGAACAATCCACGGCCACATTGTAGTGTAGCGTCCGTTGGAACATAAACTACGTGTCTAGGTGAGATAGGTGTGTAGCATTCCTAAGTAACGCTCGCTAAAATATAGAAGCTGCGTTAGGGTATAACTATAGCCCCTACAATTTTTTCTATACTCGTCTTCCCTGATTAGATCGTGGACTTTGAAGATAAAAAAACCGATAATGAGTCTTTCCGGCATTGTATAACTTGTTCTTCCTTTTATTTTACGAGGTCTTGGCCTTGAGGGCATTTAGTAGCTCCGCCGGAGGCTCTTGTCGGTAGCCCTTGGGGTTGTTTGATACCCACTGCCAAAGGTCCTCGCATGCCTTCTCCATGGTGAGCTCTGTCTTCCAGTTGAGCTCTACATTTGCTCTTGTTGGGTTGGCTGTGAGATCTAAAACGTCGCCTTGCCGCCGAGGTACAACTTCATAGGGAAGATCGCGTCCTACGACCTTGCTGAAGGCCTTGATGATCTCAAAGACCGTGCTTCCACGGCCAGAGCCTAGATTCCACGCCTTCACACCTGGCCTGTGCTCTCGGAGGTTATTTAGCGCGACGAGGTGGCCGCGGGCAAGGTCGACAACGTGAATGTAGTCCCGAATAGCGGTTCCATCGCGAGAGGGATAATCTTGTTCTGCGTGAGTATTCGCCCGTTCTCTGCGTTTACGAAGTCTTGAACTTACCATCGCCAAATACCAAGAGCTTAGGCCGATCACCAGTGGCTACCTTGCCAAGTAGAGGAAGCAGATTGTAGGGGACGCCCTGGGGATCCTCTCCCATGATTCCGCTAGGATGAGCACCGCAAGGATTGAAATAACGAAGGTTGGCACCGTTCCATTGCTCGAAAGGCTTTCCAACTTTTTGGGCGTTCTGACGTTCCGCAGAAATGAAGTCTTCAATAATGCTCTCGACGGTGGACTTTGTCCTTCCGTATGTGTTCGTCGGGCCGATTGGACAGTGCTCGGGGATAGGAATCATATTCTCGAAACGGGTCGCATCGCCATAAACAGTGGCTGAGGACGAGAAGACAATATTGGTAACATTGTGCTTCTTCATAGAGGTGAGAAGAGAAATAGTACCCCCAACGTTGACTCGATAGTATTCAAGGGGGATTTCAGCAGATTCTCCAACGGCCTAGGCTCGAATTTTGTCAGATAAATAAGCGTATGGAGATAGCGATAGAACTTGCCTTGAGGGCTGCGAAGTGGATGACACTGTCGATGGCTGGATGGGCTGCAAAGACCTTGTCTAGCTCCTCTTGTTCGGTCAAGTCGACTTTATGGAAGGCAGGGCGCTTGCCGCAGATCAGCTCAATGCGATCGAGAGCAACCTCAGAGGAATTGTAAAGGTTGTCGACAATGACGACATCGTAGCCCGCCTCGAGAAGGGCTAACGATGTGAAAGAGCCGATGTAGCCCGTGCCACTATCTCAATTGTCAAATTAGCTAACTCGCCGACAGCCATAAATCTAGATGCAATTCTATACGAGTGCGCGCACACAAACACACAATACGAATACAAATACTCTTAGAAAGAATTAAGACTCACCCTGTGACGAGAATAGTTCCTACAGGCATCTTGACTGTTGTAAAATATGGGTTGAGTAATAGTTGTAATAATTCCTGAGGGGTGAAGAGCTAGCAATGTGAAAAGAAAGGGGATAGAAGACGACTTGAAGCCAGGTTACGGGTTACGTGAGAAAGATGCAGCGGTCAAGCTTGGATGGTTTGTCGGATGCACATAATTTGAGGAGTTCCAATGACCTGCCCCTCTACCCCTCTGCCCCTCCATAGTTCATAGGCAGGTATCCACTACGATGCCCCTCGTTATCCCGTGTTACTGCCCATGTTTCAGGTTTCGGAGCTGGAGGCTGTCCGTGATCAGCCCAGTGAACTTGTTTGATTGGCTACCGGATACTTCGAGTACCTAGGTAGTTAGTAAGACCCCACTTATCCTAGCGGTTGAGATAGAGATCTACAGTAGTACACTATGAGAGCACTACAACAGGGAGTCTTACGTAGGTAACTTCTTAAAAAGTGATCCAATCTCACTACGAGAAAGAAAGGAAAAAGCATGTAAGCGGTAACACATATAAGAAACTAAATAGGTAGCCATTCTGATAGAGTTGATTGGTATTTAGGTAATTAGGTGCTACATCACAACTGCCGATCTTGCTTCACACTAGTATTTGAGCACTGCCTCCCATTGTATGAGATCATTTACACTAAGGTCACTTACATAGGTAGCCATCCCCACAATCAATGCGCCAATTTTTATGATGTGTGGTACATGATGCATGTAATTCAGGTCCTTCTGTATACCTAGGTACCTAGGTAGGTATGAGGTAGGGTTGGCACACTTCCATACACACCAAAAGAATCACTGGATAGGAAGGCCAATAACCATAGACTGCGTATACATAGTTAAATTTTTGTTGTAGAATATTGAAATACGTATGCTCTGGAATGCATAACTAGTACTACCTGGAGTGTAGTATATTACACCCAAGTACCTACCTACATGTAGGCATGTGACTAGGTAATGCATCTCAACGACTGGGTGGCGGTGCGTGGCGTGGCGGTGTTTGGTGCCGCTAATTTTGGCAGCTGAAGCTGGGGGTCATCTATCCCCACCCTAGCAAGCGACGACGCGTTTGAATGTACCTTAGGTAAGTAGCTACCCAGCTATATCTTAGATTCCTCATCCCAAGTAGTACTAGTATACCTACGATACATATACATACAGTACTAGGTAGTAGGTATGGACCATCTTCACAACCTACCTCCTTGGGTTTTCAGTCGTGGAACGCTAATATCTTGAGACATAGACGCATTCGACATTCTTGTCTTTCCTTTGCGCCTTTGACCCAGGTAACCAGCTAAGACAAAGCCACCAGTTACAGCACGATACTACTACTACATCCGAGCCACCATTTATTGTTTCTGCACCCATGTCACCAAACCAATCTCGGAAAAGGAAAGTCTCGCATATCTGTTCCGAGTCACTATCTGTCGGCTTTGTGTCCTTACTGCCGGACGCGGTTAACCCCCGTTGAGATTGTTGATTACCTACCCGTCACGACAAAGGCACTGCTATCTGAGACTAGACGCTTGCAGTGCCACAAACTCACATCTCGTCTATGTCTAGTCCGCCTAACCAAAACTATTCATCTACTCTTCTGGCAAACAACTCTACATTGCCAACACAACTTCTGTTCCATTTGCACGACTTTTGAATTCACTGCTGTGTGGGCATCGATAGCTCGACTCACTGATTAGGCACTTCGTTTGTCTTCATCCATGTGCCGACCTAATATCCTCTGAGAGGTCTGGTTGAGCCTGAAGATACGGTACGATATTTACTTCTTCACCTAGTTAATAATTATTGGCCGGACCGCGCGACGCTCATACTCAGCTGCGCTGCTCCAAATCATTTATGTCTCGGAGAAAATTGCGGTACTAGGAGCGGATACCTTTTTTTAATCTGATTGACTTATAGCTAGAGTTGTCTATAGTTCTTTATGATTCGCTAACGAGTACCTTTAGGCACAAAAGTCTGCGGACCTAGGAAAACTTCATCGGGGCTCGATAAGAGAATTGTTTACTCATCATGCCACCTAAGACAAAGAAGAAAGGTTCGGACTCAAGTCCCAAGAAGGGGCCTGGCCCAAATCCAAATTTGCCCAGCCTATTCCCTACTCATGACGGATCTTATGGCATCAATACGCTCATCAACAATACTGCAGATGCGAAGAAAGGCCAGAAATCGACTGTGGGTAATGAAAGTGAGCAAGCAGACGACAAGAAATGGGCGACATCTATGAAAAACAAGGCCAAAAAGTACGGAATGAATGGCAATTTGAAAAAGGCGATCGATGAAAGTCACGAAGAAGTAGAGAAGGAGGAGGAATATCAAGGACAGAACTCTTTCGGTTCCTCTAGTTCCTCCAACAAACCCCCCGCTTCTAGCTTTTCTAAGCCTTCCAATTCCTCTACTTCCGCCCATGTCTCCTCTTTTAACCCTTTGGGTTCCGGTTTGGGTTCCGGTTATAGTTCTTACGGAACCTCTACTACTTCTAGAACCTCTAATTCTAAGCCTACCGAACCTTCAGAGCCTCCAGATGATTGTGGCTTTATCCCCGAGCTTCTTCCCCATGTTCCTAAGTACACCCCGAATAATCTACCCTTTCCAGAGGAATACGATACTCCGCCCCAGCCTCCATACAAGCCAGTAGAAATACTCTCTGCTGACCCATATGGATATGGTGTCCATCAACCAATATCGCCACCATCTGAAAACATTCCTTTTTATGGAATGCCGCAAGGAGAGGGCTCGAAGCAGCCGATATCGCCCGCACGCCCTAATACCTCGAGAAGCTTCAACTATGAGGGTGGATTATTTTCCAACGCGGGAGTCCAGGCCCCTAGCCAGCCTACTACAGGTCTTTTCGGTGGTGCTCCCGCGCAACCTGGGGCACCAGGACCGTTCGGTTACACGGGAATGTTTAACACAGGTGTGCAGCCTTCGACCCAGCCTCCTGCCCAACCTACTGTCCTACATTCTCCTAGCTATAGCTCTACTTCCACTTCTGCTAGTGCGTATCCCTCCGTCAAAAGCACATCTTCGGGAGGACATTCTAGCACACAAGGCCAGCCTATCACACAGGGACAGCCCAGCACACAGGGACAGCCTAGTACACAAGGACAGCCTATACCGGCCGTACAATTTCCTTACGTAGCGAACGTACCCAAAGCACCCAAAGCACCCAAAACACCTAAAGTACCTAAAGCACCTAAAGCACCCAAAGTACCAGCACTAGCTTCTAACACAGTAAAAACACTTTTACAGACACCACTGATACAGACACCACAGGTACCGACACTATTGGGACAGACACAAAAGGTACAGAAACCACAGGTACAGACACTACTGGGACAGGCCATTGCGCAACCGTCCACAGCTAATGTGTCAAACGCTACGGGAGGGCAAAACAAACCATCGAATAACAAATCAAAAACTGAAAAAAAAAAAAAGAGTAGATGGATACGTCCATCGTCAGGTTTCATCATCCCACCGTTGATCTTGTTTTTGGCTACGGGTTTAGCATTGTGGTTCTCACTTCGGTCAACACCAGTACCGAATTTGTCCAACGACAGTGACGCAGGTGTCCCTCCTGCGAGCCTCCCTCCCACAAAATCTAGATTCGGCACGCTATGGAAATCAATATCGGGCCTTTTGCCAAAAGTTCCGGAAATATCTCAAAGCTCTTCCAGTCTCAGCGTCATTGATACCGACGAACTTATGGCGGACCTGAAGAAAGAGATGCCAGAATCGATATGGGTACAGAAGGACAAAGCTGGAAAAACCAAGATCTCGGAAGATTTTTGGCATGCGATGAAAGAGAGAATTCAGCAGGACAACGATATTCTCAGTCTAAGAAATTCAGATATATCTGAAGCCCACTGGCGTGCTATTGAGTCTCGACTCCAAACCGCATCGACAAATAGTATAGAGCCTCTTGTTGAAAAGAAAGTTTCTCAATCCTGGGATAAATGGCTCAAGCAGAATGACCAGGCTCTCAAGAAACTCTCAACAGGGGTAACATTGACGAAAGACGATTTTATGAAATTGTTCCAACAGGAGATTGTGTCCTACGATAGCGAAATCCGCCAAGAACTAAAGGTACAACAGGGGCGAATTAATGACATTACACATCAGATATCCGAGCTCCCGGCTAAAATTGACTCAGCCGGAAGTATTAATAAAGATGAAATGAGAAAATTTGTTAACGCCTTAGTTTCTAAGGCGGTTAATACTGCGAAACTTGACGCGATTGCAAAAGCTGTTATTAAGGGCTATAGAAACGATGTGTTTGCCAGCCAGGTGAACTTCTTGGGAATCGGCGCCGGAGTCTTGATTGATCCCGACTCGACCTCCCCGGCATGGAAAATTCCGAAGGACTTTTTCAAATCAAAGAAATGGTTCGACAAGGATGGCTACAAGGCGCAACCACCTATGGCTGCGCTCTCACCCTGGAGTCAAGAAGGCGAATGCTTTTGTGCTGGACCAGACCGTATGGGATATGGCAGAGGCACCAACAATATATCTGTGATCACTAGTCGCAATGTTATCCCACAACATCTCGTCGTAGATCACATACTGTCTGGGGCTACGCTCGATCCGGATGCGACGCCAAAAGAAATCGAGGTCTGGGCCTACATAGAAGAAGTGACCCTTCGTAAAGAGGTAAAGAGTTTCTCCGAGACCGAATTTCCAGGGACGCCAAAGGAAGAGGTTCTCAACGATGGATTTGTCAAAATAGGTCACTTTACCTACGAGAGGAGGAATTCCGGCAACGGCGCCCAGGTATTCAAGATAAGCGACACAATAGCGAGGCTGAAGGCTATGTCGAACCGCATTGTTATCAGGGCCATCAACAATTATGGCGCGGACCACACATGCTTCTACCGATTGAGGTTATTCGGTGAGATTGTAGAGCGACCGGACGACGTGGCAATTCGCCATGACGATAGTTCCTGGTTCCCGTTTTGATGAGGTGTCCAGCGATCGCCCTTGTCGATTCTAATGCAACCCGGTTGCCTGTCTATCATAGATATCTCGCACGAGACTGATGTACAGTACGTCTTTTTTCTGTCTCCGCGGAAGGGCTTGGACACGAAATGGGTTATGTTTGGAGATGGGCTCCTTTGGAGTCTGATGGTGTTCCTGTTACCAAGGCAAACGAAGTGTAGAAGTAAGCTGAAAAGAGTCAAGACGATAAATAATAGGTCTAAGGGAATTGGCGAAGAAAGGGGGCTGGAGTCTAGGACTGATGATACCAAAGCCTTCTAATGTAGCTTATTCATGCCGTAATTTCACACACTTGTTGCCTCCCTTGTGTGGTTTCAAATATTCGACGATTTCTCTAAGCACTTGTGATCCTATATGAACCTCAGCCACAGTGATCGGCACTAGTTCCACATGCTGGGTGCGATGTAAAGGGTATTTATTCAATATATACGATGGATGTATCCGGAAACCAGAAAAAAAGCAAACAGAACACTTATTAATCGTCCAACAAGCCCGCAGCAAGTGCCTCGTAATCCTCCAGGGTATCCGGTGCCTCCGCGATCTCAATGACTTTGCCCCTGCCCTTCTTCCCCTTCGTCTTCTTCTCGTCAGCCGAGTCGTCCTCGAACCATTTCTTCGCCTTCTTCCTCGGCCGCTCTTCGCGGCCCTCCTCTTCGGCGTCACTCCGTGTCCCTCCGGCAACAGGGAGAGAAGCTAAGAAAGCGAGGGGATCCTCGCCATCTTCGGGTGCTTCTAATCTAGGCATAGCAGCCGCGGGGGCCAGGCCGTTCTCCAGCGCTTCACGGGCCTTGCGTTTCTCCTTTTTCTCCCGCCGCTTCTCTTTAACCAGTGCCTTATCGCCGATATCCGCCTCTTTAACCCTAGCCGCCTCATCCTCGACGAACTTCCGTCGTTGCGCCTCGGCGGAGCCGTCACGTTTGAAGTCCTCCTCGTCTTGTATCCGGTATGGATGGTGCGCGACGCCCTCGTCGTCAAACACGATATGGTCACCCTTGCCTTTGAACTTGAGCATCTTCTTTTTTGATTTCAGCATCTTCTCCCTCCTCTTCGAATCGACGATAAATGGCTCTTCGCCGCCAAGGCCTCTTATAATCTTGGTACCTGATGGTAATGTCGCTTGATCGTCTGCCGCTACATCTAAATCGTCACCCTCGATAACTCTCTTCACTGCCAAGAAATCATCCTCGCTATCCTCTGCTGCCTTGTCCGTAGTATCCCCTATCAATTTGGTGTAATGATCGGTAAGTACGTCCTGGTTGGTGCGTTCAAACATCTTATCCACCTTCGTCCTAACCTTCCGCTTCTTCTTCTCAGGGTCAAATTCGGAATCTGAGTCGGAGAGAGCAGCGTGCGGCATATTTTTCAACTTCTTAATATCCTCTCCTTTCGCGAAGTTTATTATAGGCGCTCCTGGCAGACCCAAACTCGCAGCGTATGCTTCCAGGTCGAGCTTTTTAAGATCGAAAACTTCCTTATCTCGCTGCAGATGTACCGATCTAACATACGAGATAAACGCTTTTGAAGCTAGATACTTCAAGGAAGGGTCTTTAAAGACCATGTTCTGGACTGACTCATCAATGGACTGTTTCTTATTCTCTCGCACGTTGACTCTCTTGATAGGTATTTTCTTAGATTCGAGACGCTTCAGCATGCCCTCTTTCTCGCTAGAATCTAAAAAGAGAACAGCCTTTCCATCTTTATTGAAACGGGCAGTCCGGCCCACCCTGTGAATGTATGTGTCAACATCTTCGGGCGCATCCACTTGAACCACCCAGTCCACAGAGGGGAAATCCACTCCTCTGGCAACCACGTCAGTGGCAAAAAGGCATGCGTGTTTAGATGCAGCATAGCTAGATGTGATTTGCAATCTCTGCGCTTGCTTTTGAGCGCCCAGTAGGTGATAAAGCGGCACACCCGGCCGAAGGTGCCTCATTGTCTCAAAAGCAAATCTTACTTGCTTTCCCGATGAGAAGAAAACCAAGATTTTGCTCTTTAGATTTGATTTTATGAAGCCGTATAAAGTATTTAGCTTAGAAGCGAGCGGGGTGACGAGGTAGTGTTGTTGTAGAGACTCCGGCGTAGACGCAGCGGCGCTTTCGTGTACCGCGATGTACTCAGGGTCTTTCAGACTTAATCTTGAAAGATCTGATACTTTGCGCGATTGTGTGGCTGAAAAAAGCAAAGTTTGTCGTTCTTTCGGTAGGTGCTCGACTAGGGCATCGACGGCGGACTTGAAGCCCATATCCATGATTCGGTCCGCCTCATCGAGGACAAGGATTTGCAAATTATCTACCTGGAGCCCTGACGTAGAGTCGAGATGTTGGAGCATTCGCCCGGGCGTACATACCAAAATAGACATGCGACCCAGGCGCTCAGCTTCGTCCTTCAAGTTCTTGCCCCCAATCACCAGTCCAGCGGAAAACGAATGGAATCTCCCGATTTTTGTCAGGACTTGAAACGTCTGCACTGCAAGTTCGCGCGTAGGCGAAATGATAAGAGCGCCAAGGCCATCATATTCAGTCCAGCGAGCGCGGTACAGCTTTTCGAGCACAGGAATCAGAAACGCTATGGTCTTTCCACTCCCAGTCTTTGCGGCACCTAGAATGTCGCGACCCTTCAAGGCCGCAGGAATGGCGCGAGCCTGGATATCCGTCGGCGTTTGAAAATGAGAGGCTTCGATTCCCGATGCTGTCGGAGAGGAGAGAGGTAGGTTGGAGAATTTAGTTGTGTCGGCGGTCTTGGGATCGAACTGATCAACGGCATCTTGCAATTGCTCTAGGGAGACCTGCTCGCGCTTTCTCTTAAGAGACTTTGCATCTTGTTTTTCCCTCTGTTGCCGCTGTTGTTGCGCTTGCGACTTCCGCTTCTCCGTGCGAGACGGCATTGTGAGGAGAATTCGGTAGTGTTCCAGCGACACGGGCCAAGATACAGTTGCGAATATCGAATTGGGCCTATATCGTAGTTGGAATGATACCAGTAGAAAAAAACCTGGGCTGGCGGGGATCTGCCGGATTTGAGTTACAGATTAGTCTACATTGAGCTTGACCGCCTTTAGTAACACCAGACCGCCTACTAAATCGGGCTACGTAACCCACGCTTAGGTACTGTACTTTAGGTAAGTATGTACACTGTAGGTAGGTACTTACCTTATTTAATATTGTGGTAGCCTCAACATCCGTGAGCCACCTCCAACCTCCAATGTCGTCTTGTCAAGCCACGTTGGAGATGGTAGTAAAATCATGCACAGGTAGGGAGAAATTGATAATAATGACGGGACGTTTCAAGACTCTGACCCTTTTTTTCCAAATTCATTCCAGACTAACTCACTACCTTAACCTTTACACCCAACATAATTCCGCGTTATTCATATATATCAGTCATTTATCAATCTTCAACCCGCTTTAGCTTGCTATCTATACACACAAATTCTACAAGTGAACCAAGCAAGCCAGATGATGATCGTAGCTCTAGGCTCGTTTCCAGTACATTTCCACTATAAATGTGCTCATAGACGAGCCTTCTCCTTCACCGGCGTAGCCTCCTCGATAATCAGCTCAGCCGCACGTTCGGCACAGCCCAAGACAGTAACCATGGGGTTAATAGATGGAATCGTTGGGAATATTCCGGCATCGACAATGCGCAGATTCTTGAAGCCCCGGACCTTCAGTTTCTCGTCAACAACGGCTAGCTCGTCCGTCTTCGTATCGCCCATTCGGGTCGTTCCACATGGGTGGTAAACGGTGTGCGCCGCTTTGCGTGCGTAGTGGCTTAAATCTTCATCAGACTGGACATTAGGGCCAGGCGCAATCTCTTTCTTAATCCAGTCTTTGAATGGTGCCTGCTCGGCGACTTTGCGGGCGGCTCTCATTCCGTGCACAAGCGTAGCCGCATCATATCCCTCAGGATCGGTGAAGTATCGGAAGTCAAGAGCCGGTTTCACCTTCGGGTCAGCAGAGGTGAGGTACAAGCGTCCTCGGGATCTTGGCCTTGGGATATTGGGCGTCATACAGAAGGCATAACCATCTGGTATATCTGGGTATCCAAGGCGAAGAGTATTGAGGGTAAATGGAATCTGATAGCAGTGCATCATGACGTCTGCAATATCGCCATCTGAGAGTCCTAGCGGGTTCGCCGCTGACTTAGTAGCACCCGCACCAGGAGCCTCGCGGCGCAAGAAGATTCCGGCGTCAGAGTCCATCGTCGTTTGATTTTCTGGCACAGGCTTGTTCAACTCCCACATGATAATACTCTCGGGATGGTCTTGCAAGTTTTCACCCACACCCGGGATATCACGAACAACGGGAATACCTAGGGAAGTCAGCTGCTCCTTGGGTCCCAGACCTGAAAGCAACATTAAGCGAGGCGTATCAACTGCTCCAGCACAAAGAATTATTTCGCTCTGCGCCTTGAGCGCACGCGAAGAGCCATCCTGAAGGGTGAGGTCCAAGCTGCTAACCTCGTCGCCCTTAACGTTAATCTTAGACACCCAGGCGTGCGTCAGAATCGTCAAGTTCGGTCGCTTTTCTTCACCTCTAAGAATAGGATGGATATAAGCTACAGAGGCGCTAGATCGTCTACCGTCATCAGGGTTGTAGCTGACCGAGAAGAACCCAACTCCTGTTTTAAGCGAGCCGGTTTCCTCGATTTGCTTGTTGAAGTTGTCGATTATTGGAATATCCAACGCCGTGCTGCACGACTCCACCCAGTCTTTGCACAATTGGTTTCTGTGCCTCGCGTGAACTGGCTGAATAGTGTTTTTCAGCTTGCTCACCGACTTCATGAACGTTGGGAAGGTCCAGCCTTTGGCTCCAAGCGACTGCCAGATATCCAAATCATATTGGAATGGCTTGAAAGAGATCAAAGTATTGTGCGATGAGCACCCTCCAAGGACCTTTGCGCGAGAATGTCGAATGAATGAATTGCCTAGTTCATCTTGTAAGGGCTTGCCGGTCACTATACCGTCGAGGAGAAGTCACTTACCCATTGGCTGTTCAGTCGTGTCATAGTCGTAATCAAGCTCACCGCCAAGCAACTTCAACCATTGTCGCAAATCGAGGACGCGATCATCCAGATAATCGCTAGGCCCAGCCTCGATCAAAAGGACTCTTTTGCGTGGTAAGTTTTCCGCTAACCTCGCCGCAAGAACACAACCCGCGGTACCTCCACCGACAATGACATAGTCGTACTTGTCAGCATCAGCGGCGGGGAGCTGAGTAGTCGTCATTTTGGCTTTCAGGATAGTACTTGACGGCTAATTTTGATTATCGATTCGGATTTATTGAGTGATACGGTTCCGGACCGGTCAACAAAGACCATAAAGACAGGGCAGCCAATCTTTTTTCTTTTATCTCAAGAAATTCAGAGATTGAGATCCTTCGCCAAGACCGATAGAAGATGGTCTACGCTAGATACACTATGTATCCCCTACTGCAGTCGTCTGACTAAGAAGTTTTACCCACCTTGAATCGCCTGTACCTACTCTTCCAGTAACGCAGCTGTGTTCGTATCGCTGTTTCAAAGTTCTACTAAAAGTACCTACCTTGCATACTACGAGGACTCTGATATGACGGCACCGACTACCGGTAACGATTGCTCGGCTTCGGTATAATAAACAGAAAGGTTACGGTGTGATGTTAACCCACATGTACCCCACCACCTAGATAATCTGCCCTTGATGCAGGGACTCTAGAATCCACTACCATAGATATCAGACCTCGTTATCTTGTTATCTATCTAGACCGTGCTGGATATCTTTCTGAGGGGATCCAGAGGAATCCACTATTCGTCGGTCCTACCGCTTGAATCTATCTAGTATGGGAAGACCGTTACGACGAACATTCGACTTGAGAAAAAAAGGAATGGAAACGTAACGTAACAAGGAACCCCTAACTAAATATCAAGCCAACTGTAATACTGGGCGGACTGAATCGCTACGACTCAATTCACACTGGGCCTCTCTTTGTTCACGACAAGTTGTCTCGCCACCGACTTGTGAACGACGGGCATACAATATAGACAAGATACCACACATACAACGTTCTTCCAACCCAGACACATACGTTTCGGCCGGGATGTTCCAAATAGAAAAAAAAAACTCTGAAGGTCTTTTGTGAAATCCCTCGAGGGGCTTGTTCAGCGGTGTTTACCATCGTATTACCTAAATCCCTCTTTTTTCAGTGGCTGGTCGGATGGCTGGTCGGATGGCTGGTCGGAAGGCTGGTAAGCCAGTGGGCTATCATCCCCATTAATCTACGTCACCGTGCTTTAGCGTAAGCACTCCTCGGTGGAGGAATCTCGGCATCTAGATAGACAGTGCGTCAGGGGGTACTCTCTAGTGTAGCTAGATAGTGGCACTACATTCGTAACTACGTTGTACTCATTGGACTCAATGAGCCTCGGTTTGCGGCTCACACCAGATCAGCAAAACTTTCAGCTCAAACACCATTCAACTCAGCTCATCAATATGGTTGTAACAGAAGCTGAACGTCATACCTTCTATGCGGGTAAACCGCAACCAGACTCAAAGTCACCTGGCCATTTTGAAACTATTGACCCTTCAAACGGAGAGCCCTTATGCAAGATACATACTTCATCATATCAATCGATAGACGCTGCCATTGAGTCTGCACGTGTAGCTTTCCCATCATGGTCAACCACGCCTCTGGGGGAGCGTGCACGGATACTGCAACGCGCCGTTTCCATACTACGACAGCGCAATGACGTTCTTGCAAGGGTCGAGACCCTCGATACCGGCAAGCCTTTCTCAGAGACTTCGACTGTTGATATTGTAACAGGCGCAGATGTGCTCGAATACTTCGCCAATTTAGTAGCTAGTGGAGGCTTAAACGGGGAGTCTTTTCGACTGCGGCCGTCCGCTATGGTTTACACCTCCAAGGAACCTCTCGGTGTATGTGCTGGGGTCGGAGCCTGGAATTATCCAATCCAAATTGCGCTTTGGAAATCGGCGCCTTGCCTAGCTGCCGGGAACTGCATGGTCTACAAACCAAGCGAGTTCACTCCGTTGCACGCAGAATACCTAGCCGAGATATACCGTGAGGCAGGGCTGCCAGATGGCGTCTTCAACGTTGTATACGGCGCTGGTGAGGTCGGTGCGTACCTAACAGCACACCCTACTATTGCGAAGGTCAGCTTCACCGGACAGGTCGCTACAGGGAAGAAGGTCGCCGGTTCTGCCGCCGGTGGCATGAAATACGTGACCATGGAACTGGGTGGGAAAAGCCCGCTAGTCGTTCTTCCGGATGCGGCGGTGGATCAAGCAGTAGATGTGGCTATGATGGCGAACTTTTTCAGCTCGGGCCAGGTGTGCACAAACGGCACACGGGTTTTTATCCCGCGCGCTATGAAAAAGGATTTCGAAATGGTGCTCCTTGAGAAAATCGCATTCGTCCGTGCAGGCGACCTTTCCGACATGGCTACAAACTTCGGACCTTTGAGTAGTAAGGCTCACCATGCGAAGGTTGTCGATTATATCCGTCGCGGTATCGAGGAGGATAAAGCCACGCTATTGTGTGGCGGCTTGGGCCAGCCTCCCAACTTACCTGCGAATCTCCAAAAGGGATACTGGGTCCAGCCAACAGTTTTTACCGACTGCAGAGATGACATGGCTATCGTACGGGATGAAATCTTTGGCCCTGTCATGGCGATCCTCACATATGATACGGTCGACGAGGCTGTTCAGCGCGCAAACGCCACAGAGCTGGGCCTGGCGGCAGGCGTGGTGGGCAGAGACATCGATCAATGCCATTTGGTTATATCTAGACTGGAGGCAGGTATCACCTGGGTTAACACATGGGGCGAGTCGCCGGCCGAAATGGCGGTTGGTGGATGGAAGCAAAGCGGCCTCGGTGTGGAAAATGGCAGAAGAGGACTCGAGGCTTGGGTTAGGAACAAGAGCACGATTATCGAAATGGGCGGTAGCGCGGCCACGGTCTTCTCGAAGCTGTGATTGTAGTATAGTATAGTATTTAGGCATTGCTCTTAAGCATGAGATATCATTGTATTTGAACAGAAAGAGACAAATATGATCTTCGGGCTCTGGTAGTTCGGTTCCTTGACCCTTCTTTAATTTCGACGTCGTGTAATAGGTATCGAAGTGAAGCTATATAAGTGTAGCCAATGAAACCGGCTAGCAGATAGGAAGTGGTAGAACGGGGAGACGCGGCATCAGAAAACGTGGAATTGACTTTTATTGAATTATTAACTCTACTGCACCTTGATCAATTGATTCCCCATGAGGAAGCAAATGTGAGTCATGTAGAAGTGTAGTGTTCGGCCTATCTTTACATGCGCGACCGATGGGATCTTTAGCTATTGAATGAATGAGACTGTTGGGTCGTTTCAGTATTCACTATTGATTATCTAGGTAGCATGGCCCCATTTCACTCATTTCACTCTAGTAGTGTGCCAATGTTGTAACCAGGCTACAGCGGTAGCCACTTTACACCCTTCTCCTCTGCTTTATACACAACCCAGATCCGAGTGATGGTTGACGTACCTGTCATCGCGAGAGGGGCGATTGAACCACTGAATTAAAATGAACCCGGCTAACCATCGAAATTAAGATTAAGGCTATCGCCATCCGATTCTTATGAGATTATTAATTACAGAACATTCGTAGTGTTCATTGATTGCTTCTCGAAACCTGCTGACTCGATCTTGTGTTAAAGTGAGAGGATGATGAAGGTTGGTTCTCTATAACTCCCAATCTTCTTCGTCTCCATTATTCCTTCGCTAGCAAGGCAGCGCATGCTTCTAATAGTAGCGTATTAGTCGGTGGGGCTTCAAGCGATTGTTCATGGGGTCAGGGTAGCCGTCGCGGGATGACCAGATCACGGATTCATTCATGAGCATGTCGTTGGGGCGTAACCCTATACACTGTATGATTGGCCTTCAGTTGGTGAATCATCTTGCATTCAAGAATGAGCCAAATAGTAATATAGAAAAATTGATGCTAAAAGATACTCATCTCAGATTTTGGGGATTGTTGCTGGGTGCCGAATCAGGATTAGCAAGAGGAGAAAAGGTTGCGTTTAATCACGATTTTATACGAAGCATCAATGAAAGAAAACGTTTTTAGTAAGAAACGAATAGGTCACCAATACTCGGTATTAGAAAGGGTGGTGTCCTTCGCTGATAGGATTTAAGTGATCTCTACGACTGCTAGTGGGCTCTTACTCTGGATCAGGACACTTAACAACAAAAGAATAACTTCTTTATTTATTCTGCTTTGATATTTATCATGATACGTTCTAACAGTACAATTAAATCTAGTTTCTAATAACGTTACCGATATGCTCTCTAGGCAACATCAACTTATGGCGCTCAAGACGTCGGGCCTCGATGCTCTCCCTTTCTAAAACAATGCCTGTATTGGATCTGAATGGTAAAGCATACGTGGAATATACGAACTGTATGTAATTTTTTTCTGAATCTCAGACCAGTCTGTCTAAAACAGTATGTTTAGTTTTCTGGTTCGCGAGTAATATAAAAAAGGCCGAATGCTGCATTGACATCTCCAAGGCGGCTAAATTCGAGCCGCATTGATTGCGCCAACATCTTCGCGAGAAAACGTGCCACATTCGAAGACTGCCCAGCCCTCGGTTAATAAGAAGAAAATCTGTATTCGATTATTAATAGTAACATACTCGTACTATTTCTGAACCTTCCGGTTCTCCGTCAATTGCAACAGGGCAAGAACACCCACCCGAATTGACTGCCCTCTTTGGACGATCATATCTAGGTCTGTATTACTACATATTGGTGAATCCTTGGTCATAAACTTGGTCTCCTCGGAAAGACTGGCCTTTCTTATACTAGGTGCGTTCATGTACTGAACCCCTCATAGCTCTGTATATCGTTCAATATATTCGATATTAATTAACTGCACCACCCAGCAGAATCGGTAGCAATGACGTATATCGGGTTCGATCATGGTCGACCGTGTATTAGTCTCGACGTTGCACGTGTTGATTAATGAGAATGCTTGGGGCTTTCAACGGTTGTTAGTAGGCTTTTGCTATAGAAATTTTCTAATTTGGGCGTTCTCCTTGAGCGGAGCGATCACCTCGAAAGACGTTTTCGTTCTAGTTTCGGTACTACATCAGGGATACGAGTGCGGATTTCCAAAAGAGGCCTGTCATTCATATTGATGAATGCCTTTCGAATCCGATTTGGAGATATGTTGGCGTGATCCTAGTAAACGAGGATTTAGATGGCTCGCTGTTCCAGCCCTCCAATACCCCTGAGGATCTTATTCATCAAAGGCGTTTCTATGTTTCTATGTAACGTGGATCCAGGAAATATGGTATTGACTTAAATAAGATCCTGTGGTTCTCACTGTTCAAGGAAATCTAGAACATCGAGCAACGCAACCAGGTTGGTGGGTTTGTTTTTTTGCACAGGAAACAGAATATAAAGTGTCTTTAAGGCCCTATTCTCAGCCCAAAAAATTCGAAAGCCACCGTCAACTTCATACCATACGTCAAGCCTAATTGATTGTCTAAGTTGTATTCACCCCAACCATCAAGATGAAGGTATGACTCGCGTTTCCGTTCATACGCAGCACCGAACTAATGACTTCAGTTCGCTACCCCCATCGCATTTCTTCTCCATGTAGCCGCGGTTCTCACGGCGCCGACCTTATTGTCGCAAGAGGATGCCCCCGTGAGTGTTGCTGCCGACTTCGCAATCACCGATGCCGGCGATACCAACCCCCCGGATCCCTCCGCAGGGCCCCCATCCTGGCGTCTGGACTGTGGTTCTCCGGGAACGACGAGTCTATGTTCAGCCTCGAATAGTGGCGCCCGCTGCGACCCTATCACTGGCTCCCTAACGATAATACTCGAAGGCACTTGTGGCGCTTGCAAATGCATAGTCAATGATCAGTGCACCGGAAGATGCGGCTGAGCCGTTCTAGAACACCGGGCGATAAGAAAACCTGCGGATAGAACCTAGCCATATGGAGCACGAGCTAGGCGGAACTGTGTGTGTTTATAAGAGACAATACGAAATAAAAAGATAGGCAAATTACTACTCCACTATCTTCATTATATTCACTTCATATCGTGAAAGGCGGAGCGTATAACTCGTAGCGCTTTACGTATAGGTTTTTTTTTAGTAAGAATCGCTATGCATCTTTATCGTAGGCTGTCGATAGTAGTTTCGTGCTCATTGCCTTGTGCTCGCTTTCGACACGAAGGACAGTCTGATTTCCGCGAACCTCTCAAAGCATAAAAGCCGAGCAGAGAAGGTGGAAGAGGTATATTGTTGTTCATTTACAGCACTGAACCGAGGGGTGGGAGGTAATTTGCTTGCTTCAGGGGTACCTAGGTAAATAAATAGGTGTAATGTAGCCTGTCGGTACCTAGTGTTCGGAGAATAGGGGAGCCATCGGGGGGGGATGGGGGCCGAGCCTTCTCCACTTAAATGGGTACGGTGTACGCTATAGCTGCATTACCGCATGTGACAAGGGGATATAGGTGCGTTATCGATAGGCTCTTGCATAGCAACATGGAAGCTTATAATGTAAATAGTATCTCGAATCAAACAAGACGATCCAAGTCCTCTACAAACCGAACCGGTCATCTCCTGCTCTTTCTGCGGGAGCGACAAGGAGATGCAGCCATGTCGTCGTACCAGTCCAATTCATCAGTCGCGCGAACACGACCTCTACGTACAACTTCCAAGCCGACTTTGACCGCTCCTCAAACATCAACACCGCTCATCAATAAATCACCACAAATCCCGACTTGCACCTCTAACGTGCTCCTCTTCCTCACGAACCTGCGTCTCTTGGACCTTGACCTTGAGCCCGACTGGCCCGATATCACACCCGCGACGTTTTCCGCCAAGGATGCAGTTGGTGGGCAGAAGAAACGCATCCAATGTGTCGAGTGGGCTCTCTATCAGTTGTTCTCCTTGTGGGATCACAATGATGCACAGAACGTACGTCCCGCAGCACGGCCCGAAAATCAGCTTCTATATGATTAACTGAGTTATAGAAGCTACGCCCTTTCTATCCGCCTGCCGACCAGGTTCAGTCGATCAACCTGCGCGCCGCTCTAGTACGAAGTCTTGAAGCGGCTAAAAAGAACGGTGTGCTTGGCCGCGATGTCCTTATTCGAAAGACGATGCTTGACGAATGCAAAGGAGAGAGGCTAGAAGAGGTTCTTGCCGTCTTCTCGTCGGCGGTGCTCAAGAAACTGGTTGCCGAACGGGCTCTCAACTCGGGTCCCGAATATAGACCAACCATCTCCGAAAGCATATCATTGGAGAATTGGGGCTATACAGGCGATAGAACCGAGCTAAACGGGCTCTTGCTCGCCCATAAGGCCTCTCTGAGATCTATATTAGAAAAAAAGAGAGCTGCTCGAGAGAAGTATCGTGACTTCGGGGAGTTCCTAGCCGTGAAGGAGCGAGGAGTTTCTCGCCGTCAAGAGCAAGCACGGCTTTCATCACAAGATGGATCTATTGTGGTATCAGACACGGAAAGAGCTGAAGTTCGTAGGATCTTGAGGAACAATTGGGCTGGCAATGAGCAATGGGTGGATGGATTGCTTGGCGGCCATTCGTCCCAGAAGCGAGGCTTATTAAGCACGCCATTTGATGAGGTCTGGGGCGGTGTCCAAGCCGGAAACATCACAGATTTGGAGGGGCGCGCTACTGGTTTACTTGAACAGCTGGAACAACGCGTTTTTTGCCAGAAAACTAGGTTGCAGAAGTGGGAGGATTTTCGACGAAGCACCTTTGGAGATGTTCGGCCAAGGGTTGCCCGAAATCCTCCGCCGAGGGAGAAGAAACCAGAAAATAGCCTGGATTTTACCGCCCACCTCAACATCGATTTCAACGAACTTATGAGCTCAAGTAACGTCGAGTTTGATAATCCGCCACCTGAATATGCAACAATGATCAATGGGCTGACAAAGGAATTGGGAGAGCTAAAGAGCCGGAAAATACCAGATTTTTCAAGTTTGATTACCAGCACGAGAAGGCGGCCTGTTAGCATTACATCGGCGCAGTTTATTCCAGAGGAACCGGTGTTGGACCCTGTTTCGGATTTAAGCGATTGGGAAGATGAACCAGAGGAAGTAATACCTCAGCCAAAGGCCGGGGAATCCTCGATAAATCGCGATGCCCGTCCAACATCCATCCCCAGAGGGTTCTCAGGATCTCGGAGACAGCTCCCTGTTCCACGTGAGAATCGTAGGGCAAGTCCTGTTCGTCATGAAGATCCAGCCGAGTTTCCCAGGGAACATAGACGACTCAGAACAGAGCCTTGCGCTAGCCAGGTTGAGCATAAGCCGAGTGCTACGGACGATGACGAATTCAATTATAGAACTCGAAATGAGGAAAAGCAGGTTTCTTATTCTCATCCAAATCATTCTCGATCTCCAACAAGAACGAATAATGCCATATCACTTCCACCGCGTCCGAAATCTCCAACACAACTCCTTGCCGATGAGATTTTAAATTCTATGAATAACGCATCGCCGTCACCCATGAAAAAGTCGCGCTATACTCTATCCCTAGCCGAGAGAACGCGGATGTCGATGACGCGCACACCATCTTTCGAACCAGAAGATGTGACACCACAACATTCACCTGTGAAAGCAAGTCATGCTGAAGCAAGTGGGGGCCTTACCACAAATAATGATCCCGAGCGAGGTGAAGAATACGAAGATCTCATAACGCGAACCCGACGTTCTATGGCTGGCTTTGAAGCAGCACGGCAGAAAGCTCAACTAGAGAGAAGACGGTCGCAGAGGAAGAGTAAAGTTACCCAAAGAAAAGACAGTTACTTCCCTAGGGTCGACGAGGAAGCCGGGGGCGATCTCTCCATTGTTGAAGGATTGATGGAAGATGGCCATGATGTAAGCGATCCCTGAAGCCATTTTCTTTGAGTGACTTTTAGAACATTACTACTTCCATTCTAGCCGAAATGAAGTTCTACAGCAGGCTTCCCTTCCCGAATTACTCACAGAGCGCACTTGAATGGAATTTGCTAACCCCAAGTATTATAGTATGAAGCTATTTTCAAGAGCCGGCCTAGAATCGCTACAAGTCCGATGCCAAGCCCAACCCGACGGTCGTACGAAGAGGAATAGCTCGGCATATCAGCTCTTAAATGCTGTGTATATCAAACATATCCAAGGCTATATTTCTTACGACTTAGCCGTCAGTTACAACACAGTTCTAGGTTGTTGCACATTTGGGCATATCAGCTCAATGCTTTATTTATTTAGCATATAACTATGGTACGTGGAACAGATTCTGTCGCTAAACACCGAGGCTTCTGTCCCCCCATTTGCTTTTAAGCATCCCCTTATAACCCCATCTCCTCCTACCTCCTACGTGGCTGAGGTTGCCGACTGTCACCGGTATTATTCATTATAAAATACTAAAGCTCGAGCCTCAATACTCTCGCGATGCCCAGAGTCCGCCATATCGGGGTCCTCGAACGCCGAGTGTGGAGCGCGCCGTGCGAGTCCTGGCCTTGTGGCTGAATCGAAGCATTTGATGAGTAATGCCTCGTCAGGCCCCTGTGCGTTTTTGAAGTACCACTGGTGCGCATTGTTGGGTAGCATTGTCCATGTCTCATCTCGCGATCCCCGCGGGTATAGGATTGAGGCTGCTAAGAGGTCAGAGTCCGGCACTGACCTCGCGTCGGCTACCGCTAGGGGATCTTTGTATATCGTTTTAATTGGTCGCCAGATCTGTCGGTTCAAGACGTTAGTCGTTAGTATATAAGGCGTGCTACAATTAAGCATGAATGGTTAAAGGCAAGCAAATCTCTATGAAATCAGATCGAATTTTAGGTGTAGCGTTAGAGGGCATAAAGAGGAAGGAGGGCTGTGTACATTGATAATTTGATATCGTCGCTTGAGCAAGCTGTCCGCTTCATCTGGAAAATGCCTCCGAAGAACCAATTCGGCCCCAGCGTACGACTGATCGACGTGTGCTCGAAAGAGTGGGCCTCGTGTGACTCGATTACCTTCGCCTAGCTTGTGCCAATTCGAAGGACCGACCCGTACCTTATGGTCAAAGATATGGATACGATGCGCTCCGGTGCTATTTCCGCGGGGCAAAGCGTTAGCTCGAACGGCGCAGGGCTATTCTCATATTATTTGTATCTATGTTTTGAAATCATTAATGAAATGGGATAGAGGGGCAGTACATGTCTTTCAGCAGCTGTTCGGCCTCGGGATAGTACTTAGCCTTAACCAGCTCGCTGTCCTGGAAATCATCGCCATGTAATTGGGTCGCCTGCCGGCGCAAGTGAAAGCCATTCTTGTCGAGCGTGTACTTGTCCTCCTCGCCTGTTATATCTCTGATAACCATTGGCTCGGCGATCGTCGGCCGCTCGTTCGTGACGGTCTTGCTACTCATGGGAGTCTCGTTAGCTTGTTACCAAGATAGGGACACAAGGGGTTAGTAGGTATGGTGATGATAATATGTTGGCTTACTCCGAGATTCTCACTGGCATTGGCGGCGAGCCATCGCCTGGATCGCGATAATAGTTTATGAACGTCGAGACGTCACGCTTTCCGGGTTTCTCCTCCCCGTTGAGCGTGAGCATCAGAGCCGGTGCAGTAGTGGTCACGATTGTCGCCATTTAGATAAAACTTCACTACCTCTCTTAGCCAACTTGTGGTTAACCAGCAGGAATCGCACCGGTAATATCACCGACGACATCTTGATACTGGGCAGAGCTAGGCACGGAGCCATCAATAACCCAGCACTTTATCCGCGACTGGTCATATACCGCATTGGTGATACGGAACACGGATGGCTATAACCTATAACGCCACTAACAACTGCCGAGCTCACTAACCCTCATGCCCCTCGTTAGGTGATTTACTTCCGTTTGTTGTAGTGCCTATCCGATAAAAGGTATATCTCGAGAAGTATTTGTCTCGTGATGCTAATTGCGCGTAGCATCAAACCATACATCCCCGAAAAGTGCCTAAGTTCGATCATCAGTCACACCGACCTGTCGTAATTGTTTGAACTCACCAATTTTTATAACTTAAGCCGGAAAGCACTGGCGTTTGATTCCGAAGGCCAGCCACATTAATTAAATCCGCAGGGTTATGTTACAAGAGACACGCGCGTCACCGTGCTCAGAAAAAACCAGCCCGTCATAGAATGTTTCGATTTACAAATGTGATGATAATTCAGCTGTTAATATTTCGTGATTCACTTATACATTACAATATTATACAACTCCACCAAGAGAGACTCGTCGGTGATAGCGAGGGGATTTTATCTGAAGGCGAGCATCATGGTCCCGATTAAGAAGACAATTCTTCGCTTTTTCTTCAATGTTTCCCTGGAATCAACTTCTCCATTTTCTGCTTGAGCCCTCCACCTTTCTTATGCGCGGCCTTGTCAAAATTAATACGCGGAACCCGAATCGATATATGGATGGCATACCTCGTACGCATCTAGGTCGTCCTCCGCGTGCTGCATGAAGTCGTGCTCGGCCTCGACGGCCTGGTCTGTTAGCCCGCGCTTCGCGGCCGCTTCATGCTCGTGCTCTTCCTGCTCGGCATGATGAATCATGTCGTGAGCGCCCCTTATCGCGTTGTCGGGGAGTCCGTGGCCGTCTGCAGACATGATGGATTGTTGAGCGGTTTTCAAATTTCGGCTTTGGTTGATAAGTATCTTTTTTAGGTTGCTCTTTGGTGCAAATATTGCTTGAACAGAGCAGAAACCACTTGTTTTTTGAGTTTCTCGGGCTGATATTATATACTCGCAAGCGTGTGATACGCATAGGACCGCTAGCTAACTCGCAGCAAATGACCTCATCCCTGATGTCAAGCCTTACGAAAGACTGTAACCATTTCCCAGGACCAGAGGGCTGCAATTCGCTCGTTAGGAGGTTGCTTCATCATAGGCACGTCATTGTCGTTGATCAATTGCTATTCACCCATCCTCATGCGGGGGAAGAGGGGACGCCCGTGTCAGGGTTCGACGGACTGGGAATCCTCATTAAAAAGTCGTCGTTAAACTACCAAATTATCGTTTAGTGTGCGCCCGTACACTTTCTCTCTGCACTGCTTCGCCTCAAAACGAGGCCTTAAGGCACTCTTAGCTAACCCTCATTTTAGCTCACGAAATCATATCAACGTCGCTCCCTTACGAGGTTAACCCAAAGAAGTGACATGATCTCCGCAGTTGTATTCCTGCTAGCTGCTGCTGCTGCTGCTGCTGCTGCTGCTATTTTTTTTTTCTTTTCTTTTAGCATCTCACTCTACATAATAAAATCCGTCTTCCCTTCCGTTTTTGATGTACCGAAGCACGTATCAGTATATAGATAGGCGATTCGCCATCATGTTTAGCATTTAACCACCCGGAGGTGACGGCATGTCTGTTATATTTGAATCACCCCAGATGCCGTTCCTCTATCTAGAACCCGTGGACCAAGTTAGGCGAAGCAGCTGACCTACAATATTCTCTACTAGATTTAGTCACCAATAGATCGAGATAGAAGTGAGAGATAGATACCCATAACCATAACTGGTTAGGACCTGGAGCCGTAGACCTGCGGTATCATTGTTCTTTACATTGTCCGATGTAAAGGGCGCAAAGGGGTTGTACACTGGGGTTTGACTAAGTAAAGCCATACACGTAGTCATAGACATATCTCACCTTTCCCGTATTTAGCGACCTCGTCGAACCGTTTCCTTATCATAATTTCCGGGTCGTCCGTCTCAGCTATGGTAAACGTAACCTCATAGGCCCCATTCGGCCTGTTACTTATATCAATCATAGTTCAAAACTTCCTAGAGGATATACTCGCTTGCTATGAAGATCTTCTACTCACAACTATTCCGTCGCGTATTGCTGATGCTCGATTAATAATATTCTGTCAACGCCAATAAGCGGACGAACGCAATACGAGTTCTACCATCTCTAGGTAGTGTTACTTTTGAATGTATGATATCCTCGGCTATCATGTTCTCTTATATGGCTATTTCAAGTTCCAGCAGAGACGCATATTCGTATTGAGTTATGGCTCCCAACTAAGGAATAATTGCTAATTAGATAGGTTTGATTCTCTCCCTAATGGCATACAAACCATCGCCCCTAAGCAATCGCTTAGTAGAATGTCACATCCCAATGATTTCCCTCATCCTATTGAGTATTGTCAGCTCTTATCTTGCTTAAATCGATGCAGATCACCTTGGGGGGCTTACACAGTAGACGTTGCCCGATGCAGCCTGCCATTGCGGGTAGCCGTCGCTACGGTCTGCGATACGCGTGAAGGTGTTCGTGACGTACGAGTTTAGCTGTGTATTCTTGCTGAAATCAAACTTATAGCCGTTGGCGTGACTAATCCATCAACGAAGATATATCAGCAATTGTTCAGCACGGCAAGACGTCGCCGTCATGATGAAGTTAACCTATAAGTCCCGCTTGCATGGCCAGTTTCTGTCCCGCCAGTAATGGTCAGTGTGCAGCCGCAGGCTCCCTTTAGAGTAACGGCGCCAGCGACAGTGCCGGAGTATACACCATCAAACGAAGTGCATGTCGGCTTGGTCTTGTCCGAGCATCCTCCGCTTGACGTCCAGCCCACGCCGCCGGCGCGAAGGCGGGATTCAGCCTCGGCTTGTGTGAGCTTGGTGCCAGAACGCTCGACTAGGTCGGCCCGGGTAAGGGCAGCGGTAGCGAGAGCCGTTAAGACGGTGGTGAACTATTTTGTTGTTAGTTGTGAACTTCTGGGTGATATCTATGGGGATAGTCATGTACTTTCATGATGACTACTTCAGACTAGAGATTCCAAGGTGTCTTGATCGATGGGTTAGGAGAAGTGATAGCTCAATCCCTCGGGAGACAAGAAGTTTAAATATGTACACTTTAGTCTCTCTTGGCCGTGACTATTCAGGGTGGTTGATCTCCTTGACTAAGCTGGGATTCGAAAAGAGTGCCGTGGGTTACACGATTCTATCTTACAGGAGCTCGTCGGTCAGCGACATGACCCTGAATGAGTAGTATCACGATCCCTAATCCGGCAGGCACGAATACGACCCAGGCGCACGCATCCTGCCTTTATATGCCACGAGGTGGCATGCGTTATCTCATTGGAAGTTTCAGTAATTCTCCTGCCTGTTCAACAATGGTCTAGTGGCACCCAGGAATAGCGGAGCCGCGATAGATGCTATTCGAGGCTCTCCCCAAGACCGGCCTGAGAGCTGAACTAACAGATGTAGCGCTGAAATGGCACTTAAACTGCGGAATGGCGCCGCGGCGGACACTTACCTGTCACACCGCGTTTCATGAAAGGCTTTCATAGCTTTCCGCTTTACCGTAGATGCTCCATTAAATGTTGTATACCCCAATGCTACTCCCACGGCCGCTTCCGGCCAGAGCACAAACAAATATCAAAAACCAAGTTCGAATTTAAGAAACTCAGGTTGGTAAGATATCATCGTGGTAATTAAAATGCCAAGCATTGGGCTTGCGTTTATCATGGAGACTACTAAATGCTACATACTAGTAGTATAGTAATTCATCTGTAAACTCTTCAGGTCCCTTAAGGGGCCTATGACGTAATAGCTAACGTAGCATCAGATTAAACTACAATGAAAATGAACGGGGAGCGTGTTTGGCAGAATCTTAAAAATGAAACACATAGGACCATTCATTTCGGCATATCCGATTATGTACCTAGCCGCATGGTTTTGCAACAAGCCCTGCTGATGGCCGTCGATATCATGTAGAAGCATCAAGGGGCATATTTTCACTCGAGTTGCTGATGATATATAGAGATCTAGAATTCATACCCCTTACAAAAGCTATTCAGAACAGTCAAAGGACTTTCGGTATCTTAGAAGATTATTCGTAATTCGAGTCAATTCTCCGAGCGCTACTATAGACAATAGCCCTTTTATGCACCCATCTTCACATTCTTACCTCAATCTATTCAAAGTTAGGCGTTGGGCAATTAGTAAAGCAATATTTTCCGCAATACTAATACTGAGAGATACTCCGCAGATGATATTACGTACTATAGCATCTTATGCCAATCCTGGTATATTGTGATTTTCGTCGCGACTGGCTTCGATCCCCGCATACCCAAAGCTCTAGAGCCAATTCAATTATGAAGACAGGAACAAGATATATCATGAGCTGTGTATACTTTTTCTTGGTACCTCAGTCAGATTGGTGCTGAGGACGCTAAGCCTACTAATGTAAGTGAACTTTAAATAGACATACCATATAGGTAAACAGCGGATCCTATCTGAAATACTTGGCATATATAGCAATCTAAGAGTTTGCTATCGACCCCCTCCCGAAAATGCCCGCGCGCATCCCATGAGTCGACATGTTTCTCTCTGCTACCATCTCCCAAGCCTCCTTGGCTACAGCAATAGGCCTCTCGGCCGCTGGAATATGGGCAGGCACCAAACCACCCAACCCCTCGCCTGACGAAGTTCCCGCCACGGGTGATTCAATGCGGGCTTTTGTCGTCATACAACAGGAGTATGGCAACATCCTGTACTTCTCACTTGGTGTCGCAGCACTTCATCACGCCTCTCTCGTGGTCACGTATCCTAATATTCCCGCGTCGCTTTTGCGACACGCCTGTATCAATGGACTCAAACCAAGTTTCGTCACTTGGTCTAAGGACACGGCCATCCCATTGGCATTCATCCTTGTTGGAACGTCGTTACGTCTGCTATCGTACGGGGCCCTGGGGAAAAACTTCACTTTCGGCCTTTCGGAGCCTGATGACTTGAATACGACCGGCCTATACCGGTACATACAGCACCCCAGCTACACAGGTGCTTTAGCTATGGTCGTCGGCGCGCTCGGGTTATGGGGCCGAGTAGACGGACTTTTGAGCTGCTTCATCCCTCCAAGGTTGTTTTCAGGGCTGCGGCGCCTTCAGCCGGGGGTCCTCTCGCTGGTGTTTGGCGCCACCATTACTGTGATTTCGAAGAGAGTAAAGGATGAAGAACAGATGCTGCGCGACACGTTTGGCTCAAAGTGGGAGGCTTGGCATTCTCGCACTGCTAGGTTCATCCCATTTATCTTCTAGGAGACGCCGTAATATTCGCGAGGTTACATGAATATTGATTAAGGATGCGAGTGAGTGGGTAATTGGTATCTTGTGCGATGTACGACATGTTTCGGTTTAGGCTTCGTTGGGCGGCATTGTCTCTGATGTCGACGGGAGGCAAAACAATGTACTATGGAGTTTTGGAAATTTTATGAAAATAGGACTTGTTTTGGGATATTTCTTCGACGGAAGACTGTTTAATGTCGATTTTGTTAAGGAGCTGACGCGGAAATACTATCGGCCATTATGCCTAGTGTGGTAGGGACTTTAGCCAAGGTGAGTCTCCTGAGCGCGATCTGCGATTTAATATATGAGCCTATGCTTCGGAAGTTTCTTTAAGTCTGAAATCCTAGTATCGACCTCAACTATTTGTTTTCTAAGAACCTCGCGTCTCATGTAGTATATGTTAAGTGAATATATCCGAGCAGCCTCACCGGTCACTTTTAGGATATGTCTCCGAGGTATCTTCCCGAACATCAGTCATTTTATCCCGAGTATAATGTTCAAATCTTTACGGCCATTTTCGGCTCGGCCCAAGCTTCAACTACATAAAGGATCACCTCCCCTAAATATGCTACGATGCTCGTTCGTTTTCATGTATACAATAGCACATTGAACACATCAGCGACACATAGCACCATTAACTATCATTAATCATCGACCCGAACTCGAAGCACGATAAAACTTATTTACGCTACAAACCAAAAAGAAAAATGTCCAAGGCAGTAGATGTACTGATTTTAGGTGGCGGACCAGCTGGCCTCGCCGTTGCTGGCGGTCTTGCCCGTCAACTCCACACTGCTGTAGTGTTCAGCTCGGGATCTTTCCGTAACGCGGGAACACAGCATATGCACAACGTCTCGGGATGGGACCACGAGAACCCGGCTGATTTTCGGGCGAAGACGAGTAAGAATTTCTCGGGGTCATGTTCTTGCTTCGGCAATCTTTAGATTGCAATCACCCCTTTCTACGCCCAAGTCATACCTCTCAAGCTCTCTATGATCCCCAAATAACCCTAAAGAGCTCTCAAAATGGCATTTACTAACATCGGGTACCGTAGTGGCGGACATCATGTCGCGTTACAACACGATCCAGTTCCGAGACGTCGGCGTGACAAGTGTTAGGAAGCTCGAAAACGGCCGCTTTGAGGCCGTAGACGACATGGGAGACAAGTATGAGGGCCGCAAAGTGGTCATAGCAAGCGGGATTCGGGATATAATGCCTGATATTCCGGGCTATTCGCAGCTTTGGGGCAAGGGCATGTGAGTCTTTCCGTTTTGTGCCACTATCTCGCTTTTCCTCGTCCTCATGCTGACCAGCGGACGAAACCAACAACAGATTCCACTGCCTTTTCTGCCACGGCTATGAAGAGCGCGGTGCCTCCTCTGCTGGAGTTTTTGCTAGCGGGCTACTTGGTAATGTTATGTTTGGGCCGCCTGTTTCGCGCATGGCGGGACGGCTCGCTGGCACCGTCAATGTTTACACGGATGGAAACGAGGCCGTCGGCACTGAAATTCGGGCCGTGCTGAAAAGCACGAAGAAATTTCACATTGAGAATCGTAAGGTTAAGAGTGTTGCCAAGGACCCTGATGTTCAAGGCGAGGCGGGAGTTCTTGTTACGCTTGAAGACGGGACGGTCAATAAGGAGGGCTTTATCGTAAGTCAAACCTTCCCGACCCCTCTCTTCTCTCTAATCTACTGACCTACAATCTAAACACCGCTCTCGTCAACATACAAGACGAGAGAGTGAGGCCACGCTCACGAAAAAAAACGAACTGACTTTTTTCGGATCACAGTCTCACGTCCCTGACTTCGAGCTGAACGGCTCCTTTGCCGCCGACCTGGGCGTTGAACTCGCACCACAGGGCCACATCAACGCTTTACCGCCGTTCTTCAATACCAATGTGCCCGGTGTCTATGCCGCTGGCGATTGTGCCACGCCATTGAGGTCCGTGCCCACTGCGACGATGATGGGATCCTTCGTGGCGGCTGGTTTGGCGCATACTTTACAGGCCGAGGATGATGCTGAAGAGTGACCTACCTAACCGAGAGGGCGTCCTGTAAGGGTATGTGCCCCTTGGAATATGAATAGCGAAACTGCGCATAGGAGAGATGGGTCATAGGACAGCTGGTGTTTATGCTTGCTACGCGACGTTGAGGGTATCTGATGAGGTGCACTCGAGCGCAAGGGAGTCTAGAATATCCGTAATGACGAATATTGCCAGCGTGGCAGGTTCTCCAAGTCTCCATTCGTTTACCTTTCGCATGGCTCATTAAATGAGCGATGGGCCATGTGATGATCATACTCATAGTAATCAAGCGTCGTGGAGTTGAGAGCTTAACTTGGTACTCTACTCATCAACCCGGCCCAGGTTCAAGAAACGGTCCCATCCCACGCCAAGCTCCGATCCGGAGAGCTTGAACGAGCCAAGAGATCATTGACACAACGTCGCCAACTAAGCACAATAACGTAACAAAGACCGCTTAATAACGCGCGGTGCCGTTCTCATGCCTATATCTCGATATATTATACATGGCATGCAACCGTTAGCATAGCGCTTCCTCCAGCTGAGGAGCTTGGGGGAGGTGGTGGGGAACGTAGCTCCATTTGAGTATGTGTACGCGACTTCTGAAACCTCCACTTTGACAATTATACCAATATTACCTCGTTCACTGGGTCCGGAGAGATGAGAAGAAATGCAATGTACAAGCGTAAGTCTTCTTGTCAACTGACCTCGTAGTGATTGCCGTCTATTTGTTGAAATGCGCTTGTTGGGTAAGCTAGTTAAAAGGTTGGCTTATGAGAGACTTACCATTTGCCCGCTTACGATAGCAACCGGATAGACGGAGTTGCTTAAGTCGGGGTTAGATGGTCAACGGAGATTGTCCGTCTTCTCATCTACGCTGGCCTTGACTCATACTCAAAAGCTATTCACTCATAGAACTTCTATTAATTTTCATTCTTCACAACACGCACGATACATGATTGGCATCGGGTACAGCGGCTACTGGCATTAACTCTTATAATAGCCAGCTATACTGTAGCGCACGTTCGAACCACAATAGAAAATACTACATAGCAATGCCTGCAAAAGTCCGTCTCATTAATAGCTTCGGGATGTAACGGTTTTGAGACTAGAGCCCGAGAGGGGAGCGCTGGATACCTCTCACCTTACTCGAGGCTGCAAATGATTCTTGTGAGGGGCCTCGCTCTGAGAAGACCCCTCCTATTCGCCTCAACCTCAGGTGTGCTGGTGTATTGGTCGCGTACAAGGTGGGCTTCCGTTACACTGGGCTATACGGCCAATCGCAACCGAGGTTTTCCAAAAGAAAAGCGCCAAGTGAAAATTTGACGGCAAGTCTAAGGCAATGAGAGGGTCCTATTCATCGGCGAAGTGGTTAATGGGTTAAATGCAGTTACATAATATGCAACCGCTTTACTCTCGAGGTGGATAAGTAGAACGGGATGTGTTACGGTATTAGAACGCTAAGACCTGGAAATACCTACCTACTGTAGGATAGTCCAGGATAGTCTGGGCCTACACGACCTACATGTACTACTTAGTGTTGTGCACTACTGTATATACTTAGTAAGTAGGGGACCCTGAAAAATCCACCGTGACGATGGGTCAAACAATGAAATCAAATCTGTGCGTCGTAACGACGCGTAAACAAGATTCTCTATCATGGCGTAAGAGAAAAGGGAACTCTTTTTTTGGCCACCTCAGTTTGTTGCTGACGAGTCACCCTCCACGATGTTGGTATCCGCGCACCAGTTTGCGAAAATAGACACCGCGTCAATATGTCGCCTCGCTAAGGTAAGCGACATGTTATTTGCCGGCGGGTAAGTGGTGGCCGCTAGCGAACGTTGAGATATGCATACTGTATTTGGCTGTAAGCTCAATGCTGCATATAGTATAGGTGCGCTATTATTAAACGTCCTCCGCGCCGGTCGGACACCAGCATCATCGACGACTAAAACAAGCTATATGCGTTTCTTTTCTGGTTACTCTTCTGGTTTTTTCTTGCTAATCCGGCGATGTCTAGCCCCTAGCTGAGATATGTCGGAGGAGGATCTAAAACTGTGGTAGCAGCAGCTAGGATTGGTGTCCCACGGCTCATGAGTCAAAAGTAAAAAAACTAGGCTGGCTTATCGTAAGGCAACCGGCATTCATCTGCCGTGGCTATTGTTTATTGTTGGGTTACGCCCAAGGACTTGAAGTGGCATGGCAACGATGAGGCGTGCTGGCTAGGTTTCTAATGAGGCGATCACGGCCTGAGCATAAGATGGAGAAGATATATCTTGCCGGGAGTCTCAGCCCTACTTTCCGCAGGTGAAATTGACAAGTTGTAGTGACACAAGCTTATAACAGCTTGGTCAGCATGGATTTACTGAAGGAGGTCAGCGTCCTGAGTATGACTTGCTTCCGTGGTCAGACGGGGCAGCACGTCAACAAAAATAGGAACAAGAAGTAATAAACAGCCACACTTGCGGCCGCATGCCGAATGGTCGAATCCGGCAGAGAAAATAGTCGTCGGTCGCTATTCGGTCAACTGGTACCGGGTCTTGGCTTTGACACGCCGCGAATATTGACGTAGGGTATATCCATGTATGGTGGTGGAGAGGGTGCGTGTGTGCTGGCAACCGCTGACCATTCACGATGAGAGCATGAAACTGGGCATGCATCTATACCGCATGCGAGTAGTGCTGATAGTTGTTTTTGTAGTGTACATAAAATATCTAGGTGTTGGTGAGCGTCTGCAGGGCGGCAGAGAGACCAACCCAAGTCGAATAGGTAGGTGCACACTATACTAGTGCGAGATCTTGATTCGATTGATGGTTACGAATGTTAACAAGTCGGGATCGAGAGTCTATATAGGCCTGGGTGGGGGATCGGAGGGGGAGTGAGGAGGGGAGCGAGGAGGAAGAGGAGGAGGAAGAAGAGAGACGTCGACAATAACAAGAAGAAGCTTTGAGAATCACGAGGACGATGCAAAGAAAAAAAGCGTAATAGGGGAGATGCTTGGATGTTGTAATTCGCAACCTGTACGGCAGAGGTATGGTTGACTGCAACATTACTTTTAAGATTAGTTAGATGGTAGTTGATAGTTGACCGCCTGTTCCGAAGACGAGTTGCCGAAACGGAAAGGCGCGCCATATTGCCAGAAAGAATATCACCATCCATTTGCATGACGGAGAGACAGGGGCGCGAGCAGTCCGTCGACACTAGATGGACAGATCTGGACAATTACCTACCTGCTACTGACCTAGTCCGGAGCCAGTCGCTACAGTAGGTTTGTTTTTTCATTCTTTAGGCTGTGTGGACCGATTGAGCCCAAACCAAAGATGCTTAAGAGTTGTCTGGGTATGTCGTTGATGCCTTATGGCCGAAACTTCAGCCTACCAAATAAATGAACAATTCCTCACAGCCCCGTGCCATGATGAATCACACATACCTTTTGCTTCCTCCTGCCGCCCAATTACTTCAAATAACCTACAAGTCTAAGGGAATAGCCTGAGACACTGCTAGAAATATGGAGATAAACCAATTGAACCCTCGATATATGCCATGACCGAAACCGGGGAGAATAGTGGCTACCGGTAGAGTAGACCTTACTTACCTTTGCCTGGTGAGGAAGAGGAGATGTTAAGCATCCGTCATACCGTAGACTGGTCCACTACAAGTCCACCTCTGCTGAATCGATAATATCGATCTAAATAGCGTCTATTTTACTGGTGTATAGTGGGCAGCAGATGGGTAGTGTACAGGTTAAGCCCCCACTCTATGCAAGCTACTGCACTCTCCCCCGCTTAGACCCCACTGAAACCACCGTAGCTACAGTGTACGCTAGTGCACATGCAGGTGTTAGATAGTACATACCTCGTAGTACCTACACTAAGTATTGTAGTGGTGGTGGTCGATGCTGACGATAGCCCACTTGCAGCGCTGGGGCTCACGACAGTCCACCCAAAGCCCACCCTTACAGCACCCATTAGGTAGTGTACAGCATCTATACTGCATCCACACTGCACCACACTGCACCTTCGCAGTCCACCATAGCAGAGCGGGGCAGCCCTCGATTCTGTTCCATGTACCCGATACCTGAATCAGACTGGATTTATGGGCTCTAGAAGCGGAAAATGGCCGCCAAAGCGAGGCTTTCAAGCACCTCGCAAAGTGTCTCTACTTGGCTCACCGCCAGTCCAGAAGCCTTCCATTTCCCCCTCCAGATCGCAAACTTGGCTTCTTTCTGCATGGGATTCACACGGCTGCGTCTCAACTTTCTATCACATCGCATCGCATTCATCGCTTTCTCCACAGACCGCCATCACACCCGAACCAATCCTCTGGAATCAAATCTCCCACCGCCTGCCAGAGCCTGCCAACCTGTCCAGCCCATCACATCATACCCTTTTCACTTGATTGTTGATCTGATCGCCTGCTGTCCCACCCTCCTCATCAATGCCATCATCGGTGAATATCATAGACTGGGATACCCCAATCTCACTTACTCAAGGCACATAGACATAGGTATGCCGCTGAATTGATTCGGCCCTTTGCCTGCGATTGACGGTAACACGCCGCCGCCGCCGCATTCATTCATTGTTCTTGTTATTTATAATTGCGAATCTCATCAACAACACGAGCGCGTGCGCGCCGCTCTTCTATTCACAGCGTCACGGCCATCTGGTGGATCGAAAGTCGATAGTAGAACACCCCTTCTTCTATCCTTTCGCTTATATCACTAGGCCTTCTAACACTGCTGCATTAATTACGACAAGTCCAAGTCGCGATTCGTGCTGCGTGTAACTTGGAGGTCTTGCCTAGAACAAGCAATATCGGAACAATCCTGATGGGGATCAACAGCGACTTATTATTACATTGATCACGAAGCACTCGGACACTGACCCGAAAGTAACCTCCCCTGGTTAAACTGACGTTGCAGAAAAGCTGGGGAATCTACCAACACTAAGAACGTCATATACCCTGATCCATGATGATATCTTAAACTTACAAAACTGCACAACCTTCAGTTTCACTATAATACCATCAGTTACTGCTCATCTCTCGAAGTCTGGATACGTGTTGTTTGAGGTGTTCGATTTACTCGGTTCAACCATCCAGCTGTATCCACTTTGTCGGCAACATATAACAGTCCTACTTATAACCCCTCGGCAACCAAGAGTTACGTTGTAACTTATTCGACTTTCCCGTCTTTGTATCACAAGGGTATACACGTTTTTAAGTGTACCAAGTAGGTCTCTCGATATGTTTTTTTTTAACCGAATCCTGCTTCTCATCCCTGCTAGATGAGCGAGGGTACTCGAGATGCTCAAGTCGCAACCATGGCCGATACTCTCGTTTCCTCTTCGCGTCCCATACTACGCTTTGCCTGTTATCCCTACTGCCCTTTTTTTCTCTCTCTCTCGTGAATTTACATACACCGAGTCAATATTTCATCTATCCGTGGAGGAAGCCCCCATATGATCAAGAGCCTAGAGAATCAAACCCACAAACACCACGCACCGACAAAGTCTATAGCAGATCTTGTTTCACCGCTAACTACTGAAAAGCTTCCTGGACTTCTTGTATACTTTCGTCTTCACTCGTGACTGGGTGCGCAGCCAATCATTCGCTCAGCGCAACGCGCCTTCTGATTATACGCCGAAAATCTCGGGATTTTATTGCTTTTGTGTTGCACTGCACACTGACAAACACGGCGTGTCTCGAATCTTCGGGGCTTTCTCGTCATATCGCTTCCATGTCTTTCTACGCCTCCAGGAACCAAGCGAAGCACCTTCGCAACATGATCTGACACTGCTGAGAACCGCTCTAGTTTATGGTTTCGGGTGTCTTTCGACCTAGTTATCATCGCGTGTCGCCAACGATAGCATGTTGGGGAAGCTATTTAATCTGACGTCTGGCGTTACTGGAGGCCAGTCTGCTCAGCAGACTTCGCCTAGCATCAGACTACCGCCAGAGTCAGTCCAAGAAGAAATCCATACACGTAGTCTGCTTTTTCCGGATGCCCAAGCGCTTTTTCACCGCGATGATCAAGTCTTCCCTTTGCCAGCATTGACTACTTTGCACCCGAGTTCACATACTAGCGCGTACGATTATGATGGAGATGTTGATTTCGACGTGCGTGATGTTCGCGTCATCATCATGCAGGATACACTCGGTAATGTGAACCCTTCGTTGTTGTTCGACAGTCATCCTGGCCCTGCGCCCGAACGGCCAGCTCTGACATCAGCTACGAGCTCGTCCCAGTCTATCTCTCAAGATTCACGGCGGGCTCCTCTCTCGCCAAGAAAGGGAAGCCAAGGCCAAATTACAAGGCCATTAGTGATACAACCAGGGAGTCCTCAACCTCGCCAAGGTGCGTTTGACAGGAGAGGGTCCATACAATCGCGTACCTACAACTTCGCCGAAACAGAGTCACAACGCGCATCTAGAGAGTACCGCGAGGAGCTCGCCAGCTTTTCAAGCTGCATATTCGCTAACACCGAAGTAATGGCCTATAAAGGAACGTCTACAAAGGTCCACGTCATACCTAGTGACACGCGTTCTACTGTCATACCCAACTCCTACGCGGCCGACGGGCGAGGATCCTTAGGTAGGTCAAGCATGCGATCTAGCAGATTGGCACAATCGTTCACATCGGAGTCAGCACATCCCCATTCTTCTACGCACGCACCTGGTTGCTTAGCGGATCGCAAGAAAATTCTGGTTACACGTCTCTTTCCCGTTAACCTCCCCAATGATGATATTGAGACACCCCAGGGTGTGGCGGAGGAAAGTTCGGGATTTCCTTTCCCCTATTCACCAGACGAATCAAAGCCGAAACGAAAGAAACCGAAGCCTGTCCCCAAAAGGACACCGATGTATGCTGTCGCCTTAGTGATTCCCCTCCCCACGAATTCAACAAACCCAACAAATTCAGGCACGCCAGCACCCAAACCTGCTTTTCGCGCTTCCAGCTCCTTTAATGAGCCTGATGCTTTCCCGACGTCCCTTGGCTCTAGTCGTCGGAATGGCTGGCCTATGGCTAATTCCGGTTACGGCTCGGAACTGTTTGAGTCATATTACAGCGACGCCGAAGATCGCATGGACTTTATAACCCAGCACTGGGATATCATCATGAGGACACTCACGCATCTCCAGTCAGTCGTAGCCAATGCGCTCTACCCAATGCTTAAGCAAGCGGACTCTTCGGCTCCTGACCCATACCCCTTGAACGCACCCATCCAAGCCGGCCGGACAGCCTCTGCCCATGGTCGCCGCGGTTCAGATGCTTCTCAAGTGAAGCTACCTAAGCAATACGCGAAACATGTGACACTGCCTCCAAACGCACTGATGCAAGATCAGCAGACTAGTGAGGAGGTCGAAAACGCCCAATTGCGCATTGTAACTGGGCTGTGCGCCACGAGGGTTGTGACAGGCCAAGGTCGCTGGGGACCATGGAGAGAAGAGGCTAGATGGGTTGCAAAATGGGCCGGCAGCAAAGAACAAGGGTTCTTCTTCTTCAATCTCCTCACGGGTTTCCTGGCGACACATACCGACTGGCTTCAGGCGCTGAGCCCAATCTGGTATAGGCGGCGCTACTATCAGCAGCAGAAAGCTAAAAGTGAAGAAGATACTTCTTTACCATCTCGTACAGTTATCATCTCAAATGATAAAATGGCCGCACGCAGGCTGACCTTTCTCCTATCGGCGTTCTTGCCTGCAAATCAGCAGCTCCCAACGGTTCGCGCCCAACGTCCGGCTACATCTGCCTCTTTTGGTGCTTTTAGTCACTCGCCACCGTCATATATCGTTCCGATCAATAAAGAAGAGTCACTACGGCGAAAGATTAACCGCCGTCAGGGTCAGAGAGGACCATCGCATACGCGGAGTTTTAGTATTCAATCACAGGCTACTACACGGTCAATGACAGGGATACCGGCTCAATTGGCACACCTCAGCATAGATAATCAACATCATGAGCGGCGTTCATCCGAGTTGTTCAAACCAGCGCACCTTCCCATGGCTGGGAGTGACCTCAACACTAGGAAGAGCAGTGCCGCAACAACAAATACCATATTACCCGACGAGGCTGTTGCCCACTTTTCTACAGCTCAAAAGAGCATGAACCATGTAGTTCGACCGGAGAACCGCGGTAGTGCGGCTGCTGATGACTTGAAACGATCACTTCAGCGGGTTGACAGTCTTGGCCACTCTAGCCACACAAGTACCCATTCCCGCCAGAGCTCACGATGGGGTAGTGTCATCAGTGGGTTATGGAGCACACGGCGACGAGACTCGGTAGCTTCTACGTCTCAAACGCCAGATACTGTAGGTCTATACGATAGTCCTATTGGATCACCGACTAAAGCGATGCCCGCCAAGAAAGATGATATCTCTAGAGTGGACAGACAAGCGGAGTCTGGGCTGGCTGAGACAAATGGCAAATTTAGGATAAATGAAACGGCCGAGGACGAACCAGATACTCCACGAAAACTGGCCGCTAAGCAACTAGACCCTCAGGCCAGGATCCCCAATCCCTCCGGTGCCTTCGAATCCCCTGTCAAGACATCTATCAATAATGATGATGGCGTGATCGACGTCGACGTCCAGTTTCCAGAGTACTTAACCTCGTTCGAGACGGCTGTCAGCTCACCGTCAAGTAGCGGCTATCTCTCCACTCCTGGTCTCGGAAGTGGTCTAGATAGTTTTGAGCAGTTTTCGCGGCTAGCTATTGATGGAGATGCTCCCCTTAACGTTGCAGGATGGCTGCAGAGATATCACCCCGACTTTACGTTACAGGCGATACCGCCACAACAGGATCTTCTCGACCAGGTTCGTGAGTCTCTTAGAGCTGAACCAACGCCAATAGTGCATCTGAATCCGATTTCAGATGAATGGCCTGTCGAGCAATGGGTCGATGTAAGTAGCGCTATAATAGCAGATACAACGACCTTCAGCATAAAGAGGCTTCGTTACCGTCGCCTGGTCAAGCCAAAAGCCATGGCAGATCGAAACACTATCAGCTCTCTCGATCCCTATAGCTCTTCTATGATGACGCCGGCGCTGTCGCCATGCGATCAACCAATAGAAGAGAAATTCGAGGAGGAAGAGCTCGTCACTTTAGATGAGGCACTTATTGATGCCGTCGAGAAAGTGATTGCTCAAACAAACGACTCGAGCCGTGGGACATCTGCTACCTCCTCTAGATCGGTTAGTAAACGCCGAGGTCGAAGCAATAGTGACGCTTCAGAACCCGAGGCGGCAGAACCCGAAGAGGTAGCACCCGATATGCGACTTGATTTCCAAGAAGTCCCCCGTGTCGAATGCAAGACAGTTGTCTTGTCGGCCTTGGGAAATATCGTGCAGGAGGTAGTAGACAAGCGCGAAAAAGAGAGCCAGGATACGAGTCAAAATATCAGCTACCAAGCGAGCCGCGAGAAAGAGAGCGCACTGCGGGGAGCCGTCCGAGCTTGGCTCGAGAGCGTGGAACTCGGCGATGGCCAGTCTTGACCTGCCGCAATATCGCCCTGACTTGTGACCAAGGCAAGCAGGGCTGTCACTTTTCCCTCTCCTGGATGTTTATTCCCCCTTTCCCCTGGCACTTGTGGCGTGTTTTTTTCTGGAAATGTTGTACAAGTACCTACGTTCTAGCCTCCGAAGAGGCGAACGGATTAAGTAATGTGTTTCATGTGCCTTGAGATACCCCCCGCAACATTTGTTGCTTTTAACGATTCCTTATCACCATAATCTTTTTTAATACTCAATTTCATCGTTCTTCTCGGTTCCTAGCATAGGGTTGGGGACATTTGGAGCTGGAAAATAGGCTTATTTCATAGTCCTTTGATAGCGAGAGCTTCTAGACGGTTTGTCGGCGTTTTAAGAGGGCTATTCACTGTCAGTTTGCTACGGAAGGATATTTCAAACATATACCCATGCCGTTATAGCATATCGAATTTGCATCACAATAGAAAACTACAAAGTAGTTGCTTCAATAGAGTACATTAATCGAGATGCTATGAATGTAAGTGATCGTGATTTCCGGGTCTAATCTGGTTTGTTCGTTCTTCTATTCTATAAATTGTTATATTTTTGTTCCCCAGAGCGTCTATTTTTTCCTCTCCGACATGTAACAGTTTTTTTTTCGTCTACGTCGTACGACGGACGACCATCCAGTTGGGACCCCCGACATCTACGCGAAACCACCACTCCATAATGACCACTTGGAAACAACAATACGGACTTCATCTGCTGGAACCGCCACTTCCGTCAGGCTTGGTTTTGTCTTCCCAGCTGCGCCGTCCTCATGCTGTGGCTCTCGCCGCAGCGTCCAGAGCGTCTTGACATCGAGAGACGACAGGAAATCCAATGCGCGGGCGTAGTTTGTGCCCAGTTGCGCTATGCCGTGACTGTCATCCGACAAAGTGAATTTACCATCTAGGGAGAGCCATTTCTGGGAATTTTTGTATTAGCATCTAGATTGCATGGCGTAATTGGGGTATCTTTTGGTAAATAATTGTAGGCTAGGGGTGACATATATTAAGTAAGGGGGATATGAGAAAGTGTTGCGAGGAGAGAAGGGAAGAAGCGAATGGGTAATAGGTCACTCAGAGTAGCGAAAGCGCGGGGGATATAAGACTTTAAAAATCCAAGTTACCTCAGCTATAACCCTGCATGGATACGGCTCAGCCAGTCCTTTCCGCAGCGCGCTGCTGTTGCACTCGAGCCAGCCGCCATATGAGGCGACGAAGGCCAGGTTCCGCTCGATGCGCTTCCAGACACCGGGCCAGCGCCGCACGTCGCGGCCCGGGTCCGCACTCATCAGGCGGATCAGGTCGAAGTGGCCCACGACGCGCGGGCGGAGGGCCACGAGCATTTCGTATTGCTGGTCGTAATATCGCTCGTACATCCTCTCCTCACGAATTTCTACATCCGCGACCTCCTCTCCGTTTCCGCTTCCAGGCTTCGTCGTAGTAGTGCCAGTTAAAGTGCCGTTAGTGTAAGTCCCATTGGTGGCCGTCTCCACAGACGCCATTGCTCGCGCGTAGTACTCCTTGTCGTAGTCGATGGGCACCCCGTTCACGTGGTGCAGGCTGCCGATGAAGTAGTCGATTGCCGGGTGCGCTGCCAGCTCCTTGACCAGCTCCTTGTAGGCAGGCCGCAGCCATTCGCCCTCAAACCCGATCAGGAGCGAGATTTGTGGCGCGTAGAGGGCTTGCAGGCGCTGTGCTTCCCCGAGGTACGCCGTGTGTCGCGGGACTAAAGCCGCGAGCGACGCCTCGGGCTCATCCAGCTAGTTGTGGCGTTAGCATGGATACACTGAGTCTTATACACGAATTGGATGGGAGTATGATGGGATAAGTTTGATTTGATATTGGCTCACTTCTTCGGGGTACAAGTCCTCTAGTGAGGTCCGCGGCATGTGCTCCGTTAAGCCCATGGTTGTGTAGCCTAGGCCGATGGCATATTTGACAACGTCCTCGAGCTCGTCTTTGGCGTGTCCGGGGCAGAATTGCCCCGAATGCGAGTGCATCGTGAAGGCCATATTCGTCTGATGTATGCGCGGACTGAAGTATATAAATGAGTACCTGGTATTGAAGTAGTGAGAGGCGATATAAAAAACTCTATATATCAGCTGGGTCTGTCTATAAGTCAAAGTCTTCAAGCTTTGATAAGTTGAGGTTGCATCTGGTTTGTTTTAAGGCCCAAGGCTCCCAATAAACTAAGTGCCAGGTACTGAGAGTTGGGAATTGTGGTAAAGTAAAGTAAATATTAGGTAGCAATGAGTGAGTCGGTCTCACTTCACCGCCCTCGACTCAAGAGGAAACGGACAGAAGTATCTGGATGTGACCTATGACACTAGTTAGTGGTATTGAGGTTGTTGAAGAGATGGAACCCTATCTAGGCACTGTGACTATGGTAATGTAATGCTGATATATATACAATATCTATTAATGTGCATCTTTACTAGCCTTACAAGATAAGTCAAGTAAGTTTAGACTGGGCTCAGTCGAATGCTTTTTTCTTTTAAAGCATTCCAATATCATGGTACCTGTTTTTATTATATTTATTATTTTATTTTGTATATTTTGGTTACAACGAATTGGCTCTTCATGTGCTACGCAATAAAATATTGTCAATGACATGAAATAATTTCTTACAAGAACCCCGCCCCCGCAGTGATGTCGGTGCTTACTTACCTCCTCATGCATAGTATGTACCTTATCAATGGTGGGTGATAAACAGTAGGGGTAGCGAGCGGGGCTTGCATCAGCACGCTATAGCGTACCCGGTGCAGTACCGGTGGCCAAGTTTGCGACATGCCTGCCTGCAGAGAGGGGACCCTCGGCGACCTCAGTTACCCAATCAACGCGCCATCACACATTAGGTACGCGTTTGCAGCGCCATGTACAACAACCATGTACTGTACACAGCTATGTACTATGTATGTGTACAACTGCGTACCCAGGTATACAACTTGACCCACCGGCCTTTTTTTCCATAATATCCCCAACCATCTTCAACCTTCAACCACCGCCCATTGACTTCATCAGCCTCACTATAGCTTGGTTTTTTAAATGGCCAGCTTTGCTGTTTATCACTGCCCTACATTTTTAATCTGGTCATGATAATCATATAATCCAATCATTTCCCTGCGTATTCTTTCTTTGATTCAGGACATGACAATTTCCACTGCCACCAAACCAGCCGTCCTTTGCGATGCCCTTTGGTGTCTAAACACCTGCATCCACCCTCTCTACCTCTGAGCCACGACAGCAACCTAATTGATACCCACCCCGCCGGCCCATCGAGCAACTAATTCGCCCATCATGCTATTCCCTGAAGAGGATGCGCCTCTAATCAAGGCTTGGATCGTCAGGCGCCTCGAGAACAAGTAGGTATCCTCAAATGCGATCTAGTACCGTCCGCATATCCTACTGACCAGCCTCTGTTTACATCTAGCTCCGACGCTGATGCTGAAGTGCTTGCCGATTATGTCCTGGCACTGCTAAGGCACGACGGTGATGTCGAAACTATCCGTAAACTCTTCGAGGAGGAAATACCCGATTTTCTACGAGAGGGTATGCTTGCTCACCTATCTACCTGTATCTTATGCCTGGTGGCAGTTGGTACACACGGTAACACGCGAGCACATGTTAACAAAAATGACAGATGCGGCTACATTTACCGATGATGTCTTGCAGGCAGTGAAATATCGATCATATATTCCCGGGGCCCCTCCTGCACCTCCGAGGTCTCCCAAAGCGCGACAACTACATTTCCAACCCCCGGCAGCATTATCACATGCTGCGCCCCGGTCCGATATATTGCCACCACCGACATCTCTATACCATCCTTCCGCTCCATATTCTACACCTCTTGCGCCGCCTCCTTTCTCCCAAACCACTTCGCGCAAGCGAACTTACGGTGATCGTGACGATGGCGATGTGGATATCATACTCAACAACCAGCCCCCATATGTCCCACCATTCAAACAACCACGACGTGGAGGGGGATTTGGACAACGTGGTGGAAGATATGAAGATGCGTACGCACCGAAAAGCTATCGAGCACCTCGTTTCCCTGGACCTCCGGGTTCGGTCCCATATGGAGCCCCCTTACCTTTCGCGCCTCCTCCCATCGACGCCCACAGCATTATGGAGAATATCGCGATCCTACAGGCATTGCTTCCATCTGCTGCCGACTTACCCCCATCTGGCTACTCGGGAACAGCTCTTCCCCCACCCCGCCGGAGGAAGCAACGTTGCCGCGATTTTGATTCTAAGGGATATTGTTCTCGGGGCAACAATTGCAATTTTGAGCACAGAGCCGAGCAGGCTTACATTTTGCCTCCGATACCCGGGGCGGCTGACGGTAGGTTCCTTCTACTAGATAAGCTTTATGTGTTGGGGGGCCTTGGGAGAACTAACAGTAAACTAGAATACGACCCCAACAATGCGGCATTGTCCCTGCCCCCTTTCGGTGTACAACAACCTTTAGCAGGGCAACAACTGGACCTCCCTAATTTCCAGTTACCCCCGCCCACAAATCGTCGTGAGCCTAAGAAACCACGACGAATAAAAGGCCGGGCCGCGATTGCTGCTAACGGCCCTAATCATGACAAAGCTAAGAAAACTATTGTCGTTCAAAATATTCCGAGCGAGAACTTCACCGAAGATCAAGTCCGTGGCTACTTTTCGCAGTTTGGGAACATTGTTGAAGTCTCAATGCACCATCAGAACCGTCTCGCTATGATCGGGTTCGATTCCTGGGAAGCAGCAAATGCGGCTTGGAGCTCACCCAAAGTCATATTTGATAACAGATTTGTCAAGGTTTTCTGGCGCAAGGAGGAGGGGAGTGATGAGATTACACCCAATGGAAAACTTACAAATAACGCAACGAACGGCCATGTAGACGGAACCGCGCTACCTGGCGAGTCAGTTGCTGTCAAGCCGGAGCTAGATATGGAAGAATTTTACCGCAGGCAGCTGGAGGCACAGAAAATTCACAATGAGAAAACGAAGAAGCGGCAAGAAATTGAACGTGAGCGCCAAGAACTAGAGGAACGTCGAAATGAACTCCGAGAGCGACAAGCAGAGGCGAAGCGTCAGCTCCAAGCTAAACTTAGGGCAAACGGCATTAAAGAGGGCTCGTCATCACCAGCAGAGATCAAGACCGAGGGCGAAGACAAGAAACCGAGTGCGCAAACCGAAGCTCTCAGGGCCCAGCTTGCTGCACTGGAACGAGAAGCCAACCAACTCGGCATTGACCCTAACGACAACCACGATGATGCTTTCTCATGGCCCCCACGTGGGAGAGGGCGTGGTAGAGGTTACCGAGGACGTGGGACGTTTGCGCCAAGAGCAGCTCGAGGGATGTATGGATATCGGGGAAGAGGAGGAACTGTCGAAGCCAGACACGCCGCATATGCAGCATACTCGCTGGATAACCGACCAAAGGTTGTAGCCTTGTCAGGGGTAGACTTTACGATACCGGAGAATGATGAAGCCCTTCGACAATATCTCTTTGTGAGTACAATGTTTCCTATTAGGACAGAGTGGTACTAATGATGCGCAGAGTGTTGGGGAATTCAAAGAAGTTCACAGCGCGCCAGCGATAACGCATGTTATCTTCAAGGATCGCAAAACAGCGGAAAAGTTCATGTTTGGCATTTCTGCAAGCAATACCATTCACGGTATCGAAGGGAAGGTTGAACCAACTTGGGCCAAGACAGCCCCAGAAGCAGCGAAGACGGCTGATGGGGATACTATTATTTCTGGCACCCTAGATGATGAGCAGACTAATAAGGGAAAGATGGACACGGGTGCCGGTGACGCTAACGGAGAACTTGAAGAAGGGGAAATCGACAATACCCCTGATCATGACCAAGGAGACATGGATTACGAAGCCGGCGAATGGTGAGATAGGCAGAAGATTTAGGAATGTGAGCCTTGCCAAGGCGATTGTACAATAAGGTGTGTGTATAGCTCATGTAAGGTCGCATGCACAAATGCGCACCATACGAAAGAAATCATGGGTGTGAGGATACCGGAACTCATCGAGGTCAGCATTGCATCTGGGTTTAGGGCATTTAAAAAACATAACCTTGAGAGTAATGATAAGATTGGGAGCTGGGAAAGTTTACGGATTTCCCAGCCTTTTGCTTGCGGATGGAGAGTGGGTGTGTTATGATACCAGAATACCTGCCGACTAATAGAGCTAATTCGAACAATTGTCGAACAATTATTCATGGGTTGACTTCGTTCCAACTTTGTTGGTAGAACAATGGATTAATCATTTAAACAAAGGCCATCATGGATGATACCTGACCAATCTAAGCTAGATCTTGAACCTATTGTCCTTTCCTAGGAATGCGAGAAAGCTGCCTCCTGTTTAATAAAGGGCAGTCATCCCGCTCTTACAATTAAGGAATTGCGAAATGCACGATTCATATGCCCACTTCTTAATTAAATACTTCATGTTACGATCTTTAAGAAACTTGCATAAAATATGTTAGGCCTAATCTATTTTACTGCCTACCTTTTAAGTTTAATACGTTACTTAACTAGAACAGAGCTATGTTAGTCTCATCGTTTTGCGCCCCCAGTAAAGAGCCTCATCAAAGCAGATCCTGTTCGACTCCAAACAGCACCATGCTCTGGTTCAGCGCCGTACTCCGGCGTGATATCAATTCCATCTTCTGATTCGACATCGTCGTATACTAAATCCGGATCTCTAGGCATCTTTCCCATCGAAGTAAACATACGCTTTCCACTTTCATTCCGGGTGCAGTAAAGCCCTGCTTCTTTCGTTGTGCCGCATGCTGACATCACGTAGCGGTCTTTCTTAGCTTTGCGCGAAAACATGTTTCGAATGGCCTTTCTGAGCTTCATGTTGGAGTCTCGGGTGTAAGTATCTCTTTATACTTGATGGTGATTTCTTTCCTGAGTCGCCGGTTTTTGCGGCCCTTTATACTCGGTTTGCAAGTTGATACAACTTGTTTGTTTCTGAACAATCATGCCTAAGGGGTCAGGAAACGAGTTGCTATTGAAAAGTTAGGAGAACAAAGCTTTTGTTTGATGGGAAACCTTAACAATAGCTTTGTCGTCTTGTTGGCCGGTGACAAAGACGGCGGTATATCTATGTCTAAGGCTCACAAGCGGCGAAGCGTAGATAAATAGCCGCTTCGATCTACGAAGTCTGTCTCTCTTCAATAAGATCTTATCCTCAAGCCAAACTTCCACAACCTAAATCCCCACCAACCCCAATAACGAAAACCAAAGTCAACCCGAAAACCCTCGCGCAGTGACTCATCATGCAGCCCACAAGGCGGTCCCCAAGACACCGATTCAGTCGACAGGACCTGGCCGACCTGAAGCGCCTTCGATATATTCATCGTTTAAACCTTGATCTCTCCCCCGAAAACCTCTTGTCCGCTTTCAGAGCCGGTGCCGATCACCCGGTGAGCCCCTTGATTGTCTGCGTCGCGGGGCAGCTTGTCGACAGGTACAAGGCCGGCCTGGATCCTATTATGAATACGAAAAGCACCGATAATCTGAAACGATTCTGGGCAGGGCCGTATAAGGGTAAATAACTAACTCGTTTGATTAGATAGACTGAATAAACTTCACGGTTAGAGACTTGCTTCTTATATGTGAAATGTCCTGAAATGGGGAGGGCAGTTCTTAGTACAGTGTGTTGTCAGTAGTATTCTTATAGTAAATCAATTTGCCAGTCTATATCTATCGAATGGCCTTTGCTCGTCTTGTCCGCACACCCTGTTTACTGAAGAGCTATATGACCTCCTTGCCCCATGATGGGAGGGGAGGGGACAGGTTATGTTCTCTCTGAAACCCCCCGAGGACGCAATTTAGACTAGTAATGAATCATGTTTCCGACATACCCGGTGCCAGTAGCGTAAAAACAACGGAAGCGGAGTATAATGGCTTTCTTGGCTGTACTATTAGCTTTCAACTTTAGCCTTCGGCTGCACCTCCTCTTCTCGCCATCTCTGTATTGCTAACAAGCAATATTGGGTATCAGGATGCTCGGAACCTAGTACTCGAACACGCGCCTGGGCACACTGCTCCATCAACTCAAGTGCGTCGCTCCTACAGCCTTGGCGGCTCCGTGTAACGGCCAGATTCTCCATGCTATCTAGCGTGTCGAGATGTTCTAGTCCTAGAACCCTCTTTCTTATTTCTAACACTTGAGTTTCCAATGCTTCGGCCTCTTTCCAGTGCCCCTGTCTCATGACTATTCGGGCTAGTCTGTTCATGTTGGCCAGCGTGTCAGGATGGTCTGGTCCTAGTACCCTCTTTCTTATTTTTAACTCGTCCTGGCACTCCCAGCCATGGCGTGTCCAAGCTAGGCGGTTCATGGTGGCCAGCGTGTCAGGATGGTCTGGTCCTAGTACCCTCTGTCTTATTTCTAACGCCTGCTTTTGCAATTCTTCGGCCTCTTTGAAGCACTCCCGACCCTCCTGTCGCTGGCATGTCCAAGCTAGGCTGTCCATGTTGGCTAGCGTGTCGGGATGGTCTAGCCCTAGTACCCTCTGTCTTATTTCTAACGCCTGCCGTTGCAATGCTCCGGCCTCTTCCAAGCGCTCCTGTTCCTCGTATGTCCTAGATAAGCTATCCATGTTGGCTAGCGTGTCGGGATGTCCCGGTCCTAGTAGTCTGTGCTTAGCTTCTGCTACGAACCGTTGTACTCTTTCAGCTCCTTCCCACCACCCCAGCTTGTCAGTGTAGAGCAGTGCCTCCTCCGTGATCTGAGTTTCTTCTACCCTCCGCCGCAACAAGGAACTTATCGACTCTGCTGTTTCGTCATTCTCCTCTGCTGCCATAATAACACGCTTCGTAATCTGGATCTCACCACCCTTTCTATCGAAAAGCAGTTCCATCACTTCGCCTCCATTTCTTGTATTTCTTGCTGCCGCAACTAAAAGAGCCTCCGTAACCTGGACTTCATTCGCGTGCTGATCGAGGAGTGCTTTCATTACTTCTCTTCCATTCTCCGTGTTTCCCGCGACGTTTAATAGTGTCTCAACTAACCCTGGGCCGTTGTCGGAGGAATCCACTTCCGCCAGCTTTAAGCCAGTGTTGGATGATTCTCCCTCCGCTTGCTGTGGGCTAGTGTCGGATAATTGCGCTCTGCTTGTTATCGATGGTTCTCGGGAGCTGTTGAAGGAGAGGGCCGGGAGATCTTCGGCACCTGAAATTAAGGCTACATCTTTGGTCGCCATATTGGATATCTCGTCACTCTCGGCAGTTGGGCCAATTGGAACTGAGAGCAATGCCAGCTGCTCCAAATGAGAAGCTAAGTGGCGTTTGAAGATAGTCGGAATGACACTGAGGATGTGATCTGGCGCGTCCAATGGGATGGCATTCCGCTGCTTCAGACGATCGGACCACTCAGTGCAGCACGGGCATTCCTGGGCCGGTATCTGCTCAACGGCTGTCCGGCCGATATCTAGAAGAGATTGCTCTTCACCCACAATAAATATCTCAGGATGATGCTTTCGAATATGGCCAAGGTAGCGTTCCCTGTCCTGATATGGCTTGTGTTGGCAGAGTCGACAGTTGTAGTTGACGCGGTGAAGCTCCATCTCGTGACGAAACCATTCGTTAACGTTACTAAAATATGGGGCATCGCAGTTAGGGAATGTACAGATGTAAGGTCGAAGGTCGGAAAAAACGTGTAGTCGCCATTGCCGCTCATTCTTGAACTTTTTAGTTCGAAAACAGAACGGGCATTCTATCTCTTTCTTGGACCCTGATTGCAGCTCTTTCAGCATCGGAATTCTGTTGCTCATTGATTGGTCCAGTCCGCCGTCTATAGAATGAAATATTGTTGTGTATGACTTTTTATCATCTTCAGGATCTGATTCATCTTCCGCGGTAAGCATCTCAGGCTTGATCTGTCCCGGTATCAGACTCGAAGCTTTGGTGAAGAAAGCAGACGGTCGGCTGGAAGAGTCTGATATTTTCTGCAATGCTCCTAGCTGCATTTCGGGTACCTTTAATGTGGGTTCTACACGCGTGCTGTTTCTATAGGCGTCCTCGAGCTTATCACGATGATCTTGGATGTAACTGAGGTAGTGTCGGCGTTGTGTAATTGCCCGGCTGAGCCGCTCTCTTAGCCATACACGTTCTGCTTCGGCCAGCTTAGGGTATTTCTCTCCTACACGCGCAATGTCAAATTGGTCGTTGAATCTGTATCGACTCCGACTCAGAGCTTTCGTAAAGAGATCGGTAGGCGAGGCCTGGCGGATAAGGCTAGAGACTCTGAAAAGACGAGTGATGCAGCTCCCAAGCTCTTCGAATATTTCTATTTCTTCTATCTGCTCTAATTCATCGCCGACCTCGTCAGTAACAGTAGTAATATTGCCTTCGCGGTTTCCAGAAATTATTTCTAAGACTAGACAATGTTAGCTACTTAACTAATACTTAGGGATAAAGTATCGACTAACGTGCTTCGGCGGCCTCCTGAAAGTTAGCTAGCATTTCCTTAACGTGAATCAAAATATCGCTGGCTTCCTGAAGACGTGATTCAAGAGACAATGGAGATTCGGGCACATATAAGGCCCTAATGTTGCCTGCCCATAGGCAAAGTCTTTCCAGTTCATTATTGACTTGGTCATGGTGGACTTGGCCTTCCTGGTTCTTCGAGGCAGAAAGAATTGAAACAATTTTTTTCAGAGTTGTGATACATGATTGGCATTGCTCCGACACAGGGCGCGCCATTGCAACCTGATGGTTGATACTGTCTATGCTAAGCACGGCGTATATCTCGACGACTTCTTGACGTCTACATCTTTTGTTTGATAGGAGGAGGGACCAGGATCGGTAATGACAGTTATGTATTGTCTGAAAACAAGATAGGAATCGGGATTTCGGAAGCTGCGGGGTATGTTTGAAAGCTGAAGGACTTTGGGGGCCAAAATGCTCAGGTCATTTATCGGCCAAAACAGTGGCTCAACAGTCTCGTGCCCCTCAATCCCATTTTCCTTCACTCTGCTTCTCGATCAATCATGAACCAACATGAGCGGCTTCGAAGTCGCTGGCATCCTTCTCGGAGCATTTCCGTTAATGATCTCTGGTTTAGAGCATTGGCGCGATGTTGCTAAAGTTAGTAACTCCTACTGGCGTATTCGAAAGGAATACAGTAGGTGCCGCAGCGATGTCCAGTTTTATGAGATTTGGTATAAGCGTAATCTGAAAGAGCTTCTGCTACCGATAATGGACCCGGGTGATGTGGAAAATCTAGTCAAAGACCCGGGTGGCAAAGGCTGGTGCAGCACGGATCTTGAGGAACACTTGAGGCGACGCCTTCAGGAATCATACAGCTTGTATATGGACATCATCTGTGAAATGAATGAAACGGCCCTGGAAATGAAGAAACAGATAGCCTCTGAAAATGTGGCCATTCAGAACGAGCTCATTCCTCCAGTGCCTAAGACGCAGCGTCGGTCTTCGAGCCCCAACCCGCTTCCTCAAATCATACACTCCACTGTTTCTTCAGCGAAGTCGAAATTCACGTACGGGGCATTCCGAATCAAGTTCAGCTTCAACGGACCAGTAAGACAGGAGCTTTTTGATCAACTAAAGGACTACAACGAACGATTAGAAAAGCTCCTCAGCACGAGCGACAAGATATCCTCCCCCCAGCATACTGTTTCGTTTGTCACTACAAAACGGACCGCTTTGGAACAAACGATCAAGGCAGTTTCCAAAAAGTCAGACCTCCTCTTCAAAGCTCTCGAAAAATCGTGGCAGTGTGCTTGTCAGAAGTACCATTCTGCCCACCTTCGGTTGGAACATCGAGCCTCTTTAGGCATGTGTTTCGAGATCATTCTCACGTTCATTTCTCCATTACCTCAAACGCGTCCGGAGTGGGCGTGGAGAGAGATAAATTGCATACAAATGACCAATTGCTCCGTTTCGAAAAATCCTATAGAACCACGCACCAGATCCCAGTCAGTAGCGAGTCCTTCTAATCGAGCTCTGGCCCCGGCTCCAAACTCGGGGAGCCTATCACCACCATCTAAGAATAAAAAAAAGGTAGCTTTTATGCAACCCAGTCTATCCGTATCAACCATCCAGTTGGACACCCTGATCGATGCAGACATAAAGCTTTGCCAGGCTCTAAGCAACGATAAATCCGACGAATGTATTGGTATCATCGGTCACGATGACGAAGAATACCACCTGCACCCTTTCAAGAAAAGGGAACCTTTAAACGCCGACAACAATAGAAACCCTATAACGCTAGACTACCTTCTCTCTAGAAGTCAAAAGGCCCGCATAAGCCGCCGCCAGCGCTACTCTATCGCCCTCCTCCTCGCCTCCTCGGTCGCCCAACTTCAATCTACGGCCTGGCTTAAGACCGACCTGACAAAACAAGACATCTTCTTTTTCCCCTCAGAAATTGATGATGAGACCGTATCTTACCACGAACCTTTTATTCACCGAGACTTCCTACCTCACCTTTCTAATCGTTCTAATGATGCGATATCGAATACTAAGTACGACTCCTCCAAGTTTTATTCCCTCGGTATTATGCTCCTGGAACTCTGCTTCGACATGCGTTTAGAAGATAGTTCACATCGCAAGAACTCCCCCTCAGAGACCGCGGATGTAAAACATGCTTTGGATCTGATGGCGGCGCTCAAATGGGCCCAGAGTGTGAATGAGGAAGGGGGCGACGACTATGCGTCGGCGGTGAAGTGGTGTTTCACGGGCTCTAATTACGCGAATCAATCGTGGCGGAGTGAGATGATTAAGAATGTTATTAGACCGCTAGAGATTTGCCAGGAGCATTTTAAGGCAGCTCTGGGGATGTGATGGAGTTGACATTTCCCGTCTTGATCTAACACAACTGAATTCCGTCACGCACACACATATATATGTGACACGTTTCTAGGGACCGACTTATCATCAAATTCATCACAACGTAGTCTCTGCTACCTCATCGTATAAGGCTAACCAGGAAATTCAACAGCTCTCTCTAGCTGTAATTACATGTTCTGAGAACTAGACGCTATTGTAGTTAGACAACAAGATCTTGTCACTGGCAAAGCAGTCCACACAACCTCATGGTGCTGACTAATATATATTCATAAATACCCAATACAACCCCATCATACAATAGGATAGCACTGGAAAGGAGCAGGCTCCATTATCTCCCAAACTCCCTTTACCCGTTCCAGCACGCGATATTGCGGTGGCTCGTCGCTTGGCATATCACTAGTGCCATCTCCCTCACCACTCCCGCTTACGTCCTCGACAACCCAACACACACGCATGTCCCGAGTTTCTGGGTGAGGTATGCGCTCTCTATCAGCATCATAAGGTATCATGATCTCGCAAGGTCCATCTACATCGAAGGCTGCAACACTGTTTACCCACCTAGTCTCCTGATCTTCGAATTTCCACCCCACATACCTATCCATGTACAACATGTGCGCTATAGTACCAGCAAAAGAACCCATCAAGGCTTCCTCCCTTGTTGGGCGCTCGGAGGTTGGATTACGGGAGGTAACTTGTATGCCATTGGTTATCACTTGTTTGAGTATTTGTCGCTCAAAGATAGTCGATTCCCCATGTGACATCGTCTTTGAGGCCCATGACAGTATGCTCCGTTGCAGTGGGAAACGCTCATTGAAGCTCTTCTGCAGTGGTTCCAAGAACCAGCTCTGAATCTCTCTGTCTGCCGAATTGGCATCGCATTTTCGCGTAGGGCGGCTTAAGTCGTTCGACAAGAACACGTTGGGCAAAAGTGACTCGAAGCCACTGCCGATCATGTTAGCTAGCCGATACTGGCCTACCCAGATCCGGCCGTGCAACATTATCCTCTCTAGGAGCCATTGTTGCGAATAGTCACCATTGCCGTCAACCCGAAAATGAAGGGTAGACCACGGCTCACTCATCACCCTTGGGTGGCTGAACAATACCGGACATGTCTTGTCCGGTAGCACGCTATCTTCCCAAGAGACGAGAGGGACTTTCCAGCTTTGCCAAATGCTGTCAGAAAGACCACTCTCCCCGATGCAATACAAGTACTGCAGTATGTCAAATATCATCCAAGCTACCCGCCGCTTAATCTGTAGTGCGCCCACAGTAACGGAAAGCCGCAGGCGAATGCCTCGGAAGATACCTCCTTCGTCGTCGTCATCGAGGAAGACAGCATTGCTGCCTTGGGCTTCGCATTGTGTTCTAATTTTTTTACGTATCCTATCAGCATTCCCAGGCTTAGATATGTGTTCGTGTATCTGATCGCGTATTTCGTCTTTCGTCTTATCCGCCGTCCCATCAATCTTCGCTTCTATAGCGCCATTCAGATCACCCCACCACTCGTCGGCCCATTTTCTCTGGATTGGCGAGAGGTCTACCGTGCGATTGACTGACCACATCATACCTGGAATTATCCCGAAGTTTGGGACATATTTCTGAAGGTTGACTATCCTTAGATTGCCTAGGGAGTAATTGTCCATAGAGAACGCTCTTATCGTATGCAGACCTTCATACACGTGGGATAAGAAGGAGGGTTGGTTTGCCGTTGGCTCTGGTATCTGCCTGAGATCATAGTAATCTGGTGTCAGTAGGGAGAAGTCGCCGTTAGATAGTGAGAGGGCAAAGAGACAAGTTCTAAGCGACTTAATCCTAGTAGCAAGCTGGAAAGTATCTAGTCGTATTTCGTAGTTGCAGAGATTGGCAACGATAGCTATACGGTCCTCGGGGCAAAGACATTGTCTTGTGCGTAAAAACGATGCTGCTGCAGCGGAACTTAAAGTCATCCGCGCCCCAAAATCAGATCTTCCTGGATTGATGATCTCGTAGATCCTGTCTCCTCTGGGAGGATGGAGGGCCTGTACTCGCGAGATTATATGGCGAGTTCGTTCTGGATCAGCCATGCTCCATTGGATACAATCATTCCCGTGTTTCTCGGACCAGAGTGCAACGATGCTAGACGTCTGTTCTAAACGCCGATGATCTTGTTTTTGTCCGACAGCGAAGTAACGCGCATCCCATATGAGCCTCTGTAACGCCAGGTAGGTAAAAGAAAGTATCTTGTCGCTCGGATCAATCACAGGGAAAACTTGCCAAACGCTCGGATGCTTGCTGGTGGATGGAGGAAACTCAAGGTCGGCCCTCACCCTTAAAATAACTGAGATGCTCTCTCCCGAAGAGAGTGATTCCTGGAAAGTCCAGGCACGAGTGTACCACCGGTCGTTACCAAGGAACTCTAGAAAATCGAGGATGTGTTTCGACCAAACTTCTAGAGTCCCCTCGATATCGACGTGCTCACCAACTTGTACACCCTCAACATCAATTGCCCAAGGCGACGTAGAAACGAGCTGCTTGAAAAAGTCGCTCCACCAGATACTATCCGGCCACCGGGTCCATTTGCGCGCTTCGTCACCCCAATCTTGGATGACACGCAGAGCAAGCAGTTGCCCTGGCGAGTCTACAATAGAATCCAAGATTCCCAAAGTCCACGCAGCTCGTTGATACACCAAGTCCATCGCCTGTACGCCAATTTGATGCTCATCGCTCTGATCCTGGGGCAGGCAGGCTTGATCAATCCAGATGCACCTTAAGCCCATCGCAGACGCCAGCTCGACGGCGCGGTCGAGGATTTCATCAGGAGGGATTCGTTGGTCCGTAGGTAGATATATACTACTACGCAGACCGTGTGTGCTCGTGCAGTCCCGAATACGGTAGTGACGCTGGGTATCCTGAAATGACGACCAACAATATGAAACTGCCAAGAAGTGGTCGCATGTAGGCGAATCTCTGCCACAATTCTCCCAAGGTTGAACCAGCTTGAAGTTCCCGACTCTTCTATGCCGAGGGAACTTTGGGAATATGCAGCATCGGGAGCACGAGGCAACCTCATCACTGAATCTTCCTCTCTCGGTGGACTCTGTATCAGAATCATGATGTATATGCCCCGGCTCTTCCAGGCTTTCTTCAGCCGCTGCCGCGTCTTCATCGTTCATGAGTGAAAGCGCAATTGCAAACCGCTCAACATCGTCTGGATCTTCAGGATCGTACAGCAGCTTATTCTTTCCCTTCTTCCCATCATCGGGCCCAATCTCGTCATCAAGAACCAACACCTTCAACCCTTTCGTTGCCCACTGGTATGCACTTTTACGACTGATCCTGAATGCCGCGGCAAGTGCGAGATCGCCCATCACGTCTCCCACAGGACTCGTCAACGGACCTTGGGTGTCGTCCTCTATTACTTTTTCGCTTGCTGATAAAGACATCGCAGATTGTGCTAAAGTTTATTAAATATGACAGAAAAAGAAAAAGAGAATTTGAAGCGCATGTGTCGCAGATATCATAATCAAACTTAACAGATTGGGGGCGATGTACGGCCTAGTATTCCTGAAACAGGTCATCCTTCGCAATGCGACATGGCCGCCAAGAACAGATTCAAAGAGAGGGCGGCTGTCACGACAACCACACTTCGACGTAATACCGTACTATCGGGAACTAGTGACATCTGTAATATATGCATGCGTTATTAGTTGCGCTTGTTAAGACCACCGACACGATGATGGGTAGTCAAAATGTCTCCCCTATTCTCGCCCTGAGCGTCTATTGTGACAGAATAAATCCTAAGCACCATCTTACAATTTTACAATTTGTCCCGCCGGTTATATTATCATTGGTATGCCTCTCACCGTTGCCCTAGAGGCTACGACTAAGAGGGCGATCTCCCGCCTGCAAAACGCTGACAAGAGAAAAATGGTTAGCAGGGGCAAGGGGTAACATCTGACAACCTCCTTAGTACGATTATAGGAAAACTTGAACCATCCCTCATAGCGACCTAAATCTTCAGCATGAGCCAATGGTCCTTGATTAAGAAAGAGATAGGGTTAAAAGATGTATGTAAGCTGATAGGATATAATCATGCGTTAGGTAGGAGTGCATTTCATTGAATGCGTCCTACGATGGTATCTGAGGAGACGGAAGTCCACGAGAAGTAAATATTTACCTAAAACAGACACTAGAAGTCGCTATGGGTGAGTTTCATAGACATATTCTGATCAGCTCCTCGTTAGACAGCAAACACAACCGAAATAGATTCCGGCAGCCAGCGCAGTCCTCTGGCACAACCTGCTCGGGAGGTAGAGCTGTAATAAGTCTCTCTATGCCTCATCGATTGGCCTGCTCCCGATGGCCACCGAAAGCCTAAAAAAATACCATCTAGCTAGGGTCTTCCTATTTAAAATAGAGGTAGAATAAACTTTTATTCTAAGAGCTACATCCTGCTCTGCAAGGCTAGCGGGCGTGTTGATATCACGGAACTACGCGTACTAAATTCTTTTGCTTCGGGCGCAGTGGGCTTAGGGCTAAACCTGCTCTATCGATATAGTGAATAATTCATTTTATTACTGCCAGACATTGTGGGGGTCTATGTAAGAGACGATAATACAGGCGCTAGTAGATGGAGTGCCTCACACACTTCTGCGAGACAAACCCTACAGGCTATTTTCTTTCCACCTAAATCTACCACTGCGAAGAGTGGTTTGGCTCAGGGGGTATCGTCGCTTTAACCAAGCCTCATTGACGCTGAAACGATTAGAAATTCCGAAAATAGGAAACATTTTGTCTTGGAACGGCATTTATGCCTGTGTGTGGTTTTGATCTCATCCATCTATTCAGTTCACAAGTCTGAAAGACAGGGAGAAAACTCCTGTATGAAAATATAATTCCTCATGTGATTTGTTGTTCGGACATCGTGGAAGAGTACATCTCGTTCGCGAAGGAACTCTTGAAAGGTATTGGAAATAGAGAATCAATATGATTCAAGAAATGAGACCAGGAAACATTAAAACGTTTACTGTTTGTGGCCAGGGATGGCCTTAGGCCATGCCGTCCAACGGCGTATTGTGGAAATGATTACAAATATGAAGTGGAAAAGGGTTGACGACTGGGTGCATGACTAGATGTGGAGGGGCCCAACATCAGGAATGCTTCGTTGCCTTTTGTGGCCTATGTGGCCTATGCGATGCTCCGACGAGGCTTTTCTCTTTGTAGATGATGACAGGGGGCTACTGGTAAACTCGGGCATCTTCTTACGTCTGCGAAGGGGGGAGATGGGAACATTGGCGGTAGCAATCCGCCCATCCTTGATACCTCGCAATGTTCCCTCGAAATAAGGACCTGAGAACGCCAAGGAATCATGCGTAGCCTTACTACGCGTGATTAATCGATGGTGTGCCTGATCCCTTCGGAACGCACCAACTAGGTTGGAATTGTGCTCAAAATGATCTAGGAGTGAGGTCACATCACTAGAGGATGTGGTTGGTCGGCCAGGTGTGCATAAGATTTCTTCTCTATCATCCTTCTCATTTTCTTGTTGGTCATCGGACGAGTCACTGTCGTCATCGATTTCGAGGAAATCCTCAATCCTCAGATTCTTCTCCTCCTCATCAACTGCCTGGTCTTCCGAACCGGAAGTATCCCCGAATTCGTTTGAGTTAGGTACCTGGGCGTACCAAGCTTCGGCAGGTCCAACCGCATGAGTGTTCATGAAGTCACCGAATGTGTTAGAGGAGATCATACCACTCATCATAATGTTGCCAGGGTCGCCTAGGATGGGAGATGTCTGGGTTTGGTCGAACAGATCAAATTTGAACGATTCAGGAGACAAATCAAATCCCCTTTTCATATTTCGGTGAGTAGTAAATATCATCAGTTTGCCTGTCCTTGGATTCACCATGGCAATAGGCTTTTTGAAGGATTTATCTAGGCTGAAACGGCCCACACGTGGGTGACCACGGCGACCTTTGATGATCTCAACGTCGGAAGTTTCCGACGCCTCTTCCGTAAGATCCCTTCGAGTCTTACGTCGAACTGGTCTAGGAACGGGTTCTTCCTCATCGGTGGTGTCACCATCGGCTAGGCGGCTTCGATTAGCAAGTTGCTTTGCACCAAGCAACAGTATCAACTTACTTTGATAGCCATCCAAAGACACTTCGTCCTTTTCAGGCGAAGCGACAGGGGTGGAAAATGCAGTAGACATATCATTCTGTGTCATAGGAGTAGCGACGGGAGTTGTGTCATCGTCTTCAACAGCATTGATGAGTGCTTCGAAATCAGAGCTTTCCTCTTCAAATACACTTCCAATCGCATTAGAAGTTCCGTAGTGGTCCCAGTAAGCATCTGAGTCGTCATCCGAATTCTGATCGACCTCTAGGCGGAAAGATGGGTCCAGCTTGCTCTTATCAATGAACAAGTCTGGGAAAAAACCATAGGCGGTATCTTCGTCTGTTTCGGTGTCGTCGTCATCTTCTGAATCCGGGACATCAAATCGAACACGACGTTGAACAGTCGGGATTTGGAAGTCAGCTAGGTCTTCAATTTCAACCTGCTCGGGTTCTGACGGAAGACCGTCCCAGCTGGCATTTTCTTCAGCGTCATCGTCGTCTTCATCGTTGTCCCCTCCCTCATCGTCTCCGAGGGCTTCGTCATCTTCGTCGTCGTCATCCTCATCATCTTGATGCGGCCGAGGGGAGCTCCGAGGAACATGCTGTAGTTCGTCGGAAAGAATATGCTCCTCCTCGGCCGCCTCGACATCCTCTTCATCATCATCTGAGCCAGTGATGTCCTCAACTCCAGAGTATCCACTCTCGTCCGAAAGGTCTAGCGACGACAGGGAATCAGAATCCCGGCGACTCTTAGTGTTGACTGGAGTTACCGGGATCTTTAGGCGTATCATAGTGCCTTGCCGCATGGTGTTGTGTATGTACGAAGGTTTAAATGTATGTAAGTGTATGCAGGGGTATGGGTCTCGAACCGGGATTGCTTGTTGGAGTATCGAAGCAAACGGCGGTGAGGTTCCGAAACGTCTCCTCGAGGGCTCTCGAGCTAGGGTGTAGCCAAGCTATCGGTAGATAGCCGATTAAAGAGTATAATTGCTGATAATTATATCGCCCTGAGGATTTATTTGAGATTTTGAGGAATTGAAGGGCAATTGACTACGGAGAAGGGGGAGTGAGGTCGCGGGGTGGGATGTTAAGGTTTAGAGCCCGCGTATAGGGAATGTTTGAATGGTATTGAGTCGAGCCCAAGAGCATAAGGGGCGTGAATGCGTGCGCAGGAATCTGTTTAGCTATTCAGACTTCTTCGGTAGCTTCTTCGCTCGTGGAAGAGAGCACAAGACAGTCAAAGTCTGTGGAACTTCGTCGATTGGGGCAGTTGGTTGAATCTCTCGATGAACTGACGGACTACGGGACACGCCCAGTGCAGGCATGTCCCGCAGTGGGTGTTTACAGCTCAGCGACGACCGAATACATGATGATCTCGACGAAGTTGTAATAGGGATGCTTTTCTAGATGATATGGTAGTGCGACTTCGTTGTCTTTGGGTATGGATGGTTGGTTGATTCCTACGTGAGGAAAAAGATGGAGGGAGGAGAAAAGAGGGCAAGTCGATCGAGGTGGGAAAAAATTGAGGTATAGGTAAGTATACACGGTGGCTACCTACCGACCCCGTTCCGTCTGCACCCACTTACTCCGGTGCAGGGAGGTGGTGCAGGTGTACACTGGTGTATTGTTATTTACAGGACGGGCCACTGACTGCACAGGCTGCACAGGCTGCTACAGTGGGGAGATTTCACATGTACAGCAGTGGACCTTAGTGCACCATAGTATACTATACTAGGTAAGTATTTACCTACCCACCCAGTACTTACTGCCCACCTACGCATTCTATCTTAGGTAGGTACCTAACTTACCTGCCTAGACTCCCTTAGGTAGCTTGCTGACCTCTACTCTCCCCTACATAGTAGGTGCACTACTATATACTGCACTTACAGTACACACTATATTAGTGCAATGACTTTTTACCTAGGTGGCATCATGGAGGTACTTAGATAGGTATTTGACGAACCACGCCAAAGTCAAAGAGTTTCATCGTCTATGATTGGGCTGTGCTTCCATTAAATAGGTGCCCACTCCTCGTCTGATTGGGCCAGCACTTCGTCACCGCTTTTTGACCGTGGACGCTAACGCCTCGCTGAAAATCCACCGAAGCCCACTATGACCAACTGAAATATCCACTGGCGCAGGACATGTGCCGCCTAGGGATGCGCCATGAAATGGCGATGGCACCACACAGATTCTGCCAGCACTATCTTCTATCTGCCGCTAATTTCAAGCCGCATTCCAGGGCGACAGAACCGAGATATTCTTTGCTGCAAGCACTAGAGCGGCATCGAGTTGTTGTTTGTTGATTTGTGGTACGCTATCTAGGTATGATGCATACCTAAGGTGCCAGAGGTAGATACTTGGCGTGTCTACCCAGGTCAGTGCCAGGTGTGTTTCATACCGGCAGGTTTCTGCAAGTAGTCGACTACGTCGAGTACTCGAATTCTCGGGCAGTATAAGGTATCCAAACTTGATACCTACCTACCTCGATAGCCTTGGCATGTGGCTAGAATGCTATACTTGAAGTGTTGATAACTTGAAAGTACCTCCTTTACCTCCTTAGCCCAAGTACTTGCTTGCCCATATACTACCCGAGTACTACTAAAGGTAGGTAGGTAGGTAGGCACTGCATACTCGCAGACCTAAAGCTAGTATCCAGGATCCGTCATTCACACTCAGTGTTGTTTTGTAGCTTTGAGTTCAAAATAGCGCATCATTTACTTTTACTCTTGGAGCAAAACATCGGATCCGACTCTTAAATTTTCTTCAAATTTTTTTTCCCTCTTTTTTTTTTTCTTTTTCCATGGAGAAGGATTACGAAACTACTGTACACTATTCGTTCCCCGCAATTAATCAGGCAATTGCATAATGAGTAACTCGATAGACAGTGCGCCTTGTTCTTGATGCAAACATAGCACCAAGGTTGAGTCAGTGAAGAGTCGTGAGACTCGCTATGGCTTTTCTTGTTTCCTACATAGATACGCACATGGGTGGGATGGGTATTCCAAGTCTTACCTACACTACTCCTATGTAGTAGCATGTCCCACTCCTTTCCTTCATGCGACAGGAGCTGAATGCAGAAGTCATGTCATATCGTGCGTGTACCAGTAGAATCCGACTGGTCAGAGTCATCCACTTCAAAGTCGCTCTTGATTTGCTGGCTAGCTCAACCACAAGCCTCTCTCTCCAACTGGGACCAAGATATGCTCTCTCATGGACGGTTCTAATTTCGGAGACTACCTCCAAAAAATCCCGAGCTTCCAATTTTGTTTGTGATACCTAATTAATTTTTGTGCCTCCTTTCTTTCCCTTTGCCTCCGTAGAGACAAGCCCGTGCGCTTGTATACTGTCTGAAGACCACTTTGGTACTTTATGGGAGTGACAATGTATCTGACTAGATATGTAGTGTAGTTCAGCACAGATCGTTCGGTGGAATATCATCGTTCCTATTTGCCAGCGCTCCACAGGCCCCTGTCTTATTTGGTATACCATGACGTGCATTCTATGGAGAGGCCAAAGATCACCGATTTCAACATACCCATTCAAAACGTCTTTCAAATTCTAGGCATCGGAGCACTGTTGTAATGTTTCCCGTACTTGATGTAATGGGGGAATAGGGAGAGTTTGTTATGCAAAAAGTCTGATGTAGTGACTTGTTTATTAAGCCGAAGCTCTTGTTCAGATAGCGTGACGAATAAAAAGTTACACATGCCTAGATGTATTTTGAGATCGAGGGGTTGTTGAGTCATATCAAATCTTACTACTATGATTATTGAATTACCCACGCGGCAACATACGTGGACAATATCCTTTCTTTTTTTTCTCTCGTCGGATATTGTCTAGCCTAGTCGAACTGACTGACTGCCCTGGCTATGGAGAACATTTGCAGGCCTCGGCCACGCCAGTTTACCATTTAAACAAGTACCGTATGAAACAAGATGTCAGAGCTATTCCAGACATTTCTTGATATTTAGCGAGCTTAGGAGGAATTATGTATGGACACGTAGACTATTTTGCTTTCAAACCTTATTATAGACATTATATAGATGTTGCATACAGAGTAGATGCTGCATTTTACCCGAATTTGTCCTCTCAACTTTGACAATATGTCATGACAAAAAGGGCGAAGGAGGGGTAGATGGATAAGGAGGGGTCCAAGGTCCATTTTGTCCACTTTGTCCATTTTGCAAAGACCGCAAAAAAAAATAAAGTGGATTTGTCTCCAATGCGGGACATCCTTGGCATTGCATCTCCAAGGGTCTCGGATTGATGGGGCCAGAAAGACGGGGCCAAGGCAGTAGACGGGTTCTGGACGGGCTGGACGGGACCAGAAGATGGGACCAGGAGTTGGGACCAGGGGATGGGGCAGTACTGATGGGGCTAAGCAGAAAGAGACCATGCAGGGGGGACTTGTGGCGGGAAGTGTGGCTTGGTATACGCGACGTAGTACACGATGCAGTGGGTACCTATCGGATCTAGCTATCCGCTGTTGTCTGGTCAACTACACAGATGCCCCTATAGCAGCCCGTTTATGTAAACAGTTCCTCGGTCCAGCCAATCATAACAACCCGAGTGCGCTTCGTCAACCTAAGAATTACCTGCATATGTAGGTACACGTAGGCTACAGTAGGCACGCAACCATTCGTGTGATTCTTCACTGCTCCATTTCACGCGCTTCACAACCTCGCATCGTGTATCCGCAGCGCATTACGCTCTGCATAATCTATCTGCTTTATCGCTGTTCTCCTCTATTCTAATTCGAACGCTAGGTATAATAGCATCATCCTCATCATAGTCTAACATCACCCTTAGTTGCAGATATGATGGATCCTCCCCAGAAAACACAGACGAATCTCTTCGATGTCTATCTACGGCTAAGGCCACCTCAAGCAGGCAATGCCAACGCTGAGAAGTTCTTATTAGTCGAAGAGTCAGAAGGCGATGCACCTACCCATATCACCCTCAATCCTCCCAACGATCGGAGGAGGGCTATAGAGAAGTTCGCATTCACGCGCGTATTCGAAGAAGATGCCACCCAGCTAGATCTATTCCAGGGCACGAAAGTGCTCCCCTTGGTAGAGGGCGCACTTGCTCCTCATGGTGGGGATGGTACCGATGGCTTGTTGGCCACTCTTGGAATGACGGGATCAGGCAAGGTACGTTACCTTTGTAGCTAATAACAGAATGACCGGGACCATCTAACGAGTACTCCAGACGCACACAATGCTTGGATGCCGTAGCCAGCGCGGTTTAACCCAGCTAGCTCTTGATGTGGTGTTTCGCTCCATTCAGTCTAACATCGTAGATTATGATTCGACTCCTGCCTTAGAAGCGAGTATTCGGTCTTCAGATGCCTCCGAGGCAAACATACATCCCGCCTCAGCCTTCCTTGAGTCCATCTTCGGCGACGCGACAGCGCCTTCACGCGCTGGGTCAAGGGCAACTACTCCAATGATTGTACGACCCTTTCATATCGATTTCTGTCCCCAGTTTCCTGGACAGTATCCAGAAAGTCCAAAGAGTGTGCGGCTGGTCCGTCATCTAGATGACCTATCACACGTGACAATGCTTTGCACGCCTCCAAACCAAAAGAGAAGGGAGAAAGTACCTCCCAAGACGCCCACGGCGTCGCTAGGGCCAAAGTTGGCCAATGCCTCTACTTCAAAGAAACATTACATGGCGCTTACGTCCGCTGCGAAAAATAAGAATGTGACTAAACCAGGCTTTTTGAAGGGCGATTATCTTCCGCCGGCGACCGCGAGACGTCTACAGCGACCCTCCGCCCTACCCCAGATGCCAGATATAAGCTCTGTCAGAGCCTCTTGCGACCCGTCTGCAGAGTACGCCATCGTTATATCGATGTACGAAGTTTATAACGACCGAATTTTCGACCTACTTACCCCCCCAATCAAATCAAACGCAACAAAGGAGTACCGCCGGAGGGCACTCCTATTCAAGTGCACCGAGACGTCCCCTGACCGCAAAGTCGTGGCCGGCTTGCGAAAAATTGTGTGTAGCAACCTTCAGGAGGCGTTGATGGTACTTGAAGCGGGTCTTCACGAGAGAAGAATCGCTGGGACCGGTAGCAACAGTGTCTCTTCTCGAAGCCATGGCTTCTTTAGTATCGAGATCAAGAAAAGAAGGCGTGGTCGTGTTAACGGCCTATGGGGTACTAGCACTCTAAGTATCGTCGACTTAGCAGGTAGTGAGCGCGCTAGAGATGCCAAAACGCAGGGTGCTACACTAGTGGAGGGAGGCAAGATTAATGAGAGTTTGATGTATCTTGGACAGTGTTTGCAAATGCAGACCGATCTCAACAACAACGCAAAGGTACGTTAAATCATTGTCAGGTCAATACCAAAGGCTAACCCATCACAACAGCCAAACCTCAGACTCTTTCGACAGTGCAAGTTGACTGAACTGTTGTTCACCAACTCGTTTCCCTTAACTCCAACTTCACATTCGGTCGCCCACCGGCGCGCACCGCAAAAAGCAGTCATGATCGTGACCGCTGATCCATTCGGTGATTTCAATGCAACATCTCAGATCCTACGATACAGCGCACTAGCACGTGAGGTCACAGTACCACGTATCCCATCTATAACATCTACAATTTTGTCTGGCGGTCACCCCCCCGGCCAGTTCCCACAATCAGAGCCTAGTGTGGCATCTAGCAGCCCTACCAGCTCACCGGTTCTACAGCACCGACCTCTCTTCCACCCATCTGGCAACCATAGTCGGACCTTCTCGCCGATTTCCGACACGGAGCGCGGTACTATGGAGAATGCTGCCCTTGAAATCGCACGGATGGCAGACATGATTGACCAACTGAATGGGGACCTTGCCCACGAATCCGAAGCTCGGATGGCTGCCGAAGCGCATCTAATGTCAATGGAAGACCGGATCGTGGAGCTAGAGCAAGAAATCCGTGAGGAATGCTATGCCGATTTCGAGCAGCGATTGGCCATGGAAATGAATCGTTGGAAAGCTTCTCTCTCCCTTGAGCAAGAGCGAGGCGAGGAGCACTGGGATCGCAAAGTAGAAGTGCTTGCTCGCAGCGTCGGCGTCGTCATAACGGCGCCAAGCGACGAAGATGACGTGGAGAACGAAGATAAGGAGAACGTTCTGATCGAAAATCTTGAACAAGAGAACGAGAGACTAAGGCGGGAGGTGGCCATTTTGAAGCGCGAGTTGTCGAGTAGAACCCCGAGTAAACGGGCGCCTCTTCAAGAGAGAGGCGACTTACCAAGCACAAAGGGCGAGGTCTCCAGCCTTGGTGGAAAGTTGGAGCAGTTGAGAGTGAGCAATGGGAGCCCGACGAAGAAGATCCGCAAGCTACCACCCAAGAAATGGGAGAGCGTGGCCATGGACGATGACATGTTTTAAGAGGTGCATTTTTGTCTTGCCAAATTGTTCGGGCTGCTTGGATCGCTCAATTTGCGATACGGCAGAGAGGTTTTCTAGAAGATGTCCCCCGACGTATCACCCATGATATCCTAGAATGTTGGTCGCTTGAGCATATTAGACACGTTGTTGAGGATACCCCTGAGATTTATAATCTGTCTGTCGAGCCCCAGAGCCGTCGAAACTTTAGATACATCATTTGCTTAATGGGAGTTTTCTTTTTCTGTACATATATCATTGAGCTCGTTGTCCCACATGACAACTTCAGAGATCCTTGCAAATAATGAATGAATGAATTACTTACTGCTGGCTTAGAGGGCACGTTAGCATCTAACTTTATCGATAGACAGTCGCTTAACACTCCTGATGGCGCGAGTTGCTGCGTCTGATCTGGTGTATGCGGTAACATCGAGTACTTCCCGTTGCCATCGAAAGACAACAAACAATCCTTATTCGCATTTGCTAGTTACATATGTCCCAGAACGATTATACGGGCAGGTCTTGACTAAGAACCAAGCTCGTAAGGCACGAACCCCAAGATATCTCCACAACTAGAAGGAAGTCGTCCGAATCCTGAATACCTCAGACGCCCTTAACTAGCTCGGGCAGCTTTCTACTCAGAAACAACAATGAGTTTTCAAAGTCCAGGCCAACCGAGTTTTTCCTCGTTGAAATTAAGCGTCCCGCGATACACATTCCTCACCTCGGCTTCGCCGGAAACTAGCGCGGCGGGCAGGTAGTTTCCACAGAACATGCATATCACGAGTCAGTGAGCAGGTACTTGACGGCGTGAGGCACCGCCGCACTACTCAGATGCATAGCTTCGAGAGCGGCCCCACAAGAGATTTCCCTTCTTCGTAGCTTTTGTCGATGGGTATCTACGAGAAGCGAATCGCGAGATTGTTACCACGCGAACCAAGCCAGTGTTCTAGATGGAAAATTAGTAATACCCGAGTTCTTCGTCACTGGGCTCTCTCATTCACCCTGGGCGATAAGGTATGAGATGAGGAAGAGTACGAGCGTATCATAGGTGTGAAAATGTGTGTCCGGCTTTCTAAGTCTGACGTCACGGAAATATGGGCGAGACCTCCTCGGACCAAGAGAAAGAAGCGTATCGTACCTTCTACAAGCCACCGTTCCGTGCCTCTCTATTTTCTTTTATTATGACCACTCCCCTCGGACCAAGATAAGCCGAGAGATGAGGCATCTAATAAAACCCACAACTTGTATGTTGTGACTGTTTGAACGGTTCAAGTATGCTAGAAGGTTCTAGAGAGAAGGGTGACCGAAGAAGAAAGGTCGAACGTTATACTACATAGTATATCATAGTATTCAGCACTTGTTTATTGGATGCTTGTTTGCAGTTATCCATACAATTATTACTGCGATTCACTCATGTCCTTTCATAATAAAATGTCTAAAATATAGATGTGCTTTACGATATCAAAGACAGAGCAGAGTACATCAAATTGTTAAAGTCTATTATGTAAACTTGGCATATTTGTAAATTAGAGGTGTTGACCTACGTCTCTCCTAGGAGCCAAAAGCGAAATGTTGGAATATATTCAAGAACAATAAAATTTGAGGCCTCCGATGCTGCTTACGTCTACGAACAGAAATATAATCCGAAAACCGCGCGGCTAGGCGCAGGAGGGATTGGATACCTTCGGGTGGTTCTAGCGCATATATTATATGAGTGCTACTACTTGCAACACTCTATCAAGCGGATACGCCAACACGACCCCTTCATATAACAAAAGATACCCATCCAACCTGGATCGGAGTTGCCACAGGATAGAACTGTAGAACCAACCGCCAAACCACTGACAAAAGAAGAATTTTGTGATGTCGGGCTCTTAGTTGTCTAGGCTACTTACTTATATATGCTCATAGTTAAAATCATCAAAGCAGTGCAGTCAACTAACACAGACATTAGTTTTCGAGATCACTAAAGACGCTGATATCTAGAACTAACACTATCTCGCGCCATCTACAAGTCTGCAGAGGATTCAGCTCAAAATATGCCGCCGACTCCGCAATCGTAGCACGGTATTAATCAGATCAAACCTTGGGCGGGCTACATCCGTTTGACTCGTAGCCTAGGAGGCCGCAGCTCACCCTTCACCTCCCAAGGTATTTTGCTGTATCCCTGGCTCTCAATAACCCTAGCCCAGAGGGCTCTGCCAGGTTCAGTCGTTTTTCTCCTTTCTAGCTACACTGGTATGAAGTACCAGTAGAGCGGCACAAAAACACGGTTCACGCAATATATCCATAAGCGCTACCATCTTAGTGGCCAGCTCATGAACGTTCTGAATCGATCCGATTGGATGAGGAGTAAGCCAGCTCACGATGATGGTGTTATTACAATATGTTGGAAGCAGCATTTACTTGTATTTGCTCTCACCGCTAAGTGGTTTGGACGGATTGTCTCATTCCTTTCCTCAAATGATTCCTATCCGATTCATGGAACGCAGGGGTCTCAGGTTGCTCTGGACCAACAGTCCAATTATTGTCTGCGCTTGTTCTAATTAAGTAATTGGCTAAATCTGGGGAATAGCTACAATGTTAATGGAACAGGGTAGCATCACGATAGAAAAGTGCTTGGTCTTGGCACACCTGGATAATATACCGATGGCATGTTCTGGGTCCCCAACCCTCGGCATCGCCACCTTAACCGGTAGTGTTCATGACCTAAGTAACACCACGGGGTCTGTGTCCAACTAGATGAGAAGGCGGAGTTGCACTAGATTGTGGGAGGATGACATTGTGGCTGGCAACCCATCTTACCAACGCGTGAAATGGCGGGCTCAGCGTTCCTCTGGAGCTTTAAGCACACCATTTCCCTACGTTCTTCCGTTTCTATCTCTTTCGTATTACATCTGTGATATCTCGTAGGTCTATATATCTTGACATCCGTGCCCGAGTGGATCTAATCGCGGGGATGAGCCGCTCTTTTCGGCCTCGCTTAGATCCCAAATGACCCATTCTTAGCCGTGGTTCTGCTGATCATTGGCGAAGATCTGGGGAATCTGCGCCACACTCCGTTCTTGTCAAGCCCACTCCAACGACTACATTTCGGCAGAATACTCTCCGTACAAGTGGGTATAGCGGTCCGCAGAGCCATGCTTTGCTTTACTTCGCCAAGCACATCAAGCGCCTCTACATCTAGCTAAGAAGAAGTTCGTTAGTTCTGAATACGGCTTTACTTCGATGCAGGGGATCTTTTACCCCACAAGAATGGTTGCTTGGTTATGCTGAAGCTTAATTGGACCGGAAAATTATCATCTTCAATCCATTTGCTCTCGCGCGCATCTCGAAGGAATATGTTCAAATGACCATCGCAAATCGGGCCGGCCATGGAAATTGCCACTACCAAGACTAATTCGGAGCATCAGTCAGAACGCGCTCGCAGTTTCAAGTTGGAGTCAACGTGGGACGGTGTTATCCTCTATTTAGCTCTGTCTCATAGCAGATTGCTCCAGCATGAAAGTGCTCGTTACATTGCCGGAACAACATGACAATATCCGTCGGCACTAGGCAGCCTGAGAGTGGACGCTTTAATTTATTTCGAGACCTTATGCTTTATATACCGCCATGTTTTCATATCACGTTGTACCGCGATATGTCCTAAACAAGCCAGGCACGGAGATCGGTAGATTAAAGGTCTATGGACGCATCGTCGCTGGTATCCCACGATAGCACTATAAGAGTCACCAGCCCCCCGGCGGTGTAGCTGAAACTAATACTCTCGTAATCATCGATACTCAAGACCTCGCTCCTCTTTTTCGGAAGTATTCTCATCAGGATGTTGGCTCTCGTACTGGCAGCCCTTGCGGGCATTACCTCGGCTCAGCAGGTGGGCACACAGCAAACAGAAACTCACCCGAAGCTGTCGTGGAAGAAATGTTCGAGCGGCGGTAGCTGTTCTACCGTCAACGCCGAGGTCACCATCGATTCTAATTGGCGTTGGCTTCACTCGACCTCCGGAACCACAAACTGCTATGATGGCAACAAGTGGACCTCCCAATGCAGCTCTGCTACCGACTGCGCCAGCAAGTGCGCCCTCGAGGGAGCCGACTACAGCAAGACATACGGTGCTTCGACGAGCGGCGACGCTCTAACCCTCAAGTTCGTTACCAAGCACGAATACGGCACTAACATCGGCTCTCGTTTCTACCTCATGAACGGTGCCTCAAAGTACCAGACCTTCACCCTCATGAACAACGAGTTCACCTTTGATGTGGATCTATCCACCGTCGACTGCGGCCTGAATGCCGCTCTCTACTTCGTCGCCATGGAAGAGGACGGAGGTATGGCAAGCTACTCGACCAACAAGGCCGGTGCGAAGTACGGTACCGGATACTGCGATGCCCAATGCGCAAGAGATCTGAAGTTCGTTGGCGGCAAGGTAAATAACCCAACACATGCCTTTTACTACAACAAAACCATCATCGACTAACCATGACTTTCCAGGCCAACATTGAGGGATGGGAGCCCTCTACCAACGACAAGAACGCCGGTGTTGGCCCATACGGCGGCTGCTGCGCCGAGATTGATATCTGGTAAGGACCGCCAAAAAAAGCAACTTTCCGTAAGACGATTAATTAACACGGGGCCATTAGGGAATCGAACTCGCACTCCTTTGCCTTCACCCCCCACCCGTGCGAGAACAACGCCTACCACGTCTGCGAGAAGGACGGCTGCGGCGGCACCTACTCCGACAACCGATTCAACGGCGACTGCGACCCGAACGGTTGCGACTACAACCCGTACCGCATGGGTAACACGGACTTCTACGGCAAGGGCAAGACCCTTGACACCAGCAAAAAGTTCACGTAAGCGAGCAAAAACTTCCCCTCCCCCCCTTCCTTTCCTTCCGGTTTGAATCGCGTTTCTCAAGAAATTAACCCCCCGTCGCAGCGTCGTCACTCAATTCAAGGAGAACGCCTACACCCAGTTCTTCGTCCAGGACGGCAAGAGGATCACCATCCCGGGCTCCACCTTCGACGGTCTGCCCAGCTCCAGCACCATCACGCCCGAGTACTGCGAGGCCCAGTTCCGCGTCCTCGGCGACCGCGATCGCTTCAACGAGGTCGGAGGTTTCTCAGGCACCAACGCCGCCCTGTCCAAGCCCATGGTTCTTGTCATGTCTATCTGGGACGACGTAAGTTTTCTCCCCGCCCAACTCTTAGAAGAAACTTAGAAATACAAGACGAGGTTATACGATACTAATTTAATTTCACACACTACAGCACTACGCCAACATGCTCTGGCTCGACTCCAGCTACCCGCCCGAGAAGGCCGGTCAGCCCGGCGGCGACCGTGGCGACTGCCCTCAGGACTCCGGTGTTCCCTCGGATGTCGAGTCCAAGATTCCCGACGCGTAAGCCCTCCTGATGCCTTTCTTTCCCTGCCCTCCCCTTTAGTTATCCGAACGAAGCTAACAAAATCAATCAACGTACAGCAAGGTCGTCTGGTCCAATATCCGCTTCGGCCCCATCGGCTCTACCGTCCAGGTTTAAATTTACGTCGTTATTCTTCTTATTCTTCTATCATCGACGGGTTGTCACGTTCATCCTGGCTCACCTGTATATAGTTGGAAAGGTAGCTTGAGATCGAGATTAAGTCAAGTTTGGATTTTTTAGAAAATCAAAGTCTCATTATTCCTCTGCTCACACGAATGTAGCACAATAGACTGGCTACTTTCATATCCTTAGTGTTATTAGAACTTGGGTATTGAGCATGATGAATATTTCTTGTTGTTGCGCAGAGAGCCTAACACTAACTGAACTGGTGATGCTGCTTACGACACACCCTCCTTTTTCTAGAAGGTGTAAGAATAGTAGGCGATATTTCCAGTAGATGGCAGTTCTAGTAGTAGATTGGTAGTGGCCGCAGCGGCAGATGTATAACGAGCGTATACTGCCCTCCCGCTATCAATGAGATAGGCGAACAGTTGTCGAGAGAGTAACGCATTGCCGCCTCCAGCAAACGAGACAATTTCTTTAAAATCTGAATATATATGTGGAAAAACCCGGGCTTAGTTGTACACACAAGATAAGCAGGGGCCGGCCAGTACCTTGCGGTGTCAGAGTAGGGAATATTAGCCGAGGAGACCTTCATTACCCAGTATCTACATATCCAGAAACACCCTGGACTGTCTGTCCAACATCTAACTCACAGAGCCATCTACAGAATATCATTATTTTCATGCCTCGATGTAATTAAGGAGCCACAGTCACCAAAGTACACAACCCCTATCCCGCGATGTTGACTACGGTATCTGCCTAGTAATCACAAGTGACAACGACTTGGCTTTGATAAATTTAAGAATATGCTGGCAGCGCGTCAACAGGTCTACTAAGGTAACTGGGCAACTAGTCACGCGGCAACAGCCCTCCAGGGTTGGGTAGGTACCTAGGTACTTACACGAAATACCCCTCTCCCCCAAAGCCCATGGTTATAATACACAATACCTGTGCAGCCTTTTAACAGACGTTCCCACTGCCCACGACGTGGCGCAGTGGTAAAGTAGTCGACAGGACAAACTCCTTATGCCATACGTGGGGCCATATACTAGGCATTCAAGGGTTTTCCGGTCTGCGGCTGTTGAGCTGGTCACCTGCTACCTATACTCAAGTACATAGGCACTACACCCAACTACCAACTACTGTACTAAGCCGTGGATTCTTTTTTGCAACTTTTATGACACCAGTTCGAGTTCGATTGTTGTCTTTTTATTTTTATTTTTTTAATTGTAACTAGTCAACTACCAACCGTACGAGTATTCTATAATGAATCGACAACACATCAGGGATTCCGACTTCCTTCCTACACTAAAGAAACAACTTACTATTGCAGATGATCACTTGGCTGCCTTTTATAGAGTACTAATAGCTTGTCGAGTATGGTAATTTGAAACTATCATCACTATATAGCTGAGATGGTTCAACTTTTCACCTGGCTCTTAATGTGGTTACATGTCCTATACCAACCAACAGACCCTTGGGAGCTTAGTACAGTGAAATGCGACTACCATTTTAAGATGCTCGAGCAATCTACACCCATTATTTGGCTTCATTGTACGGGAGTAAGTTTGTGACTATACAAATCCACGAATGCCACGCAGCCCTGTCGACTTTTTCCTCTCCCTTTCCTCCTTCTTCTCCTTTTTATCTTTCCGAGTACGCTGCGAACCACCTACGTCAATTAGAAGCTAGCTTAAAACAATAGGTCCAATGGGAAGTTAAATCACTTGCCTCTACTAAAGTATCGTTCGGCTATTGGGTTGGGGCTGCCTTTGTTGGTTGAAGAACCCTCAGCTCCCTGTAGTGCTGATGACCGAGCTTGCGTAGAAGCTGGTATCATGATACCGAGAGGTTCAAGGGGTGGGGTGGCGTTATATGATGTGGCTTCGAAAGTTTCGGAATCAGAAAGGCTCTGGCGCCGTCGATTACTAGAGCCTGGCGAGCTACCCGGCTCCGACGACAAGTCGTCTTCTGTATCCGCGGAAGGGCGGATTGTTTGTTTAGGCGGGATTGAAATACTAGCCTCCATCTCAAAAATTTTGGTCTGCAACTCCGCATTCTTTCGTGAAAGTTCATGCATGCGCTTCTGCACCTCGGTTTGCGTAGCCCGACTTGCCTCCAATGCTGTGTTTAGTCGTACTTTGAGGTTTTCGACACTGTGCCCCCCGCTAGTCTCTAGCAAGTCTTTTAGTCTTGAGTTGAGGTCTGTAATTTGAGATTCGTATAGATCCCGAGTTCGCTTAAACTCGGACTCACGCGCGGCTAGTTTCATATCAGCCGCCTGTGCGCGACCATCTGCTTCGGCTGCGTGCGTCATGGATGCTTGACGCTCCGTCTCCCGGGCTTGGTAATTTCGCTGGGACTCTGTTAGTCTTGCGACCTCGTTTCTCAATCTCTCCAATTCGCCGAAGTTGATATCGGCTGACTGTATGTTCTGCTTCAACCTCAGCTCCCTCACTTCAACATCGCAGACTAGTGTCCTCAATTCCTCCGCCTCATCTTTGACGGCTTTTAATTCGGCTTGCAAGTCTGATCTTTCGATGTTCCATTTCTTTTGCTCATCGCGCAGTACCTTCAACTTATTGAAGATATCTGCCTCTAATTTCTTAGCCAACGTGCGACTCTTCTCGGCCTCAGTCTTCGCTTGTATTTCTGCCTTTTTGGCTTCTTCTAGACGTTGTTTCAGGTGTTTATTTGTGGTGATAATATTTAGAGTCTCGGCCTCACTAGCTGCTTCTCGGACATGCCGTCTTCTTAACTCGCCAATGTGCGTAAGATGTTGCTGTTTTAGAAACCGCTCGAACACGAGATCGTTGTATAAGAGGTAGATATAGCGAAGTAGTTTTCTTTGCTTGTTGTTGGCCGCAGCATCAGGCAATTGTACGCTGGGACCGGGCAGGTTGGGATGCAATTGAGATGATTTCTCTGGAATAGACTCATGACTCAGCGACAGTGACGCCACGCTATCATTAGCTAAGGATTGATGTAAGCTTGACTTAACCACTTTGTTAGAATTCAAAAGATCCTGAAGCTGGGTCTGTGAACTCGAGGTGACAAGTTGCCGAGACAGTGTCACGCTGTCGCTATCGTTCTCAGATCGCCTTGTACTTGATGAGTCACGTTTTGATTGATGACTACTAAGAGAAGAATGGCGTGCTGCCAATTGCGAGACGGAAGAGCCCGAACTACGACGAATATCCCCCAAATCTGACGTGCCAATATTGAAGGAACTACTAAGGAGTCCAGGCTCCTTTTCGTCCTTGTCCAATTCATCGCCGTCCGAGTTTAGTATTTCAGTTAAATCGAGGGGAGCAGCGTCTAGCAGCTCGTCGGGCAACTGGCGAAGTGCCATGCAGACAGCTACGACTTCGGCAGGCTCGCTCTTGATCCACCGCCCAAAATCTGTCTTCTCTGAATCTATTGTCAAAGTATAGAAGTTCTCATGTAGGAGATGGCATTGGCGAAACCGTTCTGAGGCATGTCGGATTTCAGTCGGCTGCACTTCAATCGCATCTGGATCTGATGCTTCAGCATGCCTCAAGTATCTCTGTGGTTTCCTTATGTAGTCCATAAAATTGATAGGATATAATCCGTACAGGATTGTAAAATAGTTCAAGACCTGTTGTAAGACACTCGAGTCATCGACATCAGACGAATACGGGCATACCTCCCAATCCGGAACATTAGAAGATGACCTCCGTTCTTCGCTCTCTTCGATTGTTACATGAACGGACAGCTCTCGTTCCCAGAAGAGTAACCTCGCATATATATTAAAAAGCGTGGGCAAATGCGGAACCAATGAGCTGGGCACATGTGGGAGAACCATTGTCAATACGGTGAGGGCTAAGGAGATAATGGTCGTTGAAGTATCCCTCTGAAGGCAGTTGAGAAGATTCCCAAATAGAGGCGTCTGGAGAATAAGGTAGAGGTGCGGCGGTTGACTCTGGACAAAAGAGGAAAGCAACAACAAAGCGCTCGGGCGGTGCGATCTTTTGCAGACAAATCGATCTAGTACGGTCATAAAGTCCTATTTCCAGTCAGCAGAGACAATTCTGGGATTCCAAAATCAGACAAACCTTCGGGCGCTTCTTTCCGTATAGTAGCAATGTTTCCCTCAATTGTTTTTCTTTGAAGTCCTGAAGGGCATCAGGACTCTCTCGGAGCAACTCGACTTCCCGAAACCAGAGAAGTATTATTTTCTCTGCAATGGGGGTAGCGGCGCCACGAGTAAATGACCCCGTATCGGTGCCATCGCCTCCCGTCAGAATGTCGAGCACGATTCCTTGGCTCTCGGAAGCTAGATCTTTATCCTGACCCAAATGGGTGAGCGCTGGCAGAAGCAGGTCGAACCATTGCAAGGTCCTCGTAGGTTGGCCGATCAAGGGGCGAAAATGACGAAGGACGGCGATGAAGGCAGCATAGCGAGCAGGTTCTTGAGCTATGTCTTGTTTGAATATCGATAGGAGTTCGTCGTGGACCTTTTCGGCTATACTCTCATCCCATTTATCGGTGTGTTTATTCAAGAAGGCTTCGATTATTTGGACGAGGTCGTCGGGGAGTGGAAGGGAAGCTGTGCGCGCAAAGCTACCAACAGCTTTCACAAGCTCTTTAAGTGTCCTAAAGAAGCACAGGTTGTCAGCAGTTGACCTGGTGTCAATTGGGACATAGCGACAAGGCAGCCAGCTTCCTGGCGAGTTTGTGGAAACGTATATAATTGAAGGCAAGGAGATATAATCCGAGTTGTCGAAACAGGGTGCGAATTAACTTACGGAGCTGCCGACATTGGGACATGCCCGTGTCGTTATCAACGGTAGTGAACAGGTGGGGATGTCGTGGATGTGGAACGGTGGTCGTCGCTCGGAGCTTCGTTAGTCTGAGCGGCCCATAGGAAATGTCACCATATTCTGTAGAGTGGTACTGCGAAGGCACCAAGATATGCAGTGGCCTCAAGAGTTTATGAACGATATCGGCCCATCATCAGCAGAGGTCGACTGTGGTCGTCCGTCTTGGGTGGAGTTTTGTCATGTCCCACCTGTTGGAGCCCGGGAGTGGTGGGGTAATATGGCCGTACCCACTCTGTTCTAGCTTCGCTTAGGTAATTCAGCAGGTTTTGGTTAGGTAGGTTGTACAGTGCCGTACCACCACTACTGTCTCCTACTACTGTCTCCTACTGTACGGAGTAGTAGCCAGCATACCTACCATTCACTAAGGACACTAGGGACCCTTAAGTACCTAAATCCTACCTAAGGTAGTCTATACATACTTAAGTACTTAGGTAGTGCATTTATGTAGGCACCTACCCAATGATGTAACGGGTGTAATCGTGAACTGCACTACAGCGGTAAATTCCACACAAATTAAACAGCAGATTCCTTCACAGACACACCAGCATAGAGGCAGCGAGTCACATGTGCAGTTGCTACACCAGTAATGGTCTATTATACTGTGCGTTTTTATGCTCTCGTACCGTGGCAATGTGATCAAAGCGGGCCCACAACAACCTGCAGCAACCAGGCTGATCGTTGATGAGTTCCACAACTTAGTCCATAAGAAATCCGGGGGAGGGGGCTTTCCCTTGTGGGCCCCCTGACCACAACTGAGCAGGTATCGACCTAAATAGCCAATGGATTTGCTCGACCCTACGTAACCTCCCCGCTGTTGTTGCTATGTCATTCGACCATGGGCCTCGATGTACCGGGTTGGGTCGATGTACCTATTGGAGCTGTTCGAGAAGGGGGCTTGAGGCTTGAGGGCAGTGATGAGGGGATGTCGTGGATTGCCTAGCGAGACTTCTGTACCTACATATATGTATATATGTACTTATATGTGCCTATTACCTAACATACACACATACACACATAATAAACCTGTGTATATACCTGGGCACTACTAAACTGTGCAGGAGACAGACTGTCTTCTTTTGAACCCCTCGACTCCTGGAAGACAAGCTTACCTTACCCCTCCATCCCCCAATCCATCACATCCCCTCTATTTCTCTCTCGACTCAATTCTCCTCTCTCCTTTCTTCCCTCACTCCTCTACTTGTCTCTTCTAGACACTGCAAAGAAACTCCCAAAGCGAAAACATTACAGCGATTGGCAACCGAACCAAGATCGGATACCAATTGTCTTCCCTCAATTCGTCCCACTCATAAGCTACTTGTATCTAACTTCCTACCCTGTCTAAATCACTTTAATACCTTCACTGTTGCCGGAAACTCACGCTTCTTCCAATCATGGCAAACAAAGCTTCCACCGAGCCCATTGAGGTGCTCTTTGCCCTTCAGGACAAATTCAACCTAACAGACCTGGCGGCTCCTCTAGAAGCTCTCACTACTGCGCTCCACGACAAGAATGACGAGAGTAAGCGGTACCTCTTTTACCACCTACTTATCATTCTTGTGGGATGATTTAGGTACTAATAATCTATCTTTAGCTACAAAAGCCTTTGATATCACCATCGTTGGTGCCGAGCCCAAGGTTATGTCCGAGCAAGGAGTCATTATTGGCGCACAGATTGCGTACAAGGAAGCCTACGAGCGCCTCAGCGAATTCGATGTCCTAATTGTGGTCGGAGGCAACTCTGAAGGCGTCCTCAAGGGAAAGACGGAGCCCCTCTCCATAATCTCAGCATTTGCTGAGCTCCAGAAGAATGACTCATCCCGCGAGCGTACACTCATGTCCGTCTGTACCGGGTCACTCTTCCTAGCCGAGCGAGGCATCCTCTCCGGCCTCTCAGCTACCACACATCCCGATTACATGACGAAGTTTGAGATCCTCTGTAGCACTGCTGCTCAGCGTAATCTTCAAGAGAGAACTGATGTCGTCGAGGATGCCCGTTACGTTGTCAACAACCTCCGCTTTGACCTTGGCGACGAGGACGAGAACCCCTACATTCGTCGTAAATCTGACGGCACCGATAGACGTCCATCTAATGCGCGGTATGTCTGATACTATGTTTAGATCTACTTATTATCATGAACTAACATTTGTGCCGCTTTTAGCAAAGGGAGCATCTCCTTCAGCTCTTCCAATGCGCGTCGAGAATCGATTGCCCGCCGTGCGGCAATGCGCCTAGGTGGTCTTCGGGTAATCACGAGTGGGGGAGTATGTGCTGGCCTAGATGCAGCCTTGTATCTGGTCAGCATTCTTGTGGACGACGGCGCTGCTAACGAGGTGGCTCGCGTCATGCAGCATGAGTGGATCAAGGGAACCGTTGTTGACGGTCTAGACGTCTAAACAATAGACTAATAGATACATGGACAAAGTAAGTGCCATGTTGTGTAGAAATAGCTCTAAGATTCCTGGTCGTATACAACTGGTGAGGCCGAGAAGGATGCCATCCGGAAAATAATTCAAAAAAATGTATTAAATTCACTTCTTTTCTGCTGCTATATTCATTTGTGTTATAATCGATCCACCCAGGAACGCAAGTAACCGGTAGATCATCTACCCATTGATCGATGAATCGATTAAAGATTCGTGAGAAGCTGTATATGAGGCAATATGTGGGGCTTATAGTCCTTTAGGTACCGTTTTAGGTACACAATACCTAAGGTACACTAAATGCTGCCATGTCAGTAGTTGTCCCAATTTAACGTCCGAGGCCCACTCTACGGAAATTTCGATTCGCCGGTGTCCATCCAACGCCTGAATTTCATGACAGCTTCTCAGCGACAGATTGAATTTATAGACAGAAAACGACAGCCAATTGCGTCTCGAGTCTAGACAAGATGGCAGCGGCAGGGGTAGCAGCAGAAGCAGCAGCAGGAGCAGCAGCGGGAGGTTTATTAAAAACGTTTCGAACAGGAAACAAACAAGTCTTCCTGTAGGTACCCAATTTCTTATCGCAGACACGAACCACCAGAGTCTGAAGAGACCGAAGCCGATGAGGAGGAAACGATAAAACAAAGTCGACGACGACCAAATCGGGCAGATCGCTCACATTTTGCTTAACAATAGGCCCTCACATATGGTCACATTCCTGGCACCGCGAGCGAACCAGCCACCGACATTCGCGACCTTCAAAGTACCACTGACCTTCAACAAATTCGATCTCCGAGACTACCTGCTGCATGCCTACAAGACGCCCGTGTTGGCGGTCCGGTCGCAACTACGCCAACAGCAAGTGAGAAAGTCGTCAGTCCACGGACGCGTATACCGCCCGCCGCCGATCAAGACGATGACGGTGCAGCTGACGCAGCCGTTCGTGTGGCCCCGCCTGCCGACCGACCTCAAGCCCTGGAGGAGGGAATCAACTGCCAAGGCGATGGCGCAGGAGAAGGCGCGCTATGCCTACATGGCTGGAGTCCAAAAACTCGGCCGCATGCCTCTTCGGGACGAGCTGAAGGAGAGCCAGAGCCGGAAGGACTTGAGGATGGAAGCGAAGAGGTTACAGAAGGAAGGCGGATGGTCTAACAAGCGCGACCTAGACCCCAGGTTTTCCGAGAAAGACGGGGCGAAGAAGAGCTAGAGAGGGGATGATGGACGGCTACGATAAAAAAAAAATTAAATGAAAACATCGGACACACGAATGTCCTTTTCCGTGGCATTGAGCGGATAAGAGTCTACCTATGCATCGACGACAGGGAAGTTGTGTACGAATACGAGCATTCACCTATAGACGAGTGATGTATCATAGGGAGGGAAAGGCTAATATAGAGCGAGCCTCGAATGACAATTGTATCATAACCGACTATCACTCTCATCCTCTAACGGCACCCAATGATGTTCCTGCTGGAAAAACAAAACCTCATTTCCCCAGCTCCACCAGCCTGCCGTCAGATTCCTCGCAAATACCTCAAGGCCTATGTAATTCTCCGGTAAGATATCATAGAAAAGGCCCCGTAGATTGGGTTTCCTTGAGTGAACGTCAGGCACGCTGAGTATTACCTTCGTGCTTGTAGGCAGCAAGACACGACTGCCTATTTTCCGCGCAATCAGCAACCGCTCCCACGGCTTTCGCCAGGTCGACTCGATATCCAGGACCGGCTCCCCGGCGCTAGTGATCTTCAGCCAGATCCACTCGCCAGCCAGCTCGAGACCCCATTGCGCGAGGACCCCTCCGGGTGCCGTGAGGAGATCCGTGATGGCGGCCTTGTTGGTCACCCAGATGGCGACGAGCCCGTCGGGCTTCAGGTGTGACGCTACGGGGATCCGGGAAAGAAGCTCCCCGGCTTCCTCCGTGCTGTACACGGTGTCGTCTGCGTAGCTTCTAAGTCAATAACCACCATCCCGAGCGAAGTACGCTGTAATAGCACCGGGCAAATGACTTATGTAAGCATATTCATGTCCGACGATCTTATCGACGGGAGATATATGAATGTTGGAGCGCTGGGAAATCACATACAGCGGTCTGATTTCCTTTTCACGGAGCGGCTGGGCCACGGCGGATCGAGTACGATGAGATCAAATTGCGGAGCCTTCTGGAGGAATGCTTCACGTTGGGATTCTACGGTGCCTAGGAGGTGGTGTGACTGTTCTGGGACATGTGGACTCGTTGAGTTTATCTCTTTCTTCTTATCCTCCTCGCTGGTGAGTGGCGATGGCTTGCGCTTCCTCTTACGCTGTTGGGCGGCACCCGTACCGACATCTCCGTCGGCCTCAGACTCATTTGCTCGGCTTCGAGTCACCCGTGGCAAACACCACGGTCCGTCATAACTAGCCCTTACTACTCCGAGAGCAGCTTTAACACTTTCTAGGGTCATGAGCTCGGCAATTGCTGCAGAAGGCGACACATATTTCCCCGTGTCTTTCTTTGGCTCTGGGGTATGCCATGGTGTCTCTCTAGGGTTAGTTGAGACAATGCGCCGTGTGATATCGCGCCCGGGCAGGACCTGTGCTTCCTCTAGTGAACGTGGTATGTCGATGACGACGGCGGCGCCGTCCGAGCTCCTGAATATCACGCTAGACTTCATAGTGGGATCTGCGAAAGACAACGGGTGGTTCAGTTTATGTTGGCATCTGGTTTAGTATACCTGCCTCTCAGTAGGCATCCAACCAGACTACTCTATTTTTGTGGGGCTTTGGCCCTATGTAAGTTCTAGGGAGGTCTGCGCTGTCGATACATAAGACGAATTTGACAGCAGAGGATTGAATAACGAGGAACTTTTTCTGCATTCTTTCAAACCCCGCAGGCGGTAAGGTGGTTGTTATCTATCTAAGACTGCAATCTAACACCTAACGTTTAGATCTACGTTGGCCGCCAACCGCCGACGGTTGAAGATGGGCTATATTACGGCGGACGAAATGTCGCAACTGGTCAAAATGGATATTTCAGAGCGTCCGGCGTCTGAAAGGAATTATGAAAATAATGATTACTAATTGTGCACGTAATTTCACATATCTTAGAATAAAACTCATATCGGGAAACCAGTGTACGCATTCATGACGAAGAACTCATCGCAGGCCACCCAAACCTGAACGCCTCAATAAACTATATCGGACCGTACGCCGAAAAGTTGTTATAAAAGCAATTTAATCATGAAAACCGTTCCAGCTAGCATTATTATCATCCTCTTCTCCTTCTTCGTCGTCGGAATCTTCTTTAGACATAAGAAGGGCGTGTACGAGAGGGTCGGGATTGTTGATAGGTGAAACCGACGAACTTTGGCCGTACGAAGTAGTAGACTGAGAAGCTGTGCGGGGTTGGCCTCTATTCCCGTTTCTAGATCGGCGGACGAAATGACATTCGGCAACATGACCGTCCCAGAGGCAGTTGGCGCTAGATTTTCTGCATCAATCTTTCAACGGTAAGTATAGGAATAGTAGCAATTGTCATTTTTTAGAGTCAAATTGTTAGAGCTACTAGAGCAGGATTATCCTCAACATTCAATGTAACATATATTAATAACGCTTAGATTAGGTTTTAGACAAGTCTGATGTTGCTGTCACAAGAAAAGCATATACGTTCTTATACATACTTGGCTTTGTTTAAGGTATCACTATATCATCCGTCTCATTTAACGGCCATGTCAACGCATGTTTTAATGATTAGCAAATGTCGCACCATACACCTACGCTCAGGAGTAAGAAACGGTTCAAACTATATTGGCAACTTACCTAAGCCTACAAAAGCCAGCAAACCATATCTATATGTTGGCTATCGCGTCGTGCGGCTGGTTTTTGATAGGACTTTAGTTATAGGGTTGTTCGCTACCTCTGTTGAAAGGCATAAAGAGGCATAGAAAGGACATGAAGTCTCAGCGAGACAATATTTCATTTACAATAGGACAAGCTGCAATTTGCAAGGCCACCACAGCTTAACTTATTGCTTTCGTTGTTGCCATCGCTCTGTAACAACAGGAAGCGTACGTAGCACAGAGCTCGTACCTTGCAGTCGAAGAGCGGCTTATAACACTCTACCAAGCAGCATATAATAAACATAATTAATGTGTTCTTGATGCTCGAACGTCGCAAATTTCCTATCTTGATGCACCGCCACAGTGGTAGTGTATTATGCGCAGTCTTGTTACTCCAAATACGAAGGTCTCTGCCGACTCAGTGTGGCGGGACGGGTTCCCAGCCGGCTGGCAGCGGCTGCCATAATCTGGCTTTCAGGCTTGTGTCGTCTTTAAGCCCGACAAGCTTTCGGTCTCAACACCATCAATCAATCAATTCTACCCCTCTTGGTTATCACCAGTGCCTCATCAATTGCTTAATAAATTAATGTGACACTAATTTTGTCTCTCTTTCCCTTATCTTTGTCACAATCTCACGATATCTAGGAAACAAAGAAAAGTCCTTGTATATAGCAGTAGCGTAGCTACGAGGGTATTCCTGTCATATTCTCCTCCATACTAGCAATCCTAACAATCTTTCTACTCCGTAGGGGCCTTATAGCCATGTCACTTATACCAATGAAGACGTCATATTAACATAAAACCGGTACCCCGCCGAGGACGCTCAGTACTTATCATATATCTAGCTGTGACTAGTCGTGTTGAAAACCTCCCATCAACTACGAACATAATGCCGATTTTCAACAAGTACCACTACAAGCGTCTGTGCGCGGAAGATGCAGTTCGGCTCATCGCCCTAGACCCAGCGACGAGCGAAGAAGATCCCCTCAGTTGCTCAATTATCCAATACCGACGCTCGGAACAGATTTTAGATTACTCTGCGATTTCATATACATGGGGCGACCGTGTGTTTTCACGGAACTTGGAAATACAATGCGATGACGACGTTTCGTACGTGAGGATCACACACAACGTCGAGACTTTATTGCGGCGTCTTCGGGCATTGGGTTCGCCGCACTATTTATGGATCGACGCGATATGCCTTAATCAGGCCGATGAGAGTGAGAAAGCCCAACAAGTCCCGGTTATGGGGCGTATTTTTGGTGAGGCAAAGGTGGTTCATATTTGGCTAGGTCCCGAGGACCGCACGACCGCGAAACTGTTTGCCTTTTTCCGAGAAGTCGGACTGCTTCCTGAAATTGAGAAGAATGAAATGTCGGGACTTGTTGCGAATCTTATGAAGAAAATTTTCGGGGGGCCTGATAGCCTACGTGCGTTAGCAGCGATGGTAAATTTCTCTGAACGCCCTTGGTTCTCACGTCGCTGGATAATTCAGGAGGCTTGTCTCGCTCGGAAGGCTACTGTTCACTGTGGTACTTATTCCACCCCTTTACCTTTACTTGTCCTAGCGGCAACGCGGTTTCAAACTCTAGACATGTCATCTTACCCGATCAAGGTGATGGCAAATTTATGCACACCGACAACCAAGTTCACGATACTAGAACTCTTGTGGAACTTTCATGAAGCTCGCTGTCTTAAGCGCAAAGACCGCATTGCTGCTTTGTTCGGCCTCATACCGGATTGCCACCGATTTGATCTCGATTATGCTTCCCACTGGACTGAGCTATATAAACAGGCTGTTACAGGAATTTTTGCCCTTGGCAACAACGACACCAGACTCCAAGTGCTGCTTCATTTATTCGAATTTGGGCCTGTTTCTCTTTCAGGAGATATTGCCTATCCATCTTGGGTCCCTGATTGGTCGAACTCTCGACGACGGCGTCTACCTTATTATTCAGACATTAGGAACCCAGATACCTATGAACCATATCCCACTTCCCTTGGAAACTCCGCAAAGGCCGGCTTGACCTTTCACCACGACACTCTTCGAATCCACTGGCATGCCTCGATTAGTGGATCACGAGGCCGACAAGTCATTTATGTAACAAAACTTGACCCGCCTCCGCAGAATGAAGCCCAAAGTACGGAGCGAGTTAAAAACGTTCTGCACAAGCTCTTCCCACCGACTTCTGATTCAGCTCTACGGATCCTCGCAGTCTCTTCTTTTCTCAAGATGATTGTAACATTTAGGCATTCGAGTCGAGATCAGAAATTGAATAAGTCCGTTGATAAACACTTCAGAAAAAATAGTAAAAGACTACCGGAGTCATTAAAGGCACTGGGCTCTCTTCTACAAGAGTTCTGCCTATTCGAGCTCGAGTCGCCCGAGCCGAAGTCCAAGACCAGCGCAGGCTATGGTATCAGCTCTCAGCAAATACAAGTCGGCGACGTTATGATACCACTCTGGAATATAAATGATATATCGGGACAGAACATAGATATACAGAATAGTCTTCTAAGCCAAAGGAAAGCCGCCATACACATGAACACAATGCTCGTGGTGAGATGTATTAAGAAGCGATCCCTCAGCGACGCGACGGGCATGCCAAATGAAGAAAGTCTGGTTGAAACGGGCAGGATTGTAGGTCCGGCGGTGTGCGTTCTTTTAGAAGGTGAACAGAGTCATGAAGATGGCCTATCCGATGCGAAGTGGGACGATCACTTACGTGAAAAGCAGCAGTATTCAATGCAATTAATTTAAGGTGTAATAAAAATTAGTGTCAAATCACAAATACCAGATTAGCCTCTTAAAAAACACGCGCTGGCGTGCTGTTTTCTACAAATGTATTACAATTGATGATTCGATGGATTCATGACAAGCGACGGCCGCCGCTGTTCCGACCAGCCCTTTGGTGATTAGCTCCTATATGAAATGGTGATTCTATCCCTTGCCTGTTCTAGCCACCAGAGTCATCTCAAAGCTATTGAGAGAATCATGGAACCTTTAACACCATAGTAGATCATTTCTAATCTGGAGCTGCCTTGCAAGCCCTATATCCTAACCCTTGTTACACCTATTTCACCCGCACTATCCAGTATCAATCACTCCTTAACTCGACACGACCTGTTATTCTTTGCCTACGAACCTTGAGGGGTTCGCTCTTATCCTGCGTTTTCAAGACGCGCTCCACTACTGCATCGCTAGCATCATGAGCATCTTCGAGCACGTCGGTAAGGTCATCCCCTCTCAGCTGGGCGATTGTATGCCATACGCTGCCATAATGAGAGTACTGTACCTGTGCGACGTACAAGGCTGCAATAGTTACCACGCAAATTATATGCAAGAGAACGAGAGTGCTGACTATAACATATCCTCGACAGCCATTAGTTGAACATGGTCCGGGCGTTCTCACGGTTGTGGCAGCTACCACGCGGGCACCGCTGGTTATCTTCAGTGTGCCGAGAAATGAGTAGTAGATCGAGGTGAAGATTGTAGTTATAAGCGATAAGAGAGCGTTGGCAGCTCGTCCGGTCTCAGCAACCGTATCACCAAAAAGCAAACTGATTTCGTGGCTCACCGGTTCTCCGTAGCCGTTGCAGAAATTGCAGGATGCTATGACAGTAACCCCGCCAAAAAAAAAAGGCGACATTTGATAGTATATGTAAAATTCCATCAAAATTGGCGTCAGTTTACCAACCGTGAGGTTTCCAAAATCATCCTGAATTGGTGCGAAGGCTTCGGGAGGGTTTTGAGGTGGGCCAAGGATTTTCAGGTCTAGGATGTTCCGGTCCACGTGGTTACCCTGTGGGCTTTTGACACCCATAAAGGATTGAATTTCCGTGGTATTGTGTATGGAGGAAATATAATCGAATTTGGGTTGCGGTTCACGTAAAGGTCCAGGAGAAAACATCGATGTATGAAAGCGACCAATACTAAATCCATACGAGCAGAGAGTGATGTTGAAGATTCCTGGGTCTGTTTCATAGCTCTGCCACTCTTGATAGGGTTTTCCAGCAGGCAATGTAGTATTTTCTACTACGCCCTCCCAGTTGTGAGAGTCCATATTCGTTGTGATAATCAGTGCTACAGTGGTATTTCGGGACCAGGGCCCATCTACTGGATCCCAGATGGGATTCCAAACCCGCAGCCCATTTCTGTTTCCTCTTACGCCATTGAATATGCAACTAATCGTCTGCCAGCCAGCACCTCGACATATGCTGGGAATTGGACAAACAAAGTCCACGAGCTCATCACAGCCTCCGTCGCTACAAAGACTGTTTGGGGTCACTCATGCGGCCTCGAAGGTAGCATCATAATCGATAGTGCCCTGTATTTCTCCGAAGATGTTCTTCCTGCTAATAGCCTTAGAGTAGGTCATGTATGTGGCACTGATCCAGGGCCGGATACATGAGAACTGAGAGCTCATCACTAATGTGGTGCCCTCGAATTTCCTAACTGCAGCACGTGAATCAACTCCAGGGAGAGGTAGTAGAGACCTCTGAATAAGACCAGTATCGCATACTCCTCTCTCATCCGGAGTTGAGTCGAAACTTGCCTGAACTTCGCCGAAAGCCGCATACACGGGAGATGCTGTAAGGAACTTTTTTTGTATAGTTGCGACTCTGGAGTCATCACTTGTATAACGAATGAGATCTCCAAGTTCCGTATCATTTAGATTGCCAAGAATAACAAAGTCATTCATGTCCGAAAGAAGAAGAGTTGAAGAGAACTGAAGCGCTAGTGTTACAGCGATGACGAGGAACGTTAACCATGACTCGATCTGCAGAAGGGTGGCCCGACGTCTCTGAGATAATAGAATGCGCCCTAGCTTGAGAGGCCCATCATTAAGACTGCGCATAACAGAAAGCCATGCCACATGACGCTTTTGTGCGCCATACTTCTCTAGCATAAGTGCCGCAATCATTGAAGTGCAGATGGTGGCCTGGACACCTATAGCGATGCGTAGTGCGACGGAGCATATAGTGATAGTCTAAGTGAAGTAGTTGTGCAGAGCGATGAAACGCCATAGCGAGGTTGCGTCAGCTGCCTCATAAGTAGAACCATGTCCAAACCAGAGGAAGGTGAGGAAGGCAAAGATTCCAAGAATCTAGAGAGAGCCCCCGATTATACCGAGTAATCCGCTAGAACCGAGCGATTCTCCAAGTGAGAGTTGCTGATCAGTTGGAGGTACTGTCTCTATTGAGAATGAATTGCCATTCTCGTCGCTCGATAAGAGAGATTCTTGGTGTTCGAGAATCTCTCCCTGGTTGTCGATACCTGTGGTGGAGCCTCCAAGAGATGTTTCACTCGATAAGTGTGATTCTTGGTTAACGAGAATCTCTCTTTGGTTTTCGATATTCGTGGCCGGCGCTTCAACAAACGCTTCTCTCTGTAGACGTGATTCTTGATTACCGAGAATTCCCCCCTGGTTGTCGGTACCTGGGACGGGACCTTCAACGAACTCTTCTGGGTAATGAGCTCGTTGAGTAGCCATTTTGTGAGACTTTAAACGAGGTAATCCCGCTTCTATCTTTTGTGCCTAGGGACTAAAGTATTATGGCGGCTATTATAAACCATAGGTAGATAATTAGTAATGGAGCATATTAGATAGAACCTCTTAGTCGCCTTACAGCTAGGAGATACTCGATTTGAGTTGAGTAGCGCACTAGGTTTATAAATCCATGATAGAGGCAGGCTAGTTGGCGACTTGCCGCGCTTTCCGCGGTATAAGGCGACCAACTGCCGTATTCTGTGAGTCATCTTCAGGTAGGACTGTACGTAAATGACAGCCTTGTACAAGACAACATGTCCCTATATATAGCAGCCACTCCGCGTCCCCGGTGTATAGTGTGCGCTGAAAACGAGGTTCGTACAAATGCTACACGCCGCGATCATTAAAAAAGAAAGGTATACCTCGAACTTACATTGCCATTGGCGTAGACTAATTAAGAGATAAAAAATGCATGATTGTCCCCCTGTAGGAATAGCGATTCTGCAACACTCCTAACTAAGCCACCCCGAAGATTCGACGGTACTGGAAACCGCACCATTCCAAAGCCTTGGTGTTAATCCGCGTTAATCCACGATTGGCTCTATGCTGTATCCCGATAATATATATTTGTGCTGCATGCCGAACACTGCGCCTCGCATAGTCCGGTCATGGCGAGAGTGGCGCCTGTCGGCTGCCGGACTGCCAGCTCATGCCTTGAAAACTGAAGATAATATGGTACACAACTTTTGGACCCAGCCACTACTGAACTTTCAAAACAATTCCTAAGTCCAAGTCGGCCTAAAAAGACTCAAATTTGTTTATGAATAACTCAGTGGGCGATTTCGTAACACACATCATGAGTAACCTAGGTACACTGAGGAGCTAAAGCCTGATCCATAGAGCAGGGTGAAAAAAGCTTGGCGTCTAACCCCTATTCCTGCCTGCTCCTAGTAATGGATAATCCATACGCACTAGAGTAATACCTACCATTGTGAAAAAATATCATTATTCTCTCTTGGTTAATCTCTGCTGATAACTTTCTTAATTCTGGAGAAAGCTGCGTTATATTATTAGGAAGCTCTTGCCCTGGACAGTGATCGCATGCTCAGGATATCCATATGCAGAGATCGATTACATTTAACTACTGCAACTATCGCCCTCGACTTTCGTAGTTGCATTTGCGGGGATTAGGGCCACGGTCGCTCCCGAAGATGAGACCCGAATGACCTGATGTACCTACATAGTGCGATATTATTGTATCGACGACTTCGAATGATAGGTTAAGTTCACATTTTTACATATAGATATGCATGATGGCTTCGCGCAGGCTGTGGTTGTCCTTATTCTGCCTTTTGGGGTCCTCTTCTGTTCGCACTGCTTGTGCTGGGGTATGTACTCAGTTGACCAGACCATTTCCTTGTAGCACTTGAGGATTTACCGCCCCCTTTTACCCCTGGAGTTACCCCTAGAGTCGATATGATATCAACAGTCAAGCAGTCAATTCCAATCGACCTATCGCTATTTTCAATGTCCTTGTTTTTACAACTTCCGACTTTGGCTCGGAAGGCAGCCTTCTGCCTCACCAGTCTTCATATCTAGCTCCACCAGTTCTGCACCGCGCCTCTGTTGTCATGCAGGTGTGGTGTATTGTCTATATCATGATAGTGCCCTCCCACTCATCCTCGTCATTATCTTCATCGCCGTCGGCGGCAGCGGCGGCAGCCCGAGCTCTCTCTCTCTCTCTCGTGGAGATCTAAAATGGTGCACAGCGCGGCGATGCGAGCGGCAAGCTCACCATCCACAAGCGTATCGCGCAAGGCGCGAGAGGCGTGTTCGACGTCATAGAGGCTGACTATGGTTAGCGAGCCCACCAACAAGCTCTGAGAAGATCACTTACACAGGCTCGCAAATGTGCCCGGAGGCACACCGCCAACAGCGACGACCACCACCCACCACCTCTTCACAGGTACCGTCGGAACGGCCCCGGACAGCGCTCTTTGTGAAACGGAAACAAGGGCTTGATTTCGAGCTGTTCCCTGCTGTATGCTAACCGAAAAAGCTTAATGGTGTTAAGTAGGAGCCCCAAGATGTCGTCCGGCTCTGTGATGTAGCAGGAACAGGGCCCCAATGCCTATGAATCTTGTGCTGCTTTGAAAATATATTTAGGAATCGAAGGTTTGGCGGCTCCATGTAATAGTGTTTTGTTTTAACGGTATTAACTTTAACGTATTCCTTTCCTTATACCCGTAACTTGATGACAACAGGATAGTCGTCCTTCCCAACCCAATTTTCTCTAGCTGAACCATCTAAACTTATCTCAGGCCAAAAAAAAAAAACTCCCGCTCCTGGGTATGGACAGCATGTGTGAGTCGGTCCCTCAAATGGTTCGAGTAGTCGAGCCAGCGCGTCTTCATCAGGGGCAAATGGGCCGTTTGAAGAAAGGGTTCCCTGATATTACACCCTCTAGAACAAATAAGGTGTTTTGTATATAGTAGAAATTACCAGTTCAGTCAGTATTAGGCTATTTGCGCAACAACAAGTATTTATTGCACCCTATACCCAGGTCCCGACACCTGAGGACGCCCCCCAGAGTCTATAGTGGCGTTGCGCCACTTGTAGTAATTAGGGCAGTGCGATGTTTCGGATGTGGACAGTAGGAGTCATAGTTGGATTTGGCGCAAAACAGCCTCTTCGTAAGTTACTAGAGGAGGTAAGAGAAGAATTTGGATCAGGAAGTATGACTCCTTTCGTCCTGCCTTAACCAAACAGACCGAGTATGTACCAGCCAAGAGACGAGAGGCTAACAGGTATTTAAAAGACTATAGACATATATTAGTAGGGCCTAAATGATACAAGAAGATAAACTTACTCCTGTGGATGATAGTATAGAACACGCCTAGCGCTTATACTATTTGTATTGGGTATCGATAGGCTCATCGAACCGTTTTCGCTCGAGTAACTTATCCATGAGGTTAGCTATGGGTGGGATAAATGTCGAAAAAAAAAAAAAAAAAACTAATTAAATATTACCCGTCCATGGAAGGATCGGAACTTACCCGGCTTTTTCAGATTTCTCTAGGGCTACCGGTGCTTATCCTCTTGTAGTTATTCGAGACTCGAGCCTCGGGATCGGCAACAATGAGATTAAATTTGATGAGGTCGAATATCGTACTGATTTGAGGTATCTTTAAGATTTCGGTTGACTTCATCTAGTGTAATGTGTAGGTGCTGTGTATAAGGGGATATATGTATATACCGTTAATTATAACATGGAATTAACAGTGTCGGTTATTCCGCCACAGTAGCTAGGTATGGCCATCTCATACGCTGGACTGAAGAATCAAGGTATAAGAGATTACGCGCTGGGCGATTCTTGGAAGTCGACGCATCTTCATATCCTTTCACGAGTGCGAGTTCACCACACACAGGGACGAACTTGCCTTCGTGTTAAAGGAGAAGCAAATGGGGAAAACTTAACGAGAAGTAACGAATACAGGTGACCCCCTCACTCGCTGTCGCCAGAGGAGTGTGACATGCATACTTGGTGAAGTCGAAAATCAACTCTAAGTCCCCTAAGTGCAATAGGCATGTGGTTATCTAGTCAGCCCTTGTGCCGTTTGAACGTTGAATCACTGACATTCCGGTGTCAAATTCGCGGTTTATCGGAATCGTCCGAATTGCATTTGCAGTATCACCCTTTATCAGCATACAGATCACCACTCTCGATTATGCATGGGCCGCCGCAGTTTTAATGTGCTATAGTTGGCCGGTTGGAAGTCATATACCACTATAATACCACTCGACCTGTTGAGAGGAAACCTCGAATACCCTCCCAACGCATAGTGGTAGCGTGGTAAGGTTGATTAGTATTGAATACCTCGCTACACAGCTTAAGAAATATTGTCTCCCTCCCGCTATGACAACCACTCTCTCCAGGAACTCGTGCACAGGCCTATTAAGCCCGCATTTCTAGTCGTAATGATGACTACAAAGCTATCGCGAACATCAATGTATGTGTGGGAGACGCAGTCAGATTGAAGTAATTGTTATATTAAAAATATATCTTCGAATATTGCCTGTTAGTAGCATCTATAGGCGTTTTCTGGACATGGTGGCTCTAGAATCTGCCCTAGCCTAACAGATGCCAACTCTCCAGAAAGGCAATATCTTCGTTGTCTAATATTGCCATTACATAACCTTAGCACATCACAAAGGCAATTTAATGTATGTCTGTCTCGCCCGAGGGTGGTAACGAGGATCGGAAAGCAACGCGGAGATATCAGCATCATAGCATAGTAATTTACAAAAAAAAAACCTCGGGTGCTACCTACCGTACGTGCCACACGGCTGCTTCAGAGCGGTTACAGTTCCGGTCAATAGCGACGCTGAGCGAAAGGTGAAAACACCGAGCCGATTTCACTTACAGTTTGAATCACATTGAATAAATAGGTGCTGAAATGGCAAATGTGAATAAATTCAATAGGGAGAACACTTGCCTAATGCATGGAGATAGTCCAATAATCCCACACTCGTTTAAAGGGGCTTTATTGATTAAATAGAACGCTATTGAAGTTAACCACTATAGAAAAATAAAGGGGGGAAATGATGACATCAAACTCAGCTGCTCAACAAGAACAGCTTCTAATTTCACAGTGCCTTTCTTGCTTACTCGGTAACTATATCATTGCCGACTTGCCCTTCTTTTGCTTTTCACTAAAAGCCAACGCCGGACTTTAAGCCCGTCGGTGGAGGTAGTGCTCGCATAACCCCAGCCTGGATCTGGGCGCCATTTAATAAACACGCAGCGATTCTCATTTGGTACTTTCGAGTTTCGTGGAAATGCGGTTCGTCTAGCCGCCGGCTATGTGGTGGAAAAGCGAGCTCTTATAGGTTAGGGTAAGTGTGTTGCAATAATTCTTGGACTATCGGTGACTCGGACGATGCCGTGAGGATCATAGCACGATCTGGGATAATCATCCTTCAGACTTCTCTAAGATCGCTATAATTGAGACAATTAAACCATTGCGGTGGACGATCCCGAGGCCTGAGATGGGAAATTTTTAAACACCCTTAGCTATGCTACATTAGGTGCACATGGTTTATTCTAGTAGCTAAGCTTTTAACATCTCTTTAGGGAGTATGACCAATTGGGAACCAAGCCGTGAAGTCTATCTATATGATGTCATACTGTTATGAACAAACTTCCTAGGAAGTCGCCCACTTAGAAAAAAAACAAATAGCTATCTGTAATAATATTAACTACGCTGGCAAGGCAAGCATTATTCCTAGATAGCTTACAGTAAGTAGAATCGGTGGGGACTGCTCAAGCCTCTTACCTCATCGGAGTCTTCTGCTCGTTGTGTATACACCTCTGTTGCGAGTGCGTAGTGCTGCAACATTCACTCTAGTAATTAAACCCAATATTGTTGTGGGTGCGATAGATGTAATAGGCACTACCTAATGGGCGATTATACACATAGATATTAAAAAATATATATATACACTTGTGGTTACTGAACTACTCAAGTAGCTTGCTCTCGTGAAATCAGCAAGCACCACTAGTTACCGGGCTTTTGGCTACACAGACACGTGGTGGCTTGCCGTTCTATAATGCATTATGGACGGGCTTACAACCAGCTATACGTCACTTGTCTTGTAATCTACACTAGGTCGGCCTGTAGATGCGCCGCCTCTGAGATTCGGGTTGAACGTCGGGCTGTCAGCTCTGACAGAAATTTAAGTATACGAAACTGCATCATTGATAAGAATCTGTGGAATAAGAGAAAACAGCGGTTTACTTTCGGCAAGTTTTCCCGTCCCTAGCCAATTACAGTGAAGAATCAAGAGGCAACCTGACAGCTTGATCAACATTAGTAGTTACCTAGTTTCAAGCTACAGCGCACTAACACAGTCTAAGGACCCCTCGCCCCGCTATCAGCCCACTCCCTGTCATACCAAGTAGATTGCTAGTAAAGTAGATACCTAGATATAGCAGGTGCTGAGTCCTTTTGTGTGTAGTGTACTACGTATAATATAGGGAGGTTGATATGATAGATGGTTAGTATCGGCCAAGGCTTAAGAATCATTGGCTTAGGGATTAAGGGCGCCTAGTCAAGGTCTTTGCATCTAAAATAACTTGTGCATGATCTACCTATCATTGATAGAAAAGGTCATCTGTTTGTTTGTCATAGGCGAGCACAAGATACACGCGCGCGTGGAGTGCAGCCAATCAGAGCAGCTACAGGCCGGAATTTGGAGTCAATCTGGATCAGATGCGGGCCGTGACATGAATTCAGGGTGTCTTACACTGGGTTCTGACTGGGGAACACCACTGACATCAACCTGCAGGCCTATCCAGGTGTGTGGGCCACGCTAGAACTTATCCGGGCTAGACCGATAACGTTTCCAGGTATTGAGTGGATGTGAAGGAATCGTTGCGAATCATTGTGACCGGGGATGCCCTTCCACTATTTCGCTAAGTACGTGTACTAGTAAAGAATGATTCCGTCAATGCAATCTGTTTCGAGTTTACTTGGATACTTTTCGCTTTTCAACAACGAAAGACGGCACTTCCGTCGAGCATGCTTCTTTTACTATTCTCGATATCCAACGGGGCTGGATTTCCGTGGATGGTATAGGGAGTTGATTCTCACATACCTACGGAATACACCCTAATTCACCTATTCACGCCCTCTCGTCTATTGCATCATTCATTGTTTGTTGCAGATTGTATCACATTTCAGGCCCCTCGTCACGCCGCCGTTTTCCCTATTTTCTTCTCCTTCTCCTCTCCATTCTGTTTAACTTAGCGTTCTTTTTTTTTTCTTTCCTTCTTTATTTTTCGCCGCAAACCTAAGGCTAGCTGGCTAAACCACAGTTTCCATCATGGCGCTCGGTATGTCCCCAGACCTGCCCCCAAGCACGGAGTACCACCAACCGTAAAAACCAACTTGAGGCACCATACTAACAGTACTGGCCGTGATAGGCGACACCGACTCGGCCGCCAGCGACCGAGGCATCAGCCTCGTGGGTTTCATCACCGCGCTGGCTACTTCGTTGGTAGTCTTTGGAATTCAGATGGCCCTTTTCTTATTATTACGGAACAAGCTGGCTAGAATATTGTAAGTCCGTCCCAGGGATATAGCCATACAAATACGTCTTTGCATCAAGACTAACGAGTTCTGCGTGGTAGTAAGCCGAAGACGTATCTCGTACCCGAACGTGAACGAACTGAACCGCCGCCTAGCAGCCCATGGGGCTTGGCTTTGTCGTTATTCCAGGTTCGAGATCGCGAGATCATCAATAAATGTGGTCTCGACTCGTTTTTCTTTCTCCGCTATTTACAAACCATGCTTATCATATTCATCCCTATGGCGACCGTCATCATACCTATTCTTGTGCCGATCAATTATTCCGATGGAAGAAGCCACAACTTCTCTACAAATAGCACGAATAGTACTAATGAGCCTGAGGCCAAGGACAACCTAGGTAACACTATTAGTGGACTAGACACTCTAGCATGGGGGAATGTGAGAAACGAGAACTATCGAAGATACTGGGCCCATCTCATCTTGGCTGTGCTAGTTGTCATATGGGTTTGTGGTGTCATCTTCGCCGAACTAAGGATCTACATCAAAGTGCGACAAGATTGGCTTACCACTGCGGAACACCGATTGCGAGCTTCGGCAACCACGGTCCTAGTCAGCGGTATACCCGACAAGTGGCTTAGCGACGAGGCCCTCAGGGGTCTGTTTGATGTATTTCCCGGTGGTATTCGAAACGTGTGGCTCACCCGAGACCTCACACATCTCTTGGACAAGATTAAAAAGAGAGATGAAATCCACAATATGCTAGAGGAGGCCCAGACAGAACTGATCCGGGTGGCAAAGAAGAAGCAGTTGGAAAAAAGAGAGAAGGACGAGAAACAAGCACGCAAGGCCTCTAAATCTCACCGCCCAACCAAGGGCGAGAAGCTAGAGCGTCAGAAACAGGAAGACGCTGCGGCAAAACAGCAGGCTGAGAATGGTAAAGGTGTTAGCAGCGGCGATCAGCACGACATACCTCATGACATTCACAATGCAGAAGACGAGATTGAGCATCAAAAGAGACGCGATGACGCCCCATTCAGAGGGGTCAAGACTGGCTTTTCTAAGATAACCGGCGGCCTAGGCAAAGGCGTTGATGGACTTATTGGCGGTGCCAAGAACATTACGCAAGATATCGACGGCCAGATCGAGACTACCAATGGCTTTGTGACGATAGGAGCACCACAGGGTCGATCGGTAGCCCGAACGTCAGACGACAGGCATGTGCAACTACCAGATGAGGACTACCCACCCAGGCCTTCTACACAAGGCTCTGGTCGTCGTAAAATGTCTGAAGGTGAAGATCACGTCATGGGTTCCTTTGCTGCACGACCAAAACAGTCCGGAAATATCTCTTTAATCTCTGACGACGAGAGGCTCAATAAGGAGAGTATCGAGATGCAGCACTTTGGAAACACCACTCGCAAAGTAGAGAACATAAATGAAATGTACAACAATGAGAAGACTAGGTGGTACGAGTTTTGGAAGCCCCCGGCGGGCGGGTTTGCCTCACCTGTTCCGCAAGGGTATGAAGATAACGAATTTCCCTTCGGAAAAAAGACTTTGGGTCAAACACTCAAAGGTTTCGTTCCATTTGTCGGAGGAGAAGATATTAAACCGATCGAATACTCAAAGGCGTATAACGACGAGAACACAGAAGACGAAGATGGCACAGCCGAATGGGAGAAATGGGTTAAAAGGTCTAAGCGACCTACCCATCGACTTCCTAATTTCGAATGGACGCCAGGTTTCCTTCCCGGGTTGCCATTTGTGAACAAAAAGGTCGACACAATCTTCTGGTGCAGGAAAGAATTAGCACGCCTCAACCATGAGATTGAGGAAGACCAGGAAAACCCCGAGAGATATCCTCTCATGAGGTCGGCATTCATCCAGTTCAATCACCAAGTTGCAGCGCATATGGCTTGCCAATGCGTCATTCATCATGTCCCTAAGCAAATGGCTCCCCGGATTGTCGAAATATCGCCAAACGACGTGATTTGGGATAATATGGCTATAAGTTGGTGGTCGGGATGGCTGCGCACCGCTATAGCGGTAGCCATCGTGGTTGGGATGATTATCCTCTGGGCGTTTCCGGTTGCCTTCACTGGGTCGATTTCTCAGCTCGACAGTTTGATCAACACGTTCCCTTGGCTAGGATTTCTGTCGAGGAACCCAACAGTTTGGAAGGCGGCGACAGCCGTCACCGGTGTTCTGCCCGCTGTCTTACTGGCTCTCTTGCTCTGGTTGGTACCCGTCTTTATGGATTTCTTGGCTGGCTTTAAGGGTGCCAAGACAGGAACCCAGAAGGCCGAAGCCGTCCAGCAGTTCTACTTCGCCTTTCTCTTCGTTCAAGTCTTCCTCATTGTGTCACTAGCATCCGGTGCAACGACCATTCTCGAGGGCGTATTGAACAATCCGACGAGCATCACCGACACGCTAGCATCGAAACTCCCCTCAGCTGCGAACTACTTCTTCTCGTACATGATTCTACAAGCACTCAGTGCGAGTTCTGGTACTCTCCTACAGATTGGAGCACTTGCTAATTGGTATATTATTGCGAGAATCTTTAATAAGACAGCGCGGAACAAGTGGACAACGAACACAACTCTGCCTAGCGTCAAGTGGGGACAGGTTTTCCCAGTCTATACTAACTTCGCTTGCATTGCGCTTGTCTATTCCGTCATCGCACCCATAATTTCGATATTTGCCATCATCACATTCAGTTTATTATGGATTGCAAACAAGTATAGCATGCTGTACGTCAACCGTCTCTCTATCGACACTGGTGGCGTGCTCTACCCCCGGGCCCTCAACCAGACCTTCACAGGCTTATACGTCATGGATATTGCACTTATCGGCCTCTTTTTTATTCAAGAAGACGCAAAAGGGGCTCGCGCTTGCGCTCCTCAGGCAATTATCATGATCGTTGTGACAATTCTCACCGCCTTGTATCAGCTATTACTGAATATGTCGTTCGGGCCGATGTTCCGGTATCTTCCCATCACGTTCGAAGATGAGGCGGTGATCCGCGATGAAGCATTTCAACGTGCTCAGGATCGTCGTCTAGGTCTGGATGATGACGATGATGCGAAGGAAGTCTCCGAAGAAGACTCGTCGTTTCATCACCAGAGCTTAGATGGTCCATCTGATCTTCAAGAGAAAGGAAGCCGTGGCAACAAACTCAGTAATCTCAATCCTGTCAAGGGAATTGTCCACGCCGGAACTTGGGCTGTGCGCAGCGGCAAGAACACATATGATCAGACGTTGGGAAGAGCAGAGAAAGGTATTAAAAACGCAGCTAAGTTCAGGGGTGAACGGAGGCAAAAGGACCTAGAAGCGCAGAGAGCTATAGGTGAAGCTCTCTACGGCGGGTTCCATGACGAAATAGAAGATTTGACACCAGGGGAGCGAGACGTGCTCGTCCGCCGAGCATTTATGCACTCAGCACTACGAGCGCGACGGCCGACGTTGTGGATTCCGCGTGATGATTTAGGCATCAGCGACGACGAAATCAAGCGGACGCGAGAATTGAGCGAGCACATCTGGATATCTAACGAGGGTACGGCCCTGGATAGCAAGGTGCGCGTGGTATATGGACGGGCGCCGCCCGACTTTTCGGAACTAGACATCATTCAACTGTAGAGTGGTGCGTGGAGGAACGCAGACAAACAATTTGTACATAGCCGGCATGACTCAGGCGTCTCTTTTGCTTTTCCCAGTTGTATACCTAGATGACCACGGGAGGAAGGCGGTTGTTATACCCATTTTGCATTAGCTAAGGTTAGAGCTTTACGAGATCATCAATATCAGGAATTATGCCTATTAACCTAGCTCAGACTTGGGAGCGTGACACGCTCGTCAAACCATCACATTATGCCCCGAGATGTTACAGGCTTCTCTGTACCTCACCACCTAGTATAACGGTGTTCAGCCAGCATTGCCTTGGACATCCATACCGGCGGCCTTTGTAACAACGACTCGACTAGTATTTCGTATCCGGACCTCGTTCTAGTAACTGTAGTTACCCGTTTTAAGAGCCATTTCTCTCTGCATGACTTATACTTCAGTATAATTCCTTAGTCACCGAACTGATGACAAGGTGCACGAGGTACACTGGATTGTTGGTGGAAGGCAATACTTGATCACAAGCCATACGGCCGCTATCATCACCAGGCTCAGGTCCTGCTCTATTCCCAAGGTCGGTATTCAGGCCGCTTACACTCACACGGCAATCAGACATAGTCACGGATCTTGGATATGGCTGCCTGCCATATACATCATCAATGCAATAGCTGCTTCTAGTTCCCCCCTTGCCTAGTCCACGAATAACTACTACTAGCTAATTATTGCCCAATACGAGTCCTCAATAGCCCTTCAATTCACGGAGCTGCTTGTGATGATGCTGTCCCCACATCCCTGCGGTCTTTCTACATAGAAGGATCGCTGCAGGATATCGCTCAGAGTATGCCCTTTTCTACCTTGTTTTCAATAGTGAGAGATCAACAGCCTCGCAATGCTAGACCTAGAGTCCATTAACCGTTTATTTTAAAAACGGCCAGTTTGGCGACCCCCCAAAGTCAGTAGTGCACGTTCAAAAAGGTGAATCACGGTGGTGGTGTCTGTTGGTGGTCTCTTACATGATGTCGAAGAGATGCCACAATGTTTTCTTACTACTAATAATACACCTGTGATTCATCACAGGAATTGATCTATTATCAATCTATATGTGACCTAGAGACCATCATCACTATCCTTTCGCTCGTACATCACTGTTGGTGCAGTGCAATATGTAGACCGCTTGCGTAAGGAAAATGATGTTTGGACTATCGGTTGAGTCTTTGACTGGCAGCACACGACGATTATTTAAAGCCACGCCCATCCCATCGGCTACACATCTCGTCTTTCTATCCCTATGACCCCAAAGGAATGCTCAACAGCAGTCTGACCATCGAAAGACCAGTGTATACAAAGACACAATATTGTCAGTTAGGTGGCCTACTATGCGCGCTCGCACCTATCTAACTACTTCAAGGATCGAAACTCAACAAGCTCAAGATGCCTGATGCAACAACCAATTGCCTGCACTGTCAGGCCCCTATCACAGTTAGCGTCAAGACATGTCTTTTCTGCAATAGACAGGTACAAGAAAAATGCAAGGCTCCTGGTTGTGGCGACGGTACCAAACATAACCCGCAGTATTAGTTGGGGGTTATGGTGCGGCAGCAATAGCATCTAGGGTCGACGGTTGAGGAGGGGTTTATCTTCAGGATTCCTGACCAATAAGGGTTCATAGCACAGAAAGACCTCTGTTTAGTGTCATTACACAAGAATCTGGATAATTTCCTTACCCGGAGTGGGTGGCCAAAAACGATCTCGAAATGTCTCACCTCTACAGCAAGTTCACCACCACCATTCAGTAGATAGCTGCAGCAAGCTGCAGCAGCTCAGGAACTAAGAAAAGGAAGGAAATCCAAGGCCTTGATTAAAACATGATACTAGAATGTTATTGTCAATTATGGTATGATTAATTACAAGTTTACCTTTTTTATTTTATTTTTTCTTTGCAGACGATAAGGCAGGGACAAGGGACAGTGCAATATATTACCCCTCACGGTGGATGCTGTGTCAATTACTCCATACCCTCTACAACATCAATATCACCTACGCTAGCTATCAAAACCCGTGATTTTATTTCCTATGTATGTAAAAGTTTTAACAACAAGCCGTGTGTTAGATAATCGGCTTATTTGCTATTAATGATATGAATGTTCTATTTTGTTTGAAGGGTTTTCCCCTTCTCGCTATGCATTAATCGAATATTCTATCTGGCACTGGCTATTGATCCTGCGCAGCCTACATGCACACTATTAGCCACGCCTTATGTCTCAAAACAAGACAAGCAAAATCATATGTATTACAACAAGGATTCTGGCAATTTATAGGCAGCTAAGTTCGAAGAAAAATACTTTATGATTTTGGATACAAGGCTCTCTTGATCCTAACCAATCCTCTTCTCTTATCTAGCCTACGACACATGCAATCATTGCATGAGTGTAATTGTACAAGCGATATGGCTGCACCTGGTAAGTAGTAATGGCTTCGTTTTCGATTGAACTTGGCATATCATATACAGCAGTTCGAGGAATCTCAGCTAAATTCTCTTTTATATTCCAGATCCAGACGCCGGCAACGTCGCTATACATTCGAGCCATGAGATACCTCATACGACTCGTAGGTCTATTTTTGGTGACGTGCTCGAGAAATATGAATCCAATGACGTTACGTACGAATTTACCGCCACAACATTCAAGAAAACTTCACACCTTCCTCAAGTTATGGAAAGATTAGATGGCACTCCGTTTATATGGAAGAGATCATGGTAAGACCATATCACTTTTATTATGAGCGACGCGGCCCTTGGATTCAACTATCAAGTTTTTTTTCGATCAGGTTAATCGCTGATGTACTTGACAGGAACCACGAGCGCATCGCAAACGAGGTCAATGCGCTACGGCTGGTTTCTCAGCAGACGACGATTCCTGTACCACGAATCATCAATCATGGAAGGAATCCAGACGGCACGCAATACCTCGTAACAGAACGCATTAGCGGCATCCGCCTGGATCAAATGTGCGACGTAGGTTGTTCACTGCCAGAGAGGGAGAAGCACACAGCCGACAGATCATGCGAAACCTGCGTGGACAAAGCCTACTCGAACGCACTCGAATTTATAGAAGGCACTGTCTTGCCCCAGCTTACGGAAATGAAGTCCCAAGAGAGAGGAATTCTTGGCTTTGTTATGCCTCCGTGCTGGCTGTCTATCGACGTAGACCCTCCATGGAAAGGCAAAGGACCTTGGAAAACTCTCCGGCTAGAGGAGCCCAAGTATATGTTCCAACATGGTGATCTCGCGGCTCACAATATCCTCATAGATCCCGGACCCTACAAGTCAAGGCTTTGATCGATTGGGAATATGCCGGGTATTTCCCACCGGGAATGGAAAGATGGCCTGGGACATTGGATAAAGATGTATACATTCGTAGTGGGAACGACGTGGCGGATGCAATTGCAAAGTTCTTGCCTGAAGAGTATCTAGAGTGTTACTACCAGTGGGAGGACAAGGCACGATTGGTTTCGCTGGTCGAAAGCAAAAAACTTCCGGCTCCTGAAAAGCTGGAGCGTAAATGAGGTATCGGGCGGCTTGAGCGACTCACTCTGCAAGACGATCTGAAGAAAACAAAAATAGACTTCTGCCACTCATAATTGACACTCACTACTTTCATCTTCGGTTTTCTTTAGATCCCTCATCGTGCGGATGTGCTAAATGAGCATTTGGTCGCGGCCTCGATGTTGATTTGGGGTGGTTTCTTCGTACCGGCTCCTTTTTATATGACTTATACTTCAGTATAATTCCTTAGTTAATGAATTAATAATAGGTATGATTTAGGTTTAGGCAATTTAAAAACCTGTATCTACCGTGCCGTGTGGGTGACACTCTCTAGTATGTACACTAGTATACCTACCTATATAAACGGTAGACTATACCCCACAGCATACTTGAAATAGACACACGAGATACAGCGGGTCCACTCACCCACTCTAGTCGGCTAGTACTTGTTTAGGCGGTTTGGACCTCCCTATTAAGGTGGTTCTACCGTCTTCCCTGTCTTCCTTGGAGTCTTCTCTAACCCTTCCTCTATGTGCTGTCGAGGTATTCGGAGAGAACGTAGATAGAGACAACCGCCCATTGTCTGGCCTTTTCGCCTTTTCAACCCAAGTCTTGATGATATTGCTGCTTTGGAGAATCCAATAACCCCCCCGCACGAGTCGTAATCTTGCATGTCGCTTGCATCTTGGCACCACGCGTCTCCAAGTCAATAAGCCGATACCTACCTACAGTTCTGCTACTCTGCTACAGTATCTTCCCATAATTACTTAGTTACCCACTCCTATCTACTAGGTATTAGCTTGATCGCTTTCTCATAAGCATCAGCTTCTACTTTATATCATTGGTTTCGTGGTACTATGTACCCATTACGTTCGTTTATTGCTTGCCACGCTCGAGTAATCCTCTCCGCTTAGCCGCCATCTCACCTTCATCTCACCTTCGATTCTCAAACAAAAATTGTCTTAAACCCGATCCTCCCGACGATCCCAAATACTGTCTACCCAACTGTCCGCCCCAACACCCGCATTCGGTCGCAAAAAAAGAAAGAACCCGAGTTCCTGTGGAGACCCTCATAAAGGCACGCTGGAGACTCGCAGCGCAATAGTCCCGGCACTTGAGCTCGACATCTTTTAAGAACAAACCACAAATATCCCAACCCTACAATAACATGGTGAAGATAATGCGGAACGGCCTGAGGTGGCTGCTGCCATCTCTCGTCGTCTCCCAAGTGCAGGCCTTTTACATCCCGGGTAGGTCCACGCCCTCTACTATAGCTTTCCAGCCGAGGACGACCTGACACCTAACGATACTCTGTGGTCTAGGATGGTCGATCAAAAGTTATCAAGAGGGCGAACATCTTCCATTAATGGTTAATAAGGTCTATTCCGACAACACGCAGCTACAATATGCCTACTACGATCTACCCTTCGTCTGCCCTCCCACCGGCAAGTCCCATGCCTCGGGTCTGCTGAGTGGCCAGAGCATATCGCTTAACCTCGGCGAAGTACTCCGCGGAGACCGCATCAAGATCTCCGACATCGACCTAACCGTTGGCCACGACAATGAGTGTAGTTTTTTGTGCGAGCAACCGGTGCCGAGAAAAGATCTAAGGCGCGCTAAAGAGTTGGTTAAGGATGGCTATGTTGTGGAATGGATCGTAGACAATTTACCGGGCGCCACCAGCTTCGTGACTGTTGACAAGACACGGAAATACTACGCTGCTGGCTTCAAGTTAGGTTTCACGAAGTACGACTCGAGCACCGGCAAGCCTCGTTATTTTCTAAATAACCACCATACTATTGTCATCCGTTATCGTACTGCGCCGGGCCGTGCTGGCGAAAAGGGTGGCAAGGTAGTTGTGGGCTTCGAGGTCTACACCAAGAGCGTTGGCCCAAACAATAAGCGTGAAAATGGATGTCCTGTTGAATTGCAGGAGGTTGAGGATAACTTTGAAATATGGATGCCAAACAAGACAGAGGGCCTTTCTATAGAAGAGCAGCATCAGCTCCTGGACAATCACTACGACCACCTAGACGAAGGCGATGATAACGATATGTTGACCATTCCTTATTCCTACTCGGTGTATTTCCGTGAAGATAATTCGGTCGAGTGGGACAGACGCTGGGATCTATATTTCGTCAACCAGGAAGAGGGCTCGAGAATCCATTGGCTTGCGATCATTAATTCCCTGATCATCTGCGGACTCCTGAGCGGAATAGTCATCATGATTCTTTCCAAGACGATCCGAACGGACATCAAGGGATATAGAGAAGGCTCTGTGGAAGGCGGCCTAAAATTAAAGTCGGGGCCTCGTCCGCGCTCTCCAAAGTCGGAGAAACATGGCCTTGGTCTTCTAGAGCGAGAGAATGAAGTGGACAATCAATTGGACGACGCATCCGACGATGAGGCTCTCGAGGACGTGACGGGTTGGAAGCTGCTGCATGGAGATGTTTTCCGAAGACCACAATACGGACATTTGCTTGCACCCCTAGTTGGTTCAGGCACGCAGGTGTTGTTCATGGCCATTGGCTTGATTTCTCTAAGCGCCATTGGAATCCTAAACCCTAGCTTTCGGGGTGGTTTCTTGAGCTTTGGGTTTGGCCTCTTCGTGTTGGCCGGCATTTTCTCAGGCTATTTCTCCGCCAAAGTCTACAAGGGTTTCGGCGGAGTCAACTTCGGGAAGAATGCTCTCATTACAGCCTGTTTCTTTCCCGGTCTCCTTTTTGCGCTCGTCTTCATACTAAACCTCTTTGTTTGGGCGCAAGCGTCGAGCACTGCCATCCCGTTCGGAACGCTTCTTGCGATTGCACTTCTCTGGCTTTGCATACAAGTACCACTGGTCTATTTAGGCTCCTGGTATGGCTATGCTCGCTCGGGTGCCTGGGAGAATCCGACAAAAACGTCTAATACCCCTCGCCAAATACCACAGCAGGCTTGGTATATCAAGAGCTTACAGGCAATCTTATTCGCTGGCCTGGTACCTTTCACTGTCATTTTCATCGAGCTTCTGTTTGTTTTCCAGTCCGTTTGGCAGGATAAAAGCGGTTACTACTACGTCTTTGGCTTCCTAGGCGTCGTGTCTCTCATTCTTATCGTCACGGTTGCCGAGGTCACGATTGTCACGATTTACGTCCAGCTATACTCTGAGAATTACCACTGGTGGTGGCAGTCGTTCGCGGTCGGCGGCGGCAGCGCCCTCTGGGTCTTTCTCTATAGCATCTGGTATTACTTTTTCAAGCTACATATCACTGGATTCGTCAGCTCCATGCTATTTTTCGTGTACAGCTTCATGGCCTGCTGTGTTTACGGCCTACTTACAGGAACCGTTGGCTTCTTATCTGCCTACGCTTTCATTCGGAAATTGTATGGGTAAGTTTCCTTGCCCCTAACCTTCAGCAAATTTTGTCCACTCAGCTCTGCCTCATAACTCTTTACTAATTTGATACCTAAATAGTGCCATCAAAATAGACTAACCCTCTGATGAACAAACCAATACCGGGCAGATCTACTATTCTCATCCCCGTACATACTATACTATACCATTCTTTTAGTCTCTTTTAGCAGGTGTTATAGCATCGACTCGGCGCACAAGGGTTTCAGCGAGTGTTTTTCTTTGGCGTTTTGAAGGCTTAAAAGCTACTTTGAATATATGAATCTATGCTGATACGTCAAGATGGAGAGGAGGGGATAAGAAGCCGGAGTGAGAGGGGTAAAGGGGTACTTATATGTAATGCGTTATTCATTTTAGCACCACTTCAATATAACTACTTCAAATAAATTGGGGATTAAAACTATGTGGTTGATCGTATCTGTAGTCTTTGGTTATCTCTTTGCTAAGTCTACTAGACCGAATTTATAGAATAGTGCCGACTCGTCCTTGGGGATTCTATTGTTCCTTGCTAGGATCTCATTATGATACCTTCATTGTTCGCCGGTTAGTTCCTAGTAGAAGATGCAAAGCGAGTTAATTCCCGGGAAGTTCAGTTCGTATGCCAGTTCGCCAACGCGTTTCACCACCATCAGAGGGCCATCGAACAGAGCCTGCTTGATCATCTTCTCGTACTATCCTTATGTCACACCTTCTAGCCTGGAACAAAGAAGGTGCTGTGTACATAAGCAAAAGGCATCAGTTGGTGTTAGATTAGACCCCTTGTGTAATAACGAATGTTTATCACCCCCTTATACTTGGGTTATGACACTGTTATGGTAATTTTCGCATGTATTCTTCAAGCAGAACACTTGAATATTGTCTACCAGACTATGTTGTTTGATTGTTTTCCGTTTGGGTTGCATTGGGCGAGGTATCTCGCTACCTGCTGGTAGTTTAGCCATGGCTTCGGTGAGATCTCCGTTCCCAGTCCGCCTTAGGATTGCTGAGATGACCCGGAAACTCTGTCTCGCCGACGGTGAGCCTGTTAAATATCAAGTATTGGCTTTCCCCGTTGCTAGTTGGCCAACCACAGAGCATATGTTTGAGCAATCTTTTAAACAGTCCCTCACGTCATCAAGGCCAGATCCTCAAACTATATGGAGAAGCGGAAGGTTGTATTATGGAACTGACCCCATGATCACGTGGCCCCGACGAAATCAGGATCTTCCTTAAGTGAGTATGTCTGCAATCAAGTGGAATCTACCAGCAAGCCTCGATCATCCCCATCCCGACCACCCACTTGACCTAATCCCCGCCTTCTCCATTGAAGTACCACCGTTTGAAGCGTGCAGCCTCATGAACGAGTGTAGTGACGTCACCTCACGATACGACATTGTGTTTGAGGAATTTCAGTACTACATGATGCTGTGGGCACTTGCCGTCTCTTTCTGCCTACCGCTATTGAACTGGTGAGTCAGAGCGTGGTCGCTCTCTAGCTTGCCCCGGAGTGGAAGGTACGTCGGTACCTGAGTACATGCGCCAAAACAGTCTTCCCGGAAGTTCCAGAGTGCGGCACAAATAGCTTTAGACTGGCTTCGGGACCTCGGGGTACCTACCTACAAATAATCCGTGGCCCAAACTATAACTAAACCTAAATCCACGGGACTTGCAACTCGCGATCGTTCCTAGGCCAGCCGGGGTCGACATTATGGGCGTCATCTTAATATACTTGCTGTTATCTTTACAGCCGAATTTCGGAAAGTCAGAATATCATCTAACTATCGGGGTGTCTACTTTATTACAGCTTGTGATGAAAGCTAGTTTTCTACAAACAACTACAGATCATTAAATAGCTGTATTAATAGCTTTAAAGAAGCATGAGGTAGTAAAAAGTAAAGTAGTTTTATATTGTTTGCAAGAGGCAATATCGAAAATCGAGATCAGGGAGCCCGGAAAAACAGAGTAAGTAAAACAAAGCCCGCAGAAGAGAGATGTGAAGGGGTTAATCACGGGGTATATTCCGCATGGAGAGTTGAGACCAAGTATTCCAACCTGTTTCTCAGGATAATTCATGTGCGTGATAAATGATCTATGCATTTCGCGGTACTTTATATACCCATCTCTAAATCTATCAACATGTTCCCGCGCGTCTCGTCTCAAGGAGTAGGTATTCCACGATCAATCAGTCCGCGCACACGATCCCATTCGTGTGTTATCCATTCATTCAGTTTGCCATGCAATGCCACCGCCATGATATTTCCAAGGAAACACACCTAACCAAGAGAGGGAGAAAAAAACGCCTAATACGCCAGTTTATGCTTGGACACGAGTAAACGGACGGAATACAAGAAAGTAGGGCCCGCAGAAAAAGAAACAAAAACCCTTCTACATTTCATGTACACGCCATCTTATATACCCAACATGGTCTTCGTGCGCTCGTATGTGTAGAAGCTAACGGCGGCCATGGGGACGATCTTGACGTATCCGATTGTGAGGCCGACGAAGAAGCCAGAGAAGCCGCGCTCTTTGAATATGAGGCCTGCGGTCTCGGCGATGCGCAGTCGGCGCCCGTCGCCGACGGCACCGGCGACCTGCATGCGGCGCCGGATGACTTCGAGGGGGTACGAGATTGTCTGCGAGACGGCGCCAGAGATGCCGCCGGCGGTGAGCTCGGCCCAGGCGCGGAGCGGCGCGGATTTATCCGCGGGTGCGTTGGCAGGTTGGGGGAGCGTGGCGTGTTTCCGGAGAAGCGAGGACCGGAATACATCGCCTATCGTGTCGTGTGTGAGGAACGACATGCCGGCGTAGGGGATCATGCCGAGCATGGTCGTCGAGAAGCCCCGGTAGAAGTTGATGATTCCCGAGCGCGGAGCCACGGCCTGCACGGTCGTCACAGCTGCCCCGGCAACGCCTCTCACCATCGCCGAGCCAGAGTGAACCACGGCCGGTGCGGGCTTGGGCAGTGGGTGTTCGTGGTAGATCGTCTTGCAGAGGCCGATCAACGACGTCCTCCTAACACCGGTCTCGAAGGCCAGCCGAACGCGGATCACTTCCAGCGGGTACGTAAAGAGGACAGACGTCAGGCCGGCGAGCGCCCCGGCGGAGAACCGCCTGATCCATGTCTCCTGGTGCTTTGCGCCGATGATGAGAGCGCGGTATTGCTCGTATGCGACGAATTTGATGGCGGCGTAGGGATAAATCTTGAGCAAGGTAGCCGAATGCCCTCGGAATAATCCCACGACTCCGTGTTGCGCGTAGATATCCCTCAATGCGCGGCCCATGCCTACCCATGACCCGGTGTATTTCGCGAATTGTGGGTTGCTTGTCTGGAAGAGGATCTTAACTCGGTCGAGAGGTGCGACGGTCGTCTTGGCCTAGAGCGAATAAAAGTTAGCATCGCATTCACTCCCATTCCCTCCCTGGCTCCCCAGTCAGAGACGCGAAGAGCACCACCTACTGCACACCCTGCAAGACCGCCGGCCACGAAGGACCGCATCATATAATCCATGCCATGTTTGTTGGGCTTCTTCGTTCCCTGCCCCGCTGCCGCTTCAGCGACCTTGCTGTCTCCTGCAGCGGGCGGTGGGCTCGGATCCTTGTCGCTCGCAGCCGAGGTCATGGCCGTGCTCGCCCTCCTGAAGGCGCCGTCCATCTTGCCGACAAGGATATCGGCGTTTCCTTCTCGTTGCGTTGGCATCTCGGCGATCGAGGCATGGTTGGTGAGAGCCGATGGCATTCCTTACGCCACCGACTCGCCGGGTCTCTCGAGGGCACACGCACACAAATAAGTCGCACTATAGTCTCATATGAATAATAGCGAGTAATCGCCTAAGATAATCCCACAAAAAGGCTCGTTATCAGTAAAGAGAGGGTAGGAATCGGGTAAATAGGATAGGAATGAGGGTGTTTGAGTGTGAGAGGGAAAGATTGCGGATCCGGGACCCAATTAGAAGCCAATTAATTATTAGAAAGGGAAAGCCGCGAACGTCATGTTCGTCCAACTGCGAAAATTGCGACCCTCCAACGTCGTCTTCTCCATCTGTCCCGAGCCGAGGGTTGCCGAACTTAAGCCTGCTCTACCCCGACTTTCCACTTTGCTGGTACCTTTTTTTTCTATCACGTCACGAGACCAGATTCCCCGGTTCCTGACTGCAAAGGAAAAAGCTATCCGGTCATGCCGTACACTAATTGAGTGTAGTCAATGTAGTCAATTCACGTGTCACTCAACTCTATTTTATTGATCGTCTAAAGCACCCTTGGCATACCTCACTCTTCTTCCCTCGTGACCGCTTCCTGCCACAACGTCTACACTACACGGCCCCCGAAAAAGAATCCCAACACTTGGTTTCTTCTTGCCCCGATATATTTCCTATCGCCAAAGCGCCATGGTTTGTGTGCATGTCTCGGGCAGTTCGAGGTTCCTATGAACATATACGAAGTTGAAGGTCCTAAATAGTAAGTAATTGACGAGTGGCGTTGTCGTGTGCTAGTCAGTTGTTGCGACTGAAAATCGACGATCTATTTTTTTGGTGTGTTTTGTTGGTAGATCTATCCCTCCGCCGTAATGCCTGTTTCTAAGCATACTATATGGAGAATGCATGTGCCGTCTAGGTTGTCGATGACTTATATATAATCCTAGCAAAGAGAAACGAGACCATTGCCTTATCGCACCGCAAGCCTCGCTTCTGTCCTTTCTCTCTCTGCCCTTTGGAATTCCGCGATTTCTTCCTTGGTGGAATTATAGGCAAGGCGGGGTTTGTCGTAGTTGGGACTATTCGGGTTATCAGGGTGCTTTTTCCATTCTCGATCGATGCGCTCGATTCGCTGGCTCAGTTTGAGCTTGAGCCCTTCTTCTCGCATCTCCGTCATTCGCTTTTCTTTGTAGGCCTTATATGCAGCTTCCGCCCTCCTTTCGGGGTGTCTGTCGATTTTCATTCCCGATGAATCGACATCGGCGAGGACATCGAAAGCGTCGTCGATGTTGGAAGCCGCCAGTTCTGGGAGTTTCTTGTTGTCGTCAAGACCCAGTGCTCCGAGGGCTGCGTCTAGACCCCTATTGGTTTTCTTTTCTGTCGTTTTCGAGTTCTTGGGTGTTGCCCGACCGGGGGTATTCTTTTCTTCTTCGGCGAGGAGCGCATCTCGTTCGGCCTTTTTCCGTGCCAGTTCGGCCTTCCTGGCGGCTTCTGATTCTCTGGAACAAAAAAAGCGTTAGCTACCCCGGCAGTGGCTGCGTTACTTGGGTATATGTGGCTAAGGTAGGAGGTATTTGAGATGATGCCTCATTATACGAGCATATTCAATTAATTATTTAAGAAAAAATTACAACTCACTTCTTTGAACCATCTTTTGCGCCCTCCTTCCAGTCGGCGTCTTCAGCAGCGGCCTTCTTTGCATCCTCTGCAGCAGCTTTAGCGGCGGCGGCTTCGGCCTTTCGGGCCTGGCCAGCAGCTTTCTTGCTGCCTTCGCCGCCACTTTTCTTCGGAGCCATAGCCTAAGATGTGATGGCGAGAGACTTGTTATAGCCGAATATTCTCGTCCGTAATTGACGGTGCTGGAAGTTGATACGAAACGAAATATGCAGAAATGCCAATAGCTTTTGAGACACGCGAACATGTAACCCCTCTTAAGTAAGATAGGTAGACGCTTAAGTGGCGGCGGGGATTTGCTGTGGGCCTATGGTGGGGGAATCTTGGAGGAACCCGGCATCCTGATTGGCGATAGTCTAGGCAAGATATAGTAGACGGCAGTACCTATCCGACTATCGGGACTTCTCATTTGCAACCAGAGTAAACTCCCTATCATCTTTAATCCCAATCAGTTCGTTATACGGACGAATAATGACCTGCCGATAATTGACGGACATGGCTGGGCTGAATGGACAAAGAAATTCCCCGCCCGAAACTTTTCGCAATCAATATCTTTCCCTGGGAGCTTGAGACCGTCTTCATCAAAGAACATGTCGGCCATATTGGAAGAACCTCTCACCTTTTGAGCAGATGCGAAATACGCTATTCTAGGAGTTTAGGATATTCTAACAACCCACCTAGAACATTGCCGTTCACGACGAATGCTGAAGCTAGAGTACCCTCTCTCTCTGTGTGTGTGCGTGTGAAATCAGGCGCAACTAAATCGTTTTGAATAGGGTACCAACCTGGCGATATCTAACTCCTAGACCAATCCCACAAAAGGACCTCTTGAGCATCACCTTGATTGCGCTTATTCAAGGTTCGGGAGTCCTTCACAGTATTCAAGAGATGAATGGTATATTATTAACAAAATCTTCCTAGTGAAAGTGATAGGCACCGGCTATAGGTCGGATGTTGACATATTTGTCAGCGAGTGTCTGACTCTAGTCTCCTGACTATTCGGATATATATCACATCAGCAAAAGCAATGGGACCTGGTTAACACATCGACCAGCAACTTTAGAGTGAACAAGGTCTAGCATTCTGCTCTAGCTAACGGCTTGCCTGAGAAAGGGCGGGCTTTAGCACTGTTCGTCCGAAGTACCTCGTAATCTTCAACTACTTAGGAGGTGGTAGGCAGAAGGCCACGTTTTCATACCCGAAGTGTTAAGGCACTGGCCAATGTGATAGTTATCTGTATGATGAGATGGATTATTGTATATTAAGTTGTTGGATTTCAGTGTATTGCGATCACGCCACGTGTTGTTCTGTAGCTCTATCTCCTATTTTAGCCTGAATTTACAGTGGTTTATGTGTGCGCTAAGACTAGCCCTGATGTTTAGTTATTAGCGCAACTAGTGGCTTAGGTAATGGTGATCTCCTTATCTATGCTTCATAGGCTCGCATTTCCTACTTTATCACTTAGTATAATCTAACATAAGTAGAGGGGTGTTTTTAAAATGCTATAGACACTGCAGTACTTATGGCTACTTATAGTGGGTTTAATAGTGGGGTTGCACCTAATAATTTGCTTTTTGTAAAATTATTAATGTTTTTATTAATTAGTTATGTTAATTATAAGCTTATATTAATTAAAAAAAAATAACTATGTAAAAAAATATATATTAATCGAATTTTTAATTTTTAAGTTTATAAATGTTAATTAAATTTTTAATTTTTTAAATTATTTTATAATTTTTAATTTTTAATTTTTTTAATTTTTTAATTTAAACTTTTAATCTGTTTATAAAAAATTATTTGTTTTTTATAGTTTTATAACGCATTTTTTATTTAAACAGGTTATTTAATTAACCGTGTTATTTTAAAACCTATATAAAAATCGATATTTAATTTTTTAATAACTTTACAAATATTATAGCTATTAAAGTGCAGTTTGAAATTTTAAACTAACAACTTAATAAAAATCTAAAAATATTTTTATTTATTTTACTACTATTTTATTTAAGGCTTTATAAAAAACTACGTTAAAATTTTAGCGTGGTTTTTAATATAGTTATAAATAAAATAGCTAGAAAATTGGAAAAAATATTTTTGAATTCTTTATTAAGTTGTTAGTTTAGAATTTCAAACTGCACTTTAATAGCTATAATATTTGTAAAGTTATTAAAGAATTAAATATCGATTTTTATATAGGTTTTAAAATAACCTAGTTAATTGTTAAATTATACTAAGTAATAAAGTAAAAAATGCAAGCTTATAAAGCATAAATAAAGAGATTATTATTACTTAAGCTACTAGTTGCACTAATAACTAAGCATTAAAGCTAATTTTAACGCATATATAAACTATTATAAATTTAAGCTAAAATAAAAAATAAAGCTATATAATAACATATAACGTAATTGTAATATATTAAAATTTAACAATTAAAAGTTTTATTATTTTTATTTTTACTAAAAAACCAAGCTTTTAATAACAAAACAGCAAAATTATTATAATGTCGAAATTAAATTTAATTACTTTTAACTTTTTTAACAACTTTTATTTATAAAAAAAAAATTTTATAAATAGTACGCGCAATAAAAACCTATAAAAATATATAGTTTTTAAAAAAAACCGAGCTTTATAGCTTATAAAACCGAGCTTGCTAAAAATTGCTAATTTTTTTCTTTTTTTATTAAATATCGAGCGTACTACAGCTACTTTTGCAAATTTTACAGCAGCAGCTAAAACCTAATTTTTAATAGCTTAATAATATTATAATATTTTTTATAAGCATTATAACTTTTATTAAACTAAAATTATTAAGCTTGCTAAATAAATATAAAAAACAGTGCACTTTAATTACCGATTAACTTATATAAAAGCTAAACAAACTATTAATTAATAATATAATAATTTTAAAAAGCTTAGTATAGCTTTTTAAAAAGTGTTCCGATTTAAGCATAAATATAAATACGAAACTTTTGTTAACGCTGCTACTAGAAAACTTATTAAAAATTTTATTAAATAAGCAAACAATTAGCTAAATAAAATTATTAAAGCCTACTTAAAAAAAAAAAACAGTAAACTTGTTTAAACTTGTTATAAACTTAAAAAAAGCTTTACAAAATATTTATTTAGCATAGGCTACATCGTTTAAAAATATTTATAATACTGCTATTATTGAAAATATTTTATTTTTATATATTATAACAATAAAGCTTTGTTAAAAAGCTATAATGTTAAACATATTATAAACAACTAAAAAAATTGTAAAAAAAAGTTTATTTAATATTTTTAAACTAGTAAAAACGGCAAAAAAAATTAATAAGCAGCTTAATAATTAAAAAGAAAATCATTTTTATTAAACCTGCAAAAAAAAAAAGGCTATTAAGCGTTAAAATACTAGCTGCTAAAAAAATAATTAAAAAAGCAAAAAAAGCTTTAAAAGCACTTTTATTAAGCGCTTTAAAGCAAATATTTATATAAACGCTAAAAAAAAAAACTTTAATATAGCAAACTGCATTATATATTATAAATATTACTTAATAACAAGCTGCTAGTTCATATTTTTAAAGCTTTAACTACTAAATTAAAAAGTAAATAAAATTATTAAAAAAATTGCTAATTTTAAAATAGCTAACAAAAAAAGCGTTTAACAAGCAGTAAAAAAAGCGCAAAATTAACAAAAAAAAAAGCAAGTTAAATTTAATTTACTAGTTTATTTCTATTAAAAAAATTAATTAATAAAACTATTTATAACATAAATAGCAAGCTTTTTTTACGCAAAAAAAAAGCTTGCTAAATTGTATATATTATAAAACTACGCTATAATAAACTTAAAATTAAATATTTATATTTTTAATTAAGCTTGTTGTTTTTTTAATTTAAAAAACGCTTACTTAAATAATATAGTATTAGCTAATAATAGTACGCTTTAAATATACAGCTATAAAAAAATTAACCTTAAAATAAAAAGCCTAAAAAAAATAAAAATATATAAGTTATATAACGTTATATTTTGCCTAAATATAGCTATTAACTTAGTATTTTTATAACAGTTAAACCGCTTAAAAATATATTAAAAAAACAAGCCAAAATCCAATTTTTTTAAGCATTAATAAAAAAAGCTATTATATTTTTTAATTTAAATATATAAGCAATATATAATAAAAAGCTTGCTAGCCTAATTAATAATACAAGCTTTTTATATATAAAAAAACTTATTAAACTTTTATACCGGGCGTTTTAAATTAAAAGCTAGCTTTTATAAATAGTATTAATAGCTAAGGTGTAACAAACGGGTCCTATTCTATGTACGAGTGAGCCTTCCACATAGGTTGGTTTACTTACAGGTGTGGGCCGTTGTTTAGTCCGTATGACTAGGGGGGGTGACGCTCGGTAGAGGATGTCACAGGGGATATTGTATGAAGGTATTCGTTAGAAGATTGACTCCTTTATAATGTATTCCAAAGACTAGACTATAAGCTTAGATTGAACAGTAAAGTAAGGAAAGACTAATGCTAATTACAAAAGGAACTCTTTACGTTCTTATAGTATTTCCTTCTTTTACATATTTCCTGGATAGCAATGGATAGCTGGCTATCCTAACTATTCTAGATAGCAATGGATAGCTGGCTATTCTAACTATCCTGGATAGCAATGAATAACTAGCTATTTTAACTATCCTGGATAGCAATGGATAGCTAGCTATTTTAATTATCTATTACGTGACCTCTGCGCCTATGATTGGCTGTAGCTTGTCTCTTGGTCCAGCTTTTCATCTGGTCCATGACCGCGCTAGGTTTTTTTTTTAGGCCATCTTCCTATTGGTTTGTAACATAAGGCATATAAAGCTGAAGCTTTTAAAACAATTATTAGCTTATATAAAAAAAGTAATAATTATTTTATAGCTAAATAACAAAATTAAAACTATTAAATACGTAATATATAGCAAATTAAAAACGCATTATAAAGTAGCGCAAAATGTTTGTACTAAAATTATTAAAGCGGATGTTTAACTTGCTATAAACTTTTATAAGTTTAACAAGCTTTTTAAAAAAAATAAAAAGCTTTAAAAAATAATATTAGTTATTAACTAATATTTTAAATATATTTAAAATTATTATTTAAACAACAAGCGCGCTAATATTTTACAAAAAGCTTTTAAATACTATATATGCTATTTTAACTTTTATTATAAAGCTAAAATAAAAGTTATTAAATATAATAACAAGCTTATTAGCAATAAAAAAAAAATAACACAATTAGCTAAAACTATTTAAAAAATATACAAAATTAAATTTAAAATCTTTTTATTATACACTTAAAATTTTAACAAAAAAACAAAAAGGTTAAAACGCACTATTAAATATTAAGCAAGCTTAATACGTAATAAATATAAACTTTTTTTTTTTTTATAGCTAAAAATAATATAAACAGCTATATATTTATATAACTAAACGCCTAAAAAAGTTAACTGTTAGCAAGCTTTTTATAAAAAATTTTATTTTTATTTTAATAATTTATAAAGTATAATAAGTTATAAACAAACATTTAATATTTTTTATTTAAAAATATATAAGTATATAGCGTTTGCTATAACTATTAAAGCTAAATTAAAAAAAAAAGGCGTTAAAAGCTTAACTTTAAAGCTTAAATAAAATATTTAATAAGCTATTAGTTTATTAATACCTACCAAATTTAGCTTTTCCAAAAAAATAAAGTAATTATTACTAAAAATGTAATGTTTAATAAAAACAAATTTTTTAGCAGAAATAAAAATAAATTCTATAATAATTTCTTTAAAATAAGCTAAAAAGCTTTTAAAAAAATACTTAATAATATTAGCTATTAAAATGCTTTACAAATAAAAAAAAACGTTATAAATAAATAAAAAAATAATAAGCTTATTACTATAGTTAAAAAAAGCGAGCAAAAAAAGCTAGAAAATGCAAAAGCTGAAAAGTTAAGCGAAAACAAACTTATAAAAGACCAGCTAAAAAAGCAAAAAAAAAAAAAATTATTTATATATAAACTTTAAATTTAGGTTAAGCTTACTAATATTACTAAAATTATTTAAAGCTGCATTATTAGCTTTAATAATAACTTAGCTTAAAAAGTTAAGCTTATAGCTAACGCCCGATTTAATTAGTTTAAAAAAAAAAGCTTTTATTAATTTAAGTTTATTTAAACTTATTATTAATAGTTAGGCTATTTGTTTTAATATAGCTAAATTATAAAACTTTAAGCCAGTAAACAAAAAATTAATTATTAAAGCAAAGCTATTTAAAATAATAAAAAGCTTATTTAAATATTATAGCAACTAATTATAAATATTAAAAACTGTTAAAAGTTTTGTTGCTAAAAAAAAAAAAGCTTTTAAAAAAGCTTATTATATATTAAATAATTTATTGCAGCTAATTAATACTACAAAAAGTTTTACACTAAATAAAAACTATAATAAAATAAAGCATTATAAAAAAAAAAAAGCTTTTAAAAAAGCTTATTAGCGTATACTATTATAAATAATAAATATTAATAAAAATGCAAATATAATAAAAAAAGCTTTAAAGCTAATTAATAATTATTTAAAAGCTTACTTAAAAAAACTCTTTAGCTAAAAAAAAAAATTTATAAAAAAAATTTTTTATTACTACTAAAATAATATAAAAAGCTAAATATATACTTATTAAAAAATTATTTTTAAAAAGCCAAGCAAGTTTATTTATAAAGCTATAAAAAGATATGCACTTAAAAAAAAGTGTTAAAAAGCTTGGCTACTAATAAATTAATTTTAAACTATATATAAGTATATATATATAAATTTAATAAGCACAGCTATTATAAAAAATATAAAGCTTGCTTAATAATTTAAAAAAATTAGCAGCTAAATAACAAAAAAAAAAATACTTATGCTAGCACTTTAACAAAAAGATTTTTTAAAACATTAATTATTATAGCTGCTAAATTTAATTTAAAACTTAAGCAATATAACGCTATAAACATATTTGTTAATACTAAATTAAACAAAAAAATTTATATACATATATTTTTAAGCTATTAAAAGCTAAATACTGTTATAAAGTTTTTATAAGCTTTATATAGGTTATAAAAATCTTTTTTGCTATAACAAAAAAAAATTATTAAATTACTAAAAAAAATAAGCTTTTAATTAATATTTTATAAACTTTATTGTTTTTTATATAATAGCATGTTTTTTTTTATATATGTTAACAATATAGTTATTATATATAAAAAATTAAGCTAGCCAACAGCTAATAAAGCAATTGCTGCTTTAAAAGCTTGCTATAATTTAATAAGAAAAAACAATTTATAATAGTTTTTAAAAATAAAAATAATTTATAACTAAAAAAAAAAGCTAATTTAGCTATTTTAAGCTTTTTATATTAAAAAAATAGCTAAATTTTAAAATAATACTTTTATTATTTATATAAACATTTTAATAAAAATTAAAAAGTTTTTTTTATATAAAAAAAACGTACTATTTTATAATATTAAATATTATTAATAAAAAACCAAATTAATTTTATATGCTATAATAATTATTTGCTTAAATATAGCGTTTATTACTTTTTAATTAGCTCGATTTAATTATAACTTTTTTTTTAAGCACTATAAAACAGCTAATAAACTTTTTATTTATTTATTACTTAGTTAGCACTTAGTACTACAATTTAAAAATAAAAACAACTTTATAATAATAAATAATACTTTTTTTACTAATAATATTTTAAATAAAAAAAGCTTTTAAGCTTATATTATAAAGCTTTTTAAAAAAATAATTAAATAACAAGCTAATAAATAAAACATAATAATTATTTTAACTATTAAAGCCAAGCTTTTTGTTTTAGCACAAGCAGCTAAAAAAGCAATATATATTAATAAGCTTATTAACAAACTAAAAATAAAATTATATAACTAATATATTAAAATCTAATATAATAACTAATAAATTATTAGCTTTATTATAAAAAAGCTAGCTATATTTTATATAAAGCTTTATTATATAAATATTTATAATTATTAGCTGCGCTAAAAAATAAAAAAAAGAATTATATAAATAATTTGTTGGAATAACTGGTGTTGGTTGCAACCGTATGTGTAAGCACGTACGAAGTTATTGTTACGTACAAGGTTATTAGCACGTGCGCACCTAATTCCTTTTATTGTATTAGCTTGTACGCTAGCAGAAGTTTTTACCTGAAGTAAAAACTCTGCTTTGTACAAAGCCTCCTTTTTATATAAAGAAATATAAATAAATATAGTACAATAAATTGTATTTTATTCTACGTATATGTTTAATATACAATATTGTACAAAGCTTATTTAATACTGATTAATAGTTGCAAAAACATTTTTTACACAACTGCAAAAGCATTACAAATTAGCAAAAGTAAAAACAAAAGCACCTACAGCCTAACTAAATCTTTATATTATACTTTGATTTTTTTGTTGTACAAATATTACTTTTTTAATTAAATTAAGTATATTTGCACGTTAAAAAAATAAAAAGATCGATTTTATTATTATACAAATATTACTTTTTTAATAAAACTAAGTGCATTTATATTACAACAAAAAAAATAGTATACAATTATATTTAATAATTTGTTATACAATAGCAAAAACAACAACCTGTTTGCTTAGTTTTACTTATAAATATAGCATTAAATACTTTGTATAAAGCAGCAAAACTTGCTATATTATAAACCTTAGTTAATTTTACATACAAAAAGATTACTAAAAACTTTAAGCTTAGTTTTAAAAACGTACAAAATTATTTTAACTTTAAATACTAAAAAAAAAGCGTTAATTTAAGTTGTATAACTTTAAAATTGTTAAATATATAAATAGCGTTTTAAATTATTAAATACTAGTACTTAAAAAACGTTTAACAAAAGTTTTAAAAAGCGTACGCAAAAAATTTTAAAAATTAAATAACAGACTATTTTTTTTAAACTTATTATATGCTATACAAAAAACTACTTTAAATATTTAAAGCTAAAAGCGTATAACCAAAATCAGAAAGGTTAAACCAAACTAAAAGTTTTATACAAATCGTATAAAGCGAATACAATTTAATAAAAAACTAGCCGAAATTTCTAACTACTTAAAACAATTTGTTAACTGTTATACAAGCATTATTAGTTTTCTTTACGCCAAGTTAACAACTTTGTACAACATTGCAAAAAACCTCAACTCTAAATATAACCGTATAAACTAGAACTATATAACCAAAGCTAATTTAGAATGTACACTTTTACACCCTTAAAAACTATTCTGCTTAAAACTACGTACAATTAACGATCGAAAACTAAAATACTTTTAAACCGATATATAAACGTATAACAAAAGCAAAACACAAACTAAACTTTTAGCCGGTGTACAAATACCCTATTATTTATTATTTTTAATAAATTTTAAAACAACAAATATATTTCTGCACAATATTAAACCTTGCACCAAATAATTTTTTAGTAAACTTATTTTTTACAAAAGATGTACAAAACAAAATAATTCTATTTAAAAAGTATACAATTTTTTAAAGAACTTAAAAAAAAAAAAAAAATTATTTAAATTAGCTATACAACCTGTTATATAATAAAGCACATTTATTTATAAATGCTTGCTGCCAACTTAAAATTATAAAGAATTAATATTATGTAGTATTTTTAACTATTTTAAAAAGTTGCGCAAAAAACTTTTTTATTTACTATATTAGCCTAAATAAAATTTAAAGCAAAATTTATTATGCAATAAATAATTACTTTAATACTAATACAAATTATAGCTAATATTGGGCTAATTAAACTACAATTACTTTTGTACAAATAAAAAAAAAAAACTTTAATTTAGCACTATACAAAGTATTAAACCTTATAATTAACAAGCTTACAAAAGTATAACGCACACTTAGCGCAAGTTACTAAAAAGAAATTTAATTAAGTATAACAGTTGCATAAGCATATTAAAAAATATTAAAACTAGCTATAGCATTTATATTTTAAAAGCTAACGTATAAAAGCTTTTTTTTTAACTTTAAAGCATATATTTAAGTAGCAGCAGATAATTTATTAAAGCATTTTATATAATAAAATAACAATAGCTATTTTATTAATAAAAAATATAATTAAGGCAGCTGTACAAAAGGCTAACGACCTAAGTTTCGACTTAGATTTTTAAGCCAGCTACAAAAAAAAACTAACTAAAAGTACTGTACAAAAAAAAGATACTTCGTATGCAGCAAAAAAAGCTGCTGGTTATTTAAACATATACTTTAAAAACAAGCTTGTGCAAAAAACTAATACTTTAACTTGCACAAAATAATCTATAATATTTTGCCTACGCCTAAAAAATTTTTAATATTTTTAACAAAATGCAAAAGATTTTTAGAGTTAAACAAAAACAATAAAAACATTAACAAAGAATTTAGCAGCTAATCGACCTAATTTCTAATAAACAATGCTTTTCTTTACTATACGACTAGCAAGAACATTTAAAACTGCAAAACGGATGTTCTGTTTAACCAGTTTATACTAAATAACTAGTATCGTACAGAATATTAAAGTAAACTATAGAACACAGGCGCTTCAAACTATTTAACAGTAAAAAAAATATAACTAAAAGCTTATTTTAAAATTTATTTTCGTATAAAAATAAGCTGGACGCTAAAAAGTGCGCATATTAGATTTGGCGCTAATAATATTATAAGCGCTATTAGTACTATACAAATAAAAAATTCCTTTAGTATAACAACATATTATATTTTAAACAGCTTTACTTTTTTTTTATTTTTATTAAAAAACGCCAACAAATTGTAAGCATACTTTAATAACACAAAAAATATTATTGTACAAAAAAATAGCAAAACTATTTTTGTTGTACACAAATAAAAACACTTATTTTTTAATACCAGCTTATATAAAGCTGGAATATATTTTATAAAAACAAAACTGCAACAGCTTTACTACCGTTTTAAGCACTTTTGTACAAAAAGATTATATAATATGCTTAGTTGCGCAAAATACAATGTTAACCACTTTATTTTAAAAAAAATTCAAAAATTTTGTTATTATTGTTAATTATATAATTAAGCACTTAAATGTTTTAAATTTTTAATTAAAAACAACTGCAATTTTAATTACAAAGTTATAATAAATGCTGTATAAATAAATAATAAGCAGGTTTTTTATATAATTAACGCAGCTATATTATTTTAAGCAGCAACATTTTTAAAATCTATGTCTACGCAAAACGCTTAAAAAGCGTTATACAAGTACTAAATTAACATATACCAAGAACTTTCTAACTATATTGTATATAACTTAAGTACAAATTTTTTGTCCAAAGAGTTTTAAAACCAAGCAAGAATTATAAGCACTTAATGTTGTACAATGCTTGTTAAGGCATACTAAATAATTAGCAAAATCAAAAAAGCATATAGGCCATTTTGCTATACGTACAACATTTTAAAAGCAGAACTTAGTTATTATATAAAAAAAGAATTAATTTTATAAATAGCAGTTAAGGCCTTAAACAATACTGCTAAACTAAACAGCATTATACTAACTTTTTTTGTTTTTAAAGCCTACTTTAAAATTAATTAGGATTTGCTTTCTTTGCCTAACATTATATAAAAAGCAAAAGCTATTAAAAAAGTAATAAAAATGTTACGCAAAAAAAAAGCAAAAGTTAAAATTAATTATACAATTAACTAGCGCAACAAGCCTGCTTTATATAACATATTATCCTTTTTTTTATAAAACAAAGTTTTAGTATAGCATAAAAAAAAAGGTTGGAATAGTCTGTACAAAATATAATTAATTAAAGAATTTAATATAATTATCGATTTAACAAACAGCTTAATACGTTTTAAATGTATGCAAATTAAACTGTATTACTATACAATTAAAAAAGCTATTCCAAATATATAAAAAACAAAACTGAACAATAAGCATTTTTAACCTTTAGCTATACAAAAAAAACAAAAACAACCTTAAAAAACAAATAACTTTTATACAATTTTTGTACAACAAGTTAGCTAGCTGTTTTTAACCTTTAAAAAAAAACAAAACTATTTTTTAGCTATTAAGTTGCGCAAAAATAGCATAATTAATATACCCGGCGCCCTATTTAAAAAATTAAACGCTATAAAAATTAATAACCTTGTTATACAAAGCATATTCCAGTTTATAAAATATAATCTAGCTAAATATAGCAATATTTGCATTTTTAAGTTTCGCCTTGTATAAAAAATTAAAAAAAAAACAATTAAGCTGTACAAAAAGTTAAGACTTATTATATAAAGCTATAACAATAGTAAAAAAAAAACAATTCTTACGCAATTACTAACTATTTAGCAAATAAGCTAGCAATTACTTTTTGTATTAAGCTTTTTTTTAATACACAATTTTAATATATTAAGCAAACTTTAAAACATTATATAAGCGTACGTATAATTAAAAAATAAGTTAGCTAAAAAAATCTTTATATAATTATTAACAAAACTAAAATTAAAATATTTTAATAAAACAATTTTATAAATTGTATAACCTTTATATAAATTAACAAAATTAAAGTTATATTAGTTTAAAACTTACTATTAATACTATTATAAAAAACTAAAAATAATTGTTTTTATATATAACTTATGTTTTTTAATTATAACAAGGCTACTATACAACTTTAGCATTACTAGCTTTTAAACAAATAACACATTTAGTTTTATAACGCCCAATTTTTCAGCTAAAAAAAAACGTAAGCTACAGCAAACTAAGTTTTATATAAAACCAAAAAAAATATTTTAGCTAAACCACCTTATAAAATTTAATAATAAACAAATTACTTTATTATTTAAAAATAATATTATTTTAACACAAAAAAGCTAAGCAAATCAATTAAACTTAGTTAACTTTTATACAAAAGACTTTGCGCAGCAATATATTTTGCAACGTGCAAAAAGCGCATATATTAGCAATATTTGCTAGCTAAAAGCAGCATACAATCTTGCTGCTACAGCTTAAATAATAAATCTTAAGCTAAACAATATTGCAAACTTAAACAAAAAAATTAAATAGCAAATAAATAACCTAAACTATAGCTTAACTTTTATACTACTAAATCTACACTATATAAAACTGTTTATTTTTATAAACAGATTTTTTATTAATAATGCTAATATAACCTTACAACTTAAATTCCTTATCGTACTAAGTATTAAAAACTATATAAAAACAGACTTAAGCTTTAAAATTAAAAAAAATATTATATATTAGAACTTTAATAAATACAAAAAAATAACTAAAAACATATTTGCTAATAAATTATATAGCATAATTAACAGCTTTAATAGCGCTATTGCTTTTTATATAACACTTTTAAAAATTATAACTACGCTAAGTTTACTTTTTATTTTAGCAGTTCTATATTCTAGCTCAAAGTTATTATACAACTATTTAATAAAGCTAAATATAACGCAAAAAAAGCGCTTAATAATAAATATTATATTATTTAAAAAGTTGTACAAAAAAAAAAAAATCTTTAAAATATAATAAATTAATAGCAAAAATAATTTTATTAACGCGTTTATAAAAAAAACGCTAAACTAAGCATTAAAAACCTTTGTATTAACAAATAAGCTACTTATACAAATAAAAGCATATATAAATAAAACTTAAATAATTACATACAATTATAATAATTACAAAAAAAAAAGTATATAATAATAAAAGCAACGTATAAAAATATATTAACTTTAAAAAAAACTTCAAAAAACAAAAAATAATACAAACTTTATTTATTTCTATTTTTTTTATTATACAACTATTTCTTTTATAAATATTCCAACCTTAACCTTTTTTTAAATATAATAACTATAATAAGCGCTATATAATCTTTAAACGCACGCTATATAAGCATTACTTTAAAATCTTATAACTTAACAACATTTACAAAACAAAAAACTATTACAATTAATACAAGCATTTTGTTTGCATAAAACAATAGCAGTGCTGTACAACTAAATAAAAACAGCCCAGAAATAACCTTTGCAGCAAATAATATATGCAATAAATAAACTTAGCAGTTTATAAGCTAAAACTTGGATTTAAATATCGACCAAAAATATTGCAGCAACTTAAGCTTTTTTAGCCTATATATAAAAAGCTAAAACCATTAGCAACACTATATAATAAACATACAATAAAAAAAAAAATATATATATATTAACATAAAACAAATGCAAAAGCCAACAATTATTAGAATTATTTATTAAAAATAGCACAATATTAAAGCCAAGCTTTTAGCTAATAATTATAAGCGCACAACTACTATTGCTAAATATACAAATAGCATCTATTATACAAATGTATATATATATATATATATATATATATATATATGTATATATATGTGTATATATATACAAACAAAAGCAAACAAAACGTACAAAAAAAAAGAATAAAAGTGTAAAAAAAACAAAAAACAGCTAAAAATTTTAGCAGTATTTATGTTCAAACTTTTTTTTATACAATTAACCTTTTTTATACAATTAACCTACTTGTATAGCTAAAAATATATTTTAATTAAAATATAACTTTTACTGTTTATATAACAGCTAATAAAATTGTATAAGCTAGCAAAATCGCAAACTTTGCTAGCGTATAAAAGCAAACCTCTAATTAGCACAAACCAAACTAACAGCTTTATAATTAATTATTTATACCTTTAATTAATTAAACTAACTATATAATTAAAGCAGCAGCTTTATAATATACTTTTTACAATTTAATTAAAAAAATAAACTACTAATTCAATTTTGTACGCAAAAATAGTTATTTAACTACTTTTTTAAAACTTAATTAAGTTTAAGTAGTTGTTTTTTAGTACTATACGAACTATATACGCACAGCTGTTTAATAGTTTACTTTTTTTTTTTTTTTTGTACAATAATAAGTTGCAACTAAAAAAAAAAAAAGCTAGTATTAAAATAACTAGTGTTAGTTGCAACCGTACATATAAATACGTATAAAGTTATTGTTACGTACAAGGTTATTAGCACGTGCACACCTAATTCTTTTTATTATATTAGCTTGTACGCTAACAAAAGTTTTTACCTAAAGTAAAAACTCTGCTTTGTACAAAGCCTCCTTTTCATATAAAGAGATATAAATAAATATAGTACAATAGATTATATTTTATTTTACGCGTATATTTAACGTACAATATCATACAAAGCTTATTTAACATAATTTATATATTTATTAATAATATAATTGCAAATAGCTTAATTAAAACGTTGCTAATTTAAAAATAAAAAACTTTTTTAAGTTAGTTTAAATTAATAAAGCTTATTTAAAAAATAACTATTTAATTAAGCTTATTAATTATATTAAAAAAGTTTAAAAATTTAATTATTAATAAAAAATTAGCTAAATAACTAAATTAAATATATATATAGTTTATAATTATAAGCTTATAAAACAAAAATAAAAAAATTAAAAATAAAACAAAATAATATTTATTATTTAAAAACAATTTAAATACAAATTAAATTAACATTTTAAAAAACAAACAATTTTATTATTAAAATAGCTTAAGCTTATTTATTTTTGTTTTTGTTTTTAAGCTTTTTAATAAGTTAAAAAAGCGTACAAATAATGCGCTAAAAATTAGCTATTTAAAATGCGTTAACATTATTACTTTTAAAAGCAGCTTATAAAATATAAACTATTTTATAAGCATTTGCTAAACTATTATATATTAACATATTAATAAGCTTAGCAAAAAAAAATAAACTTATATAAAAAAACAAATATATTTAAAAATATAACATAAGTAATATAAGCTATTATTAGCAATTTTTTTGCAAGCTTTTAAAAAGCAGCTTTAAAAAACATTTTTTATATAGCAAAAATAAAACGTTTTTTTAAAAACTTTTAAAAAAGCTAGCTTGCTGCTATAACAAGTGCATAAAGCGCTACTAAAGCAAGCAAACAAAAAAAAAGCAATAAGCGCAACAGCAAAAGCTTTAGCCATAACAAAAAGCAAAACTAGCAGCAAAACTAGCAATATAATAATTATTTGCTTAAAAATAATAATAAAAGTGCTAAAAATGTTTAACAAAAAGCTAGCTATACTAAAAATAATAATAATAATAGCGCAAACTTTTTATATAAAAATAATAAAAGCGTTAACTATATTTATTTAACAATAAACTTTTTTTATTTATATATAGCTTATTTATTAAAAGCTTAAAAGCAGTAAAAAAAAAGCTTAACTATAATAAGTTAACTATAGCTTAACAAGCATACAAAAATTTTTTTATTATTATTATTTAAAAACAATAATAATGTTAATAATAAAAAGCTAACGCTTATATTAATAATATATTATAAGCTTACTTAATATACATTTATTAAAAAAAAAAGCAGCAAAACTAATAATTATAACTATAAAAAAAGTGTATAATAATTATAATTAGTTTATTATAGTTAATAAACTGCTTATTATATAATATAACGCTTATAATAAACTATATGCGCACATATATACAAAAGTTAATATTTATAAAAAAAAAAGCGCTAATTATTAATAATTATAAATTTGTTAATATAAAAATATTTTATATACTTATAAAATAAGCGTATAACAATTTTAAACATTTATAATAAAAATATTGTTAAAGCTAAAAAGTTTTTAAATTAATAAGCTTTTTATAAAAAGCTATATAGCTTGTAAACATAAGTGCAAAAGCTTAACAAACTTATTGTTATATAATAATAAGCTAGTACTTAAATATTAATAAGCTTTTACTTAGTGCACTATAATATAATATGCGCGCTTTATATAAATAAGCTTAATGCTTATTATTTACATGTTGTTTATTTTTTATAAACAACGCTATTATAATAACGTTTTTTATAAAAGTGTGTTAAATTATATTAAATAATAAAGTAAAAAATGCAAGCTTATAAAGCATAAATAAAAAGATTATTATTACTTAAGCTATTAGTTGCATTAATAATTAAGCATTAAAGTTAATTTTAGCGCATACATAAACTATTATAAATTCAGGCTAAAATAAAAGATAAAGCTATATAACAACATGTGGCATAATTACAATACATTAAAATTCAATATTAATTGGGTAACCTGTTTAAGTAGGAGATGCGTTAAATATTTTTATATATAAATTAGCTTTTAAAGTATGCTAAAAAAAAAAAAAGTGTAAAATTTGTTTATATATAAAACTAGCTTATAAAATGCATTATAAAATTTATAAAAAAATTAAAATATTTTTATTAAAATATTTTTATATATAAACTTAGTAAATGTGTACAAACAAAAATAAATTTCAGCTTTTTATTTAAAGTTTGGTTTAAGCTTTTGCGATATATTAAGCCAACATTTTAAACCCCGGAACAGGTGTATGTATATAGTAAAACGTTAGTCTCAGGTACCGGTGGCCCGGTTGGTACGGCCTAGCGAAGCACAATATCATTACCTAGCAGCTAGCATCCTTACTCTGCATCGTTAGGCACCGGGGGGTTCGATTCCCTTGTTGGCCAATAAATTTTTTTTTTTTTTTTCTATCCAACCTTCTCACCCCTTTGACTTTCAGCGCCCCCCTTCCCCTATCCCCTGTTCATTTCAACTAAGTAACCTGTTCATTCAATCATGCTTAATTAAGTGACATAATTAGCTAGAGTATGGAGAGAAAATAAAGACTGAATTGAGTTTTGGAATGCGGTATATATAGGCGGGAATAATCGAAAAGAAGCTATTAACGATTTAAGAAATAGTTTAAGATGGTATCAACTTGCGCCATGTAACAGGCAGAATATGGCCCACTTTTGTAATCAATCAGCATAGCCCTCCGATATCTACAGTATTGTTTGCGTACCTCATACATTGGCATCAGCTCGCTGACTAGGTATATAACCCCGCCCATAAATATATCAAGACAATAAAAGTTTCTATAAAAATTACGGCGGTTTCTAGAGTTGAAACGTATACTAGAAAATATATAGATCATCTTTGATTAAGATGCCGACAGATAGTCTCGCCGATCAAGATGTCGCGAAACTCCCCAGCCCGGGGGAGGTCATCTGTGTCTTGAAGAAACAGTCCCCGACAGAAGATATCTACGAGATTTTCTCTTTGGAGCAAGGGGAAAAAGATGGAAAGTCTTCTTTTGCGCTACGTCGTCAGTCCTATTCCAAGAGCGATGCCGGCGAGAATGAGACCCTGCAATACCTGGTTGAAAACTTCGGGACCAAAGACCTACCAGTGCACCTTCAGCCGGCTCAACAGCGCCGCCTTCATGTCGTCGTGTCCACACATTCGGGTACCGGCCTTAGCACTCACTTCTACGAGAATTCCCTTGCGCCATTGCTTGAAGTATTCGGCCTTACCGCGTCGGGGGAGCTGGAGCAGGGAGGAACTGAGCAGCAGGGCTCTTATCATCTGCTCATTACGCAAAACGCGGAGAGCGTAAAGGATTTTGCTCGAGGTCTTGCGGCTTTCGATCGCAACGAGAAGAACATCGAACACACAGTCGTGCTACTTAGTGGTGATGGAGGTGTAGTAGACATACTGAACGCATACACGAAAGACAACGATGATACCACCTCTGGCCAAGACACAGACTCCCAAAATCAACCACTCATCGCCGTTCTGCCACTCGGTACTGGAAATGCGCTCTTCCACTCACTGAACAAGACAGTAAAGACCCAGGCGGCTTCAGACCTCGTACAAGGTCTGCGCACATTATTGCGTGGGCGGGCTGCCCCGCTCCCCTCATTCAAGGCAACATTTCCGGAGGGGTCACGCACAATCACATATTCGGAGACTCCGGATCCCACACCTACCGTAGATGGTTCTACTAGTGTGGCGGATCCAATTCCCAACTTAGGAGAACAGACGGAATACGTAACACATCTCTACGGCGTGGTAGTTGCCAGCTACGGCTTTCACAGCCAGCTCGTGTGGGAGAGTGACACGCCAGAATACCGGAAGCACGGCGCAAAGCGGTTCCAGATGGTCGCGGCGGAGCTGTTAAAAGAAAGCCATGCGTACCGAGCTACGGTAGAGATCAACCGTTCTTATTTTCCTGCAGATGAGGAAATTATCGGTGTCAGAGAGTTAGATCGAGACCGGCACGCATACATCCTCGTCACGCCTGTGTCCAACCTGGAGAAGACGTTCTGCATCTCCCCCGACAGCCGGCCTCTGGACGGGAAGTTGCGCATAGTACATTTTGGACCCGTGGACGGCGCGAAGACAATGGAGATCATGATGGCGGCGTATGACGGGGGGAAGCACGTGGATATGCGCTGGGAGGGAACCAAGGCGCAGGGTCAAGATGGAGAAGTGCGCGAGGAGAGAGTGGGATATCACGAGATCAACGAGGTCAGAATCACAACGCACGAAGGGGATGCGAGGTGGAGGAAGGTTTGCATCGACGGCACCATTGTTGAGATTCCTAGCGAGGGATTCATGGTTGTTAGTAAGGAGGCAAGACGACATCTGAGAGTTCTCGTGGACGGGTCAACCGCCCCTGAATCTGCGTTGTAGATTATATTTTATATTTCTTCCTAGGTTTCTACGTATAGGTTCAGTTAATTCAAGGTCTCTCTCTCAGAACGTCCCTCTATTTCCCCTCCTACCCTAGAAGAACTAAGTATCGTATTGATTTCCCGCAAACTTCCAGGTTATGAACTTGTTACGTCAAGCTATTAGGGAGAGCTTGTTATAATGCACTCCACTATACGTGATACTGAAGTGTCTCCCTACGTGCCCTATAATTACAGAAGCAAATACCTCAAAATCCTCCTTGGTAAAAGAGCCATAAACTCATTCTAGCTTATTGGATACATTCTAAAGATGGCTCAGCCGCCTGAGTCACAACGGCCGGGATCTAGAGGGTAGGACATACCACATCAGCCAATCATCGACGCGCGTGGACTGGGATCAGAATGATTCATCCGCGCTACTGCAGGTGAATGCGGTACCTTCGAACTGTATCTTGCGATCAAGTATTTCAAGTTACAAGTTAATGATATATAAGTACATATATATCGACAGCGCGAAGCAGCCGGCTGAACTGTTATAATTGACATGGAATCTACTATGAGGTGTGCTATTATACCGTGCCCTGTATTTTCCTAATAGAACCCAATATTGCAATTGTTATATCTACAATGTGAAACGAGCTCGATATTATTTATTGAAGCTCATACAATCCCAAGAATATTAGCTCGCCAAACATCTCGATTCTAATCAAATCGCCGCCATGACGTCCATGGAAGCAGAAAGCGTCGCAACGATCTTATGCACCTCGAAGCAGACGAGATTCAACATTGGAACGCCCAATTATCGCGAGGTGAGCGCTTCGTCTCCCCTTTTCCGCATAAGTATAAGCCCATATGCTTGTATTATGAACTACACGTGAGTATCGCGTAGAAATCAGATTTACCCTAACAGATACGCAACTTATCAGTTAGACATAGAGGGCCTAAACATCACCGTCACGTCAGGGCCCTCATCGAAGTCCAAGGAGAGCAGCGGCGCCGGTGTTAAGAAAGTAGCCAAGGGTAAGGCTCGAAGCGAGGGCACCGAAGTCCTGGACAATGCTACTCTGAGATTGAAGGCTGGGCAGCGGTATGCGCTCGTCGGCCGGAATGGATCGGGGAAATCAAGTAAGTACAGTGAGCTTAGCTACGGTAGCGCTCTCCCCAATGAGGAACATGAAAAACTGAGAGAAAACGGCGATGAGATAAAGATGGGAGGGAGTAAAAGAAAATAGGAGCTAATGTATCCGTCTAAAACAGCACTACTCAAGGCTATCGCCCAGAAGCTAATCCCCGGTAGTAAGTAAATGCCAAAAGATGCTCTCCTCCCTTTGCAATCCGAAGTAAGGGGCAAAAAATATTGTTTTACAAGCGAGGCGCCTGTCTTAAGAGCCTATCCATGCTCTTAAACCATCAATTGGTTTCTCCCACGAAAGCAATCTTACTAACTTTCAAGTAAAAAGTACCGGAGGAGACTCGCATCGTAATCCTTCAGCAGACCGACGCCGAGGATGCCAACACGGAAACCGTCTCGCATCCTTCCCCTGCCGCGAACAGCAAGAGCGTGCTAGAAGAGGTCATCGAGCGCGCCACCGCCAGACACGAAGTACAGCGAGAACTAGAAGGTAAGGCCCCCCCGGGCTTTCTACCATTTTCATAATTCTGCTACCGCGTAAACGATGAGGATTATGAATCTATGAAACTAAGATTGGGTCGAGATTTGTCCCGCGGTATCGAGAGCACCAATCCATTCGATGCCCTCCGGAGCTTCCGGAAGATCCAGCGTGAGCGCTTGCAGAAGGACCTGTTCCTTAAAGCCAAGGACGCAAAACTGCGCAGTGGCGCAAGAGGCGCGCGGGCGCGGAAAGCCCTCATAGAGGCCGAAAAGACGGTCGCTGACTTCGATGCATTGTATGCTGTGATATCCCAGTTTCTTGCCATCTCCTTAGAGAGGTAGTCATGAGCTTCAGCTAATTCGCACTCAAGATATGGACAAAAAGACGAGGAAATATCCCCCGAGACGCTCGCCAAGGAGACAAGCGAGGCCGCGGAGATGCTAGCAGACCTGCAGCTCTTGGTTGAGCCATCGAAGATGGCCGAGGTCGAGGCGCGGGCGAAAAAGCTGCTGACCGGCCTAGGCTTTTCCGAGACCACCATGCTCAAGCCGGTTGCGAGCTTGTCAGGGGGGTGGAGGATGCGGGCTTCATTAGCATCCGCCTTGCTCCAGGAGACGGATATCTTGATTCTGGACGAGCCGACCAACTTCCTGGATTTGCTGGGCATTCTGTGGCTGCAGCGGTATCTCACGGCGCTGGAAGAGTCGGCAAACCCGCCAACTCTCATTCTCGTGTCACACGACCGCGACTTTATCTCTCTATGCACCGATCTCCTCATCCTCCAGAACAAAGGCATTACCTATTTTCACGGCGACCTACCGACGTACGAAGCGGCACAGGGAGAGAAGAAAATTCACTTAACCAAGCTAAAGGAGGCACAGGACAAGCAAAAGGATCATATCCAGCAAACGTGAGTATTACTTATTCTATTTCTTCCGCTTTGGTCCATATAGGGGTCCAGTTTCCCCCCTCGCTGTATCCACGCCTCTCAGGGCGCTTCAAGAACCCCTGACGGGCCCATATATTCCATATAGGAAGAGGGGTTGCTAATTCCCGGTGCCAAAGTATACAGAAGAACATGCGTGAAGGCAAAGCCAAAGACGACCAAAATAAAATCCGACAAGCAAAGTCTCGCCAGAAGAAATTAGACGATCGATGGGGCCTCGAGACAAGCGCTCGCGGTGGCCGGTTCAAGTTGAATCGCGACCTTCCGGGTTATCACTACACGAGCCGCGCTGAGATTGAAATACCACAAGATGAAAAGCCCGTGAGCTTTGTCTTACCCGAACCGTCTGAACTGCGGTTTCCAGGCGCACTGATTGTAAGTAATGTCCCAATTTATTACCCTCTCCTTGTCTTAGTCTCCCTCAAGAAGAATTCCATCTCGAGCATCTCACCTTGTAAGCTGTATGTGCCTCTATAAAATGAATTTGTGAGATTCTGTGGGTTGAAAGAATCATTACTAATACCTTGTGCCGAAGTCGCTTGATAAAACGTCATTCCGCTACCCCAAAGACCCAAAGGCAAAAGCCGTCCCGCCTACGATCCTCCAGGACATAACCCTCTCTATCCACATGGGCGACCGTATCGGGATCGTAGGATTGAATGGAGGCGGCAAATCAACCCTTATCAAGTTGCTCGTTGGTGAGACGAAGCCTAGTTCGGGGACGTTGACCTTACACCCACGCTTAAAGATAGGGTATTACTCTCAACACGCAGTAGAGAAGCTCCAGGAATTGGGCGTCTCGGAGCCTGCTTTGACTGCCCTCGCGCTACTTATGAAGGAGATGGCGTCCACCGAGCAGGAAGAGGGTCGTGTGCGTGGTCTGTTAGGTTCTCTCGGCCTGCCGGGTCGACTTGCATCCGACGTACCTATCCGCAAACTATCGGGTGGACAACTAGTGAGGCTCGAGAGTGAGTAGTTCCTGGAGGCATTGACTTCTTGTTTTTTTTTTTGGCTTTGCGAGTGTAACAGCTCCTTTCCGAGCCAAAGTCACGCCTCGTGAACTTGTCGCACTCAAAATAGTAATTACTAACCTCGAGTGATGTAGTGGCTCGGATCCTGTGGCCCTGTCCGCACTGCCTAATCCTCGACGAAGCGACGACGCATCTCGACTATGAGACGGTGACGGCGATGCGTGAGGTGCTGCGCGATTGGGAGGGTGCCGTAGTCGTCGTCAGCCACGATCGGTGGTTCGTGCGCGGTGTCGTCGAGGGCCACGTCAGCGATGAAGGAAGCGATCTCTCAGACGAGGAAGAGGAAACAACCCCGCGACGCAGACTGGTTTACCGCCTGCGAGCCGGACAGATGAGTGAACTTATTGGTGGCGTCCAACAGTTCGAGAACAGCCTGGAGAAGCGAGTTGCCAAACTAGTCGACTCATGACCAGAATTTTTACCTGTTCTATCATTGTATTGATACACGCACGGAGGATATAGTAGCGTTTAGTGCATGATAGTTCGCGGTTCTATCTCGCTGAGCGGGTGCCTAGTAAGGCCCTAGCGATGATCTAGAAAGCCTGATAGACTCCCTTTTTTCTGTCCTCGATCATCCCCATTGCCGCATTATGCTGGGTAGCAAACTGGAGGCCTTGATAGAAAACTCCCGCATTGTCTAACGTCGATGTTTCATCTCGATGCCAACTCCCTCGACTCCAAGTCACCATAGGACAGGCATAAATTCCACATGGCCCCAGCCCGGCCTTGGTAGATGTCATGCGATGATATCCCTAGATAATGACGAGGCCATGGTAACCATCAATTAGGGCCGTTTACGCTCAGCTAGTGTAGACTGCGTAACTCGTCTCGAGCGGCAAAACGCACTATCTAGGGAGTTAGTCCACGATCGAGGTTTGCCTAAAATTAGACTTGTACAAAGGGAGAGAAAAACCATGATACAAAACCGATGTACTACTTTGCATTATTAGCAAATGACACGGAGACCGGGGCAGCAGACCATCAAAGTTTTTTGCGGGCCAGAAGTCTGGGCTACCCACTAAGCAGGGAGGAACTTGGGCTGACGTCTCCATGGGGTTTGTCCCATGGAGAAGGCTTCCTTGCCTCGGCCCCGGACATGGTCTGAGAAATCGGACATAGACCCGGCGCCAAGATGAACGGGCACTTAAACGCGGACAAATTATGGCTCTGCAGCCCACCTGCTCCCCTGCACCGGCCGTGTGTGTGAGTGGAAAAAAAATCCTACAAGTCGTGCCAAAAAAATGCTTAACAGGATAGTGTACATCACTTTGTGTTAGTATAGGCCTCTCCACCTGTTTGATTGCGACATCTGCATTTACCCATGCGATGTTCCGCAATAAGAGCTGCGACATTTTAGTTGGGAACTAATTTACTAAGCTGCAATATCGCGATTGATTAATCGTATCATAGCTTAGAAAAGTAGTTTATAATATCCGGTCATACTATTGAGTCGCGCCGAATACGCAGTGTAGATAGAGACCGAGGCCGCGACCGGTTCAGCTCAACAGGGCCCGCCTCGGTCATGAAGAGAGAAAGAAAGAAAAAAAAAATTCATACCGAGGCGTGACTAAAGACATGGAAGAGAACTTGAGAGCATCATTCAATTAATTGTCGGGTTGTACATAATCATTTTCAGCAAGGCGGTTTCGTTTCTTACGGTGAGCGAACAGGGATCTGGCAATGACGAACATTCATTGGTCGCGTGACTGCGTGACTGGAGGAAATTCAAGTTGGAAGACAGAGAGCGTCAGGTGATCAGATATTCGTAAGAATTAAGTGAGGGATGAGCTGAGGGTGGTGTGTGTGTCACAGTCACGGCTGGAAAGCGATTGCGGAAAACGAGATCCAGTACCGTATCGGCTGATGTAGGCATTCTACGGTAATAGGTGCGCGCATTACTAAGGTAGATGGGAGGCAGCGCAAAGACAAGGCAAGGCGAGGAAGCGAGTTGAGTAGAGGAAAAGTGGAGAGTTAACACGGGGTTAATAGGAAACGTTAGGCCGGCTACGAGACCACGAGGTTAAACAACGTTGCTAGTCCCATTTTAGAATCCAAACACTCGGTAACTTCCTTCTATTGTAGCGTTAAAAAAGTGTGTGTAGTGTATGTAGCATAGCATGCAATGTGTACAGTGTGCATACTACCCCCTAGCGCTTCCCCAGGTACTGTCCACAATTGTGTGAGATCCGCCATCCATCATGATCTTAACTACCTACCTATAGTACCTGTTACTGGCATATACTATGGTTCGTCGTCTAGGCCTATGTTGGGGTACTGGATTTATACCTGGGGTAAAAAGTGGAAATCGCTAATAGCATAGTGTAGTGTAATATGGGAGGAATTTGTTGTACAAGGGACAGTGTGTATCGAAGGAGCTCTCACGGTCATGTTACCGTATATCTTTTTCTCCTTCCATCCTACAGAAGCATTCCGCAATTCACTACTGGCACCATTGCCGATGGTTACGGTAGGAATACCGCTGTAACCGTCAAGAAGAGCATGGAATTGGAAACGATTGGTGGACACCTCCTCACTCGGGGCCTCAGTGGCTGAAGGTTGTCCGTGTTTGCGCCGAAGCCTCCTTGGCCTTTTTCCGACGTAAGAAAAAAAAAAACGTGTCACCGGATGCGGCTGTCTTGGCTTCTAACAGTCCTACATTGTACTTGTCACAGCATCACCTACACTGCAACTATAGTACTGGAGAGGTAGGGATTCACGTAGAGTAGTACTGCGTCCAAGGAATGCAATACAGGTGAGGGATGTCGGCGGGGTAACCCATTCCAATTAAGGGGAGGGGGGGCATTTTTCACTCAATTGAATGAATTCTGAATCAATCTTCAAACACTCCAAGAGAAGATGAGAGAACTTGGCCTCGAACTCTGCAATTCACAATTCACCCATCATACACGATCCGCTACACTATACCATCACTATACACAAAATCGTATAATCTAATGGAGAGACTGAGAAAGACGAGCCTTACCTAGTTCATGATGGTGAACTCAGTCGGGCCGATGACTTAGCGTACCTCGTTTCGAGAGCTGGGGCGCTACTTTAGAGGTTCCGGGGGATTGGGGTCGGAAGCTTGACAGTCTGTTGGATTAGCACCGTTGTATATGAATGTACATGCTCCGAGAAGCTAAGTTTTTTTCCATTGCAGCGCCCTATAATCGATATGCTGGTTTCGTTATAGGGTACTTGAAGAAAGTCTGTAGATACCTGTGAGGGTACATGTAGGAGAACTGGAGTTACAGGCTATACCCACGGAGAAGTCGTTCCAACGTGACTACATTAGGCTTTCGATTGGCCTGTATCCAAGATCATCATTATCAGCTCTATACCTGCATCGTCCATTATGCATTATCTAGTGTAGGTGGTGAGAAGTCTATCAGTTTAGGTAATGCTTTGCTGCAGAGGAATATCTCGCAACCCTCTTATTATACGATTGGGTGCTGCTTGCACTTGAGTACCTTGCAGTGCATATATGTACTATGTGTACACTAGTATATGTGGTGTACTACTGTATTCTATCTACGTACGCTACGTTTAATTATGATTCTATACTATAAACTACACTAAAAGCTTCCGATCTTGATTCGCGAAGAAAGTGGCAACCAACATCAACTAAACTAAATTGATTATTAAACTTAGCGTCGTGAAGGAATATTTACTAGTACTCTCCTAGCTACATGCTCCGAGCGCCTTGTGCCACGCGAGGACATGCCCGAAAATAATCGCTACTCTGAATGGAAGGTCACTTACGTCCAAATGTACACTCCCTACGCTACCTACACTACACACAGTATCAAGATAAATCCTCAGCCGGATGCGTCCATGTGCAGGGTTGTGCCATGGCTGCTTTTTTTTTTTAGCCCCGAATCGCCTAACTTATACACTACGTGATAACATCAGCTACATGTACGAAATATGTACTGCAACAAAACTGACGTGACAACGGACGATGGTGATGGCGATGGGTGGCTGGGTTTAGATAGATAGATAGGTAGGTACTTGAGATAGTGTACACTAGAGTGCAGAGTGCATATTCGACCGCTACGCGGCGGCATACGGCCTAACCAGCAGAAACTAGAGATTCCGAGTGATAGGTTATGATTGTGTTTTGTGTTGTTCGGGGTCCGGCGAATTTGGAATCACAGCCGTCTGGCTGCGTGCAAATCGTCCTTGACAAGCCCAACCGAGAATATAGAACAAGGACCAGACAGACAATGACGGTGGTGGCATGGTCCGTGGTCTGGGCGGCAGTCTGGGCTGCATACAAGTGCCCTCTTCACGCGCATCGTGGCTGGTTCTAGGTTACAGCTGGGTGTCTCTCCCGCCAACGCCACCGTTGGTAGGATCTGCCAATGGAACGCCCCCAAAATCCGTCGAAAGACCAACAAACGACCAGATGCGGCACTACCTTGGACCGAGTACAGCGGTGGCGTCCGATGGCGTTTACACGGCGTGTGGGGTTAGCGGGAGGTACCTCGGTAGTGTACATTTAAGGTATCTCTTAGTAAGTACCTACGCTAGCCATGAACTACATCCACTAGGTAGCTCATGTGATATAGTACTTCAGGTATACACGACGTCTTGGAGCGAGGCAGGTTCCCTCCCGCCAGTTGAGCAGCACATTGTCATTTTCTGTAGGTAGACAGACTCAGGCTGTCCAACACCTAAATGCAAGCAATACATACATCTGTATGTACCTGTCTACCTACCTACATGTACCTGCCTGCATCACCACCTCTAACACTTGGGTAGATCACTACAGATCACTACACTATGCTATCTAGATAGGTAATGTAGTGTAATACCTACCTCCGTAGCGTACCTAGGTATGTAGGAGCTGTTTTTGGTCTGTTTTTGATCGACTACGAAACGCCGGTAACCACCAGCCGTCAGAGGGGCCAGAGAAGCCATCGATATCACATACCAATTGGGATTGACAGGGCCCGGATTGACAATGTAACGTCGCGTCTTCCTTCTCGCAGGGACAGTAAAGTGCGGCGTGAGTGTGCACCTTCTTACCGATAGATGTCAGTTACTGTAGATAGTTTCGCGGCTCAAGGAGCGTGTGATCTACATTGTCTTTTTTTCTTATACGCCGTCCGGCGCTTAACTAGCTCTTTTTACCAATGAGTCCAAGTCTACCTACCTACTATACTGTACCGTACCGTACCGTATGACTCGACACTACACTACTTTTCCATCCGAAGAAACAAACCGCTACTTCGCCTCATCAGCTTGAGCGTAACCGATTGAAATTTTATTCCCTCCTGGTGAGCAACATCGTCCTTTGTTCGTGTGGTCATTCTCACCGATTGTTCCCATTTTCATCAGGAGATTGACGGATGCGTCGAAAGTCTCACAAAAGTACACCCTGGTTGGGTACTTGACATGTCTCGACGGATCCCATATCCACAGAGATTCAAATGTGGCACAGGCCATAGTCAGGCTCTGCTCAGCCCATCAATTCTTTTCGAAAAGATATTTATCCAATAATATAGACTGGATCGTCAGGCGAGACCCGCGAGGTCACCCAAGGCACGCCGCAAACATCAACAGCAATATCAACAATATCAACGACAACCCGTATTCATACCTATGCATCATCGAGACAGTGTATTGATTCAAAAACAAAATTATTCTTAGTAAATTGCCTCGGCTTGCCCGTGGAACATACAGCCCAGCCTAGATAACTGGCGTCGACAGCTAAAAGTACTAGTGCTCTGAGGTTGGTAGGTAGGTACTTGTGTTGACACATGTTCCTTTATGTCGTGTAGGACCTTTGTCATTCTTGCTACACTATTTTCTCGTAGAGCCGATGTTAGCCTCTATTACTATCATCCTACATAGCATACTTGCTTCGCGCTACCAAGTAGTAGTGTAGGTACATCCGTAGTGGTATAGTTTACTACTCTGGATCTGTCCTCCGCGCCCCCCATCTTCTCCATCAGTTCCCCAACTCCCTCCCCCAGCTTGGGGTCTTCCTCCCGGGCAGAAGCCCTAGCATAGGGAGCCCCCCTCCTCCCCCGTCTGCCTCTCGGTCAAACCAAGCAGGATCCCCTCCCCTCCAACTGCAAAAGACGGCCCTTTTCTACCCCTGTCTATAAGCCGGTACCCTGGCCGCATGGCTTGGCCAGCCCAATCACCTCCAGAGGACTCTCTACACCAGAACCAGGCATAGTCCGCTTCCACACTAGTCTAGACTGGATCAACATCTCGTGTCGAATTCTTCTGATTCACTTCTCCCCGAAATTGAGAGGCGAGTTACTACAGTACTAAAAGTGTAACCGTTTTCAAACCCCTGTATTGTACAACGCTTGCCCCCTCTCCATGCCTCCTCATGCTCCATGCTGCTCTAGGCTAGGGGTCTGTCGATGTGACCACGCCATTTGTACCTTTCTTTGACGTGGTGAAAGGGTCTCTCTTGTCGTGAGAGGAGCTACTTGTATATAATACCATCCAACGGCCCCCTCTCTCCAAGATCGACCTCTCTTTTTTCTTTGTCGGTTACCCCATCTTGCCAACCTCAACACTCCCGGTCTCAGGTCTTGAGGGACAGGCGACGAATTATCCAGTCTGCTAAGAAGGGTTATACTCTCTCCCTTAAAGTTTAACAGGAAAGACACCAACCAAAAAGCAATCTGAGGCGCAATTATGGCTGGAGGTGCTATTGTCCAAGGGACGGGCGATGTCTCGCGCGTCGAGGCACCCGTCACCGTTAAGGCCTACCTGATTTGTGCCTTCGCCGCCTTTGGCGGTATCTTCTTCGGTTATGATACTGGTAAGACCAGCTGTCTCTCGCGGTAAAAATGTGTAAACGTCTCTCAGCTGCTGACACTCTCATAGGTTGGATGGGTGGTGTGCTTGCCATGCCGTACTTCATCCAACTCTACACTGGGCTCGAATACAATTTCGAAACAAAGATGCCCATCGGCGTTGACAAGGATCACTTCATCATTCCCTCCTCTACCTCGTCTCTCTTCACGTCAATTCTGTCTCTCGGTACATTCCTTGGTGCGCTAGTAGGTGGTGATATTGCCGACTTCATTGGACGCCGACCTACGATCATTGGAGGCTGCTTCGTCTTCACCGTCGGTTGCATTCTTCAAATCTCGAGCACCAACCAGGAAGTTCTCTTCGTCTTCGGTCGTCTGATTGCCGGTGGTGGTGTCGGTTTCATTTCCGCCGTCGTCATTCTGTACATGTCCGAGATCGCACCCAAGAAGGTCCGTGGTGCCATGGTCTCCGGGTATCAATTCTGCATTACGATCGGTATTCTACTTGCCAACGTGGTTGTCTATACCAGCCAGGACCGCAATGACACAGGCTCCTACCGCATTCCAATCGGCGTTCAGTTCCTTTGGGCCCTCATTCTGGGAACTGGTCTTTTTATCCTCCCCGAGTCCCCCCGTTTCTGGGTCAAGAAGGGCGAGATCGAAAAAGCCGCCAAGGCCCTTGCCTACGTTCGTGGTCAGCCCGAAGATTCGGATTACATCAAGGACGAACTCGCCGAGATCATTGCCAATAACGAGTTCGAGATGGCCAACATTCCTCAACTAAGCTACGTGCAATCTTGGCTAGCCTGTCTCAAGGGCTCCCTATCCAAGGGTGACAGTCCCATCCGCCGAACTCTCCTGGGTGCTGGCCTGCAATGTGCTCAGCAACTAACCGGTATCAACTTCATCTTCTACTTCGGACCCCCCTTCTTCACGCAGCTTGGAACGATCGCCAACCCCTTCCTCATCTCTCTCATCACGACGCTGGTCAATGTGCTCTCCACTCCGATTTCTTTCTTCACTATTGAGAAGCTCGGTCGTCGTGCCATTCTCATCGGTGGAGGTATCGGCATGGTGACATGCCAGTTTATCATTGCTATCGTTGGTGTGACCGCCGGCCGGGACAAGAGCAACTACTCTGCCACCGCTGCTATGATCTCTTTCATCTGCATCAACATCGCCTTCTTCGCGAGCACATGGGGTCCCACCGCCTGGGTCGTCGTTGGTGAGATCTTCCCTCTACCAATCCGTTCCCGCGGTGTTGGTATCTCGACTGCCTCCAACTGGTTCTGGAACACGATCATTGGTAAGTGAACACGCAACTCGTTTCTATAATGATTCTATGAGGATGCTTGCTAACATTTACACAGCTGTCATCACACCCTACCTAGTCAACGCTGATAAGGCCAACCTTGGAGCCAAGGTGTTCTTCATTTGGGGTTCCCTCTGCATCGGCAGCACTCTTTTCGCCTACTTCCTAGTCTACGAGCTCAAAGGTCTATCCCTCGAACAGACCGATATGTGTATGGCCGCTACCACCCCCCGTCAATCCGCCAAGTGGAAGCCCGACCACACTTTCGCCACCGAGATGGGCGCCAACGACGAGAAGCCCCTCGCAGACGAGAAGCCTCTTGCTTCCGAGGCCGTCGACGAGAAGGTCTAATCTGGTGTGACTCCGACACCGGCCTGGCTGCTGTAGATTGTTCATCTTTTAGTGATAGAAGCTCGACTCACAAGGGTCCAACTTTATTTACGTGGAACATGTGTCAAGATTTCCCCCCCTATATATACTAAATCATTTTATGATCCATTAAAGATATCCCCGGGTTCCACTTGGATAGAGCAACCCACCTACATAGTAATAAATAAACTATTGGATAGTTTTCAAACTCAGTCTTTTCGAGTTAACATTACCGTGAGGGTGAATAATTGGATTAGAAAAGGAGGTGATTCTCGCCACAGGGGATACAATGTAAGCCCCTTAATGGGTCTATAGGGAGGAAGGCATCTGATGTTTCTTTTTCCTCGATGCCAGCCTGCTACCAGCCAAAAGGCGCTTCTGTCTGGAAACGTAACAGCCATTATCCGAATTCGCCACCACGGTGTATCATTTCCCAATCCAGAACAAGGTTTCCCTGAGACATTAGCACTCGGTACACCCACCCACCACCCGCTTATCCCGTTTTCGGTGCTTATTGCCCGGGGACGACAACCTACCTCCCTAGTCTAGTCACGACACAAACAAACGAGAATAGAATAATGCGACGCCACGTGGAACGGCACGTCCCGTCCGAAAAGGGCAGGTTCCTTTTTTTTTCGCCACTGAGGTAACGGAATGAAATCAATGGGTGGGAGATGAAATAGGTAGTTTGCCTCTGCGTGCGCAGAACTTTGTTTGTTGCGCCGTCACCGGGTGCGGGTTCTTCCCGTCTTATCTGGGGGCTGTAGAAAATCCGCTCTTCGAGAGCTAGTTCTATGTCGAAAGCACAGCGAAAATGCGGTATGGTTCCTCTTGTGTCCTATTCTCTACAATAGATATTAGATATGTATACGTGTGTACGAGGCATTGGCGCTATCAATTGGGTCGGAGCTCCTTTCGAGATACCTATATCCATCTACCTAGGTCTTAGAATAATATAAAACCTATTACCGCTTACGCAAATCTTATTCCTAGCTAATGTACGTAATGTACTAGTATATAATATGTAAGTAAGGAGTGTAACTACCTAGCTAGGTAGGTAGGCAATTATCCCCACGCCCAAACCACGTGTAAGAGTAGACGATCTATTCCTCGACTACCTGTACTCCACTCTCGACTGACCGCAAGTTCAGCCGAAGTTGTATATCCGAAACAGGGCAGCAGCAGGCTGAGGCGGTAAAGCATACCACGGCTGTAGAGTATTGATTCGCGGATAGGCGGGCACGGTGCTGGCTGGCTGGCGTGGTAAAACATTGGAGCGGTCTATTATCATCGGGACTCGACGGTCTCAGATCAAAAACAGTCTTCTAGATTAATTTTAAGTAGTATACACTAAAAGATTGCATACCGCTACGTCACCGGGAGAAAAAAGCCAATGCGTCATGGCTGATCCACGCATAAGTCTAGACCCGAACCCCCGCTTACATAGTACAGTAGTCTAGGTAAAGTTCACGACGATGGTCAACACCCCCGGCCCCCTCGGCGAAACAAGAAGAGCCTACAGGAGGCCGGCTATCCGGGACCCGAAAGCACGTCGCAGGGACCGCTTCTTAGCTGCTCCGGATGAACTGTCCTGCCGCTTATTTGCTCGGGTCCCTCCCTCGTCCCCCCTAATGCAGAGAAGAAGAAGAGCGTCGTGTCATGCATCATGCAATATGGTCCACCGTCTTATGCGCGACGGCTGGCCGAACCGCGTTGCCGGCCCCCGTGACCGCGCTTGTTGTCTGGATTTATCTTCTTGTCCCCACGGAAATTGGAATTGACGAGGCGTCTACACACACACACACATATATATATATATAGGAGCGTTTCCGATAGGTTAGTGTTGAGGGCCTGGTATTTCACTCTCTGGTGTGTTTGTTCTAGGGTTATAATAGGGGATAACGCGCCGGTACCAAACCAATGACTCGGCCGCTTGACGTACATATGTTACCGCATTGCTAAAGTGGCAGACAGTCAAAGTTGAGATTCGCCTCTATGGCTGGGGAAGCTATCACCACTCATATCTCGCCCTTTCCAGGGATGAAGTTGCCTGGAGATGATGTCAGGGGAAAGGATTCGCACCTTCTTACTCTTGGACTTAATTCCATTGGGTCGAGTGTTGAATGAAGGACAGCTTCCATGTAGACGAACAGATAACGTCCTCGTTGCCTTGTCGGGGGAGAGGGCAATTGACACCCCTGGGCACTTTCTAGGAACTATAACAAGTCTTTATCTCTCCTTGGGGTCTCATCAGTTAGCGGCTAGCAATAGTCTAATCCAAGAGTCCAGGAATCCAGATTTCAAGCCAAGGTCTTAATCATTCTTCCGGAGTCTTGAGGGAAGCAACCAGGCCTAACCAAGCAGATACCGAAGATTGGTTAACCCCAGCGACACTAATTCGTCACATCGGATCTTGATCTCACAATCCCGTAGTTCCCCGGACCTTTATTCACGGGAGAGAGCTAGCTCACTTGCTACCCACGGAGGCATACGCCTCTCTGCAATGGCTGACAGTATATGGACAGAGAAGCAAAACTGAGTAGATAAATACCCATTGTCATCCTCGACGCCAACAAGAGAGGTAAAGTAGAATTGAAACGATGGTGATGATTGATCATCGCCAGTCCTTAGACTTAACGCCCGACTCCCCCGATTTCTTAAATCCCACTACAAAATATCCACGTCCTGAAGCGGCTCCCAATTCTCTCCCATAGAAAACTATATCCTAGATCTTAGATACGCAATGCCGAGATGATGCGCGAAATATGATGATTCCAATCTTTAAAAAGTGGCCAGCCAGCCCGTCACCTACTGCGAGACGTAACCGTGGGCTGTGATGTGGAGGTCATAACCTAAACATCATACTCAGGACGACTAGATATTTCACTATAAACATGACAACGCGGAAGAGCATTGCTTAGACGGAGACTTAGAGTCTTATGCGTCTATGGCCTTGTCTAGTTTTTTACCATCACGGCTCTTAGTAGAGCGAGGGATTGGATACTGAGTAGGACGGGCGTCTTCCCACGAATAGAAACTCCTAGTGTACCATAGGATCTCGAAAATGGGCTGCCGGGTACTATTAACTAGGACAACATGTTATTAGAATGTTAATTACAAAAATGAAGTCACACAGTTTCACGGCGTGGTGAGTTGTAGAGGACCAAATTGGACACTTGATATAGTTTGGTGCGAAAGACAAAGCCTATAACAAAGACCTGCTGAACTGTGTTCAATATCTTAGTGTAAATATTGTGCCATAATATATATCTATATATATTTGTTCTAAACAAGATCTGCGACAAGTTGCCATGACATTGGACGTACAACCCTAACTAAAACAAATTTTAGATACCGTCGTCTCGTCTTTGTCCCGTTCTGCGTATCAATGATTTGCTTTCCCCTATCCAATTAATCAGGCTTACTCGAAGACTAAATTCGCCGTTGTTCGGACCGAGTCGAAGAAGTAATCCAATAGCCTAACGTGCGAAGTGGGTATATTCCAAAAGCAAGAATCAACTTATGTATATCGTGAGCAAATAATCGGCTTCGGTAACCCTCAGCTACCGAGAGCGTATAGAATAGACAATAAATAATATCAACTAGATCGTCCGTTACCCGGCTGGAGACTGGACTGTACTCAGTATGTACTGAAGTGAATTGGGTCAAAGTGACCCTATGTGCGAGGTATTAAATTCTTTGCGCGGCAAAGAGTAGAATTGCCATCACCCCAGGTCGGAATACCCGTGACAGATATTCTTGTCTTATAGTAGATAGACAGCAGCCACGAATGCGACAATGAGGCCAGCGACGGCACCGCCATCTTGACGACGACCGGCGTTCTCGCTCTTATTTGACTCAGTAGTGGAGGACTCGCTCTCGCTTACGCTTCCGCTCTCGCCCTCGCCCTGGGTCTGACTCTCGCTTGTGCTACCCGCGGCAAGAGCTGAAGTTCCCGTCGGATCATCCCGCGAATGACCCGTACCAGAAGTTTCGTTTTGATGGTATACACCACCTAAAAAGTGCGCCGTACTGCTTGAGCTCGAGAACACGGGATATGATGAGATACTGAAACTGGAGCTGGTGCTTGATGTTGTTGGCACATCCGACGAGGACGTCGTGGAGACTGGAGTCGATGTGGTTGACGGAACAGACGTTGTTGTAGGAACGCTTGATGTCGTCGGAGTGCTTATCGTTGTGGGGACACTTGTCGTCGTAGGCGTTGGAGTTGGCGTTGGGGTTGACGTAGAGGTGGTTGTCGGTTCAGGAGTCGAGCTGCTCTCATCACCATCATTATCGTCGCCGCCGTCACCCCCATCAGACCCATCCAGATTATAAACGACAACATTAGCCTTGCCACCTTTGGAGACAGTAACAACACAAAAGTCAGAACCCCCAGCGCCGGTTGCCTTTAGGTTACTGACTACGCCGCTGCCATCGATTTCGCAAGGCAGACCATTGCAATTCCCATCGCATTCAATTTTAAGACCGAATGTTGGCTTTGTGCTGTATAGGGCGCTGTCCTGCCATACAGGGTTTAAGCCGAGCTTAACAAAGGTGTTACCGCTGCCATCAGTATTGGCTCCGGCAACATACGGAGCCCAGTTACCAATGGGCTTTGACTCATCTCCCCAAACGCAACCCTCTTCAGAGCCGACGCCAGGTGCATTGATATAGAAGCTATTGCTGTTAGAAGTATTTTGCGTAGTTTAACGTGGGGACTTACTGAGATGCCGTTGAGTCCCAGTACGAAGGGTCGGGAACAGCTAAAGTGGCGCTGCTATGAACATCGGTAGGAATGATCATATCTTCGTAACCAGGTAGTACTGTCTGGCAGAAAGAGACGATATCACCGGCTTTATTCACAGCATCAACGGTTCCGGTGCCATCTACGCACCACGGCGAGTCTTCGAAGGGGACCTCAATCTCGCCGCCATTGCAATAGATACCTCCATACTAATCACGGTTAATCGTTAATGCGTATAGTGGATGAGGATTTTACGAACAGTAGATTCTGGGAAGGCATAGGTAGTGTCCGGTTTCCACTGGGCCATAACTTGACCAGAAGGGCAGGCGATGGGGCACCAAGTGCCATCAACACATTCCTGATCGGGTGCCAAAGCCCAACCACCGTTCATAGAACCCGGAGTGACGGCAAAGAGTCCTTTTGATGTCGGAAATTCACATTTAGCACCTCCTCGAGCTTGCAGTTTCGTCGATAGGCGGGATTCATATCGGGGATTGGAGGTAGCGTTGCTGAAGGCAAAATCGGTCCTCTTGCTAGTGTGATGGTGATGTTGATGGTGAACTTGTCGATGTTGGTGCCGATGGTGATGTTGAGAGCTGACATAGTCGGGCTGAGTGGCCAAGAGTAAAATAGCCGACCCTACGGTGGCTTTCAAAGTTGTGGTTTTCATTTTCGCGTCAAACTGTCGCCGTCTGAAGAGCTCAGTTTACTTGCTTACTAGCGTGTTGGAAGATCAGCAGCGAGTGACGAATCAGGATCAGTACTGAGTAGATAGAGGTCGATCTGGTCTCACTCTCGATACTTGTCTAGCTCGGATGGACGCGTTGTGTAGGTATGGAACGAGTGTAATGGGAGAATATCTCCGCTGTGGTAACGATGGTGATGATATCAAACGAATGTGATGGAAAGGAACGAAACCCACGACGACACGACTCCAGCGTAGCGAACGACGGAGAGTGAGTAGAAGGAGAGGAAGGGGAGGGGAGGGTTGGTAAACGAAGACATTATGGCGGCGACTGAAAACGGCATGGCTAACGGTGCCAACGAACCAAGCGGACGAGCTGATCGGGTCCAGGCCTCACAAGTGTGCCAGCTCGCCATTTGGGACCGAAAAGGGCTTAGACCAGGGCATCTGAGCATAATGTTAGCCTAGTTTAGATACATTGTAAATAGGGGACCCGCAATGCCATCGGTCCATGGGCCGTTGGTGGATGATGGACTTGGCTAGGGTGGGCTGCCGTGACTCCTGAGTGCCCTGAGTGTCCTAGATGGTTTTGCCTGGGGTTGTCTTGGGCGATGGAATGGAATGAGTGATGGTCGGAAAGGGAAATGTGGGAGATGGGAGTTGAAGATGTGTGACGAACGATTGGCCAGACAAGCTCTCCAAGGCAGGATACCGGACCAATGAGAAGAGGTAAATGGCTACAAACGAGATGAGCTAGTCTGCACAGGTAAATTTGTCTGGTACTAAATTTACACTAGACCACATTAGGTACCTAGTATGTACTGTACTAGTACTATACAGATACTAGTAGCCATGATTAGTGTAAGTCTATACTGTAAATGCCCGGTAATTAGGCCACCGGTTAGGAGATATAGCGTCAAGAGCCTGCCCTATATCACTATCACGTGTAATAGTACTAGTTCACCATAGTATAGATCTCCAATAATTGCTGTGGGTTGGTTAGTATATAGTAGCTTCTTTAAGTTGTCTTTGTTTTTCATTACTTGGCTTCACTAATCTGTGTGTACAGTACACTACCTAGGGTAGTATACACACACTACACCATGATTTTAAGGAGTGGGACAGGGATAGAAAAAAACTTGAACTACCCCTTATGCAAGTGGCCGATCTAGTTCCGCCACTACTGCAGGTACAAAAAAGAGGAAAATAAGAGTCTTTATTATGTGGAAGATCTTCATACATAGTACCTTACGCTTAGGTACTTTATGATGCCCTAGTCTTACTGTAGTGTACTATGCATATTCCTTGTATATAACTCGGTCACTAATACCGTTAAGATGTCTATACTATCATTCTACACTAAGTTGTATAGGCGAGACTTCAACTCAAGGCGCAAATACCGCGCGACGGATGACGAACTTGCATGCCAAGGCCAAAGCTTCACTTATTTACAATGACGGCATCACATACCAACCACATTGATCAGAATCCGGGCGACCGACCGACCATCGTAGTACGGTACGGTAACTACGTGGTCACCGTCACTGACTCCGCGTAGTAATATTGTCAATATCCACGGCGCAGAACAGGTAAACTGCCAATCAGAGCCACGCCACTGGCGTACCGGTTCATGTGCACGTTTGCTGCAACGCTGGTTTGGTTTGCAATTCCGGGCCCGCGTCTTCTCATTAAACGGTTGGGGATCAACTGCACTGTGACGAGATGTCCAATTTCCGAAGCACATCAGCCAGAATGCGCATACACTGACTGCACTAGAACATGGAAAGAGTCGAACGAAGCTCCATTACATCTGTCTCAGAGATATTGAGGTATAAGAAGATTACTTATACCTAGCTGCTATTGGAGACTAGTCCGGTAACTTTACTTGTGTGTGAAAAAGTCATGGGGCATTCAGGAGATGAGAGACATTTGGCCTTGAATATGGCGGTGAAGCATAGGGAGGGAGGTTGGTTGACATTATCGAGCTACTTTAGCCTGAAATAGAGATTAGGAGGTTTTGAGCTGGTAATAATAGCCCACTTACGTTGGCCGAGAAAAAATGTTTCAGCTTTGTATCTTGGAGAGAAAGAGAGAGGTATATATAGACACACCGTTATAGAGGTCTAGCTCCAAGACATTTTTATGTAGGTCTTGGGGTAAAACATCGAAAAAATTAAACTCAAACCCCACAACTTCGCTTTCCGTGTACGATGTAGGACGGGCTGCAACATGTGCCGCACTCTATCAAGCTTGTGTACCTTGAGCGTGATCAATTTGATTCAGTACTGCTTTAAATTATATTCCCTTTCATGATACCTGATTTGATACTGGTGTGCACCATCTCCATGTCTACACTGATAGGTAGAGTGTGACTAGATGATTCACAAGTCAACCTAAGACTGATATAAACCGGATTTAATGTTTTTATACACGATACAGTCTGGCCGACCTAGGTAGGTAGGTCTGGCAAGAAAAAAAAACGGTTATATGAATAATATCAAAATATTGAGCATTTGTTTTCAGAACTACATACTACCCAACAGGGTCCATTTCCAGTAACGACGGCCGGAATGTGCCCTGCCTACCTAGTTCGGATAGCTGGCGTCGAACCAGGCACCACTGGCATAACCACTGCCGAGAACCGTCGTTTCGCTGACCGACGAGCTCAAAGTCTTCGCCCACGAGACACGCGTGCCACTGGCCCCCGAGCCCGAGTTGGCGTACTCGGCATAGTAGATATTGGCAAGGTCGGTGCCGCCGTTCCAGTCATGCCACCCAGCGCCATTGATAACTTCAATCCAGTTAATCAGTAAATACATCCTCTGCCAAGGCGGGGGTACGCAAACGGTTTTCGTAGGCGTGCAGACAACAACCTATTCGGAATGAAAAGAGTGTATGGAAAGGAAGGAAACTCACCAGAACTCAACGACGTGTTCTGAAACACGACGCGCGAATACGTTCGCCAGGGCCGACCTAGGTAGTACGACCCGCTCGACACGGACTCGCCCGAAGCAGCGGCGACATCGCAGCGGTTGAACAGGTAATAAGAGGGGTTATCGGCAGCATCGCGGCCATTCGCTGGAGGCAAAAAGCACATGCGTGTCAGCTTAGCTCGCTTGTGTTTTTCTCGCCTACCAGACCAGCGAGAGCAGAGAGGAGGTACTAACCAGTGATATAGTACCCGCCATTGCGGACGCGGATATCGCACCCCTCGAACCAGGCCTGCGCCCGCTGGCCGAAGATGAAGTCGGTGGCCCCGGTGATTAGGCACGCGCTGTAGTACTGCTTGCCGCTGTTCGCCAGCAGCGTGTCCTGGAACCCGTAGAACTGGCACCCGTAGTACCCGCTGTCTGCCTGCGCGCTGAGAGCGATGGCCTGGCTACCCTTCCCATCTAGCGCGTTTAAAATCTCTGGTCAGCTCTGCTGAGCATACACGGAGAAATGTCGCCTTATCGCCTGCCTATGAGAAATCGACGCTGCTAGGAGAATGGATGTAACGCACAAGAATTCACCACATTCACATTCTTCAAAAACGACAATGTTAGCAAGTCTCCTTTGCGAGTGAAATATGCAAGGCTGTGTCTCGAAACTAGCCAGGGCAGGATAATTCTGCCCTCAACACTGGCTAGAACCCTATATAAAATCCTATCACAGGGTATTACTTACGTAGACTTTGACGTTGGCGGCGTGGACCCTAAGAGTCCCAGACGCATCATTGCTTCCAGCAGTCGAGGCGGGTGAATTATACGTGATGATAGCCTTGTTATCCGCATACGAGGTGCTATCAGTCGTATACCCGTAGATGGTAAGCTTAGCAGCGCGGGAGGCGATGTACACCTGCTCAGTATAAGTGCCCTGGTTGATGAAGACGCACTGGTCGCTCGTCGACGTCGTCGAGAGGGAGTCGATGGCCGACTGGACCGTCGTGTAAGAGCCGCCGCTCTTGGCTACATGCAGACATCCCGCAGGCGGGCTCGTGCGGCTAGCAGCAAGCACAAGCGACGTGCTGCCAAGGAGCAAGGCGAGGGCCTTCATGGTGGCGAATTTTATACACCGTCTATGATTTCTGATATAACCAGCTACTATCACTGAGATCGCTAGCGATTCGATGATGAGCGAGCTAGGACGCCATCTCATGCGATAACAGGGCCGGGCTGGCTATTATTTAACAAACAGCTCGGAAGCGTGTGCCTTTTCAATTGTGGAAGACACGCAATCCACTCCCAATTCGCCACGGAAGCTTAGCATTTCGGAGAATCTGGGGAAACCCTGGCTGTTTAGTATACAGTAGACGCTTCTCGATTCAAGATCTATCTACCGTGTTGTGAATAGGTACCATCCAGTGATTAGACGGACAAATCCAATGCCATCTTGGCGTGACTAACTGCGGGTGGGTGAAACGTAGGACCCTTAATCGTATAGCGACGTTGGTTGGTGGAGAAACTTTGGGATGGCAGGAAAGTATGGACCTAAGTCCAAGCCCTTGATAGTAACAATACTCGTTCTTTCACGATAATCCATTGAATACTGTTGCGCAATAGAGATATTCTAGAAATAATTATTCGTGTTTCAAGTGGAGACTGTGGTCTGTACTTGTGTTCCGTGCTTGGATTGTCATTTGGAGTGTTCAATTGATATTTGTAAATATCTATAAGCCCTTTCAATCCGCGGGCGTATAGTGCCGGGTATCATTTGCGTCGTATACATCGTTGGGTCCCACAGAACCCGTTCCGTCCTCTCTTCTACAATATATAGCTAAACCATGGAGTTAGAGATGTGAAACGAACAGCATACTGCGGGGTGGTCGGGTCTTGTTCTACTGGTCTCTGACCCAACCAGGTATTTCATCGTCCGTTCGAGTGAGAACGTCGTAAACCGGGGGCCAGCCAGCGGCTACTGCGCTTCCCTTCTGCTTTGCACCCATGATAGCAAATCGACCTTGGGAATGGGCAAGATATCCATGAAGAAGGCCTTGCGCACAAAGGGAAGCTACCATCGATTCAACGTGCTCCGGTGTAATGGCCATGTTTCCCCATACTAAACCCTCATTCGGCCGAAGAAGCTCAGGGCCTCCAGGCGGTGGAGCTAGCGTTGATGCGCCCGTCCCGGACCCTGCACTGTTAGAAACGGCCTTTAAAAATATGTTGTTAATGTGAGGCTGCTTTCCTTTTGCCGCAGGTTGAGCCGGTAAATATCCTTCTAGTCGTTTTTGAACATATGAAGTGGTGATTAGGAGATGTGACAGTTCTAATGTTGCTGCTTTGCGCGAATCGGCCTCCGACGGAGCGACGTAAGTAAGTAGAAACGTTCGTCGAGAGAGGGAGCGCCAAAGTAATAGGCGTAGACGATAAGTAAGGGTGAGTAGCAGCCCCTTACGAAGCAGCCAATTCTCATGTGACTTCAGGGTTTGGTGGAAGAGAAGATAGTTCCCCGTGCGGATAGCCTGGGCGAACTGCGAGAAGATAGGCGCCATCGGCTGCATCTCCGGTCTTCGTAGGAGAATCGGGGAAGGGAGACGGCCAAGCAACATGTTACATGGCGTCAAATGAGTGAGAATAAGCTGGCGGTGCTTTTGGAAGTTTGGCGGGGTTTGAACATAAGCCTCTTCAAGGCAACGAGAAGCCCTTGTGAAGTGGTTGTTGATGAAATGGAACCGCCCTAGGTAATACAGATATGTGACCCTCTGAGCTGCCGGGTAAAACGATAACGGAGGAGCTTTGGCGCTAACATTGGTAAAAAGCTGCTTCGCTAAATGGGTTTTACGGCACTGCACTACGTTAGCACGACGTCGAATGTATAACTGATCGGAAGGCTACACACGGCGAACAATAGTTTCAGTGTCAGGTTGGCGAAGATGTAGACCCCGACTTTCTTACCCTCGGGTTGCGCATATCGCTGGCTGGACCGATCTGTAAGGCACGTTGTGAAGATCTTCTGGATTACTTCTGCTGTCGTGCCAACTATTGAGGTCTGGTCATCTTCACCCGCATCTACAGTATTGAGCTTCTTTGTCAAATCCGGGCGTTTGTTCAAGGTCATCGATAGCTTAGATAAGGAGCCGCATAACGATATGCTTGTCTGGAGCATAATGGTGCCGTGTGTCGGGTGGTTAAGCGCGGTTGTACAAGAGCTGATATCGCGTTAGGTTATCAAGACCCGTACAAGATAGAGGGGCGAGAAGGCTAGGAACTACCTACTTTGTCAGACTCATAAGCAATTGGTGCGCGCCGAGGAGGTCGTCAAAGTTGACATCTCGCCAATATTCAAAGTAATCCTTCACAAACGCGACAAACCCAGGCCAGGCGGTGCCCTGGTCTTCTGGTAGATCATCCTCCTCTGGCAGACATTTCTCGACAAGCTTTGCGATGGCATTGGAATTACGATAGCCACTCTTGAGTTCGGCCGCGAGATCGAGGTATTGTTTGGGGAGAGGTGGCTCAACACGAAGCCAGTCGCGCAGCCCGATGCCGTTTCGGGTTTTCAGAAAGCCTCGAATGCTAGTCAAGAACTCGATAGCTAAAGACATGGCGTGTGTGATCGCAGCTAGAAGTCCGACCTCGAAGCTGCTCTATCTCGAAGGTTAGCGCATTGTGTTATATGAATGAGCCAACACAATCCAATCGCAATTGACAACGGCTATTGAAATCGATTAATGAGATTTTTCACCAGGCCAGCCGGTCGTCTGGTCTCTTGTGTAGGTATTGTAGATATTACAATATTGTTTCGTAGGTATATCCAATTGAATTCCATAACAATTGGAGATGTATCTACCCACTTCGAGCCGGAACTTTAATCTTGGAACCCAGCTCCAGATACCTAGTTATGCAGCTAAGAGGTGTGTTGCCGCTTCGCATATGCAATGTGGTATGAAAAGTGACATCATGCTTGACCAGTGCGCGAACTGTCACATGCATACTATGTAGGTTGTGCTTCCATTAACATGTGGCTTGCCGTAGTATCTCGTTCGCTACCTACCATGTTGTTGTTCCTATGGGTTAATATCAGCAATACCAAGAATTACTAGGTAGACAACTTATATAAGCATTTTATGAGAATAATACTAATTTTCTTTGTGCATAGTAGTACGGACCGTCTTTATGACATGACAGCTCCTACAGGTAAGATGGAGTGGTTGTGAGCTTAAATCGTAACGAAAGATGTATATTTTGCTGAACAACATTATGTCAAGTCATCACATCATGTTGTATTATATGGCGCTGCTACTACGTCCCCCATATTGTATTTAAACTTACTTTTATACTTTCTCAATACGCTGGACAACCACAGCTGTCGCAGCCCCGCCACCATTACATATAGCAGCAACTCCGTACTCGCCAGGCTTGAGTTGGTGAAGCAACGTGGTTAGGATCCGAGATCCTGAGCTACCCAAAGCATGGCCTAGTGATATAGCTCCACCTAGGGGGTTGACTCGTGCATTTTCCAGGCCCAAAATCTGACATATTTTGTTAGTCATCGTGTCCTAATTGGTGTTTTATGATATGAGTGAAGAGGTACCTTCTCGTTGGCCTTGATAACGGCTGCGAAGGCTTCATTAAATTCCCATACAGCTACCTGGTCTTTGGTTATTCCGGCACGTTTGAGCGCAATAGGAACGGCTTTGGCTGGGGCAATGGGAAAGTCAACGGGGTCTACAGCCGCATCTGCCGAACCACATATTCTAGCTAATACCCTTGAGCCTGATCCGAACTCCTGGGCAATTGACTTGCTACCAAGCACCAAAGCGCTAGCACCGTCGTTGAGTGTAGATGAGTTAGCCGCCGTGACAGTACCTGACCCATCGCGAAGGAATGCTGGCTTGAGAGTAGGCACTCTTTCTGGCTTGACATCCAAATATCCTTCGTCAGTGTCGATAATGATGTCCCCCTTCTTGCGTTTAACAGTAACTGGCGCGATCTCGTCCGAAAAGGCCTTGTTCTTCCAGGCAGCTTGTGCACGCTCGTATGATTGAATGGCGTATTCGTCTTGCATTTCACGGGTGACATCATATTTCTTGGCAGTTGTTTCGGCGCATATTCCCATATGAAATTGATCATAGACGTCGGTCAGACCATCTTTCAGCAGACCATCCTCTATCTGGAAGTGGCCAAAACCGGGCAAACTGCTTGCTCTAGGCATGTAGTACGGGACTTGTGACATATTCTCCATTCCGCCGGCGACTTGGGCTTCGCTTAGACCAAGTTGAATATTCTGGGCCGCAAAGACGACGGCTTTCAAACCAGAAGCACAGACCTTATTAATTGTGATAGCCTCAACGCTCTTAGGCAGCCCAGCGAATATGGAGGCTTGCCTGGCAGGGGCCTGGCCGACTGATGCTTGCAAGACATTTCCCACATAAACATCCGTAATCTTTTCAACAGGCACTTTGGATTTCTCGAGGGCGGATTTTATGGCGACGGCGGCAAGCTTCGGCGCAGATACAGTAAGAAATGAGCCATTGAACTAACAATAATGGTCTGTTAGTCTACTGACGTAAGACTGAACAATGGTTAGTTTCCATGGGCTCACTTTAGCAGTCGGCGTCCTAGACGCACTTAAAATATAAGCATCTCGGATTTCCTGTCGCAGTGCGGGTTGCACTGAGAAGTGACGAGTCAACGTCTGCTGAGGCCTGGCATGCAAAGCGCCTCGGGCGAGCTGCCTGGTTGTATGTAATACCATGTTGGCAATATATGTCTTGGTTTCAATAGAGTGCGCGTGAGCCGGCTATATTAGTGAGAGTCCAGGAAGCGTTCTGTCTTGATATTGTCGGAAACAAGCTTGAGCATCCGGACTAGAGGAGATTCCACATAGATGTGTTCTGGAAATACAATAGTTCGATGGAGGTAGGTACCTCATTCTACATATACATATAGAGGAGCTGCATGTAGCCTGTAGGTTGCCGACGCTATCCCTGGCCGTCATTGCCTCGGCTTGTGGCGGGAAAACAAATTCCACTGTGCACCGGGGTAGCTCCCCCACGTTTATTCACTGTTTACATTAAGTACCTAACCTAGGTACCTAATAGATAGGCCCCGTCTTTACCTCTTGGAATTGTACAATAGACGGGATATAACTCAATGAAGTTGTATGCATCTATAGAGCATTGACCAGCAGGTTCCACTATGAGATAATAGGCATGCTTTATTAGCATGAGCACCTACTTGAAGTACTTAGATAGGTACTTGGATAGGTACCTAGATATGCACCTAGAAATGTACCTGTAAAGAGGTAGAGGTATGGTATCTGCTAGTAATAATCCGGCCCGCTGTCGCTGCCCGCGGCTGGCCTGATTCCCGATAATACATCCCGCTTTCCTCACCTATAGGTACCAACCATCTCCTATAAAACCACAAAAAAACATCTTCCCGGTTCATCCTTTCGACGAGCGACGTTTCAGACATCTCACAACGCTCGCCATCCCTGAAATTTGAGAGTTTCCTCTACTCAACTTTATCAGAGTCCCTTTCGCACCAGCAACAGAACCGCTTAGTCATCATGTCAACCGCTGCCCGCCGTCGTTTGATGCGAGACTTCAAGGTATGGCAAGCTAGCTAAAACCGTCAGCACATTTTACTCACGAGGTGTTATATATAGCGGATGCAGACAGATCCTCCTGCCGGCGTGTCTGCCTCTCCCGTACCCGACAATGTCATGACTTGGTGAGGGCAATGCCTGGAACCCTGGATACGCGCCATGACTCCCAACTGACATTCGCGCGAAGGAATGCCGTCATCATCGGTCCAGCCGACACTCCGTTTGAGGACGGGACATTCCGTCTAGTAATGCATTTTGAAGAGCAGTACCCGAACAAACCGCCGGCCGTCAAGTTCATCAGCCAGATGTTCCACCCGAACGTATATGCTACCGGAGAGCTCTGTCTGGATATCCTACAGAACCGATGGAGCCCCACCTACGATGTGGCTGCTGTCTTAACGAGCATACAGAGGTATATATGGTCGACGACGTGACATGGACGATGCTGATTTTGGTGTCATTTAGTTTGCTAAACGATCCTAACACGGGATCCCCAGCCAACGTCGAGGCCTCGAACCTCTACAAGGATAACCGTAAAGAATATACCAAGCGAGTGCGCGAGACGGTGGAGAAGAGCTGGGAAGACTGATTCCGTACATGGCGGTTGGGCAAGGGGCAGATGGCCGTGTGGGAGCGGGAGTTCACTACCGGAGTTGGCGTTTCGGCAGGCTAGGAGGGAGCATACTTAGTTCATGGCAGCGAAAGACAAAGGCGTCATGACAGGGCCACATCTATTTATCCACGTCAGGAAATCTGGGTACCTGCTCGGCTGGCGTTCGTAATAGGCACATAGTATGCGTGCTTTGGTGGACGGAGTCATGTGGAATTTGTCTACTTGATCTTTTATTTGTTTTAGGTTCGCTTCGCATGAAGGCGGCGTTTTCATCTCCAATCATCTCTTATCGACTTGTGTTCTGAGGCTTCCTACCGAGTTTATACTATATTGCGTGTTCAGATTAGTATTCCACACATGGTGACCTAGGTAGTCTCTCTCATAAAATCTCGGTATACATTCATTGGTAAACGAATGTATGTCATCAGTACACTAGACTCTACATAATCGAGGAATGAGCGTGCATAAACCCGCAATCTAAATGCGTAGTACTTCCAGTCTACAGACACCACTCCGAGTTCTTTGGCTAAACCCTGTACCTTGTCTACTTTGCATGAAAGTTGATACCTTACTATGTATATAGCACTTTGTGATGCCATAGTAGGCACCTACTAACTGAGGGTAATGGCGGCGGCCATTCTCTGTCTTTTCTTTTTCTCTTTTTCTTTTGCCTTTAATAAAAATTTACATATTTTATAAATCAACGAAATGTATTGTTTAGCTTTTGTAAAGCTGTAAATAGTCTCGTTATCTTAGGAGGTATGCTAGTTGATTACCGAGCAGGTCTTGTCTTATGGCATGTGGCTTTGGATGACTCTCGTCTACATTAGTACATGCTTTTTGCTCTAGCAGGTGGGGTAGATGAGGGGGGACCCGAGAACCCCTGATTCTGCCCTAGAATATGACCATAAGCACCTAAAACCACCCAGATGTACAGGTAGGTATTGTCGCTATCCCTAGGTGGCTTTAGGGGTGTTGTCAGGCACCCGCCTTCGAAGCCCGCCAGAAATCGCCCATCAACCCTGCCACCTTTGTGCTCCTCCCGCTATCATTATCATGCCGTTGTAACCATACACGCAGTCATACACGCATCCAACTTAAAACGCGACTCGGCATATTTGGGCTATTTTCTCTGTATCGTCTTTGCTGCAAGCCTTCCCTTCTTTTTTTTCCTTCGCTACCGATCAACAACATATATCCCTTTGGCCTGTTCGCCGTTGAGGCGGTCGAGCTGTGTCAGGTTAAATAAGTAAACATAGCTTCATCTGGCTTGTACATAATATGAGCTAGACTGCCCGCTTTCGTTTTTCGTCTCTCTCTCATTTCACCCACCTCCCACCTCCCACCACCTTCTGCGCATACCCGTTTCGACGCCACGTCACGCTCCGCTCCGCCATGTCGAGCGCAAACAGCATCAAGGTCGTGGCCCGTTTCCGCCCGCAGAACAAGATCGAACTCGAATCAGGCGGTGAGCCTATAGTTAGCTTCGATGGCGGTGATACCTGTTCTATCAACGTGCGCCTCTCCTCCTCCTGCTCTCCTCCCACCGTCTCCCGACGGCTGCCCATGAGGGATGCCCGACTAACTAACTCTCATTGTAGTCGGCCGAGGCCGCCGGTTCCTTCACCTTCGACCGGGTGTTTGATATGAAAGTAAAGCAGCATGAAATCTTCGATTATTCCATCAAGCCGACTGTCGACGATATTCTCAACGGCTACAATGGAACCGTCTTCGCCTACGGCCAGACCGGTGCCGGAAAGTCCTACACAATGATGGGAACTAGCATAGAAGATGACAATGGCAAGGGAATTACGCCTCGTATTGTCGAACAGATATTCACCAGTATCCTGTCAAGCCCGCCAACCATCGAGTATACCGTTCGAGTTAGCTATATGGAAATTTATATGGAGCGTATTCGTGATCTTTTGGCGCCGCAAAATGACAACCTGCCCGTTCATGAGGAGAAGAACAGGGGCGTGTACGTCAAGGGCTTGCTGGAAATCTACGTCTCGAGCGTGGAAGAGGTCTTCGAGGTCATGAAGAGGGGCGGTAACGCTCGAGCCGTTGCTGCGACTAACATGAACCAAGAGTCCTCTCGCTCACACTCCATCTTTGTTATCACTGTCACTCAAAAAAATCTCGAGACCGGCTCTATGAAGAGCGGGCAGCTCTTCCTAGTCGATCTTGCCGGTAGCGAAAAGGTTGGCAAGACTGGCGCAAGTGGCCAGACCCTCGAGGAGGCAAAGAAGATTAACAAGAGTTTGAGCGCACTAGGCATGGTCATTAATGCCCTCACAGATGGCAAATCTTCGCACGTTCCCTACCGTGACTCCAAATTGACCAGAATCCTGCAAGAATCACTGGGAGGTAACAGCAGGACGACCTTGATTATTAACTGCTCCCCAAGTAGCTACAACGATGCCGAGACGCTGAGCACGTTACGATTCGGTATGAGAGCCAAGTCCATCAAGAATAAAGCCAAGGTCAACGCCGAACTCAGTCCAGCGGAACTCAAAGCCATGCTGGTCAAGGCCAAAACCAATATCACGAACTTCGAAAACTATATCGCATCCTTGGAAGGCGAAGTGCAGCTTTGGCGTGCCGGCGAGTCGGTTCCAAAAGATCGTTGGGTCCCCCCACTATCAGACGGCGCTCCCATTGCGAAGGCTGAAACCAAAGGCGTGCGGCCATCGACGCCATCACGACTCGTTCCAGAAAGTCGCTCAGAGACGCCGGCGCTGACGGATCGCGCCGGGACTCCCAGTCTCCCTATGGATAAGGACGAGAGAGAAGAGTTTTTGCGTAGAGAAAACGAGCTTCAAGATCAACTAGCAGAGAAGGAGTCTGCCGTAGCAGCCGCTGAAAAGTCTCTTCTAGAGTCCAAAGATGAATTAGCATTCCTGAAAGACCACGACAGCAAAGTAGGGAAGGAAAATGAGAGATTGACGACAGAGGTCAATGAGGCCAAGATGCAACTCGAGCGTTTAACATTTGAGAGCAAAGAAGCCCAGATCACGATGGACGCCCTAAAAGAGGCGAATTCCGAACTCACTTCGGAGCTAGACGACGTCAAGCAACAACTCCTAGATGTCAAGATGAGTGCGAAGGAGACAAGCGCGGTTCTAGACGAAAAGGAAAGGAAAAAGGCAGAAAAGATGGCTAAGATGATGGCCGGTTTCGACTTGGGAAGTGACGTATTCAGTGCCAATGAGCAGGCTATCGCCAAGGCCATAGAACAAGTCGAGACTTTATATCAACAAAGCTACGAAGGCAACCCTATTCCGTCGGAGGATTTGCAGGAGGTCAAAGCAAAGCTTGTGGAAACACAAGGTATTGTCCGGCAAGCTGAGCTCTCACTTTATAGTGGTGTTTCTGGCGATGCTGAAGCACGTCGGCGGATAGAACTAGAGAGCCGTCTAGAAACTTTACAGCAGGAGTACGAAGATCTTCTCACTCGCAACCTCGGAGATGCCGATATTGAAGAGGTCAAGGACCGGCTACAGAAGGCGTATGCCAATAAGCAAACTACGCAGATGGAGCTGGTAGACGAACTCAAGGCCGATATTGCTCAGAAGTCTTCTGAGAACGGTCGGATGAAAACCTTGATCGAGGAGCTGCAGTCTCGCATCAAGTCAGGGGCCACAGCAGCGCCTGGTCTTGCTAATGGCAAGACCGTACAGCAGCAAATTGCCGAGTTCGACGTGATGAAGAAGAGTTTGATGCGAGATCTGCAAAACCGGTGTGAACGCGTGGTTGAGCTCGAAATTTCGCTTGATGAAACCCGAGAGCAGTATAACAACGTTCTGAGGTCATCCAACAATCGCGCACAACAGAAGAAAATGGCGTTCCTTGAACGCAATCTCGAGCAGCTGACCCAAGTGCAACGCCAGCTCGTTGAGCAGAATAGCAGTCTTAAGAAAGAGGTGGCCATCGCCGAGAGGAAGCTCATTGCCAGGAATGAACGTATCTCAAGCCTGGAAAGCCTGCTACAAGACAGCCAAGATAAGTTGATTGCGTCAAATCACCGGTTCGTTCCCTTTTACCACCCGGGAAACGAATATATACTAACAGGGACTGTAGGTTTGAGACCCAGCTCACGGCCGTTAAGGAGCGCTTGGAAGCAGCTAAGGCGGGTTCAACCCGTGGTTTGAATTCGACATCCGGTGCTGGCGGATTCAGCTTCGCCAATGCCGGTAGCCGTATTGCGAAGCCGCTTCGAGGAGGCGGTGCTGAAGCGCCTGCCCAAGTTCCTACTATCACCAATCTGCAGAACGAAGGCAGTACGGGTAAAAGAAGTAGCTGGTTCTTCCAGAAATAAAGCGATGAGCAATAGATATCACGGAATCTTGAAAGTCTCGAGGAGCAGTTTGACATGGAAATGCCGTGTCATTACAGGAATATTATACCCCGCCACTACTCACTTTTTTTTTATTACTCCATCTTGGGATCGACGATACGAAGTTCTTTCTTTGGAAGGGAGGTTCTGTGTAAGGGGAGAGGAGGCATCGTCAGATTTTTTTTGTTGAAAGGTGGATAATCATAAGACCGCCATGAGTTCGTTTCGATGAGTGGATGTAGAGAAGGCGACCAACGTATGGGACTACGACCGGGGTGATGTGATATGTTTTTTCACAGTCCACACCCCTTTTTTTTTTTTATCTCACCTGGAATGCATGCATGCATACATCAGGGGCGGGGAGTTTGAGTAACTAAATCGCGACGAGAACCACGCCGGGGCTTTTTCCCGAATTGAACGAATTGTATGGGTAGAACATTGAGTGAAACAATAGCACGCCATTAGACAGACTCGAATCTCACGGTAGCTTGGGAGCATGTCTCCTATACTTCCTGCGCCATTGGCTCTTGTGAGTTGTTTCTATGGGTCGGATATTCATCGTTCTTATCTGGTCACTTTCCTGGGTGGGATCTAAGGAGAAGATACCAACCAGACCTCAACTCATAGAAGAGAACTCTCTCCAACTCGAACGAGCCACTTGACTTTGAATCTTATTATTTTGGCTACGGCGAGTAATTACACTCACTCAACTTTCGACTGATGTTGCGGGATCGGTTGTTTTGCCGTTGGCAAATACAAACCCGAAAGGGACGGACGGGTAGATAAATGGGAAAGTAGCACGCTTGGAAACTAGGTGGTCAGTGTCTAGAGATACGTACTCTAGAGTGGAGGGCCGGTCAACGACGTGCTTGATGTTCTGAAACTTGGGAGGCGGAGGTATGGACTGGTACATGTGCAAGCAAGAGAGTCGCCTACACCATTTGCGCTTGTTGAGTGTCTCAATTTCCGCTATAACACCGTTCCCAGTAGTAGATTCTATTGATCTTATACATGCCTAATAAGCACCTTTTTATTCACGAAAGCAAGGCCCCATAGGGAATCAAACCTAGGAGGTTCTCAATTCAGGGTTATTCCTCCCCAACTTCCACTATAGATTTGAGAGAAATATAAGGAAGTATCTAGGTTAGGGTATATATAACACGAAACTGAGTTGAGAGCCGGTAGTTTAACGTGTCGGTGTGTTGTTCCCAACTTTATACGCAGATAGATAGTTAGATAGTAGATAGATAGCTCGCTCGCTCGTTTGTTCGTCCCGACGTCCCTCTCGTTAACCGTAAATTCACGGACGTCTTCTTTCCTCTCTTCCCCCCACCCCCCTTTCACGGCGCCTCTCCGTTTCTTAAGTAATAGTTAGCGAAGAAGCCCCAGACGTATATGTGTACATGTGTACGTATGTGCGTGTGTGCACAAGAACCTATCCACCTTAAATTGAAGCTGAAAACATATCCACCTATCGACTATCTTAGTCGCCCCTATCCGAGTCTACCTCCATCTTTTCTGTTGCTTCTCTTGTGTTTTCGGCCGACCCGGCTGTCGAGCTTTCCTCGGTGCTTCTTCTCAATTCGCGACTACCAAGTAATTCGGCCTTTTCGTCGCCTTCTCCTAGGTTGACCAGCCCACTCTTCTGGTCACCCTTCTGGGGTGTTGAAGTCTGGTCTCTCGAGACTTTAGGGGTTGTCGGGACGATAACATTGAGCACACAATCATCCAGATGTTCATAGAACTCCTGCGCTGAAGAAAATCGCGTTTGACAGATGGAGCATTTGGCATCTCCACCGTTGCGAGAGCTGCTTCCGCTGATAATCATCTTCCGGCTGTTAGGTGGTGTTTGTTCGACATTGTGTACAGCGGTTAAGTGCCGCTTGAAGACGTCGGCACGATTGAACGCCTTCTCGTATGCTGTCCCCGGGCCCGGACAAAATGGGCAGACCATTGTCCCTTTATAATGGGTAAGAGCATGTCTGTTCTTATCATACTTACGAGCAAATCCTTTGGTATGGTATTCGCACGTCTCTATCGGGCACTTTTCCGGCCGTTCTTCTTGGTGTGTTAGCATATGCGCCGCTAGGTCTTTGAAGACTCGACCACAGTCCGGATGTGGGCAGCGATTCCGATTATCCTCAGCCTTCGATATATTAGGACTACTGTGAACGGTACTCTCGAGTGATGGTGGTACAGATGGCGCCAGTATAGGGCCCTGAGGCGGCGCGGGAGCAAGCCTTGGGGCTTCCAGAAATGATGACTGTCGAGGTAGTGTGTACTCCTCGATCATCCGAACTTCGTTTTCATCTTCCCCGCTTGAGCTGTCATTCTCATTGATATCAATCGATTGCCGTACCTCCCGCATCCAGTCTTTTAGAATAGACATGGGCGGCCAATCGCCGCTCGCCTTGCCGCTCCTGTGAGGGTGAAAGTGTGCCCGTCGTAGGTGAGCTGCAGCATTGTAGTAAGCGCCATATTTCTTCTGGGTAACACAAGCTTTACATTTAGATAGGGGAATAAGTGGCTGCGGTGCATTTGGACTTGGGTTCGGCGGTTCGGTGCAAACCCATCGCTTTACGAGAGCGGCATGCTTGGCGTCGGTATGCCTCCGAAGTTCGTGTTCACCGCGGAAGCCTTCGGGATATTCATTGCATTTTGAGCAGAAGACTCTTCGGAGAGGCGGACGTTGATACGAGGTTCTTAGTTTTGTGGGAGAACTGAGGCCTCGTGAAATAGCACGCGTGAAGGCGGGACTTTCCGCTACAGTATGCCTCCTTTCCTGCTGCATTCCAAAGGCAGATGGCAGTATATCTTGGTCACCTCTGTTCGCCCAAGGGTCTATTGGTCGCCACTCCGAGATGGACCTACGAGGTTCCCCAGCCTCACCAATGACCGCCGGCTGCGTGTACGAAATATGACGGTAGATGGGCGTTCGCTGTCGGAAGAACCCGTTAAATCCGACATTGTCAACCAAATATCCACTTCCTAGTCCTAGCAAGAAGTCTTTAGTCGAACGGATACCCCACGTAATCCAGTCCTCCTTTCGGATCGCCGACAGCGATGTGGCAAATAGAGCTCGGTCATTCCCGTCCATATCTAAAACGGGACTATCAAGAATCATCGGGGTGGACCACGCGAATACATGAACCAACGCTTTATACACACTATGCATCGCCATAGCTCCCCCAGAAATCGGCAATCCGTTTTGAGCCTGAGCAGGAATGGTTCGTGATGGTGTAGAAATTAAGTCGGCCAGAATTGTCCTCACAATGCTAAATATGCAAAGTGAAATGAAAATAGCAAGCCAGCTCTTAGGTTCGGACACAACTCTTCGCATAGTTACGCCCTCGAAAGACTGTAAGAACTGAGCCATGCAGTTATAAATTAGTCGGTTACGGCTATCGTAGTCCATATCATCGGGTAAAAGCTGAGCATTAGAAACATTAACTTCCGTTCGTATCGACGGCTCTGGCTGTTGCAGGTCGTAAAAAAGTATTTCTCGTAAGAGCAGTTTAGCGCGGTACAAGACCGGATATTGTACAGCTTCAGACTCCCTGCTCTCCGACATGAAGCCCGTTAGTCTGAAAAGCTCCCAAAACTGGAAGGGGACGCCTTCCGTATTCCAGCTTGCAGCGAGTACTTTGAGTACAGGTGGCGGGTAGTCCTTCGGCTCCTTCGAATAGGTTGCCAATGTAGGGTTTGGCATGGGTAGAGTCGCCAGGTCTTCAGTCCACCAAAAACCGTCATTAAAGTCGAGATGGGTCTTGACCAAGTCTACCATGCTTTGACTGACAAGGTACGTTCTGTCAAGGTATTCATTCATGTTTCGCCGTCTTGCCATCGGAGATGTGACGGGGGTGTGCGTTTGTCTCGGAGAAAGAGCTTCTGTTTTAAAAGTTAGAAAGTAGTACGCTTGCGTTACCATGAAACCAAGAACGTACCCGGCAACATATAATCGGCCAAGTTAGCTAGAGGGCCGCGGTGACATCCGAGAATGGCCCACAGATCATCACCACCAGGGTCCGCGTCCTCGGAGCAGTATGCGCAATCGTCTCTCGAATCGCACTACGATACGTCAGTTTATACTAGACATCTTCGGGGGCGGTAATCAGCTTACAGGCTTAGCCTGGACTTTACAACGAAGACAAGGCCCAGTATCGCGAGGAAGTCTCAGTTCTCCGATCGACTCTAGCCTGGAATGGCCGACTCTACTTCGTTTAAGCGGTGGGAGCATGGGATCGACCTCTGCCTCGACCTGTAATGAGCTCCGATGTTGAGAAGGAAATTCATTTGGAGGATAACCCGGGGCCGAGCCGCGGCGGTCTCTAGGCTGATTCATCGTGGCTAGGCCTGGTAATGTGGACGGCACCGATAGGCGTGGTAAAGGTGCAGGAGAGCCTTGCTTGAGACGATCTGCGCCGAAAACTCGAGGCTGCGTTTGATCTGAGAATGCTAGTGGCAAGACATTGCTAACTGGAGGCCCTGGCTCTCTCTTTCGAGGGTTCGCATGCCGCTTCATATGCTCGTCTCGATCCTCGGCTGTTGAAAATCCGTAAATTTGATGGATGCAGTCATCGTCCCAGCATTTGAATGAAACTTGACGCCTTGAGATTAATGGCACAGAACCCCTTGTTCTCCATCCTCGAAATACAGGATCATAATACGAAATATTCTGATCCAGCCATAAATTATAGCCCGGAGGAGCTTCGCCATGAGCAGTCAGCCCTAAAACGTCGAGGAACCTTTGATCATAAAGGTCAAGGCCTATCAGTTGCAGTGTGAGATGATATAGTCGAAATCCCAACGTATGTAATGCGACCACTTACCTTCATCTATTAGGTAGCTCTCGATGCATTCGCATCGATACTGGAGTGACCGAGCTTCCTCGATTTCACAAAGAACAGGTACATTACCAGACAAGTCTTGGCAGAATTCCTTCGTCAGTACTACCAAACCAATGAATGATGCATGAAAAAATACGTCCGTCGGTGTAACTAAGGAAGAAGGAGAAGGGAACATACTTTGACTACGCGCATACGTCTCGAGAGCACGGAGCTTGTGTCGTAGCATACCCAGCTCAAGCCGGGCACTAGGCATATATCTAGCCGGAAGCAGCTGGGAAAGTTTCGCTTGAATTTCAGATTGTTGTTCAAAAAGTCTTCGGATCGTGGGGTCCAAAGACGGGTCAAAGCCGGGTGCCGCCACCGAATTCTCCCGGGTATCCAAGATGGAGCCGCGACGATCTTGTCGCGGCTCGAAAAGGTCAGCGGCCATCCTTCTCAAAATATTTTATTTAAATATGATTTCTTTCTTTCTTCTTTTCTTTCTCTGTCCCTGGCCTTTCCGTTCTCTATTCGCCTGCCTCTCCGATCCTCACCGTCACGGGTCCACTAAGGCCGGTACAACCGGAGCTAGAAAAAGCCCTCGCCAACTGTCTGTGAGGCGAAAAAAGCTTAGACTGATACTCCAGATGATTGTGCCCCGTGGACGGAGTCGTTGGTGGTTTTTAGGCTCTCCACCTCGCCGAGCTCACTCTCACACTCGCGTCCTAAATGTTCTCTAACTAAAGACATCAAATGCGGCTTACGGGGGAGTGGCGAGGGCAACCAGGAACCGCGATCTCAAGGTTTAGGGCTGATGTCTAGAAACACCAGACGATGCGGAAAAAAAATTAAAATATCAGATTATCCTCGGGATCAATTGCTTCTCATCCTAACATGGGCCAATGACAGACGGGCTGGGGAAATCGGCTGGTCTGTCTAGGTTTTTGACGTATAGCAGGTAGGGATGGAGAGGGCGGAATATGAACTTAGACCAGCTGGGCCATCCCGGTCGTGGGAAAAATAAAACCGGGCTGAAGGAAATAATGGGGTGGGTAGTCAGTCATAGACTCATTCTTGCCGGGTTGATTTGGCTTGTTTTGTATTCTGGCGCAAAGTGTCTCGGTATCAGGTAATCAGGTATCCGGGTGCCAGGTATCAGGAGGGAGGTATTATGTATCAAGTATCAAGGGTATCAGGTGTCAAAGTCAAGGAGGGAAAGAAGAATACCTAAGGTAGATCGGATCGAGAAGAGATGATGGGCCAGGACAGGGCAGCAAATTGGCTAATAGCTACCACCAATGCAGCCGTCACGTCTGATGAGGGTACTGATGAGGGTACTGTGAGGGCAAAGGCTAGCTAGCATAGCAGAGAAGGCCCTCTGACAAGTAGATTGGTGGGTCGTAACCGGCGACGATAGATTAACAAAAAAAACCGTGGTAGCGTCGGTACTGTATGTATCTCTTTGTACTACATGCAGCAGGCAATTGGCGATGTAGATGATGTAGACGACGTAGACGATGTCGTGTAGACGATGTAGACGGTATCACGAAAACACCAGCACCTGCGTGAAGGTGAGCTAGAAAGATACTTTAGACGAAGGTAGCGAGCGAGGTTGAGAGAAAAGCTCCATTTCTTGACTCCAGCACACCAAGCATCACAAGTGGGCAGCCGTGCAGGGCAGACGCCGGACAAGCCATAGACAGACAGGGCAGGGCAGGGCAGAGACAGGGCAGGGCAGGCTGGAGAAGGGGGGGGGAGGGCCAGGGCTAGAAGTCTGTTCTGTCAGGTAGGGTAGGTGGGTAGTGTAGGTACCTAAGGTAGGTTACCTAGTGTAAGTAGGTAAGTAGTGAGTGGAGTTGTAGTGTAGGTATTGTAGGTAGGTAGTATTTAGTACCTATTGTAGTGTAGCGTAGAGTAGAGAAGTACTCAGGTAGGTAAAATGCAGGTATGAACTGACTTAAGTATCTAGCCTGGTCAAACCTCACCAGGGTGTACACTACGACAACCACCGACTTCTGCACCGGCCTAGCCTTGATAGTGTAGGTACGTGTGTTGTAAATGTGGGGAATCAGTACCTACATTCCCTTTTTAGTGTGCACAGGACAGCTGTAAACTGTACTAAGTATCAGATTGCCTGTGCCGAAGAATATTGCACGCGATAGAGCCAGGGTGGGCCGGTAACAGATCCCTAATCTTGCGTAGCTTATATAGTATACTATAGGTCAGTGGAACCGCTACGAGAAAGAAAGAAAAAAAAAAAAAAGAGCAAGGATTCTAGATATCTACCCTACATACGTCTCTATTATCAGGTATGTAGGTCGGTAAGTAGGTAGGTAGGAATAAGGACTTTCGAAAGCTCCCGGACTTTATTGAAACTAGTCGAGGTACTCATGTATGCTGTAGGCATGCTGTGGGTATGCCGTACAGCATAGGTCTATAAAGTAGGTGAAAAAAAAAAAACAGTTGAAAGCGTGTCAGCTGTCGTTAGTTATCGTCAGAAGGTCAGCGCGCAGACTAGACTAGGTATAGTACGTGTGATGTAAGTATGTATGCATGCATGTGTGTATGCACATTATGTAGCCGTATACAGGTACAGAGATCTCTGTGACTGTGTCCAAGGATGTGGTGTAGTGTAGTGCTAAGCAAGTATGTATATCATATAGTGTATTCCACATTGTATGTAGGTATCTCAAGGTAGATGGACTGAATACAGTAGAGAGTACTGTATTCCCATTCGATAGTGTATACCGCGAAACCCACGCTATTAACGATACGTATTAATTTTCATTTTTCTTCATCCCACCATGAGAGGGGAAGAAAGGGATAACCGAAGTTGACGGTTCGGTCATGAACCGGGTATTACAGCAACTCAGGTGCCCTCTAGCCAACGACAGGGAGACAGAAGGCTGGGTGGTAGTGACAGAAGTAGGGCGCATGGTTCACTCGGCTGATAATGCATTGCAATTAATACAGTCGGGCTGGAAATATGGAGATATGAACTAGGTATAGTCTGGTACTGGTATGGAGTACCCTACATATGTACAGTACTATAGCAGCATACCTAGCTGTAAACTGGAGATCAGGAGCCAATCAACCCCGAGGGGAAGGGCGTAATGCACTCGCCTATGCTATATAGACCATATAGTATACCGGTATACTATAGGATCGATACAAGCAAGAGATGACGAGAAGAGGCAAAGGGACGGATAAGGAACAAGAATCAGTCACTCACTCACTCACTGGCTGGCTGGCTCATATTTAATGAAAAGCCGTTAGTAACGCCCGCCGTTGTCTCGGTGTTCTCGGTGTGAATTACACTGCCTATTTACTATGTCTAAGGTGATCTTCAATTCTAGCCAGACAATTAGAAACCTTTCTAACCTAGGCAATAGTCTTCAGTCTTACATATCACATATGTAGCTCTACACTATAGACGATATCCGTCGATAGATACAATATAGGTTAGGTACTAGGTTAAGTACTCACTCATGGCCGTGCCTAATATACTTAAGTAGAGAAAGAGGGAAAGTATAACACGTGTTAAGCCGGTGCAGCACCAAACATGCGAAACACACAGCATAATGTATATAAGACGAGACGTCCTGTATAGTATAGGCATACCGATGCAAAAGAGTTATCCGACTCTTGGCACAGGTCTGTCTTCAATGGTCCGTTGGGGTGTTTAGGTGTTTCGTCAAGATTATTATACATCATAAGAGTCTCAGCATCGAGTCCCTGGCGGCAGCATCGCACAATGTCAGTGTCAACAGGGTCGTAGTACTAATGTAGGTCAAAATTACAAGCTGTACGCTCACTACCTGACTGTCCGAATAAGAATGTAGGTAAGATGGGGCAAAAATGGGCAAACGGACCACACAAGTCAAGTCTAGTCTCTCGACGTTCTTCTCTCTAGTGTAGTGTACACGTGCATCGCTCGCTTGCTTCGTGCAGACAGTCAAGGCTGCCGAGCTTAGCTGAATGCTTAAGGCAGGTAGATAGCTAGTGAGCGGTATCTCCGCACATCGTGAGCTGGGCTGAGGAATGCTCGGGTGATCATCAACGTCGTGATTGGTGTGCGCTCTCCACCATTGTACAGAGTGCCACGGTACAGTACGCTTGGTACGTTGTGCCCTTTTGTTTCGATTCCCCATGCCTCCTCATTGGACTGATAAGGGCTCGATCGAGAAACCACTTGCCCGCAACGCACCATCGTCAGGCTGGCAATCAGCTCGGCAATCCAGGAGCTGTGTGGCCGGATCATACCCGTAACAACGGCACGAGCGAAGCTAACCCGTCTAGATATATTATTTCATATGTAACGGTAATAAACGTAAGCACTTAGTGTGGGTAGTCCACTACATGGTATGTAAGAGTCCTATCCAACATGGGTTAGTAGACAAAGCTGAAGGCAGCGTGAATGTGCTGTCTCCCCCGAATTGGCCTCGCCGTTTACTACCTATCTAATCCGCACATAAGGTCAGTCGGTTCTAAGTGGTATAATCTATACACATTAGGGAAAACTTGCCAGGCAGGTAAGCAGCCGTTACCTACAGCACCGAGTGTGGCCGTCACTCATCGGTTAATAATTGCCACAAAAGGCTCCAGCCTCCCCGTTTTGGAGCTGTGATGGGCAGCCATCCTAGAGAGATCGTGGAGCATTCCCGTCATTGTCTTGATAATTCGCAGGGTAAATAAGAGACTGATCACTAGATATCACGTAGCCAAGCTGTTTGCCACGATTGGCATATAACGACTTCGTCCAACATAGCACACAATACAGAATATCAGCCTAGGCGCTAAATAATAAAACCAAGTGATACTACGGTATCGGCGGCCCCTCCGCCGCATTCCGAGAGTGATCATATGTTTTTCCCCTCTAGTGTATCTCCAGAAAAAAAAAACCGATCTCCTCAAGCCCTGGTTTCATAGATGGAGGAATAGACACGTAGACAGGCAGCTGGACTGGTTACAGGATCATGCCGTCCCAGACAGCACGACAGTGCGGCACATATCAGATAGACAGCTCCCGCAAAAAAAAACACCTTCTGTCTTTTCCCGTCCGTTGATCCATCCATCTATCCATCCACCCATGGCAATCCCATCAGTTCAGCTGTGCGCGTTGATCGCTTGTTGGGTTGTCTTGGGGGAAGGAGGGTGGTGGTGCGTTACACTGAGCCGGTAGACACGCCGAACGCTTTGGGGCGCTGATCCCTGCCTAGTTAGGATCCTCGCAGCTTTCTCAACGGCATTGGGCAAACCTGAAAGTGCCGAGCGAAGCTTACCGGCCCGCCCTGGCGAGATGAGCCCATTCTTTCTTTACTGGGGCCGCCGAGAGTACCTATTCGACAAGGGTAACCCATTTGTTTCCTCGTGGGGCTCTTGGAGAGGTTATGGATGGTTGCTTGTGCAAGTTCTGTGCAGGGTAAGGCAAAGCAAGGCGAAGCTTTTCTTTTTTCTTTCTTTTTTTTTTTTTTTTCTTCCTCGGTTAACCTTCCCTTCCCTCCTGTATCCATTTCTCTCACACGTTTCCCCTCATATTGGACAGCTGAGCATCATCACGAATCGTGAAGGGCCACCTAGGTAGTAGTCTAGAGCTTCCCCTTATATTTCTACAAGCACGTTACAGCTCTCTTTCAGCCGCTTCAGCTCCGCACTTGATGCTTGATATGGCCACGTATTCTCGAGCTTCTGGAAACTGACTCCACCGGAAACCAGAAAGCTGAATTATTGTTAGCAATAGTGCCGTACAGTAGCGCGTAGTGTCCACGATATAGGTAGAGCTTGTCACAACCGCACACATATCATTATCTTAAAGCAGCAAGCGTGCATGAGGAAGTATGCAGAGCGAGGGAGTCACGGACGTCTGAGCATAATAACGACGCAGCTAGGATTCGGCCGAGATGGGATCACGGAGTTTAGTTCGCGCTCATTTCATCCGTCCACCGCCAAACTAATGGGTCGAAGAGTGTCGAGGACTGAAGCCGTCCTATTGTAAAGGCGGTCAAGTAAATGTCAGAATCGCTCCAAGGATTCGGAGATAGATAGTGTAGGTAGTGAGATGCCCGCCCACACTCAGTATCTACAGGAGATATTCTATCCCATTCTTCGGCGGCAACGAGTTGACGTGCTTAAAGTGTGTCCTAGCGCATACGGCTCATGCCTTTCGCTAGGCTCCTCTTCGAATCAACGTCCAGGAATCAGCTCATCACATCTAGGATCGCGCGTCGCCAAGAAACAGGGTACAGATAAGTATGAACCGGCCGAGTACAGTACTTAGTATAATGTACTATCGGGTACATCTCCACAACTGTAGGCTTCATCGAACTGCACGTAGACGGACTTACAGACTTGAAAGAAGTCCCTAGGACCGACTGCCCTGTCCCGCCACCCTTCAAAATCTGCTTTTGGCAATGTCCTTGTCTTGTCATCTGCCCTTCCGATTTTGTTCACGAGTCAAGCTACCGTGCCCACCATTGAGTAGTAAGTAGTGTAGGACTAAAGTGACCGCTTATTCTGGTGAGAAAGTCGGCAATATTAGTTCGACGGAATCTGCAACTTTGTTGATCCCTTCAGCTTCCCGACTGGGGCTGTGCCGCCGAAGCCATCTCCCAAGACTCCCTTTTGGTAAGTACGGTCCCTTCTTTGCCTTGCCTTGCCTTCAGCTGGCCCCCAAAAAAATCTATCTAGAGATACCCTGCATCGGTACTTTGGATTGATATACCTACCTACCCAAACAGTACTTTGAGTACTTTGCCCACGCATCAACTTCCACCGGTAATAGTGTAGGAATTGTCAGAACTTAGAATCGTGTAATATTTCGGCTGACGTATACCTACATCTAAGCCACCATCCTCATCGACAAGGTCCGGCCGCAAGCGGGCCCTTGTTTAATACCGCCGAAGACTACCAGGATAGGTAGTCGGCTATCCTCATTCTCCAGCCTCACTCCGTTACCCCAAGATCTCAGAAAATGCCGGCCGGCCCAATTAGGTTGCCAATAGCTACCACGGGAGAGGCGTAAGTGTCTTAAGCGCGGCTCTAACGAGCCACCTTCGTTCTTAGCTCGCTCATATAGGATTATCATAATTATTGCGTTTGATATCTCTTGTTGTGTTTCTTGTTGCGAGGGAGTATCCTAGTTAGTGAACACAGGAATTCACTAAATATGAACGGATACATTTGTTTCTAGTGTAACATGTGTGTAACAATGGTAACAATGGTAACAGCGAGTACCTATACTTAAGTACCACCCAAGTCAATGAGAGTCAGTAGAGCCTTTGAGATGGAGAGAAATCTCGCCTCGTGTATGACCAGCACGATCACGACGGGCCTCAACCCAGCCCATCAATTTACCATCGTGTCCATCTCAATCTCATCGGTCTTATTTTCTTCAAGATTGTCGTTTTCCCTATCAACAGCCTTAAGGCAGTCTCTAGAACGTTATTCCTACTAGTTTCTATCGCATGGGATTCAAATATAAAGGCAATAGGGGTAGGACCTAACTCATTGGTTTTTTCCATTGTGTAACCCGTTAGTCCTATGATCGAATTATCGCCACGCGCTGTGGTAGGGACTAGCGAAAACGTTGAGCTGAGCACTATTAGTAGCCTCGGGAACAGATAGCCTGCCTTGCAAACTCCTTGTGCTGAACTCGGCTCGGAAGCAAAGTAATCTATATCTGCATTAAGCTGTGATACATAGCTCTTTTAGGTATATCAAGCACAAGCCTCTCGGATAACTCGTGCATGACACACCTAAACACACAGCTGGGCGACAGGACGAAGCCTGGCAGTCCAAAGGCAGCAACGGAATGATTAGGCTCTAAGAGTAGATAACCATAAGAACCCTCCCTATGTGACCATCGCTATTAGTAGATAGTGTAGGGCAAGGGTCAAGCCCTGCTTAAGCTGAAAACGACCCATATTCGAGCGATCGCGCAGTTGTCCGTCGAGAAATGTAGGCGTTTAAATCCCCGAAGCCTCGTAAGATAATATCTATTCGGAATGACTAGAAGAATAAGAGACAAGGCCTGCCTACTGTACTTACCTCCCAGGCGCATATTATTCTCGATAACTACGGCACTGAGCATCATCATCTACGGGACACGATACCATGGCATTGACAATCATGTAGTAAAAGTCCCCTCAAGATATTTTCTAGCGCCCGTCTCTAGATGGCAGCCATCTTCAGCATCCCACTTGTATCCCGAGCCAAAGGTGGCGGCCGGGGCGACCTAGTAGCATGATATCAGAGCACAGAGTGTACAGACCCGAGACCATACATTCTAACGCGCGTTATCTAGCACAAAGCAAACAAACGGAAGATACACCTCATGGGAACTTCCAAGTCATAACAACAATAGTATTAACCGACCTTGCAAGGAAAAAGTATAGTACACCAAACATCAGTCTCCCTCTGTGAGACCTATCCTATTGTATGAGGGGATTCTTATGGTGTCGGTGTTAGTAAAACCAGCAGACACTCATATACCGAATGTCATTACCTATCCAGCGTCAGGTATTTGACATTTTGCACTGGTGGCAAGTTCTTCTGTGTCTTCATCCTGAGACACGATACGTCAGCACTAACAATCATCCAACCGTTCTCTCGCGGTCATCGAAATAGATACACCAATCGACAAATTGCCGAGCTCCTAAACCTGCCTACTAGATTTCACACTTCCACGCCTCCCTCACTAAATTCCATGAATAAAAGGCTCCTTGCAGCCTTGTACTCTGTATTCTCTGAACAGGGCTAATCCAGTGCCTGCCTTGCCGGTTCTAACTACCCCTACCCAGGCTAGGTAAACACATAGACACAATAATACCAAAAGCAGCCATCCTAGGACTGATAGAACGATACCAGCAACAGGACAGCGGCAGACAGGGGATCCTGCCACGACTTCTCAAGGGGGAACTCTCCAATGAGATGCCAGTCGTACACAGAACTCAGAGCCTGGCTGCATGTCCTCGCTAAACTAGATGTTGACGCCAGATCCAACGAACGCGAGGGGGGGCCGTAATCTAAATATATATCAGTAGGGATTATCTAGAAATGCATACACGTGTACTGGATGTAGTATGTAGCATGCCCAAACTACAGCTTAATTATCGCTCGCCATGCTCAATCGATCAGCACACCAATTTCAAACATTCAACATCAAAACCCATGTCTTAACCCTTTCTCTATTTCTCCTTCTCTACCCTTTATTTGAATCTTCTAACTTTCAGTCTTCTGATAGGTAGGTAGGCAGCCCAAATAAAATAAACATCTGCCTGAGGAAACGTTGAGAAGTCCTCCGCTATAAAGTGTTGTTGTTGTTGTCCTGACTATCCTCCCGCGAAATCCCACACCTCTCTATCGCCGTACCAATTATGTTATTATTAACCTTCTTCATCCGTCTCTATACATGCATGGACCTATCCCATCACTCTAACGAAACCCATCTCTTCTCGCGTAGCGTCAACTTCCTTTCCTCCCCCTTCTCCGCCTCGCAACATGATTCGGCATTCATGGCATCTCGCCAGGCCCAGTACTCGCCGAGTCTGACCTCGGCATACTGAGCGTAGTCGAAGTCGATGTGGGAGATGATGGCCTGGATCAGGGCCCATATACCCCAGTAAAATCCCGGCACGCCGCGGAACATGTCCACCTCGGCGTGCAATCTCTGTGCTTCTGATTCCTTATCGATGCTCTCGCTGTCTTCGGGTTTCTTCTCTACTAGATTGAAGTAGGTGTCTATATACTCGCGGATGAACTCGAGCCGCTGTGCCCTCGTCGGCAGCACGCTATAATCACAGTCGAAGCCGCCCCACTCAGCGAAGTGATTCGCGAGGTCGAAGGCCGCGGGCGAGGGTGTCGCATACTCGTAGTCGATGAAGCTCACCGAGGGCTGTTGGTGCAGCAGGCCATCCTGGCCCGTTACTCCGTGTTTATCGCCATTCCCATTCATATTGGTCCCCGGTCCTTTTGGTTCGATAATAACGTTTCCGCTCAATAGGTCGCAGTGCGCGAAAACGAGCTAACATCGTAATCAGTATTTAGATTGAAGCAAAAATGAGAGCCTCGTTCTTTTCATTGATACTTTCATTGTCTGGGGTCTCGGGGGTCACAACTTACGCCATCTTTTCCCAGCCCAGGGCGCTGACTCAACTTCTCAACGAGCCATGACAGCTCCCCTTGAAGTTCAGATTGCCTCGTGCGTTGAGCATCTGTCTTAGTGGGCAAAGCCCTTATCCATTTCTGCATAACGGTCCATACGTTCGGTGGAGGTTTGCCCGTTGCAATTAGATCGAAGGACGAATCGTGACCATTGTTCGTAGCTCCGTTGCTCCCGGTGTTGGTCTCGTGTATGCAAGGCACAGTGGCATGCCACTGAGCTATGCGCCGCGCCACGGCGAGGTATATAGACGGGTCGCGTAGGTCGGCAGGCTGGCACGCCTTACCCTGAATAAAGCGGTACATCATACCATTGCCAAAGCGGGCTAGTAATGTCGGTGCTAGGCCGTGCTTCATGAGCAGTTCGTGGTTTTGTGTCTCGCGTTGCCGGTCTATGATGACGTCGGTGCCATGGCCGTAGGCTCGCAGCAAGATGGCTTCACTGTCGATCTGCTCCTTGGACAGTCCTGGTTTCCGATTAACCGCCTTTAGGAGGGTGTTTGTAATGCCGTCGGTAAAGCGTATGAATTCGACTTTCGAATCCGGACTTGACCATTCAGGTCGTAAGGCGAGGATGAGTTGTCGAGCGGAGGGGTCATCGTTTGTAGAATCGTTCGTACAGTCGTAGTATAAGGGAATGTAGGGAATTTGGCCCGTGTGGTCACCATTGGTAGTCCCGTTCGATATTTTCGAGGCCATGGTTTCGTAATGATACGTTTAACTCGTCCTTCTTGTTGGTGTCGTGGTCGTTATTCTTCTTTTGTTGTTGTTGTGCTATTTCTTCTTCAATGACACTAAGAGATGGTGGTGTCGTAGTATTCCCCCACGTAGGGATTTGCTATGCAAGGGATGGTGAAAATTTTAGAGGCCACGAGAGTCGAAGTAGTTCTATAACCTATGACTGTCCTCACGGCGTACAATATCCTGTAGTATACCCCTAGTGTGAGCTTGAATCGTTTTTGTTGTTCTGTCCAATGCCAAGAGTGTGGGTATCCGAAGATTGCAGATACGCCTCGAATATAGAGGTCGACCAGAAAAACGGCGGGAAGTGCCGAAGGGGGCTAGAGTTCGCGTGTGATGCTACTAAGGCAAAGTAGATATGTACCGTATTAGTTGTACAGTACTCATCTACTCATAGAAGGCGGTAGAAGTACTATACTATGTATATGTAAGTGAGAGGAAAAGTAAAGAGAAGCTTCCCGTCCGATAATCAATGTTCTGAGGTTGTCGGGTCCCGCCTCAATTATCCGATGCGACTCAACGTCATAAAGCCGTCTTAGAAGTCCCATGCACGTAGAAGGGTGATGATCAACGGTCCAGTCGGCTGTTGACGGCAAACGGCACACAGAGAAACAGTAAGTAGCCCTCCCCAGGTAGAAAGGTACACTAGTACTAATATAAACGCTAGCCAGTCAGAACATTAATCCCCAAACTCTAGCTACGAATACTTACCCTCGTGCAGGTTGTGTGCACAGGTACTTACACAATGATGGATGCCTACTTAGGTTCACAATACTGTTGGCGAATGTCATCTCGATTTCAGGGGTAGCTGCAGACCTGAATCAGAAGCTGGTGCCGTGGTTTGCGGGACCCTGGTCTAGATACTGCGGACCCGCGTCACCGGTAACCCTTCCGGGGTCTTATCTGTGGTGTCCTTTTGGTCGATTGATTTGAGCCACGATGGTGCACTCGATTACTATGAACGGGGAAAACCCCCAAGGAGTGAGCTAGATGTTTGAATCTCTTTTTTGAGAGATGCAGCTTAGGCACCAGCAGCAACCTCCCTAGATACATACTTACCCACACGTGTACCCATGTGTAGTTATGCGAGTAGCGAGGTTTCTACAGAGCCCAAGGACCGTTACGAAGCCCGTGCCTTCTTTCCCAAACGGGCGTTTGAGTTTCGTGCTAAATACACTAAACTCTGGTCTGGGTGAACACGAATTGCAATCAGGTATCACGATGTCGCGCGACCACTTACCTCATTTGGACTGTGAATAGCGACAGGTTTTTCCTATAGGTACATAATATCAGGTAAGCACCAGGCAAAAAGTGTTGCCTATCTGGACCAATCGGATTAGATTTGTGCGAACCGTAACAAGTCTCGCCTGTGAATCAAATGATACAAGCATTCAGAATGCGTGTACTCTGAACCTACCTACTTAGACCCCAGGCTAGATCGCACTAAGAAGGAACTAGAAAACCCGTCCATCAAGGTGTCTTGTCAAGTAGCATGTGAAAGGGAAAATTCAGATTGGGGACATGGACCACACCAAAGTAAGCCGTTTGCTGTTATCCGTTTCCTAGGAGCAACGTTGATATCAATATTTTGTGTTGGAATTTGATTTCGGAAATTACGTGTCTGAGAGGGATGAATAATGCATTCTTCCCTACGTAGCCACCGGGGACTGGTTGATATTCATATCAACTATTCATTCAATCTTGTCGTCGCCATAAACTACACAAACATCCAAGTCCAAAGTATTGAATCCTGCCTCCGTTGTCCTATCCCTCAAGACTCCTTTTAGCTAATAACCGAGGCGCGTCGCTGTAAGTAGTATCTAGGTATCCATAATCCGAAAAGAGAGGGAAGCCAAAAATGAATAAAGGTGGGATGAAAGAGACTCTCAAAACATCAATCATAATCATCCCGTACGGTGAACCCCATAGACTGCAATACCTTGCGGAACCACGCCGAGATGCGGGAGGCCCACCCATCCAACGTGTCGCTGGCGAACATGAGCAGTCGGCTGAAGAAGAACAGGGCGACAAAGGACAGGCTCGCTATCACCGCGAACGCATACCAATAATCCGTCCCGTGCCAATAAATATACAAATCTTCAATCTGTATCGAGAAGTAGCTCGTGAGGAAACTGATAGGCAGGAAGAAGACGCTCAGCTTGGCTAGGAGCGTAGCACTCCTAGTCAGCCTAGCTGTAGCTTCGGAATCTTTTTGTTGTGTCAGGTTGAAGTACTGTGCGCACATCTACGTCAGCCGGGGGCATAACTTGGAAGGTACCAGTCGAAGTCTTAGGGGGGCTTACCGTGCTTGAAAGCGCGTTGATCTCTCCTAGATATCCTTCGATCGAGTTCAGCATCAGATACTGCAGCCGATCGCCTAACCTTTCAAACCGGCTCAGGGCGGTATCCGTCAACATGACCCTGCGAGCATCCTCGACATGGCCATTTCGCGCCTGCGCATCTACCTTACCGAGGGCTGTGATCTTGCTGATGAGATTCTTGTAATTCTCGAACAGGTGCTTCAATTCTCGGAGATCCTTGCTCAGGTGATGCAAAGTGGGGATGATATCTATGCTCTTCTTCCGGATTTGGGGGCGCTATACCAGTCAGCACCCTTGCCATGAAACCTGCTGAAAATAAGAAAAAATCAAGGACATACCGCGCTCTCTAGTACTTTGTGGGTCTTGTCCATTATTGTCAGCTTCTCGTCTATCTCATACGGCTGGCAACGCGACCTACCATCTGCTCGAGTTTTCTCTCGGCCGTTTTCAGCGGCCCAGCCGCCACATAGTCTTCGAATAAGTAATAGAAGAGGTTACTGGTGCCTTCGTCCGCCAAGCTGACCGGCTCACCCGTGATAGCAAACGACATCCCTGTTTCATGCCGGTCGAGGTTCGGCCTGTCACGAGAATTCCATTTGCTCAGCGGTCGCCGAACAGAGTTGAGGGAAAGCGGCTTCCGCTTGTATAGGTCGAAGCCTTTTCGAGAGAGCTGCAGGAGAACATCAAGGGTATTGGCCCTCATGTTTCTTAGTTCCTCGGCCTTCCACTCGTCCTCATTTTCATTCTCCGGTACAGGTTCGAACGACGGCTGCTCATGTATTGACAATACCGTATCTAATAACAGGGTTACTACCGAGTGAGACGGTACCTTAGTGATAGTTGTAACGTACGGTCATTGCAGATTGTCAGCCATTGCCAATGTTTAGGTGGCATCATGCTTTTGTTCTGAAATTCGTGATTCCCTGTTGGCCGTTTATGCAGCCAATGGGCTCCAATGCACAGAGCTTTCGGTTGTGTTAGCATCCAATGCCTTCACGGCTTCGAGGAAGCGCACGTACCTTTTTGCGTCTGGTCTGTTGAGAAGTAGTTCACGGTATTTTTGACCTGCAGATAAAGTTCCATACTATCATCATCCAACTCCCCCATCAATTCTCCTATCACTTCGGTGGAACCTTTTTGGAACTGCGCGCTCAAGGGCGATTCTAGATGGAAATCACCATTTGCGGGGTTATTGGCGGCCCCAAGCTCAACATCTTCATTTTCATGATCATGGCGACGGAAATGCCTAGTAAGGCTATGTCCCCCTTTATTCCGGCGTCGAGTAGTTGGTGACTGTAGCTGGGCTGACAGATACATAAGGCGAACCAATCTTTCAGAGAATTCATAATGGTTTCCAATAGCCTCCATGGCCGTAGGCTGAGTACTCGGGTTCCATATATTTCTTGAAACGTAGTTAGTGGATGTGTAGGATGTTGTATCGGGGTCCAGGTGATACCGTACATCCATCGAATCGGATAGTCTTTTACGTCTCTCTCACTCTCCAGGAGCAGCTTTATATCATCGGAACCGAGGTCGAAAGCGATGCGCGCCCGCTCGGGCCCAAATTCTACTACGAAGTTCTGGCTGTTGAGGTTTTCCGTATGTGGCTTTGCTTTTTGAAAGACTACATCGAGATCGAAGTCTTCGAATTTGGCGGTTAGGCTGCCCAGCGCCACCGATGGGCTAGTGGATGTCATCTCTTAGGAGCTCAAGACCACAACGATGACACAGCGATATATATTTACTCTAAAATATGGAGGCTTGAGTAGTAGAATAAGGTCGCATTCGAAATCTGGGCAGTGCATGAAGAGAAAATAAACAGAGGAAAAGTAAGGCAAGGCTCGCGATGAATTCACGTTTCGAAGTTGTCCAGCTGTGGCCCCCAACCCAACATCTGATTGAAGCCATGCAGGGGTCGCTTTGGCCAGCGTCATGGGCGGCTATTAGCTGATAGACACTGGCGCCCTCCAATCGTTGCTGTTCTGTAGCGCCACGCCATCCTTCTCCAGCCCTGCTAATGCAAGGAGAGATATCATGCTTCCCAACAGTTAATACCATAGCAACGCAAAATCTAGTACGAGTTTGGTGAGTTTTTGCGGTATTACCTGTACTGTACTTGTACTATACGGACAGTATACGGACTTCAACCTTTGAAGCCTTCCGAAGCCACTTCCGAAGCTATTTTCTACAAGTCATTTCTTTTGTTGCGGCTTCGCTGTAAAAGGGTATTGGGGTCTGAAATGACGGCATCGCCTTCCTTGTAGGGTAAGAAGATGCAGCCCTATCCATCTCAGTACGCTTAAGTGACTCTTAGCTTTCTGACTCACTAGACTGGTAACGCCGATACAGACACCATAAGTACCTAATATAAGTAGAAACCCGGTTGCAGAAACCAGAAGAGCTGTGCTGAAAAATAAAAAGAATATTTTATTGATTATAACACAAGTTTTCGATAACACTTGTATCATTATACTTTATACAGTGACGTCTCCTGACTTTCAGCAGTGTGACTGATCAACGGGTCCGCAGAACTTGCTTGGGCTTTTCGCGCCAGACTAATTTCTAGCACTACATTCTCGTCTTAGTTAGCAAGCTAGAAGTGTTGATGCGATAGAATGGCAGTGGACACAAGTGGCACGTCTAAGTTTAGGATCACTGTTATCCCAGCCGACGAGGACGGCTGCCGGTTTTTTCTCGAGCAATACAGACCATTCAGGCTAGCTTCGCTCCAACAAGACGCACATGGTACGTCGCACCTGAAAGATGACGACGACGATGTAGCAAAACATGTATAATACATACCACCTGTCTTACATTATCACAAGCTCACACGGTAACGAGACTAACACGAATGTGTAATTAAACAGCATTTGGATCCACGTACGCGCGAGAGATCAGGTTCGACGACGAGGCATGGCTCGGCCGTATTAGGAACCCTTCAGCAACCACTTTCGCCGCTGTGCAATCACACGACAACCGAGTGGTCGCATCTACCTCGCTCATTGGGCCGTTGCCAAATGACAACCCGGCAAGTAATCCTTACCAGGTCGTCTCCGAGGTGATGGCGGGGAGTGGTACAGTTCATAACAACAAGAATAGCAATGCAAGCGGTGAGGGCACTGAGCCATTGTACTTTCAAATGTCCGCCGTCTACACCAGTCCCGAGACCCGGGGACAGGGACTCGCCAAGTCCCTGATCAAGGCGGCGACAGAAGAGGCTCACAACCGGGCACGGGGGCAAGGGAGGCCTCTAGTTCTCAGTGTAGTTGTCTACGCAGCGAACAGCGCCGCGATATCCGTCTACGAGCGCTGTGGATTTGTGAGGAGTACAGAGGAGCCCAAGCTTGTATTTAACGTTTTCAAGAACTCGTCTGAGAAGGAGCTGAACATGTACTTTCAAGGAGACTCGTGACGAGAAAGCGGAAAGGGGCCGCTCAGGTTGCGATCTACCTCTCAACCACTTACCTACTCGGTATGTATTACGGTCGGGTTCCGGGCGCCGTTCTGTCGAAATGAGGAGGGACCGCGAAGAAGTGCTAGCAAACCGTCTCCTGGACTGTGGTTTGCTGCCGGGTGTCGCAAGTGGGTGAAGATGGCGGGGAGATGCCAAGAACCACGGCCACCGCAATCAAATCCTGCAGGGGTGCCCCTTTTCCAAATCATACCGAAATTGGCAGCTTGTGACGTCGTTCCGCTCTGCATCGTCCAACGAGATCGCCGCCGCACGTAGATTCGCCCATCCTTATTGAACTATGACCATTTCCTCGACTACCATCCTAGCCCGTTTCTCCATTCACCATGTTTCAGACTAGAGTTCAACTACGCCAAACTTCTTGGACCAACGATGATCCTGGCAATCCTTTCCCGTTGATGCCCTGCTAACAACAATTTAGGCGGTCCCCCATTAATTAGTTAGGTAGTCTACCTAGGTAGTGTACCTCCAGAAGGAAAATGGGAGTGATATACATAACATGAAAGAAATCCTTCTCGAAGGTCGTCTTTGCACTCACTCTCTTGCTCGTCATCTACAGGACTCACCTCCATCCGTTCCTTACCGCAAATTAGTTGACTACATTTGAAGATAGTAGAGTTAGCAAGCCGGCCTTCATTCCATTCTTTACGACGCTCTTTACAAACGAGATCTATCCCAATAATATACGGGGAATAACATTCATTATAATCCGCAAGAACGAGAATCAGAAAAATAAGAGAGAAAATGCCTTCCATACAATCCACCGTCATCTTAGCTACGGCCCTTCTAGGTTCACTGCTTCAGCACGCCGCCGCCGCCCCGGAGGCTAGCAGCAAGCGCGCCGACATTCAGTACCCGCAGTGCATCTCGACCTGCATGCGCAACTCGGGCTGCTTCGACGCCAAGTGCATCTGCAGTAAGGCGTCTGACGGGATCTTGTCCGACATCGTCATCTGCATGAACCAATGGTGCTCGGCCGACATCACGGCCAAGGACCTGATCGAGCCTCTGGAGGGCCAATGCGACCTACCCAAGTCCGCCGTCCAGGACGCCGAGAAGAAAGGTGGTGTCGCCGACGACACCGGTGATGATGACGAGACGTCTGCATCTCCCACCTCTGCAAAGCCCACGACCACGGCCGCCTCTACCGCCAGCAGCAAGGGCGATGACAAGGACGATGTCACTGTGACCTTCGACCTTGGCAAGCCCCAAACCGCTGCCGCCGCTGAATCCACGACTGCTACTACTGTGACGCCTGCTGTCTCTGGTACGCTGACTCTTCACACCAACGCCGCTACTACCGATACCGCTACCGGCGGTCTCTTGACTGATGACGACAACACGCCAACGGCTACTGGCTCCCTAGCTGCTGCCACGAGCATAACAGCCACGCCTTCGTCTTCTGCTGCCGGTGCCAACTCTACTGGTTCCGCAGATAACGAAGATAATGCCGCCGGTCTCAGAGGCCAGGCCTCGGTCTTTGGTGTTGTCGCTGCCATGGGTGTTGCACTCGCTCTTGGCTTCTAAATGGGCTGATGGGTTCCTATCGACGGCACTGATTCGAATTAAAGGGAGACCAAGCTGTGCCATACTAAAGGGGGGGGAGCTAGCCGTTAACTTGGTAAGGCCGTGGCAAAGCCATAATGTAATTTCTCGCTGTATATAACTGCTCTAGTTTGCTAGGAGCGTGATCATTTTGTTATAATAGCGCTCATGATACTAGAAGATTAAAGAATTGGCTGAGCCCCGAAGGCAGAATCTCTGCTGCTTTTCCCATGAATTGACTTACAAGCATGTGGGACTAGACTTGCGGAGTGAGCTGTAACTTGGTCATTGGGGTACAATAACAAACTCTATTTGCCAGCAGGGTCCTTTATCAATTCTGAGCACAACATGAATCTAATATATGTAGTCTACTTAAGTAGTGTTCAGTGAGGTGTACTGTAATTGCTAGATTTACGCTATTTATAGCAGCAGCATGTACCCGACTATTTTACTTACATAGTCATATGGTTATTATGTGTTCGTTTGGGCATGATATGTAGGGCAAAAGTCCAAACTTAGCCGCTCTAGCAATCCACATTATACAGGCATATTTAGTGATAAAATCTTCTCGAGCTTGCTCCGGTACCAAGTTTTAACCTCAGACTCGGAGATCGTGGTCGGTGGATGTATAAAGTCTTCCTCGAGGAATGCCCGAGCAACCGCCTCAGCCACTCCAAGTTTTTGAGTCTCGTCCTCCGATAACTTCGAGCATGCAACTTCTAGATCTTCGTTGCGCGCCATTTGTAGTATGATTGACTCGGCTCTGTCCACGATTGCTTGGTCAACACCGTTCATTGCAGCACAGCGACTACCGAAACTAGAAATACTTCTGCCCGGCGCGAACTGATACAGATACGTCACTTGGTCTTCCGTTGTTAGAGTATTCAGATCTATATGGATCTTCATATGAGCAAAGGCTAGCTCTGTATCTTCGGCGAGAAAATCGCCTTCGAAGATCTCATGAAAGTGAGTGGCAACTAGAAGTTTTGGTCGTTCGAAACCAAGACTAGAAAAATGATTGATCGTAGCGGTCATTAGACCTGCGCCGTCATGGCAGTTTGTCCCCTTTCCAAACTCATCGACGATAATTAAACTTCGTCGAGTTGCGAAATTCATCGCAAATGCTACTTGGCGCAAGTCGATGGAAAAAGCGCTCTCTGAGCGAGCCACACTTTCGCGTGTTGAAATCCGCGTCAAGATGCGGTCCGTGAGGCCTATTTGGGCATGCTCCGCCGGCACGAAGCACCCAACGTGTGCTAGATAGACAATAATCGCAACTTGCTTGAGATAAACGCTTTTCCCGGAATGATTAGGGCCCGTAAGAATGACCGTACTCGGCGCTCCCGATAAATTACCCACGATCTCGGAAGACGATATGTCCTCACGTTCGTGGATGTGATTTCCCGTTCCTCCAGCCATGAAACAATGGTTAGGTATGAACGATGGCGTGACTAGCTCTTGTAAAGGGTGACGGCCGCCTTCGATGTGTATGATATTTGTATTGGTCATTTTAGGCACTGTCCATTTGTTCTGGCCGCAAAGGATGGCCAGGGCGATTAGACTATCGAGTTCACCGAGTACTTCAGACGCCGCTATAATTGCGGTTTCCCGATCAAGAACGGCAACCGCAAGCTGATGGATGATTTCAATCTCCCGATCTAAGAGATATGAGCATACAATAAAGGCAACCGTTGGCAGAATAAGTACCTATAATCATGCAATAGAGATCACCAACTTCTTCATCTAGCTCCTTCATCCACTGGTTTTTGTAGTAAGCACTACCATCCGCAAGGAACATGCACTTCCACGTATCGTGGAGTCCCTCGCCATCATAATTGCCTTTACCAGTCTGTGGGTTGATTGATACAACCGTCAAAAACCCGAGTTGAGGGAAAAAGATGCAATTTTTTACATACTTTTTCGCCCATTCTGGAACGCCGCTCCGTAGTTTGGCGGTTACACTACCAAGGAAACTTTCCATGCCATGATAGCTTCTTTTGCGCTCATCCAAATCAGCATCGACGCCTTGCTTTACAGCAATCCTTCCCCGTTCCACAGACTGCTCAGAGTCAATGGTTTCAGTGATCAGTTCTCCAACTCGTCGAATCCGAATCGGATCGATAAGTTGAATGGCCTAAAAGCTTCTTGCATTAGACTAATACTATATGTAAAATTGCCGTCTATCGTTTACCTTTTTTATTACTTCGACTGTCTCTGCTCCTGGTAGTGCTCGGAGCGATTCTCTCAACTGTAGGCTATAGGCAGCAAACTTTTGAAGCATCGCCCAGCAACTATTTGCAATAGTTATCTTTCGACCAACACTACCAACACCTTTTCGAAGTAGTGACACGACATATTTCATGTCTTTGATTTTCCTGAGATCTTTGCTAATACCGCACAAAGCATCGGCGTTACTGGGGTGGAGGAAAAACGAAATTGCCCATTGCCTCTCGTGAATGAGGTCAATATCAATGCTTGGCTGCAAGAACATTCGACGCAGTTTCGATTTGCCTTGAGGTGTGGCAACCAGGTGAGAAAAGAGGCCGTACACAGAGAGACTCTCTTTGGCACCCGAGGTGGAGCCTGTTGGGCCTCGTTGGTGGCTGTTGGGATGATATTCTGACTGCATGATCTGCAACGAGACAAGAGTATCGGCATTAACAAACATGGAGTTGAACAATGAAAACATCTGCACAGACTTAATCCTAAAAGCGGCCAAGGCATCGGGGTCATTTGGCAGATATTGCACTGTTTTCCTTCGCTGAATGTCGCTCAACACTGCACCAGCGCAGCCGATCTAGAAACCATTAGCTATTAGCACTATTATACGCAATGCTTGGAAAGCTTCTAACAGAAAGTTGACTATCAAGATTGATAGATGTCGCTAGCCGCATGAGTTGCCCCTGCCTAGATCCTCGACTTGTGTGGGCATCAGCCTCGAGTGCAGTATCGTCAATGATAGTTGTACATAGCATGGTCTGAGGGCGATCCACTCCCAGCTGGAGGTCTAGCAACTTATTCTTGCCTGTCTCGTAACGGAAGTCCGTGGAATTTAGATTTCTTAGGATATAAGCACCTAGTAGCAATTTAGTACCGAAACACTTAACAAGCCTTGGCACGAAATCTCACCTCCATTACCGTTTATATCCTGTGAACCCTTGGAGAGGAGTTGGGCGAGAGGCTCGGACGCCCTTGAGGAGATGAGCACCGTGGTAGGCTGTGCATGGAGAAGTAAGGTCTCGACGAGATCGATGCCGGCCATTGCGACATCCTCAAGAAGGTACAAAGTTTCCTCCGCAACAACGTAGTACGCGCAGCCGATAGTAGAGCCCTGTGGTCCACGGTCTCTCATATCAATCGCCGTGATAACTTCATTCATTGCATCAGCGCTCTCTTCTGATAGAATATCATCGCCTCCAAGTAGTCCGCTCTCGGAGGTTTGACTTGAAGTTGGTGGACGTCCACCTCCTGGATGTAGTGAGAGACCTGGTGTATGAACAGGTGCAGGCAATGGGGGCGAGGACTCATAAACCGGCATGATGGAACGAGGGCCGACGGTACTTGTAGCCCTTGGCCGATTGCTGAGGGCCTGGGTCCGCCGTGGGGGTTTTTTGTCTCTGGGAACAGGCGAGGAGGCTACGAGGCGTTCTATAGGATACGGTGTCTTTGATCGTGATGACATTGCTCTTCCATCCTGCCTGAGGGGAGCGGACATGGCAGGGGATAAATTCAGGGGTGTCTGTGAACTTCGCGGATAGGATGCCATTGATCGTCAAATTTCTGGTACTTCCTACATAAACTTCAATCCTACTTGCGGGCTCATTGCTATTAGCATCGAAAAAGCTTTGAGGAGGCAAGATGATATTGAATGATGAAACCTTGGAAAGGGTGAGCTTAAAGGGAATATGTTCAGGACTCGGGGACGCCTGTCTGGAACCGCCCATATGGTACACATATTTCCAATACAGGCGGCAACTTCCCATTTGGAGGTAGGTGCTGTAAGGAGTGAAGCGGCAGGAGCCAAACCTTCTTGGGAGAAATGAAAGAAGAACGAGGCTCGGCAAGAGCTGTGGGTGAACATGCAGTAAGGCAACCGCATTAATTGATTTTATGCACCGTTCCCGTCGCTTATATATCATAGTGGGCTGCATTCTGCTTCTACTCAGCGTGTATATCACGATGTAGAGATGGTCACAGAATCGGCATGTTTTCTATTCGTAGTGGGTTGAGGGCGTTTCCTAGCAGAAAGGCATTAAGCTTGGGGTAGGTATACTTGGCGTAATTATTCAATAAAGTAGATTTTCCCTGTAGCATTTTGTCCCACATAGATATCATACCTTGGCCTATTTCTCCTTCACCCACATAGCAAACTCGCTCCTTTGTTTTCGAATATCGACAAACCCTGGACGACTTTCCAGCAGGCGAAAGGGGTTTCCCACATAGTCTTTGTCAACCTCTCCACTACTGTTCTTGAATCCAGCCTCTCCCTCTTGCTCGATTTTTCCAGCCCAAACTCGCCATTGTATAGGTCGTAGCTGAGATGTCCCCGATACAAGCCCTAGGCAGATGATAAAAGTTGCGACGATGGTCTCGATCGTAATATCGATGGGAAGCGAGGAGGCGGCACTTGATTGAATCGAGGTTAGGGAAGAGAGCGACGTAGCTCGGTGAGATTGGAGAGTAGAGTGCTCGTGCGCCGAGTAGCAGCTAGATACGAGGCTGGTTAGTAGTCGAAGCTTCATATCTGTACTGTCAAAGGGTGAGAAAAGTGTTCACATACGCATGAGTTAACAGGATTAGCCCGAAAGCCGTGGTGCTCTTAGATATCCATGTCATTTTCGTATTGGTTTAGGAATCAGCCTGAAGTGAAGCTGATGTTTAAAGGTTTTGAGGGATACGGTGTGGAATGGTAATGGCCATACACTTTGATGTCATGACAATATGACGAGCTACTTGCGCATGAGTTTACTCGAAGCTTTAGGTACCTAGCCTGTTAACTCATCTATCCTGCTTCACAGAGTGTGTTGGATAGGAAGGTATGAATTTTTGCGAACTTTCTGAACTATCGAGGCTATACAGATAGCAGGTATAGTAGGTCCCTAACCCCTTGTGGGCAAAGTGCGGATCCTGATTGGTGGCTTGAGCGGGATTTAAGCTAAGGTACCCGTCATCGGAGCCCACCAATTCTGCCCACATGGACCAGCTATTCGGGCCTTAGCACACAGCAGAAACAGCAGAAACAGCCCACCAAACCTGACCCCTCGTTAAAAACCCCGCAACAACTGCCTTAGTCTAGCTTAAAAACAACGAGGGGCACTCTCTAGGCACTCCACCTCTCACCCATTCCTCAACACCAACGGCAACAACACAGTTGGCTAAACTAGTCCATCTTCGATCCACCTGAGCTATTCTATTCGAGGCTCCTACATTAGACCATCGTCCTTTACAGACTCGTCGTCATCCTGATCAGGCGCGCACGCAATTACCAGCTTCACCACTCGTTGATTCTCGATCCCAACTCTCCACCATGCCTCGTGTAAGTTGCTACAAACCCAAGTGCGCGTTCATTCGGGGTGGATACGACCTCATGCAGTATATAAATGCTTACAATTAATATGTACAGGTCAAGTACATTCTGCTCGACTGTGACAACACCCTCTGCTTGTCGGAGCGTCTGGCTTTTGAGGCCTGCACCGACTTGACCAACGAGGTTCTCGAGAAATGGGACAAGGCCGAGCGCTACACTGTTGAGCAGCTCCTTGAGGACTTCGTCGGCCACAACTTCCGTGGCATGCTCATCGGACTCCAGAAGAAGCATGGCTTCACTATGACCCCCGAGGAGGTTGATGCTTATGTCGACCGTGAACTTGGTGCAGTCACCGCTAAGCTGAGCGAGAAGTGCACTCCATGCCCTGGGGTACCTGAGCAGCTCGAGGCCCTCAAGCAGCAAGGTTACCCCATGTCCGTTGTCAGTACCTCTGCTAAGCCCCGTGTCGTCGCCTCTCTGAAGAAGACTGGCATCGACAAATACTTCCCTGACGAGCACGTCTATAGTGCTGCTACCAGCTTAAACCCCCCCTCCAGCAAGCCTGACCCGGCCATCTACAACTATGCATGCCAGCAGCTTGGAGTGAAGAACTCTGAGTGTGTCACTGTCGAGGACAGCAAGAGTGGTGCTACCGCTGCCATGCGTGCGGGTATCCCTCTCATCGGTTACGTTGGTGTCTATGGCATCGAGGAGGGCCCGGAGAAGATGGAGCAGATGGCCAAGCTACTCACAGAGCAGTGCAAGGCCAATGTCATCATGTACGACTGGAAGGACTTCCCCGAATGCTTGAAGAAGATTGAGGAGGGTTTGTAAGTCGCCTGCCAGCGCTGGTACCTGCATAAGGCCTTGGCCTTGGCCAGCACAACAAGAAGGGCTAAAGTAATGAGTGATGATATTAGGATTTACGAAACTCCTCTGTCAGTTAGACTTTAGTTGCCATGGCACGCGGTTAAGTTAGGGATCATGAAGGCGAAGCTAGATGATTTACAAAGCCGGCAACATTCGGCCATAGAGAGCACCTAGACAAAAACACTGGTTTCCTAAATATAACAATTGAGGACATACACTATTTTATTGCCGCAGTTTCCATAGATACTTGACAATCGAGTATAATATGCCGCGTACACTGGCTCACTGCGTATGCGCTCTTTAATGTGACCAGTTATAAGCTGCGGGAATAATCTATGTAAAGGTCTGGTAGCACACTTGCAGATCATTTGCATGTTGCAATTCTAAAAGGTTCCTTTTTCGGAGGTCCAATACTGAAAGCTGATAGGTCTGGTGAGATGCCATGAGGCATGCAATACTCGGCAACCTGCATATGCATTAATCCATGTGGGAACTAGACCAACCAAAAGAGTCAGTGCCCCAGGCATCTTCCCAACACTAGGTACCTACTTTAAACAGTAGATTCGAGCTACTACCTCTTCAGGGCACTTATCTAACGCAATTTTGACGATTGAGTTCCCGAAGTCTTAGACCCAAGCAGCATTAAGGTTTTGAACGGCGGATTCCACTATTTCGCCTCACGCTGCGATGTGGACCCTAGATAAGCCTAGGTTCGTAGGTAGGGTCTGTTGTTTCCTAAGGCTGGGTGTGAAACAAGTCCTCTTCAACCACTATTAGAAAAAGCGGTCAAAGCTCTTAACAGATTCCCCGACCCCTCTCTGGTTGGAACTGCATGTTTCCGGCCCAGTTCCCAAAACGTTCGCTCCAGAGCGACTCGCTATGCACCGTGGGCATTCGGTTGGAACCTGCATCTAGGGTCTGGCACATCAGTCTACCCCTATTACCTACCTAGTAGGCAATGCATATAGAAAGGTAATACTTGGGCAGGGAATGCCGGAATAAACGAATGCCTGCCTACACAAACAACTTCGCCTGCCGGATCCGATAACTGTCTACCCTTCCATATGTTACCACAGGTTCCAAAGGAGTCGCCCTTGGAGGGTATAGTGAGCTTCGAAGCGGATTACACTCTAGCAAAGAAATCGAATCGGTCAAATGAGCATACGGTAGCCCTGCCAGATAGTGTACATGAATTGTGGCTTTTGTCTGTCACCCGGTGTTATTCGGTGGGAAGTCCGAAGATGGGCGGATTGATATCCTTTGCTGGCACTTAGGTAATTTGACTCTCAACCTAAGCCATGTTGCAGTCCTCGCAGACTTATAGCCCCCTACAGCAGGTGCTGAGTTAGTATAGAGTCAAAAAGCTTGAATGACTAACTTAGACTTACTTATATAGTACTATGTATCATGTATATATCTATTGTGACTAGCTACACTAGGCGTTAAAATAGTCCTAGTCGCAAACCGGTACTGTAGGTCTACACTATACTACTGCATATCGGAATACGGCAAGATCTCATAACTAGTGTAGGCTAACTAATAGGTAATGGTGGAACGCAAGACGATTCAATTGGACCGCCGCCGCAATCCGCAACTCGTATTCCTACCCTCCAGCAACGGCGCGCGCGTCGATCGGAGGCGAGATGCCAACAAGAGTGCCCTTTGCCGCTGCGCAATGTGTTGCCTCCGCCATGCCGTTGAGGTGTGCAACCGGAGGGGTTCTTGCTGCCTACTTGCCAAGATCAACGACACCGCACGGCCTAAGTAGGCACTCTAAATGTTAAGTAAATTGTGTCATGAGATACCCTTTGTGTGAAACACGCGCCGCTAAGCCAACTAGATCAATCCGGGCGCTTGCAATGTTTGAACCTAACTCATCACTAGCAGCACGTACAATCTGAGGCACCCGTACGCACAACATGATTTAGGCAAACAACAGTGGATTGAAATAGATGACGAGCCACTCAAAATCAATATGACACCCGTCACGATACGAGGTCTCTGCAGGAATTTCAGTTATTTTTGTCTCCCGTTCCTGGGATGACATCCGGCCGAAGATCGATCGGACATTATGCTCGGCGTTTTCCGTACTCACTCGACAACAGCCATGTCACATGCCATAGGTAGCTGTCATGAAATAGTTGTCCCGTGAGGTCGGACAACCGTAACTTATTAAGTAGTCGACGAGTTTGAGCATCGATGAGAATAAAAGTTGGCAAAGCCTCGAAACCAAGCATTGTAACAAATACCTATTACCGTTATTGCTACTAGTATACGGTAGGTCGCGAACGATATTACCTAGCTTACTATCTTAGTATATACACTACTATAGCGTATACTTATATTTTCTTTTCTGGTTTCTTGCATCATGAGACACGCCGAAAAAAAAAAAAATTACCTATGTCTAGTCAAAAACCGAACCCATCTGTCTAGCCAGGCATTACACAACACACTGCACAACAGTTCTTCTCTGCACGACAGCCAGCCACGACAGGAAAAATGACATACGCTGGTTGATGCTACGTCAGGATCTCGCTTAGTCTTATAACATTGCATGATAATCTCCACAACCTTGGCCAGAGAGACCAATGGCATCCAGTTTTTCCGCACCAACTCATTCGGTCGACGTCTGATCGCGACAACAGCTGAAATGGGGGCGCATAGGCGTGGCTTGGAAAATAAAATTACGAACTTTTTACCCTTCCCTGACGGGTGGGTCTAAGGCATCATTTGCTGGACGAACACGGGCAAAAAAAAAATCCAGCAACTACACTAGTGTGACCACCCCCCTAGACGTCCAATGAGCATCTTGGAACGTGGTCGTATTGGGTAAAGACACGAAAATCGAGATGGAGTCGAAGAATGGAGCGCCTCTTCCTCCTCCCCTGTTCGCTCGACGTAACCGCACTAGTGCTGCAGCACATAGCACACTAAACTGGCAAGCTAATTCCCTGCGTGCGGCGATCATTTCTCTTTGTCCAGCTTCCCCGGACGGAAACCCAGGGGGCGCAGGGAATCCTTGGATATGAGCTAGGACGCATTCTGTTCGCTGCCGTAGTGTAGAGGACGCAGCGAAGCGCAGAGAAAAAAAAAAGGTCCAAAGCCGGAGAGAGCTGCATGATCAGGTAACCCTCGCTGCCCTGTATACATTGACAGCTAACGGTAAGGGGCAGGGCGGCGAGGTACTCTTGCGGGTCTGCCGACTTACAAGATACCTCATCGTGTAGTGTAGTTCATACAGTATAATTTCATGTGTTATAACACCAGTTACCTGCTTGGTTATTTTGCCTCTTGGTTTTATTTTTCCCTTTCCACCCCTGATGGCCACTGTGTCTTAAAAATCGTAATTTTCCCTACAAACTCTCTTCCTCTCTTTTTCCCCTCTCTCACGCCTTCTCTCGTTAGTAAGACTCGACAAGAAGTTGTTTCCCTTATAATACCCATTTCTACCTTTTAGGGATCACTCTTCACGACACTCGTTAAAAATAAAATAAAAAGCTTGCTATTATCCATATAATACCATTTATAATAGTCTAATTAGTCAACATGCGTTTCACTTCCTTCATCGTCGCCGGCCTCTTCGCTGTTGCCGCAAGCGCCCAGTCCTCCACCACCTCCACCACTGCCGTAGCTTCGACCACCGTCTCCATCGACCCGGCCCAGTCCTCTATTGCTTCCGAGATCGAGCAATGTCTTGCTAAGTGTAAGTATGATGACTCCGAACTCTCTACTCCTGGGTGATTAGAGAAGGCCCGAAATATGGGATAGAGTGGAGTGGATAAGGCTTCAAAAACCAGTAGACCATGATCTAATGCTGCATTCTTTTGATTAGGCGATGACAGCGACACCAAGTGCCGCGCCAACTGCATTGCAGTTCCCAGCCCGGACACCCAGAATGTGAATGCCACCACCGCTTGCGTGGCCGACTGCCCCCAGGGTAACGGCACCGCCGCCGATAACCAGGCCTACGCCGATTGTGTTGAGAAGTGCATTGGTGATTTCTACTACACCACCACCGGCACACCAAACCTGGCCACCAGCAACGCCGGAAACTCCGGCAGCACTCCCTCTGTCACCAACGTCGCCACTACCATCACATCCGGTGGCTCAACTTTCGTCACCTCTGTACCGTCCACTGCCTCTCAAGCCTCCGACGCCCCGTCAAGCACATCTTCGTCCGAGGGTGGCGCTGCTGTCTACGGCCCCGTTGGCACTGGATTGACTCTGTTCGGTCTGCTTGCTGGCTTTATTGCTTTGTAGATCGTACCTTAAGCCGTTAACGCTTACAACGCAAACCTGTTCTGCATTAATAGGCGAGGGTGTTCAGGGTCTTTGGGATATTTAATGGGAAAGGAATGTGGGGTTTCTCGGTATATGTTCCGGTCGTGGAAAGAGGGATTATTGAGAAACGATAATGCTGAGGTTACATGAGATATCAGATGCCCCAGGATGAGGCCGGGGATTGGGGTCCGGAGGGGGGTAGGAAAAGGGGACGGGCAGAGGAAGCGTGGTTGTGTTGGATAAGACATGTCAGCTAAGAAAACGCTTAAGAACGCGAGCTTTTATTGGCCGATATTTGAATTCATTCATAAGAAATCACATGATCCTTCCTGTGATACTAGCATCTAATTTGGCCGTCGACCCGGTTTCAATAATATCTTTACTTGTTTGCATTCACCTTTGAACTCGGTAGTGTTTCTGGGATGTCACTCAACCAGGGAAGACCGAGATGTTTCATCTGCACTGCTAGTTGAAATAGATAGTCAAGGCTATTGGGGGGAAACATTGTTAGTAGTTCATAATCGACGATAGGATATGACGAGGTTCATTTCACATACCTCTCACACATCGTCTTCGCCTTGACTACGTTGTCACCCCATACGTAAACACCGTGTCGGCGGACGAGGACAGCATACGTGTCGGGGTGCTTGTCCATGGCCTCCTCGAGGAACTCGGTGAGATCCTCCTCATGAGCCGTGTTTTCGATGACCGGGATACGCAGCGTGTCGTGGTAGTCCAGGTTTCCCGATTTCTGGAACCCTCGGCCAAAGCCCTTGATCTGCTCAATGTTGTTGATCTCGAACACCTTGTCACGACCCGGGCCCTGCGCCTCGAGCAGCAGCGTCACCAGCACCGCCCACTGCGAGTGTGTGTGGATGCAGCATCCGGCTCCGCGCCGGGTGAAAGCGGCAAGGAATAGCGGGGTGCATTGTGAGGGCTTGCCGTGCGGTGGCGAGCGTACGTATGTACGGTTCTTTAGATTGGGCTGCTGTTGTTGAAGGGATAAGACGTAGAGATCATCCGCTTTCATCAACTCCTTCTGTACACCCGACGGCGCGATGTACACTAAGTCACTAGAGCATTAAAAATGTGAGATGGTCAAATTCATATATAAAGGTCTATAGGGCATGAGATAACATGACGTCAGACGAAGGAGTGTGGTGGGTTTAGTATATTATTATGAGGGAAAGCGATGAGAGGAGTAAGAAAGTAGTAGTCTCACCCATCTCGAATCGAACAACCACCCCCTGTTCCTGTAACCCAGCCTAAGTTCCAAAACTTAGCACATAAAGAAGGAATAAGATTTGCTGGGTGATCGTGATCTTCCGAAGTAACGAGATGGTTATTCTCGGGTTCCTGTTGGGCACTCATCGTGTTCATGTAGTACCAAGAGTCGTTACTAGGTACTTGAGCTAGGTTGTGACAGGTGGTCTTTTTATTGAGTGTTAAATTCCCGGTGAATTTAACATCTGTTTAGGAAAGAGTGCAATATCGGTGTGGATACCCGCAGCTGCGGAGAGAACGGTACTTGCAAATTGCTGGGCACAGGGGAAAAGTATGTATTTGCGAGAGACGGAGGCTTTTTCAGTGTTTTAAACCCTGATGAGGCTAAAGTCGATGGTTGGCCGGTATGAACGCTGATTGATCCATTTGTTGCTTTTCCGTACCTCGATTCCCCACTCTGCCGCTCCGACGTTCTATTTCTCCAAAATGGCATCACCTGTCTAGTGAGAAGAACCTTTTGGTAGAGCCAAAATCACGTGCTGGCCTTGATCCGAGGGTTCTTCATTCATATTTATACATTGTTGGGAAAGTAGGTGATGCTCGTGTGTTTTTAAAATGAGGAGATGAGGTTGGTTGGTAACTAATCCTTCGTTACTTTGCCTCGTTTCCAAGGCTGGAAAAAAAGAGCACGCTTTATTTATCCCCCTCTTGAGAAATTCTATGCGACCTGGTAAGAAGATGTATAGAAGGAGATTGAGCAGTGCTGGGGCCATTGTTGCATGATGGTTCCAAACTTCTTGGGTATCAGATGGGTCATTAGTCCCACGGATAGTTCCACGGAGACCTAGATAACTTCCACATTTTGTTATGCGCAGCTCGTGTACCTGTACTGCCTACATGATATACTATGTAGGTTAGTAGGTACGTTGTACCAATACATGTTACATGTATATATTCAACACCGTTAGAACAACCAACGCCCGAGTGCTATTAACTTACACTACAAAAACTAAAATAATGCTAAGGGTTCTTGTCCAGGGTTGTCGACTGAATTTATAGTATATAGTGTATGAGATGAGAGTAAAGACTGAATACATGTACAGTGGTGTAGATTTTTAGTAAGCTTACAAAGGACAACGCGTGTCCAACCAATCAAATATGCTAATCAGTGTGATTATACAGTGGTAGTTGCGAAGCTATTATGCGGATTCGTGATAGAAGGCCCCAGAGTCTGCTAAAAATGGTCTTCTTGGCAGCTAGTAGTGCTCCGCATATCTCCATTGATAGAACTGATAGAAATCATGGAAGCTTTCGTCCCCAAATCGAGCCAATCATAGCTTGTCAAAACTGCAAAAATACTGGGCTACCGGCCCCATAGCTGTACCAGCCTACCCATCTACCTACCTTACCTCTACTAATCTAGGTAGCGTATAGGCAAGTGTAGGTACCCCATGTGCTACCTGCCAATAGACCCAATAGACACCCCAGCCCTCCCGTAGATAGGTACCCTACACTGCCTGTAGCTCACACTAACCCACCACAGTAGCCACAGTAGCTTACTGCCGCAGCCCCCGATCGCCTTCCCTTCTCCCCCCAAAAGGCCACGTTGGTGTTCTACTAAAATGAAAAAGGTTCTAGCAACTTCGCAGATAATAAATTCCAATTGATCGTCTCCTTCCCTCCTTCCAATGTCTCTCTTCCTTTAGACTCTCGTGAAGAATTTCTTTTTCTTCGTCGTCAGCTCTGGGAGCCATCCAACATCCTTTCCCATTATCCTCACCACGCATCCTCCTTCTCGTTACTGTCATCATATATCACTGTCACCGTCTCGACAATCCCGAGCCGGCTGCTGTCGATAGCTAGGTGGTCTCTTGTGGACAGCTGTCTCTTCCTAATTATTCGTCGCTTGCTTTCTTGATCCATCTATCCTTCACATTCCCAGCTATGCATCTAAACTCGGCTGTCGCCGCTGCCCTTTTGGCAACCGGTGCCCAGGCCCATGGGTTCCATGGAAACCCTCACGGTTTCGTTGGTCAAAATCACATCCCGGGTGCTCCTCCCGCCGGCTCTAGCTCAAGTGCCTCAGTTTCATACACCGTGCCTGCTGAGCTTCCTACATTCACTGTGAGTCTATCCTGTGTCCCTAGCTTCCAGGCCCAGCGTGCCTGAGATCGTTGCTCTTACTAACTGTTGTCCTCGCTACGCAGCCTTCTACCGTTAAAGGCGAGTTCGTCGAGCAGTTCGGCGATGGCTGGGAATCCCGATGGAAAGCCTCCCACGCCAAAAAGGATACCAAGGGTTCGGAAGAGGAATGGGCTTACGTTGGCGAGTGGGCGGTTGAGGAGCCTTATGTGTACAACGGCCAAGTTGGTGACAACTACTTGGTCGCCAAAAATGCTGCCGCTCATCACGCCATCTCCGCCAAGTTTCCCAAGAAGATCGACCCTAAGGACAAGACTCTCGTCGTCCAGTACGAGGTTAAGCTGCAGAGTACGTTGTCCCCCAATCTCTCCTGCCTTTACCTAAGCTAACAGCTTTGTTTAGAGGGTCTTGAGTGCGGTGGTGCTTACATGAAGCTCTTGCGTGACACCAAGGCGCTTCACCAAGAAGAGTTCAGCAACGCTTCTCCCTACGTCATCATGTTCGGCCCTGACAAGTGCGGCCACACCAATAAGGTTCACTTCATTTTCAACCACAAGAACCCCAAGACTGGCGAATACGAGGAGAAGCATCTTTCTGCCCCCCCTCAGGCCTCCATTGACAAGATCTCTCACCTTTACACCTTGATTGTCCAGCCTAACAACACCTTCACCATTCAAAAAGATGGCGAAACTGTCCGTGAGGGCAGTCTCCTTGACCAATTCTCGCCGGCTGTCAATCCTGAGAAGGAGATCGACGACCCCAAAGATACCAAGCCCGAGGACTGGGCTGATGAGGCCCGTATCCCTGACCCCGAGGCCAAGAAGCCAGAGGACTGGGATGAGGATGCGCCCTTCGAGATTATCGACGAGGAGGCCACTCAACCTGAGGATTGGCTCGAGAACGAACCCACAACTATCCCCGACCCAGAGGCCCAGAAGCCTGAGGACTGGGATGACGAGGAGGATGGAGACTGGGTTGCTCCTATCGTGCCTAACCCCAAGTGCGCCGATGTTTCTGGCTGCGGTACCTGGTCTAAGCCCATGAAGAACAACCCCGACTACAAGGGTCCTTGGTCTGCCCCGTACATTGACAACCCCGCCTACAAGGGTGTCTGGGCTCCTCGCAAGATCGCCAACCCTGACTACTTCGAGGACAAGACTCCTGCTAACTTCGAACCTATTGGTGCTGTAAGTTGACCGGCTTGCCTCACTTTATAAGCTATGTATCGCTGACTCGTGAACTAGATTGGCTTTGAGCTTTGGACTATGCAAGCCGATGTTTCATTTGACAACATTTACATCGGCCACTCCGTTGATGATGCCAAGAAATTGGCTGACGAGACTTTCTTCATCAAGTACCCCGTCGAGAAGGCTCTTGAGCAAGCTGAGAAGCCCAAGGAGTCCGACAAGCCCAAGTCCCCATCTGACCTCAAGTTCCTTGATGACCCTGTAACCTACATCAAGGAGAAGCTTGACCTCTTCCTGACAATTGCTGCCAAGAACCCCATTGAGGCTATCAAGTTCGTTCCTGAGGTTCCCACTGCTATCGGTGGTCTTCTGGTCACCCTCATTGCTCTTGCTGGAATCCTCACCTCTGGAGGCAGCGCCCCCGGTCCCGCCAAGAAGGCGGCCACTGATGCTAAGGAGAAGGCTAAGGACGCCAAGGACAAGGCTGCAGAGGCTGTTTCCACTGGTGCTGAGAGTGCAAAGGGCGAGGCCAGCAAGCGAGCTACACGAAGCTCGTCGTAAAGAAGGAGTTGATGTGGGGAGTTCTAACAAGGCGTAAAAAGTGCACCTATTCGTGGTTTAAGACTGGGTGGGAAAAGGCCAAGGCCTGTAATACTATGACACAAGTATAGGGTCTCTTCGTTGCAGATACTATCGGTTACTTCGCATGGCGTAGGTGTGTATTTTACTCATTCCCAATACATTAGTCAAGTTTACATACGTAAAACACAATGTCCTGTGAAAACATTTCTGCTAGATTATACTCGGTCGTGTCGGTAAACGCGTCGATATCTAAATTATTATAGGTTCTAGTCAACATGCACTCTATTATCGCACATGAGGCCACGTAATGTGAAGCAATACCCAAGTAACCTATTTATCCTTCAATAAGCCGGTCATACATAGAGCATGGGTTCAAAGATCTGCGTTCATGTTCCTTTCATCCGGTCTAAAGTTGCGGTAAAAAAAATTGTACTTACGTATCACATTGCATGCATGTGCTTGTAATGCAACTAGCGTACGAATGAGTTTCTAAAGAGATCTAGTAACGTAGACGAGGCACCGTAGTTTCGTTTTCTAAGAGAGGTACTAAGATATTGCTACGGCGGGTTTGTATATATATAGGTACTTTATATATATTGGCTATTGCATATGTACTATATTTTATGTATGTAAACTCGATAGGTATCAGTTTATCTCAAATTGTTGGTTGTGGAGAAGTTTGTCTTTCTTGCAGCTAAAAAAGCAGTGCAAAGTTGGGGGTACACAAAGACTGCAGCCACCTACGGGGGCCGGTTATTCGGACATGAAGAACTACTATTTGAACATGAAGCTAAACCTCCTACAGTAATTCCCCCCACAATTCCTGTTGTCTACCCAATTACAACGCAAAACACACGCAGCCTCAAAAATATTTTACTCCATATTTTTTTAACATAGTGCTGTTAATGCTAACTTTTTAAATTTATATACAGCTATATAAAAATAAAATATAAAAATATTTAAAAATAATTTTTTTATTTTTAAAATAATTTGTTTTAATTAAAAGCTTTAGTTATATTTATGTATGTTTAACATTATGGTAGGCAGACAGCTATAATTGTGGGGGGAATTGCTATAGAGGGTTTAGCTTCATGTTCAAATAGTAGTTCTTCATGTCCGAATAACCAACCCCCCACCTACGTAGGTGGCTTTCCCAGAGTTTATAACTCTTGTATAAAAATATAAATAAATAGAGGGCGCAGGAAACAACAATAAGTCAAACAAGAAGAGCGAAGCATATATTATGTGGACTAATTCCTCTTTGGCCAAGGTCTCAGGTTTTTTTTTTTTACTTAGGTACTGTATACACGTACGATCGGGGTATCGATCTCATGATTTATGCAAGGCCCCAGAATCGCATCGAGGCAGATAAACTAGAGCTAGCCTCCTAGGAGGTAAATAGCAAGATGAAAGGATATATTTACCTTAGGAATAGGAAAACGCTCTTCGCGCTCGACGACTGTAAGTCATTCCCTATCCTACTTAGAATAGGGAGAACTGACCCAGGGTCATTGCAATAACCGTCCTCGCGAAGCTGCCACAAGTCGACGCCATCGTGATACCACAAGGTGAACAGCGCGAGTGACCTGACCTTTGTGACCGATGCTCTTCGCCATCACCGTCATTCCTCGTCTCCCACGAACCCAATAAAGCTGATTAGCCCTGATCGAGTCCGCGCGCAATAGACTTATCCTCCATCTACCACGCATCACCATACCCGTACCTTGGGAACGAGAAGATCTCGCGGGGTGTGCTTAAGTTGTTGACGAGCTGCCGTTTGCTTGACCTAAGTAGGTACGTGGCCGACATATATATTCAAATTGGCTTCACTGCATTTTTAGCCCCGGCAAAGAGGGCTTTACTGCGGGGATAAAGTGGCGGTGAATGAATGAGCGGAGAAGCAGAGAAGCGGAGAATCTTCGCACAAAAAACGGTGGCAGCATGGAGTGATCTGAGGTAAGTAGAGGGGGCTACCCTCAGTTTATCTGTAGTGTAGACTCGGGAGCATGGAGTGGGAATATACAAGTCCTCTAGCTTGAGGTTAAAAAAGTAGTGCATTTGCCACAATCCCACGCTTTTTTAACAATGTTAATGGGAAAAGCCTTGATAGCTTCAGGCGTCGATATATGTTCCTCCAGCTTGGCGTTAAAAAAGCAGTGCGCCTCAATCCCATGTCTCTTTAACAACGTGTTATGTAGTCGTTGTCTTCTGGCTAAAAGCACATGTACAATTCCTGAATTTTAAAAAACAACAACTTGCTGTTCCTCTAGAGAGCCAGGTTATCTAGACGGTGGTGACTAGCACCTTAGACTACTATTATGGTTATCTCCTGACATGTAAAAATTATTTTCGTTGATTTGTACATATTATCTATGATATCTACACGTACTTGATCTACCTCGTATACTCGTACCGCAACGCAAGCTCTACAGTCAACTATCAGTGACTCGAAAGGCATAGAATAAAAATATCTCGTGTTCATAGCTTTCACTCACTCTCACACTCTAATATGCACCAACCTGGGGAACAGAGTAGCGTTTTTTTTCTTTTTTTATTATTATTTCTATTCCTCTTCCTTCCTTCCAGACACCGGGTATCAACGCTATCAACGACTACCTATCATTAAACCTGACCGGGCGCCGTCACTCATAGACCATCCATACCATACCACCTCATGCAGCTTTATTACGTACGTAGACAACACGTGCCCCTGCCCAATGATCATAAGATATGGAGCGCGGGTACCAAAAAGACAAAAGAAAGGATAGTTCATGGCTTGAACCGAGTCTGCGCCCACCCCTGAGCTTCCCTCTCATTATTATACCCCGTCTCTTAGACGACACGTCGTCTTGTCTCCCTCGGCTTCCTTGCGAAGCCGTTCAACATTCTGTAGCCCGCACCACAACTTCTTCCCTCTTCAATGACGCTATGAACGCCTTCGAGGCACTTACCTGCCTCCCGCACCTCGGCGGTGTCCAGCCAAAGGCGGCCCTCGCCTGCCACCTTCTCCATCTCGCAGCGAAGGAGCCAGCGCTCCCACGCCCAACCTCCAGCAAGCCCAGTAATGCCGGCGGCACCATTTGTTGTTCCCTGGACAATCGCCGCGAGTTCGCGGGTTCTTTCAATGCCGTTGCTGTCGCGCACGACGGGGAGAGGCTTCTCTCCGGCGGGCACTTTAGTATGACCCATAGGGAGGCACATCCAAGCGCGGCGGATCTCGCCAAAGCCGGCTCTGCCTAGACGCCCTAAAAAGAGGCGAGTGGGGTTGGGGTCGTAGCCTAGCGTCTTGAGTGAGAAGCCGAATTCGACTGACTTGGCGAGCCCGAGCGGCCCCGCGTTCATGATATCTGAATCGATGACTGAAAAATCGAGGTAACCGCCGGGTTTCAACACTCGCATCACCTCGCTTAGGCAGCTCTCCCACTCGTCTTCACCGTTCTCCCCGATAAACTTGAGGATAGAGTGAAGCTCACGCGCCGATACGAGGTCAAAGTGCGCATCGGGGAAGGGAAGTCGCGTGAGTCGTTCCACAGCGACTTGTCGGTGGTTAGATGGGCCACGCATGTTGCAGTTTGACAGCTGGCGGATCGTCTTGGTGGTCACAGTATAAACTTTGGTATTGGGGTATGCAATGGCACAATGCCAGGCCCAATCGCACGTTGCCTGACCACCAAGATCAAGGATACGCGCACGTTCATGGCCGCTGCCAATGCGAGAGAGCCTCGCTAGCTGCTTAGCAATGGGGGCGGAGAAGAGTTGTCCGTTATTTAGAGCCTTGATTGCGCTTACGTGCCAGTTAGCCGTGGCCATTTGAGCGAACGCTTCCTCCTCCTTTTCACGCTTTAGTTTCTCCGGGTCATCGACGAGGACATCGTCGCCGCGAACGACGTTGGCGCTCATGCGCTTTCGTGCGGACTGCGGCACTACTGACAACTGAAATTTGCCGAGTAGCTGATTGCGATGCGCCTCGCGTAAAGCAACGCGCTGTGCTTGGAGAGCCTCGAATCGTGGAAGGCGATGAACGAAGGTGTCTTGTCGGCGAGATCGAATGATGTAATCCTGGAAGGCCCGATAATACGCAGATTCCTTGTGTGCGAACTTGGATGGAAGGGTGCGTGGAATATTTGTCTGAATGACAACTTCTGAGAATCGGACAGCCTTCTTTGACTGTGTGACTGGGGATTCGTCGGTGTCTGTCTCCGCTTCCTTTGCCTCATCCTTTGTATTAATCTCGATTGCCTGTTGCTCTGACCTAGAATCTGACTGTGTTTCTTCTTCTACAAAAACCCCTTGGAGATAAGCTTTCTGAGCCATAAGCCAAAGCTCCGTACGGTCTAGGTTAGAGAGAGCCGCTGCTTGCTGCTTCTTTGCGTATTCCGGGTCATACACGGTTACAATCTCTGTGGCTACCAAGTCCTCATTTGGAGATGTAGGCTGAGCCGCACCAGTGGGAGATGTAATTGGGCTTCTCCGGTCGATGCGTCGTGCTGTCAGGGGGGCCTCTGGGAGAGTGTTCTTGGCTTCTATGACCTGCTCTAGAATAATTGGTCTAGCTGTAGGCATACCATCCGACATAGTGCCCCTAATTTCGATGAAACGCTCAACTGGTGCCGAAGGAGTCGTAACATGGGCGTATTGTCCGTGCCAGGAAGGCAGCGTAGGTGCCGAAGGGGCAACTTGTTGCCACGGAACACGATAAAACTGTTCGGCAGTAGTCGAGGTGGGCGGGGCAATGTCTTCAGGAGTCATGGAAGGCATATGCCAAGTATGTCTCGCCCGCGGTGAGAGCTCGGAAAAGAAACCGCCGGGAGATGGAATTTCAAGTCTTGTTAATCCGCTTAGGGGTTGTCGCCCTCCAGTTGTCAGCCTTAGGGGTTGGCGAGGCGCGGTTGTGAACAGTCGGCGAGTTTGTTGTTGTGTCATTTCGGGTATCCTCTCTTCTGGGATTTCGATTACCTGCTCAAACTGATATTCCTCGTCGGTATCATCACTTCCAGACAAGGCTTGTAACGTTGCTAGAGCAGCCGGCTGAAGTTGAACACCGGACCAGTCTCCTGGAGGAACCTCATCATCTGACGCCATAACTGGCGTTACCGGCGCGGACATGGCAGCCATCTGATCGGATGTGAAGCTGCCATCCAAGGAAGGGGGTGCTGAGATTGTCGGTACCTCTTGAGCTTGCTGGGACTGTAGGTAAGAAATCACTGCTGGAGACACCTCAACTCTAGAGGGAGGTGTCGGAGGTATGGGGGTCATGAGTTTCTTCATATCTGGTCTTCCGGACCAGCTTTCTAGGTTGGAATCTCGCTGAGCCGGGATAACCAGAGGCGGCAGACTATGAGATGACGAAGATGCGGTCCTCGAGTGTTTCCCGGAAGCAGTACGTGGGTTCTCGTGACGCTTCTGTGATGAAGTTCTCGTCATCTTTTGTCGTGGCTCTTCATCCTCTGATATATTGTATATGTCGTCAAATTCTGTGACATCAGTACTGACACTAGCCCGATTCCACGGATTTGAGGATGTCGACGGCGAAGTGCTCTCATCGAAAGATGCTGTTGAGGGAGAATCAGGTAGGATCGGTGCTGACATGAAGTGGAAGCCACGGGGCGTGGGGAAGTGAGCACTACGCGGGGAAAGCCATTGTACTATCTTCTCATTTGACAGGCGAGCCTGAACTTTGCGTTGACCCTGCAAGGTTCGCCTACGTTGTGAATCTTCAGGCTCTTCCATTATTGTATTAAGTGACCTTCCCGGCCTTCGAGCCGGCGAAGGGGACGGGGGTTGTTGGTAGGTGCTCGACGGCAAGATAACTAACCCAGACATATTTCACGTGAAATATGCGGCGTGGACTCCAATAATAAAAAGGAAAAAGAAATGGTGTTACGATAATGAGAAAGTTCCGATATCAGCAACGAAGAGGACGTCCAGCGTCATAGAAGGTAAGGGACACACACGAAAGAAAAGCCCCCAACGATAGGAATGCTTCGGTCAACGAAGCCAAATAGAAAATGAGGCCACCTAAAGGAAGCTTGAAGAGAAGAGAACGAAAGGAAGCCAGACCTACCGGGCGCTTGGGTACGAGTAGTTTTATTCCCCGGGGTCGTGAACCATCAAGCGGCTAAGGTGCTAGGGAACATTCTACGAAGAGATCAAGCGCTTTCAACCAAGCGAGGATAGGCGGAGTCACACACACACATGGTACATAACCATGCATTACGACTGCAGGTTTGCCCAGAACGCACACTTGCGCGAACCCGATTTGGGTATTCGGGCGTGAAGTAGCATGCGAGAATAAGACTCGACGTATCGCTGACAGTCGATAGTCTGCGATGGGATCGGGTCGACCACCGAGGACGCAACCAATTGACGGCCTGCCGGACGGTCGGTCTGGAGAGATATCTTTAGAAACCTTGTCAGCGCAACCAATTATAGGGCTAGCGCGAGGTGGTGGAGAGGGTGGCTGGCCGATGATTGGGGGTGGGAGTGCATGTTTCCACGCGACCCAAGCCAATGAAGAGGAGCGGTGCTGCCTCGGGCGCTTAACAGCCCAACGTCGCTTCGTGACAAGCACTCACGATAATCTGTGATAATCCATGATTGGACATGCGCTGTTCACGATGGGAAGACTCGAGGAGAAGACAATGCACGACACCGCAATTGTCTGCAAAAGATACGTCATAATCGGTCTGCGATTCCCTATCTCGTACTGGCCCGACCAGGCTGAGTAAGTGGTCTGGACGAAACAGCGCGCTTCGCCGGCGGCTCGCAGTGCAATTAGTGACGAGCTTGTGACCAGGTTATAATCTGGCTAGTATATGCAGGCATATGGTATACTACCTCGAGTATCCCAAATGTCAAGAGTTTATTCAGGCAATGTACGACGCCGCAAGCTCACGTGGGAAGGCTGCGAGGCGCGTACGACACGATTGGAATGAAGAGAAATGATATATCGCAGAATTGGATAAGTAGTCAGGTACCTTAGTAAGGAGAGAGGGGAAGGGAACCCCGCCTATATCAACCCATCTGCTTCTCTAAGTAGACTGCAGCAGTGATAAGCTGGGAAGAACCCTCTAAGCTTGATGCATTGTAACAATACGGTAATATGAGTTGCAGGTGGCGGCAACTTTGACAGGCTCACAAGTTGATTGACACTTACTGGATGATGTAACAAAATACAAGATTCGGATTGGAGCAATATGTTTGGAACAAGCAGTGAGAAAATGTGGCAGCCATTATTCAATCAACAAGAGACCACCTATCTACCCAAGTCCCGCACTTAAGTACCTAGTTAAGTTAGGTATCTACCTACATAGATACTGAATAGTATAGCATGAGGGAGGTATAGTATAGTTAGTATTAGGTACCTAGAGCAAGTGGGTCATGGGCCTCCTATCTTTGGCATCCCGTTGTTGCTCGCACACGCGGCGCATCGAATCAAACTACCCCACCATCGTCAATGACCCCGCCATCTTCATGCCACTTTCAACAAGCAACCGAAAAACCCACCGACCTTGTGATAGCCTATTAATGCTAATGCGACCGCGGCCGCGACGACACGACGACACGACGACACGACGCCGGACCTCACAACATTCCATAACACAAACAATTGACTAGGCTATGGCGGATACCGAGCAGCCAGAAGTTCCGAGTGAGCCCCAGAGTCGCCATGTCACCTATTGCGGTGGTAAGCTTAAAACATTATCTTCTATTCCGTGATTTGTATTTGCTATGTGGGGAGAAGAAGCTATACTGATAAATAGCTTTTGAATAGTTTGCACCCTACCCCCAGAGGTACGGCCTTTTTTTATTACTATTATTATCGGAACCTCGACGACAGATTCCTACGTTTAGACTAGATTCAATTAGTCAACAAGACAGAAGCTGACCTATACGAATAGTACTGTGAATATGGCGGCACTGTCAAAAAATGCCAGGATTGGCTTCAGAAAGCATACCCTGCTATGTATGAGCAGATATGGTCACCCGGTACGTGTGCGCTTTCCAATGCGATGAACCTCAAGGCACCTGAGCCACGAATAGGGTGGATGATGATACTAATTAGACCAACCCTGGGGTGTAGAAGCACTAGAAGCTGCCACGGCATCATTATCCGTCGAGGCCCAGAAGCGAGCCGCGAAAGACGCCCAGAAGAAAGCCGCCCAGGCCGAGAAGGCCGAGCAAAAGCAAGCCGACAAGATAGCCAACAGCGTCATCACGATAAAGCGCGTCGAACGGAATAAGAGGAAGTTTGTTACCGCGGTATCAGGCCTAGAAGCTTTCGGCCTCGATCTGAAGAAGGTGGCTAAGGAGTTCGGCAAGAAGTTTGCTACGGGGTCTTCTGTGACCAAGGTACCTAGTGGCGGCGAAGAGATCGTTGTCCAGGGCGATGTGAGTGACGAGATTGAAGAATTCCTCCTTGAAAAGTATAAGAACATACCGGAGGACAACATTGAATTAGTAGACGACAAGAAGAAGAAGTCATCGTCGTAACTGGTTCTCAACTGAGTATAGTCACGCTGGGAACATCAGGATATTCGAGTATTGCCAAAAACAAAAACGATAATTCTTAATCCCAAACCAATATGATGCCTTTATAGTCGCCCTGATGTCCTTTGATCGTATCCGAACGCCATGCACCAATTCCCCTCCATATACATATAGCGTACCATTTACTCCCTAAGCCCGTTTTCTTAGCGTCCTACCCGTTGTCGGTGCTGCTGGAGCTGCTTTTGCAGCCGGGGCTTTTTTAGTTGTGGCTGACTTAATCGTATTCATTACCGTCTTTTTGGTGGCGGGAGCCGTCCTTGTTGCCCTCGAGGCAGTCGCTGTCTTCTTGACCACGGTCGCCGTACTTCCGTCGCTTGATTCACTAGTCACGCTGACCTTCCGCCTGCCCCGAGTCGTAGTAGTAGACGGCGGTGCTGCCGCTTTGCGTGTTCGGCCAGTCGCCGTCGTTGTGGTAGTTCCAGCATTGGAGCTTGCTGTCGAAGAGGCAGTGGCTTTTCTCGTAGCGGCCGCTGGTCGCGTGGCCTTGGCCCTCTCTACTATACTGGAAAGAATATTTGAAGAAGCTTTAGTCGGCGGGCCTTTTATTGGTGATGCGGGCCGGCTGATGATGGTTTTTGTAGGTGAAGCTGGTCTGTCTCTAGGAATGACGCGTGTGTTGGATGATGTCGGGGATAGGATTTGTGATGGGATCGGCGCCTTCGGGTGGATAGGCGCGGCGTGTAATCTCTTCTTGGGATTGTCTATAACCTCGCCCTGGTTTTCCTTATCCGCGCCAGAAATCTCGGTGCTATATGCTATTAGCTTAGATGCGCAAAGGTCATATTGTAAGCCGCACCTCAACCGCTTGTGCCCGCGAGTCGGACTGGCCGTGGGTAGTGGCTTCCGGGGGATGTGCCTGGGCGATATCCCATCCTTGGCTGGGACTGGTGGAGGCTTAATTACGTACTGAGACCTGGGTGCGGGCCGAGGATGTTGTGAATTAAGGGATCTTTTAGGAAGTTCGCTCATTTTGAGCCGTCGTAATGTCGTCGGGATACGATTGACGCGCATTTCTACGCGTGACCGCAGTTGTTGTGCTTGTATATTATACTGAGCCCTCAGCCGTCGCGCGCGTTCGGTAACTACGTCCATTATTAAACGCTTTTCTTTAGGGGGAAACAACTATTGCATCAGCACGTACTCTCAAGCTGAAGATTATCAATCAATGCCTGCTTCTGAGCAAGCGTGATTCCCAACTTGCGCTTCTTGATGGGACTTCGCTGCGGAGACATACTTCGCGAGGCCTCAGACTTGCGTTTTCGTGGTCGTACGGGAGCCATGATGAACAGGTTTTTTTTTGAGTCGATCTCAGTATTTAATTTATTTGGATATTTGTGTTCGTGGGCGATAAATCAGAGTGGATGGTATTTTGGAATTGAGTAGTCTAGTGTAGCAATCAGGAGCGATGCGCGCGTTGAGGAGCTAGATGGCCGTGTCTGTCTAGACTAGAAGCGCTCTTGTTTACATTCAGAAGCTACCCCGGTTTCCGGTGTCCAATAAAAAGCGGCATTTGTGGGCGTCCGTGGGCAGCTGTGCATCACTGAATCTGGCCTGGGCACCGTGACCCACATACAAGTGCCCTATCTTTTGAGGCTTAGTAGGTAGGGTAGGCACCTAAGTCAGATCGTAGGTACCTACCTAAGCTAGGGGAAGGTCTATCGCCCCTACCTACTCACTACATATGTACCTAAATGTGATATACATAGTAGGTACGTACCTCCTTAGCTCAAGGCTGCTTCGGTCTGACGTTTACAAGCTTCCCAGGTTCTCTCTATCACAACTCCAACACCCACGTAATTCTAGCCTCGCCCTTCATTGGCTATTAGGTAGTAACAACAAGCAGCGATAAACTCCCAGTGATACATACACTCTTAACCACTCCGCCAGCCGATCGAGAACTTACATCGGCTCGGCCTCTCACTATCGTCTTTTATTTACTCTACCGCAACCACCATCGGGTACTACCTCACCTCACCGTCCATCTCCTACCTCCCGATAAATCCGATTCATACTTGCCAAGATGCCGCTCCAGGCTGTCATGCTAGTAGTGGATAACTCAGAGAGCAGTCGGAATGGAGATTACACGCCAACCCGGTTCGATGCTCAAGTTGATGCCATAAATATCTTATTTGATAGTGTGACACAGGGGAATCCCGAATCGTCTGTTGGCCTGATGAGTATGGGTGGCAAAGGACCCGAGGTTCTCTCAACGTTGACTACAGAACGAGGAAAGCTGCTGGAAGGTCTACATCGCACCAAGAAAAAGATATCAGGCACGTCACATCTCGCCACGGGCATCCAGATTGCTAGCGTACGTTTCCATCCTGGCAGGTTTCTCGCAATGGACGGTAGTAGCTAACATTGGTGTTCATGTATAGCTTGCCCTGAAGCACCGACAGAACAAGTCGCAACGTCAACGTATCATCGTATTCGTCTGCTCGCCAGTGGATGATGAGGAAAAGAAGCTCGTTTCTTTGGCTAAGAAGATGAAGAAGGGCAACATCGATATCGACTTCATCTTGTTCGGCGACCTAGACGATGACGACGTACACAAGAAACTTGAGGCTTTCAACAACGTTGTGAAGGGTAACGACAATTCCCATCTCGTTGTCATCCCCCCAAGCGGCAAACTTCTCAGTGACCAACTTCTTTCTACGCCGATTCTACTTGGCGAGGGAGCAGCGGGTGGTTCTGGTGGCGGTGGTATGGCCGAAGGTGGCGGAGACTTTGGTGGCTTCGACTTCGATCCAAGTGCCGACCCGGAACTAGCGCTTGCTCTACGTATGAGTATGGAAGAGGAGAATGCCCGACAGGCCAAAGCCGCCCAAGAAGAGGAGGCGGCGAAAAAGAAGACAAATCTAGAAGATGTCAAGGAGGAGGACGAGAGTCAGCCTCTGTTAAACGAGCGAGGCGAGGCGAGTGGCAGTGGATCAGGGGATAAGAAAGACAAGGACAGTGGCGACAAGATGGACACATCATGATTAAATCCGCTTCGTCTGTCACATACTTAATGACATGCTTCTCGGAGTTTGGAGTGTATACTACTAGATTAGGAATGCCAAACACGAGGCTTAGAGCAAGCTTAGAATAAACCTGTGTCCTAAAATCAAGGCTACGTGGCCATCTCTTCATTATTGGAGATGAGCTAGCTAGCTGTCTGCCTGTCTATCGTAAAAGACGATTAACTCCTAAACGCCATGCCATGCAAAGAACCCCCAAGGTATAGCACGTGCCCTATCCTCATGCCTCGTACTCAATATTTGTCGAGTTGTGCTAGGAAGTTGAAGCCCATTACGCATTCCGTCAGCGAGCATTGTTAATTTCCCTGATGTACGAGTTCAGCTTCCTATCAAAGGTATCGCAGCGTATAGGCATCTCCAGCTGGTAAAAGGGGTTTTTGGTGACGTAGTCGGCGTAAAGATCATATACTCTACGCATAGCAACGTCCACGTTGGCCTGGAGATTGTCGGTAAAGAGCAGGAACTTGGTGCCTGTCAAGGTGTTGAAACACTGTAACCGGAAGTTTTCCGACTCGAGCACCTCGAGACCAGAAGGCGGGTCAGGGCGACTCGGTATGCCGTCCGCGGTAATTGAAGCAGCCTGCTGTTGTTTGAGTGGACTCAAGCGGGTGGTGATGGCGTGGACTCTAGATGTGAAATGATTAGCCATCAATTGTTGAGTGATAACCAATACCCTAGACTCGTGAGACCATAGACCATCCAGAGCTCCTATAACTCACCCATGAAATGTTCCGGCTAGGACCAGATAGTCATTTGTATTGAGTTGATTCAGGCCATCTCCGAAGGTGCGATTGTAGATGAGACCCCCAGCCTTATTGATGACAATAAGAGCTAAGATACCCCTTTCGACATAAATATTAGTTGATATTCAATCATATTGGAGGTATTAGGGCAACATACATGATGACGGTTATTGGGGAAGAAGAATAGGCTTTTCCACTCTCACCACCGATCTTCACTTGTTCATACCTTATTCCTGGACTTAGGTACTTTATACACTCTGAAAACCGAAGAGGTGTTGAGTTAGCTAGCTACATGCCCTGAGCAACCTGTAACATTGAGAGTAAGTCAGTAATACATATAGGTACCTAGACTAGGTACCGGATAAAAATATCCGAAGTTTCTCCGCATCTGTCTGCTGAGAGATGGTATTTATTACTTAGATAGAAAGATACCTACTCGATACGCCGTGACCACAGAGTTATAGGTAGGTAAAAGTACCTCCTTACAGGTGTCCCAGTGCATTACCTGCAGGGAAGCAGCCCACTATAACGCGCTAGACTAAAGGTTGAATTCAGCCTCAACTCCCGTCGCGTGCCCATGAACTCGGAGCCTAGATCAAAACCTTAAAAATAATATTAGATATCTGTCTGCTGCCACAACAAAGAGCACACCTCTTGCAGAGTCCAAGGCTACACCGATACCACGCAAAAGGCAATCCCATATTGATCGCACTACATCAACATCTCTTATTGGCTGACAACCGCCTGGCGCATCGCTTGTTCCTTCTGCCGAAGAGCATTCATTCTTCCTGCACTTTTGTCACACTCGTTTTCCGACGTCGCAACTCCTTCACGCCCTCCTGCGACCGAACACACCGCTCTAGAGTCCGGACACAAAGCTGCCGCCATGTCGCGTCCTGCGCCAGAGGAGTTTCATCAGACGTCGCGCACCAAGGCGATAGCGGCAGGCAATGAAGAAGCCTCGACAACCATCAACCTCGGCGAGTTCCAGGACGTCGACACTCTAACCCTGTCTGAGGCCGCGCTGGTCATCAATGCGCTTGTATCGAAGCGACGGAACGACCGTAAGAATGTCAATGAGACTGAGTATGCATGCGCAGATTCTCCATCTACGTCGATAGACCCTTCCGTGTTATGCAGATACCTCTACATCCATGGATACCCTGTTCACCTTTCATGGAGGATTTAGGTTGTGGTAGCCTGCGTAGCTAATTTGTGCCTATGTACAGGATGTTGACCAAGACGATCGACTACCTAGATGCGTTCTCACGCTTCAAGAAAAAGGAAAATGTTGAAGCTGTTGAACGACTCTTGAGCTCGCATAAAGAATTCCACAAATTTGAGCGCGCACAGCTGGGTATGTAGTTTTCTTTCCCGCGCACTTGTCTACCTGCAGAACTCATAGTTGATTCATAGGTTCTCTTTGCTGCGAAACTGCTGAGGAAGCCAAGACGTTAATCCCATCGCTTACCGACAAGATCAGTGATGAGGACCTGCAAGAGCTGCTCGACGAGGTGAATAAGCTAATGCCGAACTAAAGGGAACAAACCCAGGCTTCGCCGGTATTCGATCCCAGTGTAGTTCACTACATTGACCATGGTCTACACCTGTGAAGGAAATCTACACTTATACAAGAGTGCTCACCAAAGCAGTGAAGCCCTATCTGCCTCCTATTTCTCGTCACCTGCTTCTCTCTAAACCTATAGATTACGAGTGTATTTCCTTGCAGGGCGTTTTTCATTCACTATTGCTTGGTTGCATAAAGACTTCCGCGAGAAAGGGAGCAGGTTTGCTTTTCTTTTTTGCCTCTTCACGATTTGCATGATTGGCGTTAGGTACATCTGCTACAGCCGATGGGGAGAAAAATAAATGCCTTGGTGGGAAATGTCTAGACTGCTTGCCATTCCTCTTTCTCCCCCACTTCTGCCCTCTATTGTTTGATTTGTTTGTATACCCCATCAAAGACAGAAAGGCTGGCAAAAAGTAGGCGCGAGAGTCGGGAGCTATTTGAGATTCTGTTATTGGGCTCAAGATGTGAAGGAATAAGGGGAAAAGACTGTAAAGTGGGAGGTTTGAAAGAGGATAGAACTTTTATTGGAGAAGGCCCTTGATTGGCAAAAGCTTCTCTCTACCTGTCCAGGTAGCTAATCATTCATCTTCTACCTACAACGTTGAAGAAAGTGGAAGTCAACTCGCAAGCTTCATTTATATGGTATCTTCTCAAACTCCTATCGCAGTCTTTTACCCCTATGTTGCAGTGACACCTTGGCATCTATGTTCATTCTAGTCTTTGCCTACATACTGACCAAATCAACGAAAAACTTTCACCTGTTTCCTTACATATTCTATTTACGCCCGTACCATTTTATTAAACACGACCCCGATGCCGCCCCTTTACGGCCCGTATGCCCAACTATTAGCATATCGGTGATTCACCCGCTCGTCCTCCGTAGCGTTCAGCGTGGCGCCCAGCACAGCCCGCGGAGTCGAGTCGCGGCGGTCCTGGCTAATATCAGCAGCCTGGCCGTTATTCTGAACGGCCGTCTGGAACCCGGGAACTAATTGCGACGGGTGGTTCTGCGAGTTGACCACCGAGGGCCGTCTCGGCAGCGGCTTCCCCGTGTCCACGCTCAGCGACCGCGGTATGCTAGGGCCAGGGGCGGGATGCTGCATCTCGGCCGAATCAAGCTCGGCGTAGACGGGCTGCGAGTCCGCCTCTTCCACCTGTGTCTGCGGAAACTCTGCCGGGGCCGAAGCGTTGCGCACGTGCCAGGCCCCGTGCTCGTCTTTGGCGACGCAGCGCCGGGTGTTGGCGCGGCGGGTGTTTGCTGCCGCTTCTGCCGCTGGTAAGTGTAAGTAAGCAAGTATATTATATTTATATATATGCATTCTTCCTCATTTAAAGTGGCAATGACGGAAGGCACCTGATAATGCGCACTACATCAAAATAGGAGTGAGACTTACCACCAACCAAAATATCCGAGTCCGCGCCCGTGAGAGACGGGCGCTGCTCCATCATCGACTTCGTCTCGTACGGAGGCTCGGGGCTGTTTCCGCGGATAGACGACATGCGCTTCGAGAGGCGCCGGCGTCGGGCGAACCAGAAGAACAGCGCGAGCAATACAGCGGTGGCTATGATGCTGATGACGCTGATGCCCGCAATGGCGGCGTTGGGGAGGGAATTGTCATTGTCGCTCTCGTGGGAGGATGCCGTCGGCACCGGTACCGAGAGCGTTCTCGTCGTGCTGCTCCTGCTCGAAGGCCCGGTGCTCACGACGCTGGTGGACAGGGTGGTCCCGTCTGAGGTCGTGGACGCCGTTACTGAGCTGGGGAGCGAAGGCTTCACAGAAGAAGAAGAGGATGAGGAGGATGAGGAGGATGAAGACGTTGAAGACCAATGATCAGCATCCTTGCTGGACGTCTTCGGATCGTCGATCGAGAACGTCCCAGCATCGGTACTCGTAGATTCCGACGACGACGACGACGACGACGACGACACGGTCGAAGTTTCCGCCGCACTGGTCGTCTCCCCGTCGTCCTCTTGGCCGTCGTCGAGGAAGCGGTGGACCGCGTAATGGCAAGGGTCCACCTTGTCGAGGTAGGCACACGGGTCCGCAGCACAACACCCGTTGAACTTGCCACAACGATAGTACACGGTGCCACTCGAACAGGTGTCTCTTTGAACGTTGCCGAATAAGGCGAGGAGCTCAGAGGCGCGCGGCATGTTTAAAAGGCTGGCCCTTGCCGAATAGAGAAGAGGGGGATGTGTCAAGTGGTGAAATCTACAAGAGACGACGAATTCCGGAGATTGAATAAGAAGGGGAGAGTAAGCAGCTGCGGTTAGATATAGGCCAGCCGATATTGATCACCGAGACACCTGGGGCGTGATTTATGGTGTGACGGTTTTGTCTTATGACTGATGAATAAATGCCGAGGCGACGAGCTGAGGGTGAGTGATATTGTAGGAGGGCGTAGATACTGAGGGAGTTCTCGGTAAAGGAAGCACGAAATTACATTAAAAGTCGAAGGTAGCTTCTGTGCTCCTGGATATGGTACCGCTTCCGGATTCACGTCGTCTATGTTCGAGGATAGCTTCTATCCTCCTACGCCGTGAGCGAAGCAGAGTATACGATGTGCTAGAGAGGTATACAATGCCACAACAAGATTAAAGAGGAATATAGACGAGTTTTTTTTTTTTAAACAGGTTAAGATACAGCCAAACGCCCACAACCTATTTATTGCTCTCTTCACATCCCCCAAGACCGGAACAATAGCGCAGTGAATGTTCCTCCAAGCGCTTGTGCGATAGTCGGCCCCAGACTAACCCATTCACCGCCCCGGAGAATGGGGACTAGAAGTGTGTATTTTAAGAAGGCAGAGAGAGAGGTCCCATCTGCCGGAGAGCAACAAGCGCGGTCTGCTAGCAAACACTGATGATGCCCAGAGGGCAACCTTGCTTGTTTGCTCGCCGGCATTTGCGTCTGAGATCCGCTGGTTCGTCACGATCCACTCACTTCACAGACAAACCGGCTTTGACTGAGCGTGTATGGATGATATGTATGATCGACGATAAACCGATATGAGACCGACACACCGTCGTAAACCGCACCATGAACATTATCGCGGAATGAAAGGCCTCACATATGCCACACGCTATTTTCCTTTCTAAGATGTAATGGATGGATTTCGGCTTCCTTGACCATATCAACCCGCCAACCAATAGCTCGAATTATTTTGTCGTTAGGTATTCGGTTGAATAGCTCATCAGATATGAGGGGGCTGTGTAGGCCGGAAGTTGACACGCTATCTGAGGATTATTCGATCACGAGATAACAAGAGGGCTGGGAGGTGTGGACTATGTGCTACCAGTGCCCAGCTCACTGGAGCGATATCGATAGCATACTTGGGACCGGGAGTCATGTTGGTCAAAACATGCATACTAATGAACAACAAATAGGAGGGATGTCCCGGAATATACTGAATTGCATATGAACAAACGCTTCCGCTTCTCTATCGGAAATCTTAAGTGCTCATAACTAGAATATCTACTATGCCAACTTCTCGAGTAATAACTTCGAACCCATATTGCCCACGGGCTTTTCCTTCTTCGGCCCGGCCTTCTTACTGCTCTTTGTCGCTTTCTCACCTTCTACACCAGTTTTAGCGGCCTCGCGCGCTGACTTCTGCTCTGGTGTTTCCTCGGTTGCTGCTTTCTCGAGCTGCTTCTTGTTTTTCTTCAACGTCTTGCGTAATTCCGCCCCATGGGAGAAATTGTCTGCCTCAAGGAGGTTGAGCACAACGAATGAGCTAGGCCCCGTGGCCCATGAAATGATGTGCTCTTTAATGACAGGGTATAGAATATCGGCAAAACGAAGTGGTGGGTCACACGGTATGACCTTTCGAGAGGATTTGTCAAAGCGGCCACCAGATATTAGTGTCTTAAACATGCGTCCACCATGAGGGAATTTAGAGATATGAGGTGGAGAAGGGAAGGTGACTATAGCCTCATTTTCTTGGTCACCCTCTTCGGGCTCTGCATCTGGATCACCTCCCGCTGTAGATGCTACAGCTTTTAAAGCTTCAGACTTGTCCCCAACGCAGGTGCGAAGGGCTTCCGTTACCAACTGGCACCCAAATGAGGTAGATATCAAGTCTTCCGGTGATGACGCTATAGCAGCCAGTAACGACGGTGATAAAGCTGCAACTAATTCTTTTCGACGGGTTTCTGGGTCTTTCTTGCTAGTCGTTTTCCGGATCTCCCAAATCTCCTCTAGTAATTGGAGGTCACCTGCATGACTCCCATCAAAAAGCACTTTGCTTGCACCTTCAAGCAGATACCGTATTGTTAGCTTGCCATTAGGGTCATTGGCCAGAGTAATGATGTTGGAGCCCTCGCTTTGTTCGGACTTGCCAAGCAACTCGGTGATGATAGATTTTGATGTTAAAACAGTGTCGTCGATTGTGTCATATGCGGTGAGTATGATGAGATGGCCATGAGGATCAGTTGACATCAATTGAAAAGTGTCCTTGTACGTTTTTAAGATCTGTTTTCGATCTTTAGCTGTGCCATACGCTAGTAGCAAGCATACGAGACGAGCCCCGTATTTGGTGAAGCCCATGTTTTTGAGGAGATCGCCGTTCTCATCTTCCTTGATCATCTCCATGTACTCCTTGGCTTCCTCGGAACCCGTTTTCACATTAGTATAATATTGATACATGGCGTCGTGAAGCATAGTGAAGCCGGTCATTTTTTTCTGGATCAGCTGGTTGGTTAAATCCAACAGATATTTCATGATAGGTCCTCGTTTTCCTGGCTCTTTCTCTAGAATTACCGAAAGTTCAGCCGTCGGCGTAGCATCTTCCTCTCCAGCCCCATCGAAGAGGAAGGTATCCGGGCCGTACCATTCTCGGAGCAAGATGGCCTTTTGTTCTTTGGACGCAACACCTCGATATATATCGTCGAGGATCCACGAGGCCTCTGGATGATTTATCATTTTTCGTACCCGGCCATAGAATTCGGGAACAATGAGATCCCGAACCTCCTTGTCGCCTTCGACAATGAGCTTGCCGATCAAGAACTTGGCGTACCTGCTTTCTGCTAGCAGCGCATAGGTTCCCTGTAGTTCTTTGGCAATCATCTTCCGTCTTTCTGGTGTGGAATATTTAATGGCTGTCTGAACAACACGAACGGCGTCGTGCTTAAGAACGAATTCCTTCATACGTCCGGTGGTGATGGCGAAGAGCTCTTCGACGAGCTTGTCCCTCTCCTCCTTGGGTACATGTGACTTCCGGCGCAATCTCTCCCATAATTTCTTGGCTCTAGTCAATTCGTCGGCTAAAGGCTTGTTCGCCTTCCGATCCTGGGCGAGTTGTTTCTGTTTCTGGTGGGATTCCCTCGACGTTTGGCCTAGACGGAGTCAGTAGAGACCAACGGGAAACCGTCGGTTATAGCGAACTCACCTCTTTCGAAGGTCTTCCCATCTCCATCTTTAGGGCGAATAGGCCCATCGCCATTTCTCTGAGCGTTCTTCCCATTTAATGGGGCGCCTCCCTCTTCGTCGTGGTCAGAAGCATCGTTAAAATCGTCGCCGTCACTTATACTATCTTCCTCGTCTGCGGGAGGCGATAGTGGACGCTTCTCGAATTTCGGCTTCTTGCTGGTCGAGTCCTTGCTGCGATTAGGAAGCTTCCTTTTATTTCCCAGGTCGTTCTTAGGCGCCATATCTGCTAATTGTGCCGAATTGACGGGATTGCGAAACATAGAATCCGAGTAAGACTCTTGCGCTCGGGACTAATAGATTAGCTAGAAATTCCCCAGGCGACGCGGCAGAATAAAAAATAATGGGCTTAGATTTTAGGCGGTGAGGTCTGTTCCAAGGACTATAGACTTAGCATCCCACTATCGATAACGCTGATAGGCGCTGATTGGAACCATGCCCCCGCGTCACCTCCAAATTAGAGACCTGTCCGGCAGATAGGCACCTCTGCATCTAGGTACCCAAGTAAACCTATATTCTATATTAGGTAGAAAGCCTTGTTTTGAAAAGCGTGTTTTTGCAGATCAACTTACACATATAAACGTTGCGACTTTGCCAAGATGGGCAGAGAAGAACAAATAGAAGAGCGCGAAGTTCTCGACTCCATATTTCCTGAAGAAATCACAGGTCCGTCTTTGCGCAACGAGTACCCCGCTATGTGCACGCCGTATTGTATTGACAGGCCTTCGCTCCCTACGATACAGATATCTCAGATACTGAGTACCGCATTGCCGTGAAGCTCAACCCACCGGGCGACGACAATGACGAAGAAGAATTAGAGCCACCCACATTGATCCTACACGTGCGGTATCCCGACGCGTACCCCGACGAGGCCCCAATATTAGACATATCACCTCCCGCTAATGCGCCGCCGCACCCCCGATTTTCTGTTTCGGCGGACAAGGAGCAGCTTCTTAAGGGACTGGAAGACACTATCCAAGAGAATCTTGGAATGGCCATGGTTTTCACGCTAGTGACGACGCTGACAGAGCTTGCCGAGCAGCTGATGGTCGACCGCAAGGAGGCTGCAGAGCACGAAAGGGAAGAGGCCTTACTAGCGGCTGAGCGCGAGGAAAATAAGAAGTTCCACGGCACGCCTGTTACGCCCGAGACGTTCCTCAAGTGGCGCGATGACTTCATGCGTGAGATGGAAGAACAGCGACAGCGAGAGGAGGAAGAGCGGCTCGCCGAGCTCAAAAAGGCTAAGATTAAGGAGGCTCCAAGGCTCACCGGCAAGCAACTCTGGGAGCGTGGCCTTGTTGGCAAGGGTGATGGTGATGACGAAGAAGACGAGCTGCCCACGGAGCAGGTGGAAAAGCTCAAGGTCGCGGCATAGGGTGGGAATAGAGATTCGTTCCCGTTAAAGCACTTATTAAAGGAGGTCCTAGAGACTCATTGGCATTTACATGGAGTTATGGCGCATTGGAAAAAAGTGAAAAGGATCATCATATCTTGAAGCGCTTTGAGACGTTCTATCTACCTTTCCCAACAATGGAATAAACCGCCTATTTTAGACTCCAGACTCCAGTGTCATGCCAGAATTGTTAATGCCCCAGGCGTTTGTGGTATCTACTCATCATATTCTTCATTGTACTGCTATGGATCGAGGTGCCCTATTCCTGCATCTCCTCATCACTTTCATCATCCTCCCAGCCGTCGTCTTCGTCGTCATCATCTTCTTGCCCTGATGGTGCCTCTCCTAGCTCCTTGCTGATCGCAGCAAGGAGTTCTTTGGCGTGCTCCCCTAACCGGTCGTCTTCGTAATCTTGTAATTTGTAGAGGTGAAGACACTGGTTCAGCCACACTCGACTGGATATCCACGAAGCCTTGAAATCTTCCTCGGCTTTGGCGTCTTTTTGCTTCTCACCCATAACGTAGAGACTCCAACCACCCAGATACCATACCTCTACGCTCTGATCGTCCTCTCCCACGAGTCTTTCGAGTACTTCGATAGCTTCCTGTTCCATCTCAACCTCCATAAGTAGCCTAGAAAGACCGACTCGGCTGGGGAAGTCGGGCACGGAGGGGTCTTCGGGTAGTAAATCTTTCCATAATTCGAGACTCCGGGTTAACGCTGCTTTGGCATCGTCAAACCTAGATTGTGAAATGCGAACGTTGGCCAGGGTCTGCCATGTCTCAGCAAAGTCGGGCGCGACCATGGTAGCTTCTGTGGTGAGGGATTCGCAGCGTTTCTCGGCGTCCTCTTCCCACGATAGATCAGTCATGTAGACTTCGGCGACTGAGCACAGTGTCATGGCCAGCTTCTTCCGCAGCTCATCTAATAATATCGTTTGTTCGTCGCTGTGCTTGCCCTTCCCTTTTATGTTCTCGAGGTCCTGGATCCGCTTCTTCAGCGCCGCGGCGCCCTTCTCAAACCAACCTACGCTATCCTTGCCGCCCTCCTCACTCAGCTGCGCCAGAGATAGAAATTTCTCGGGGCCACCGCCCACGCTTTCGTCCTTGGTCCCATCCTCGTCTATCACGACAGCGCGCAGGAGGTAGGCCCGCGCCGTGTCAAAGTCGCCAAGCTCGAGATTGATCTGTCCGAGGAAGTTGAGGGCGGAGAGTGCGTCGTCGCTACCGGGGGATGATCCTTCGAGGGCCTTCTCGGCGAGCGTGGCGGCGTCCTGCACATTGCCTTCTTGTAGCTGGAATTCGGCGGCCTTGACGAGAACTTGGGGGAAGACAGGTTTATTGTTATTGGAGCTGCCTCCGGCGGCGCGCGAAATGGCGCCCTTGCCCGGCTTCTTCGATTTCTTGTCTGGGCGCCTAGGTGCCATAGCAAAGAGACTTGTCGCAGACAAAGACGCCAAGGATTAATCGATCAGCGTCGTTGGAACTGGTCAACGGGGTCCCTCGAGGTGGGCTTTGCTAAGAGTTCATGCAGAAAACTCGTTATCGATAAGCTATGGGCTTGATAGCGTGGGGTAGATAATTTTTGTGATGGCGGGACAATGAAAAAGTGACGACATATAGGCAGGCCCCTCTTAAACAAAATCGAGGAGCTGCTCGCCCAGCTTTCCCCTTTTTAGACAACTATTAAGAAATTTAACTAGTATTTACGTTTTTACATGCAAATGTTAAGTAGCTGGTATAGAAGCCTTCAGGGCCAGAGGATTTGGGGTCCGGAAATGGAATCTCGCATACCGCTTGTGCCACATAACATACAAGTATAAAGCCGTAATCGCGGCCTTGGATTTCCTTCGTTTTCTAAGTTCCTGAGCTGCTGCAGCTATCCACTGAGTCCTGGTGATGAACCTGCCGTAGAGGCGAGACATTTCGAGATCGTTTTCGGCCACCCACTCCGGGTAAGGAAATCATCCAGATTGCTGTGACATAACACTTCAAATCAATGATTTGACTCGACTTTGGTTGACCGTCATGTAGTACTCTCTTTGTGAGTAGTCCCAAACCTCCCGAGGGGTACCAGACGTGGTAAGCTATCCTTTATATACAACATGACGGCTGCAGGGACTTTGGTGGAGTGAGGGCTATGTACTATAAGGGAATCTGTTATCATAGCTTTAGATTATATCAAGTCAATATAAAAGAGAACTAAAACAGTACAGGGCGAAAGAACTTCAAGCTACCGTTATTCTATACGGGCTCTTGTCAAGACGGAATAGAGGGACTAACGACAGCTTGTTAGCTATTAGAAGCAGATATGGGCTGTGCGCTAGGCGCGACGACAAAACGGAAAGATATGATCGCATTGCTTGATTTAATACGGACAAGCCAGTTTATCTAAAAGCTCAAGGTCAGGATTATGACTACAGGAAGATTGTGAGGTCCTAGGAGATACATGTCTACAAGTGTGCCAAACCAAACTCCATAATGTATATAAAGAACCTGGAGCGGTCATCCAAACTTTATGATTGCACATAACTTGCCATCTCCCGTCCCTTTCAACCTCTGCTATATCTAGCGCTCGAAAAGCCTCGTCGCTCTAAACCCCTTAGTTTCGCATAACCCGCGCCGCCTAATAAACTTAGTCTTCAGCTTACACCTAGGTAGTGCCGCTCTGTCGGATATACGAGGATATCATCATAGATATACCTGGGCCCATGTCCAATTTCCACTACGCAAGTCACTGCAACAAGGAGATAGAGACACCAATACATCAATGCGACCCAACTTACATCATTCACTTATATCTGACACTACCCTAACCTTGTAATCCGATAGATAGTATTCGTCGTCATTAACCGTATTCTGCGAGCCTCGAAAGACTTTGGCTGTATGTGAGGAGAGGGTCACAAGTCAGCGCGTTTGCTGGTAAGCGAAAATAGTGAAAGGTAGCCTGGCCTTGTAAAATGGCCAAACACAACATTAAGGCCGTTTCAAAGCAACGATGGCTCTCTTAGCCTCGTCTAGCGATGTTGGTGCGTTATTAGTTTTTGCCAGTTTCTTCCTGGCCCACACAATCTTTGACTCATTGCCAAAATCCCACCATCCACTCCCTCCTTCCTCATATATGCGTGACCTCTCTCGCCAAGACGACCTCCATGTCTCATTGCTTACCTCTCCAACCAGGCCACCAGGTAGGAATCCTCTGACTATCTGTGGCTGCCGCCCATCCCGCAAGATACCCAACGCATCGATCCGCGCCCGGTCCCACATCATATATCCCCCTTTCCGCAACGCCGTTTGATTTTGGCGATAGACAGACCTGCTTAGGGGCCCCAATTCGTGAGCCCACTTCCATATTGTGAAGGGGCCATTATCAGGGTCTTCAAAAAAGGGACGCTTGAATTTGGAAGCATAATCTTACGAGTTTTCGAAGTTGGAAACTGAAGCATCCTGATCGTTAGCTACTCGGTGACTGAACTCTTTCAAGGCTCTGTAAATATGGAGGGGTCGGGTAGCCGGAATTTAGCCATGGTCGAAAAGCTCATGCTGTCGGCTATAAGCCTTTGCTTTCGTTATACTCTCTAGAGTAACCAATCCTTTGAAAAGAATAGACTGTAGCTCTTGTGAACAGAACCACAGAGCAGGTTCGACATTAAATTCTCCCCAAAAGACATCATGAGCTGCCATGTCATTGAAAACTGTGAATAAAGATCAGCTCTGCCCTAGCACATTAATAGATCTCGCTTCTTCTAGTGCTCTTGGAGAAACCTGGAGGAAGAGAAAGTCGTGGACACAGGCGATTTGCTCGACTTCCCAGTGAGCAAAGGCGAGAAAGAAGTCGTTCATACATTGGAGTAGCTTTGCGTTCGGTATGGAAGTCTGGCGGAAGACGTTGAAGAATACCTCGACGAGATACAGCGCACGCATGATCCGACATTTCTCGGGCATTGGGGATTCTAGGGACTGTGAAGAGCATCCATCCTTCCCCATCGCTACAAGGTCCTGTAATGTTGCCTTGACAAATCCTCTGCCAGCCTGGATACAGCAGAATGCAATCTTGAGACACTGGCAGCTTCATCAAGTGTCAAGTGGATATTGAATTCGACGTTTCTTGCTCAAAGATGATCCGTGAAGAATTCCTGTGCCGATGAAAGCGTTGGGCTGGCCAACTTTAAGGCCTGCAGCGCGGCGATTGCTTCGGGACGCACATCACACGAATCCAGCTCATTGACTACGGTCCGGGTTGCGATTGCCGATGGACTCTCAGAGAACACGTTATAGAGCAAGCGACAACTGAGAACGGCGCAACGCAACGTAGTGAAGTCTTCTAATTTACAGAGAATGGCGTGGATTAGCTCGGGGGGCAGGCGATCGAGATGCGATCTCTGAGCTGCCGATTCGTGTTCCATAATGGAGGAGCCTGCCAAGGTGGGAAACTAGAAGAGAGGAAAGGTGATAACTTTGGTGTGAATGTCGATCCTAGAAAAGAACTAGGTTAGGGGATGGCTTTGAGGAAGGGAGCCCCGAATAATATATCTATCTATTTGTCACGGTCCTGGCTACCGCGATCTCTGTGGAACAAAAGGGGTCTTTGTGTCGCGGGAACGTGGCTGCGGGGGTATTCCAGAAACCTCGTGCGTCAACAAGTGCCATATTCTACTTCCATGTTAGCAGCCCTAACATTATTCTAAGCCTCGGGATGTGATCTGTGGAGTTGTTGAAAGGAAAGTTATTTATAATTAGGTGGGACCCTTGAGCAGCTTGATTTTGGCGTCATGTTACTACTATTCATGCTTTGGTATTGCTTCTCTTTAATTCCATCTTAGTTTGGCGACCACAGTAGTGTCGAAGATGAGTTTTATGCATAGAATTTGCAAAAATGGCCAACAACGGCGCGGGTGTCTCTGCTGCCTAAAACCCGTATTGTGTACATAAGCGTACGTATCAGTTAGTGATAGATTAGGCTCTTTGCGTAACAACGAATGTTTATCACCCTCCTATACTCAGGCCATGACAGATTGAATTGCGCTCGCGATCTCTTTGGATGTCTTTCATGGTGGTTAGTATCTCAATACTAACATCGTTGTCATCCAAGGCTGTAGCCCGACGTATGTCGAAAGTGGATATTCGATGAGGCGAGCCTTCTTATTCCCATCAACCAAGCGTCGAGCAGCTTCTAGCAATACAGACACGTAGCTAGTGGCGGGAACCCGGTTTTCCCCTGCAGTTGGTCACCTTGCGAAATGCGAGCAAGGAGAGTCATAATATTTGCAATATAACCTGAAAGGTGAAGGCACTATTTGGAAAATCCTCGCCTTAGCTGTCACACGCAATTGGCACTAGCCTCCAATAGTCTCTGGAATCCCAGACCCCGATGTAGGAAACATCTGATGTCTCAGTATTGGAATTCAGCCGCACCATCCCTTACCTCATTCTGAGACCTAGCTGTAGGGCTGTCTAGAATGGGCAAGGGAAGTTCTGGACCCTAGAAGAATTATTGTAATTCGAACCCATCATTCCAAGCCCTTCACACCCTAGTAGAAGCCCTTGTTATATTAGCCATCTCAACGGTTAGTGCACCGTATCTATAATTTGTAACTCATCCTCATCCTCTTCACGAGTAGCAGTTATGCTCCCTAGATTAGTGATCTCAATAGTATTTACGGGGGATAATTACTTTCTATCTTTTTTATTAGTTGCGATTCCCAGAGCTGTTATCAGACAGATGAGGGGACTTCCACGAAATGAAGCACATCCGCAGGCTAGAGCTATATCACGATTGCTATGGTTCTCCTTTACTCTGAAATTGCGGTACACAATGTATGTGATAGGGTATTTTTACATCTTTATTTTTAATAGTAGATCATAAGCCTTGCATGTTTCATAACTATATGATTGTTAAGAACAAAGGCATAGTTTATCAATGTTCTGTGACTAAGTGAACAAATTGTAAGCCTCGAAAACCGCAATCTACTAGGCATAACGACCACCAAATATACATAGTTTTTGACCATATATAAAGAGCGGCTAAGCCATATCTCAAAGGACAAGGTCCACACATTGCAGAATGTCAAACATATTGTCTCAAGTTGAAACCTTACATGCGATAGCGAACAATCGCTCCAAAGACCGCTTGAAACAACTAAACGAGAGCACACGATGTGATACACCCCGTGATGTGGAGTCTCTAACTCGCCTTTTGATGACCGAATGCCTAGCAGTTTCAAACCCATCCTCGCTTGAAATTCGTCGTTTTGCATTGAGATATATTCTATTCACCGTTTACGATATGGGCACCATGAAGCACTCCCATATTAAGCAGATCCTTTCCGAGTGTTTCCTCCGCCTTGACGAGTTATTATTCTTCGGTCTATTAACAAGAAAAGTAGATAGGGCAGCATTGCGATCTAAAATTCTCGTCGATCTCGAAGTTTCTAAAATACCCGACAGACGAAAATACGGTGCGTTTTACAACATCGAAGATTCTTTTATATATATATCCCTAAAGTGCTGTAAGAAGCATAAGCCGTATCCTTTCAAGGACCTTCTACTAACTCTTTGTCGCCAGATGGCACACGCATACCTACAAACCTTCACAGACTCCAAGTACCCCGACGGCTACAGTGACGCACTGTACACCTTACTGAAGTTTATAGGAGAACAACTTTCGAAGTGGACGGAAGATCCCGGACTCCAAGAGGGAATGTTTATAGACGAGCGGGTACCATCAGACAAAATACACAGCAAAAAGCGCTACGGATGGAAGATTATCCAATTAGTCTTCCGCTTTATTAGCTCAAGGCGCACCGATACTTCAGTTAGATTGCCCCCGGGGCAGACGTCGGAGTCTGGTTAATATTTAGGTCACTATTACTAATTCTTTCAATAGATTTCTAAATAAATACAAGAAATATTAGATGTCTCGGTGGTGGAATCCGGCTACTTTAACCCTCGTTACACTCGGCTAGGTATAGTTCTTTCATAAAATCTTAGGTAAAGGTATAATAAATTCTTTTTGCTATGTAAAAGGACTAAGCTAACCAATCGTAGCAACAGCTTCTTTGTCCCGGGGGGGCATTTAATGCCATTTAGAGACAAAGAGTGTCCTCGTATATAGGAGTAGCATAGATACCAGGATGTTCCAGGCGCCTCGTGCATCAACAAGTGTCATGTTCTACCCCATGTTAGCAGTCCTGACATAGAGTGTAATCAGTGGCTCTATCATCGAGCACCAGTACCACCTCTGCCTCCGATTCTGACTTCGTCCTTAAGGCCTTAACTTGCCAGGCGGGTCGTCCTGTTTAATTAGTAATTCTCCTTACTCTCATAGACCACAATAGCGTTCATCAAGAATGACATCAAAACACTCACTGTATCCTGATAATATATTTGCTGCCCGACATATTTTAAATTTACTGAGAGGATTACTTTAGTCGGTGATATCCATTTGACGGTGAAATAGCCTAGTTACATCGTGCTGGGTGTAGACAACTAGTAGGTTACATTGCTTGGATTGTCTGCTGTGCGCACCCTTGAGCATCTGGTTTATTTCGCTGTCTTTGTTCAAAACATAGACAAGCCTTTGTGTTTAAAAATATGAAACTTTTAAGTGTGTATCTAATATAAAAATATCCTCGTAGGTAAACATAGCCTAGGTTTTGAGAACTCGATCAAACAGTCGGTCTCATTTGATCATGTATATATAGAAAGAGACCAATCGAGAATTCTATGTGCATTACGAGTAGAGACCACTCATTAGAAAATAATAAGACTTTGACGCAATATCATACACCAATAATTCACCGAAATCTTAACTCCGACACAAATCATAGCTATCAAAATGGCTCACCTACCCCAAGTTCAAACCCTATACGCGATTGCAGACAACGTATATCTTGAACCAGGGTTACACTCCAGTGAGTCTCATAGAACAAATGCACCTCACGATGCGCTTTCATTGGTCCGGCTAGTTCAAACATCTTCATTAGTGGCTGAAAACCCATCTTCGCCACAGGTTACTAAATTTGCGGATTATTACCGCATCTGTCAGTGGTGGGATTTGGATATCGAGAAAAATCACTCTCAGCTCAATGACAGACTTTGGGAGCTGATGTGTCTCGTTGACGAGATATTCTTTTTCAATACCATTACGAGAGTAGTACAAGGGCCAGAGGGGCCGAGGAGTCTAGTAAGTCTTAGGATTACCGAAAAGGATGAGAAAAAACGGGTCGCGGAATATGACATGGAAGACCATTTCATAACGCTTTGGCTCGGTGGGAATCGAAAAGGCCCATGGGAGAGATATAATTTTGAGCATATTCTTCACTCCCTTGTCCACGAGCTGTGTCATGCCTTCCTTGAAAATTTTAGTGACAGCAGTCATCCGTCCCATGAAATGTTTGTTGATATTAACGACGGTCACGGCATTCAGTTCTGGCAATTACTTAAGTACGTATTGGAGAATATTTTGAAAATAACAGGCTCAAGAGAGTGGGAAGCGGAATGCAAGAAAGGGGAGGTAGAATGTTGGAATAGCATATCCAATATCCCTCCGAAATCATCAGGCCCTTCTGATCACCCCCCGGACTCCCAAGGTCCCTCCGACCTTCTCGACATCCCGGGTCCTTCTGCCTACGACCCTAGAGGCCCCCCTGATTTTCGAGGTCCTCCTAGCTTCTAAGGTTCTCCTGAGTACCGATGTCCCCCTGACTTTCTCGACCGAGTCCTTCTAACTAACCACCTATCGGTAGAGGCCCTTCTGATACCCATCTCTCCAGATTCCCTCCTCGGGGCTCTCCCGGGGTTTCTCCAAGTTTCCCATTCTAAGTATGGTTTGGCTTGAATTTTGCCGCTCTTGTTTAAGTGAATAATATTTTAGTAATTTTGATTTTAATTTCGTAGATTCTTATTGGGGACATTTGCTTATTTAAGTCGTTGCCTTAAGATATGCAATCAGAAGACGTCTTCATTAGCGTAACTAATAAACGAGTTTATCTACATAATTATTGAGTCCGACTAATGAATGTATAACACACATTTTGTAGAGTGCCATAGTATTCATCTATCTAGTCTATGTTTGTTTTATATCTGGTCAACTAAAGATTACTATTGAGCTCTTTACGTGACATGATTTTTTTTTCCTTGTTAAAAAAAGAGAAAGGATAAATAATAGAAGCCGAGATCTCGCGAGATATCGGTTTGAAGATAAGGTGGTTAAAGTCTAAAATATCCATTAGAGAATGGCCGTGCGCTTCGAGAAATGAGTCGTAGAAACCGCCATGTACGCGTGTTGTCATTTACAAGCCGCGCGTCGCTCCAGGTCGACCTCTCGCCTCCAAAGGTATACGACGTAGCAAAAAGCAATCAAAATAAATAAATAATCTAGAAATGTTGCTCGCGATAACGATTGCAAGGGCGCCGGACTTTCAATGGGAGATTTCCGTACTGGAAAAAGTCCGTCTCATAGGTCGGAGGGGCGTCCGTCATGGAGTGTCGCGTGTCTCAGGGCAAAATTCCGACGAGCCGAACGTGGGGGTTCTATAGATAAAGCCGGCTTTTCGCTATCTCGCATCTCTCCCTCTCCCACTCTCTTAATCTACTTCTCCTTTGGCTTCTAATATCAATTAGATAGCTGCTGGAATCATGAGATAGTCTATCGCATTGTGTACTCAAAATTTATAAAGGAGCTTATACGCCGCTATCCCTTTACTTGTGTGAGTGAGATTATCCTAGCTCTTAGTATCAATTACGTGACAGCCTGAGACAGACACCGCGCTGCATGATTGGTGAGCTTTGGCGGTAAATGCACCCTTCCTCAATATTTTTTCTCAACTTTATAGCTATTGTTCACCTCTAGTCCTACTTCGCCCCTTTTAATGCAATAAAATACAGAGTCCTGAATATTTACGCCATTGTCAGATTCGTTATGTACATTCGTGTCTTCATCTAGACCTCGGAAAGCATGGACCTGGTGGTCGTGCAATCTTGGTCAGTCATTACATTGAACAGCTCGCCCTGCGTTGCCGAGCCAAATATCCCTATGATTGTTTCTTTATTGGTATAAATCGAGATGGTACGAGCTTCTCGCGATCCGGAATTACGGAAGTCAAGTCCCAGATCATTTTGCGAGTCCGGGGGAATTATCATGCAGTGGGCGGCCAAAGGTCCCCGCAGGCAATACTTCAAAACCCGCGTTCACTACTCTTGACGACACGTTTTCATGTTGGTCAGTGTACGTACGAACGGGAGTCGGTCGCGACGCTAAAGATGACCGAGGGGCCGACTGACGACCAAAGCTCGACGTTCTATCGGTTTCTGGGCTCTCGAATGGGTCCCCTCTCGTCTCCGCCCGGACTCTTGAGCAGTATTTACCTTGGGTTCTGGATGGCCCAGCTGAAGGCGGGGACTCGGAATCTTCGAAAGGGCTTCGGTAATGGGTCGAGGACTTGCCGCGGACGTCTGCCGGATAGCGTGGGCTAGAAAAAGCTAGACCTTCTTCGGATGAAATTGACGTGCGGTCCATTACTGGCCTAGTGCGTGGCGATAGAGAAGAGTTCATGCTGGAGGACGAAGACGTGGGGATGTAGGTTTCGATATGATGCCGAGCGGCCATGCCTTCCGGTTGGGGCGTTGAACGGAGGTGTCGAGCAACATGCGCGTAATCGTTCGTCGGACGTTGCGAATGGTACAGCTGTAGGTATGCTGTTTGAGGTCCTGGCGTTGATGCCCCGCCGATGTCTTGACGAATGCTTTGATCGAGGTAGCTACCTGCTGGGCTAAGGCGTGGGCTTGGTCTTGGGATGGGTTCGACTTCGGTGACAGTCGCGGTCGGAATTAGACTGCTGCCCAACACAGCTTTCCCTTTACCTTCCGGTCTCAATTCACTATCGATATCAAGGGTGGTGGAGGAAGCCTTGCTGGAGGTCTGTGTCTCTATCGGCGTGACGGGACGGGAAATCCAAATGCCTTCGACTTCTATACCGCTCTGGATGGCGCGCACACCGAAGGGAATATCCGCTCGTCTCCTGGCGGGAAGGCCGCTCTTGCGCAGTTCCATTTGCCGAGCTCGCTTTTCTTCGTCGAGCAATGCATGTTTCTTCAGCAGCCTCTGCATCCACCACAGTTTAACCCACCCTATCAAGAACACCGAGACAATACCTGCGGCCAATACCTTGTCTCCGTTAGCTTGAACTCGGAAGATTGATTTCCGGCGACGGAAAGACTCACAAAAGTCAACTGCTCCCATAATTCCCAATTACTGAAGAACTGAACCCCCATGTTGAAATGCTTGGGATAGGTGATGCCGAAGTAGGTATCCAACGTAAAGAACGAAATACTGTATTTTGGTGGGATGGATCCGAGGTCTGCTTAAATGAATGAAGCAGCTGTAGCGAGGGACTGAATAAATAATCGGGGTTGAAAGTGTTGCAGTATTTGAAGGTCCCGGAGCAAGTGTATATGAGGTTGCCACTTCCTGCTGAGTTGTAGGTTCTCGCTCAAGCAAGGGCGCAAGCACGTTCTGTCCTAATAGACAGTTAGGTACAGATTCTAGTGCTAGCCTTGTGGCTCAACAATTGGAATATTACTGTATTACGAATCTGAAGGTCGGACAGGTTCCTAAGACTGATATCGCGATACGAGATTCTCCTTGGATGTGCAACACTATCAACGCCGTCGGCATACAGACGCCACTACCCTGGCCGCGATAGATACCCGATGGCTGTTGAAATAAGGCGGGAAGCTGAGAGCCAACGGCGATCTCCTGGCGTCGATCAGGTCCCGGGTGATTACCCGAAGAGAATGATCCGATTTGACGGGATTCTGGTGAGAAAAATACTCGTCTTAGCACACAAAACGTGGTGCGGCGAGATGGCCATATATATCTCACCAGGCAAGCTGCACGAGTAGCCATGGTTCTCTTTGTCTTGGGGATCGGAAACCTTTACCACTCCTCTCCAACACATGGGTCTATCGGTTTATACTGTGTGCCTGAGCTGCGAGGATGGGAATATATTAATTGCCAAGACATGCCATGTTAAGGATCTAGATGCGAAATGGGTTACCATGAGTATTGGAAATAGCCGGAAATGTGCGTCAAGGTTCCTGAGCCGGCCACACCCTCCCCCAAGTCGTGGAGCTGAGAAAACAATGCAAGGCAAACAAACAACCGTCCCGGGAATGAATATTGCATTCGATAGTGGCCGTGCTCACTCGCCCTCTATTCTATGTTAAGCAACCAAACAAAGGCACAAACTTGGCTAGTGGTGGATGATATAAACATGGATCACGGATGCTGGCAGCGCTTATGGCGAGATATTCCCTAAACAATATCCCATTCATCTTCCTGTCGCATCAATGCCAACTTGCTGCTCGAAAGGGGCCGTCTAGTCCCATTGCGCAAATTAACGGTGCGATGAGCTGATCCTTTCGACGTGGCCGATAGTTTTCGCGACAACGACGAGACCAAATGAGGATCTCATTACAACGCTGTACTCTGTTCTAGACACTTGGCTAACAGCTAACGGCACCAATACCTACCTGATCTCGCTGGTCGCGGCCAGCGGTCAATCAACCTGACTACCAAAAGCAGCTTTATCCCTGCTGCGAAATGGAATAGTGTGCTGCAACCCTTCACGGTGTTACACCAATGAGCTGCACCGCACGAACACGAGCGCTGCAGGTCGCCGAGGGGATGGCGAAGCTGGCGCCCTGAAAACAGTTCATTGGCCCCCAAGTGCAAATGCACTTGAATAGGAAGCATTCGCGAGAGTCGTGGAACACTGAATTTTACTCTCTTCATGTTTCGCAGCGTCATGGCCGTACCTATGCGCGCCACAGCGATCGGTTTTCTTTGTGTTCGCCTACTTCCGACATACGAAATGCATGTCTTGCTCATTGCTTGGTTATGTGACGCGATCCGTATTTCTTCTGGGGACAATCGACCACGGCATTGCACGAGCTGGACCGAATATCGCTTACGTGGATATTGCGCTGGATTGGCCCCTCGATGGAGTTTCTTCTTCTATAATTGGATTGCTACGTGGTCGGAAGCCGACATCTGGACCCGTAAGAATATAAAAGGAGTACGTAGGCTTTCTTTTGGAGAAGGGGAAAAGTGAGAATGGACCAACGCACCCGGCTCCTCTGTGGATTCGTATCGTTACCGGCTGAATAGGTACCCGGCCACACTATGTAATACGGTCGGTAGGTACGATAATAGCTAAGGTACAAAGGTAAGGCTCTTCTCACGCTGGCCGAACTGGCGTTGCATCATTCGTTGCATCATTCGCTTACTCCCCCACATTCCACTCTCTCTTCTGGAGCGCTGCAAGTGCCGTTCTCGTCGGTTATAGTGTTTAAAGGTTACTTATATTTCTCCGAGATACCCATTCCCTAGAGACGTGCACCTACATAGAAAACTCGACTCTTATTATGCTTATACTATATTGCGTGGCAAGCATTCATCAACCCTGATGGTACAACGGCATAGTTAAGTCGTCAATCTAATAATACACGAGATACTACTGCAACTATGGTACCTGGACTGAAAGACGGGTTTAAAGACGCCGAGGTTTTCGTCATGATCTGCAGATTCAGTGATGCTGTCTAGCCCACAGCTACACAGATGGCGATGGTCCCAGGCTTACTTACAGTATATCGGAGGGTTCAAGTTCTCACGTTTATAATTTTCACATGTCTTTCTATTCTCTTGGCAGAAAGTGATACCTAATGCTATCGATCGCTAGTCTGGATCAGTCCAAAAGTGCACTAGATTGAATTAATTGCTCTAGGCGCTTTACCTATACCTGACCCAAGGGAGATGCAGGTGGTTCGATGGATCTTACCACACAATTCGATACTAGCATAGAATATTGGACTCATGCATTAATCCAGAAGCCGAAAGACCGCCGATGGTAGGTGAAAACCTCTATAGATTATCAATCCCGGGTTAAGGCCAGTTAGTCACACCAGAAATCCAAGAGTTGCTCATATTGCTTTATTCTCTCAATCAAAATCAGCAAAATGTCTGCCAATGATGGTCATATTCTTACACTATCATGTCCAGATAAGCCTGGCATTGTCCATGCTGTTACCGGGTTGCTCGCTAGTCATGGATTGAATATCCTCGACCTCCAGCAGTTCTCGGACAGAACATCCCAGAAGTTTTTTATGAGGGTGCATTTTGCACATTCCGAGTCTACGGACGGCCTCAGGGAGCCCATCGAAAAGCTGTCGGCAGAGCTGCAGTGGGACCATTATGACTTGAGGCAAGCCAGCCGAAAGCCAAGGGTGTTAATCATGGTCTCTAAGATCGGACATTGCCTGAACGATCTTCTATTCAGAACCAAAACCAACCAACTCGGCATTGAAATCCCTCTGATCGTGTCCAATCACCCCGATTACCGCAGTCTCGCCGAGAGCTACGGTATCGAGTTTCATCATCTACCTGTCACTAAGGACACAAAGCTGGAACAGGAAAAGCAGATCCTCGAGCTCATCAAGAAAAACGACATCGAGCTCGTGGTCCTGGCACGGTACATGCAAGTGCTTAGCCCCGGCCTGTGCGAGGCAATGAGTGGGAAGATCATCAACATCCACCATAGTTTCTTGCCATCATTCAAGGGCGCCAAGCCGTATCACCAGGCCTTCGAGAGAGGCGTCAAGATCATCGGTGCGACGGCGCACTTCGTTACAGCCGACTTGGACGAGGGTCCCATCATCGAGCAGAGAGTCGCACGTGTGGATCATGCGATGAGCCCGAAGGAACTGGTCGAAGAAGGCAGTAACGTGGAGAGCCAGGTGCTAGCCGCGGCAGTGAAGTGGTGGAGCGAGAAAAGAGTCTTTCTCAACGGCCATAAGACGGTTGTGTTCAATTAAACCTATTTCTCATGGACGCATCCGATACCGCATCAAAAAAATAAGTCCCCTCTTTGGAAAGCTGGGTGTGGGAGGACACCTAGGTTGGGTCTTGGTCTGGAAGGATGAATCAAAAGGAGTGATGGCGGCGCAATGTCTTAGTCAGTTAACGTAATTCCACGTAAGGCAAAAATCTCAAGAAGTAAAAAGAGGATGACAGAACAATCCTTCCCAGTCGTGTGCAAGTCCGTCTCCCAAGATTATCTTCTGCCATGTTGATAGGCAGCTTACATTCTCGAGTGTGCCCAGCCTGGCGGATGAAATACCACAGCCGCGTCTATTATAATTCCTACTAAATATTTTTGTTTGCACGGGAGGGCAGTGAGGCTTTTAAAGGGTAACTATATTCAGAGGGCTGAGTGATGATGGCAGGGAGGTAGACCAATCATGGTGGCTTTCAGAGCCCTTTTAGGTCATTGAAGCCATGTTTCCACAATTGGAATTGGAATTGGAGTTATCGCAACTGATAGGCTAGATAACATCGGCAACGATAGGATAACGCATGCCGTATGCGTATTCGGGTATTGATCGGATCCCGTCCCCCATCACTAAAGTACACTACACTATGCAAGTTACTGTGTAAGCTTTCCGCAGGATGGAGGCGGTGCTTGGACGATCTTCCTATCTTCCCATTTTTTTTCTCTCCCATTGGCACACAGACATGCAGGCACAAGTTTGTAACAACCAGCGTACATGAACTTGGTTTTCAAGTCGGCGATCATCTAACCTAGTGTACTACTTGCACCAAGATTCTAGCGTGCGTACTTAAGTGCGTACTTAATTTAGACGTGGTATATCGAAGCAGGAAAAATATAAAGTACAATCATCCTATGTGACATAATGATGACGCTCGGTCCCTCCTACGGTACACTATACCGCCTTCTGCTCGAGTAGGATAACGGAGAGGCCGCTCTGTTCAGCAAGTTAGTATGCTTTAGTTTAGATGTTGATCGATTTCACGATGCTAAAAGACCAAATCCGAGTTGACCACGACTGCAACCAACCATGCAATGCACCCACGAGTCATTTGACGCAACCCCGAGATACTCGGTGGGTGCAAATCGGTGATGCAGGCAGGGTCTTGCGCTAAACTCAACTCATTGCACTTGGAAACCCCAACCTCTTGTGTGTACTGTACACATTGTTGCTATTACTAACCCCCAGCAGTATTACAGCATATCAATGTTGATCTATACTATGTATATATGTATGTACATGTTGGCTCTGCACTCGATTCAGGGGCAGAACACTGTTGGGAGTTTCTGTGTTGATACATACTTTAGCACATTGTACTATGGTATACTGCCGATTCAAGGATCGATCTATTGTGATTCGCGATTGGTAGAAAAAATTTGACCGGCTCGCGAAGTTTGGCAGCAGCCGAACGTCCGACTCAGTTCCGTCCCCGCGATGGTTGATCATTCACCGGATCAGAAGACCAAAAGATCGTCAGCCCAGAATGGTCTGTTTTCTCCTTGTAGGGTACCTAGCTGGGTACCTACCAATAAGGTATACTACAACCTACTTTACAAGTCACCGCCGCGGTGGATTACAAGGTACTAACGGGCAGGAACTGACGACTACCTGCTGTAAAAATGCCCCCCACCACCGATCCTAGTATACCTACTATACGGGCATTACCGCTAACAGGTCACCCACACATCCACACTTAGAGGTAGTGTATGTACACGCCATACACAGTACTATGTAGGTACCTCCTACGATTAAAACTAGGTACCTACCCTAGTGTACGGCACTTACACCTAACGGCGATGGCCTTAGAGCGAGGTAGTGTACATAGTATACTTTGTGCTTACCTAGGTACCGTAGCGCCCGACCCGGTGGGCTTACCCCAGCATGCATGTACTAGGTATGTAAGTCAACTCCATACTAATAGAAAGGTATTTCAATTTATTCAATTGTCAACTTTGGTAGCTCCCGCCGTTCCGGAATCTTTCAATATCCACCCGCCGCCGTACAATTGTTTCTTCATTGTTCGTCGTCTCTGTTGAAGATACCTCTTAGACCCGTACATTGCCAGCATTCCCCAAAGAATCAATACCGCTTCAAAGACATAAAGACATAGATCGATTTGAGATTTAGCCCTCCTAAACTAACTAGAAATCGCATTGCTACAAACGAAACGTCTTAATACCCTTTTTATTTAAATACCTACCCTTCTTCTCACCCCTCCCCCACCCCTCATCCGACTATCCGATCATGCCGATTCGCAATCCCTTCGCCAAGCGACCTTTCTTGAACATCGGCACCGATGTCGTCAACGACGAGAATGTCCGCCCGGCGTCGAATATTCCCAGAGACTCCTACGGTGGCTTTGAGAGGGTAGATACAGTCGGGTCGAGGACCTCGTCCGCATGGAGCATCCATTCCAGCAAGAGCCGCGATACCGGCGATTACAAGATGAGTGGTGAGTCTGCGACTGTGATAGCGCATCGGTGCCCTCGCATCAGAAGATGAAGTAAGCATGGCTAACGAGCTCGCTACCAGTCGTCAACGACAGTGGCGTCTATCTACCCGTAAGCAGGATTCCACTTTCCCCAGCCCAGTCCTGAGACACCGTATTCGCTAACCAATCATTATCTAGCCTTCGCCCACCGATGAGAAGGGTCTCTGGCCAAGGCGGCCTGCAAACTCTCGCACATCTATGGACACGCGTAGTAGCATCGGCGATATCGAGCATTTTTCTATTTCTCGCGAGTCCTTCGATTCCTACCGCCGGTCATTTGTACGCAATACTTCCAGTTCAGCGGCACTGTTACCTTGCCATGCTAATCGTATCTTGTGTACAGGACATTTGCGCGAAGTCTCCCGTCATCGTACACGACCTTCCTCGGCAGAGCCTCGATTCTGCTGTGCTTGCCAGAATCCCTAGATCCTCCGTTAGACATCGTTCCTTTGAGAGAGAACTACCTACGGCTGAGGAAGGCTTCGAGGATGTTGGATTAGATGATCAGAAGCAGAATCAGCAACCCAAGAAAAAGAGCTTCTTCTCCAAGTTTTCCGAGCCTCAGGAGTCCAATACGCACGGGGAGGGACTGGCGAGGTTCATTCCTGGCCGCAAGCGAGCACAGAGCGGCCAAGGGGCCGAACTAGGACCAGTGGAACGACCAAAATCATCCCAATCGGTTCACCCTCCAGAAGCGCAGTAAATTCTCGTCCATATTTTTTCCCCCCGTTATTCCTAATGCATTATTCTACGGCGTGCGGCTTCGCATGGGTTGGGGCGCCCATTATATAGAGCGATCGCTTGCCCCCTTTATACCCTCATCGTCGGCGCTCGTTACACTATATCTTGGTGGGCTTTTTAAGTCTTGGGTCGGGTAAAAGAACCACAGGGCGGACCGGTTGGTCGGTCGTGGATGTAATGATAATGCATAGATGAGAACAGACCTCGATATTACTACAATAGTCGAGTTGGTAGATACAAATGCAATTGGGCACCCTATCGTCAGGTTGCCATCGCTTTTTACACGGATGATTTCCCAGAGGCCGTAGTCGCAGATCCTTGTCTGCAACGTGCATCACAGTTGTATAGCTTTCTTTCCGGAGTAAAATATAACAACGATGTCTTCCACTGTCTATACAGCTCTTCGGGTAAGGGACCAAGACGATCGGTCAGTTGAATGCTACTAGGCGTGTATCTTTATGATATATTTTCTTACCCTCCCTCTATGTACTTCGCTACATGCCTGCTTAAACATATTCTATAACAAAGACCGAAAGTAGGGTTCGGAAAGTGTACTCAGATTACGATTCTCAAGTACCAAAGATGCTTTACCTCTCTAAAGGGCTCTTGAGAAGAAGACAGGGGTATTAGGTCTATATGTACACCGACTCGGACCTCGAAACTCAGCGTGACCACCTATATGCCCTCATTCTAAGCAAGGGTCGGATAATTGAAATCTGAAATGCGTATGTGAGTAATATTAACTTGTATTGTTGCGCAAAATCCGTGACTCCCTGATGGACCATGGCTCACATATACAAAATGCCGTATTTCTTTTTTATATAACTGTTAGATAAGATTCATCTTTAAGCTAGCCTAACACAAGCACTACGTGGGAACTAGGCTCTATACTCGTGTATGTTACTTGTCTGACGCTTAAGTGAGAAGTTAGCAAGTACCGCTATGGGGTGGCTTTGTTAGCAATTCGCGTTATTCAGGGGAGGTTCAGGAATCAACCCTTTTGAGTTCTAACTCATACATCTCTATTCTACCCCCGGCCTAGTAGCCACAAATCGTCATTCTAGATGAAGGTCTGATAGTTAGCAAGAAACGGCGACACAAAGTCAAAACGTAATGAGATACTACTTATGTATTGAGTATGGCTTACAGGTCAATGAATTGAAGTTGAAAGTAAAATCCAGACCAAAATCCCTATTTTTTTTAACTATTAGTTTGCTAAAGTAATAAGTTATGAGTGGAGAATACTTAGGAATACCAACTGCCAGTCAAACTATATCGTATGGGTGAAACTGAGTTAGTTCATATAACAAGAGCAGACGCAGCTGGATTCCAACACCGAAACATTGAATCTTCCCTACATTGAGAGAGGCTAGTGTTATTGCGTGCGACAATTCAACATGGTAGATTTCCTCTGGTTGATTCTCTCGCATTCGTCCTCAATCATGTCTACTTCGTCGCGCCAGCTCGGGGAACGGGTAAAGTTCAATATAATCTCCGCATGGGCGCGCAGCAGGGTCCAGAAATACTCCCCGTGGAGTTTGCACTCAGCCACCCATTTCAGGTGGTTTCTATGCCGCTCGCCAGCGAGTCCTAGGTAGGCGTGCGTCAGCTCATGCAATAGTGTCCCGAGGATAGTGCGAAAGGAAAGCCGCCTGTCAGGGTGCCGATAGCCCCTGAGCCATATCATTACTTTCCATTCATCAAGCAAAGGCTTGTATCTACCAGTAAGGCGGAACTCTCTATCATAGTCGTCGATGACTTCAACGGCTAGCAGGGGGCGGCGGCCCATGGGCGAATCAACCTTCCTCGAGAGCAGCCCAAAGAAGAAGAGCTCGTCAAAGCGCGCGAAGAATTGCTGTAGTTGGCCTCTCAGAACTTCGAGGTCGACGGTGTTCAGGTCCCACGTCTTGAGTTCGTCGTACTGCTCCACGAACCGCACTACCCTTGACGATGATGGATCTTGCGCGGCCAGGCAGTGGTTCATTGATAATAGGGCTACGGTTTTTCCGTCGTAAGGGGTGTCGTAGCGATCTTGGCGTCTGCTTAGGCTGAATTTTCCGTCCGCTACGGCCCCGAGGGTTTGAATCTGGCGCTCTGCTTGCGACTTGGGTGGGTTTTTTGACTCGGGCGCTGGTCTTGATGCTGTAGGTGATCTCGACTCTGTTGCTGCCCTAGCCGATGTTGGTGTTAATCTGGATGTTGTTAGCCGAGATATTAGCTTTGATAATCTTTTAGGGTTTGATGATGTTGGCTTAGATGGCATGGATTCAGATGACATTGATCTAGGTGTTGTCGGTTTAGTTGTTGACCCAGATGACGTTGACCTAGATGGTGTTAACCTAGGTGCCGTTGTTGGTCCAGATCTCGTTGGCCTAGATCTCGTTGGTCTAGATGTTTTTGATCTAGGCGTCGCTGATTTGTGCTCTGTTGCTGACATAGCTTCTGTTGCTGTCTTATTCTCTTTAGGTCGGGGGCTACTCGGTATTCCCGATACAGACGGGCGTGTCGTCGATGACTTCGACTGTTTTGTTGACTTAGTTGATGTGTATGCCATTTGAGCTTTTGTTGCACGTCTTATGTAACATCTCGCTCTCGAATTGAAACGGATGCATTGTGGATATAGGGTGTTGTATTTTTATACACTTATCATTACAATAGTTTATAAACAATCTTTTTGTTAATAAAAAGTCATGCTCTACAAATACTTAGTTAGATATATTTTCCTTTGTGCTCACAACACAGGTCTTTGATTCCTGTTCTGTTACAAGGCAATGAAAATGTCATTGTACATGGCTGCCCCGGAGTCAAACTTAATGGAGGAGGTAGTATGGTACGTACGTACGCGCCTACATGAGAGTAATAGTCTCTTATTAGAGGGAAAAGGTGCCTAATAACATGCTATTCTAGCACATCTTAGAATACTTAGATCTTTATGTACACCAACCCCAACGCCGGAACTTAGTGAAGCCGTCTAAGGATATGCCTACATCAAAAATGAGGGTTGAACAGCTGAATAGTGAAACTCAAGACCACGTAGATGCTGGGCTCTATATTTATGCTTGTTATTTAACGCTGAAGTTACAAGAAGGCAGCCTATACTAATAATTATAGTTTTATGGGTGTAAAACCTTTATATTTTTTAGGAGAATTTTAAGGATTAATACTATTGATCTATCTAGTTGTAGCTTACTAATTATTTCGCTTTGCTCCCAGAGAATCCCCGGCAGTTAGTTGGAAACGTAGGGAACTGGACCATAGAGTCAATAGATGATGTATGAATTGATACTTACATCGGGTAGCTAAATCAGGGAAGTCTTTATGGAAATGGGGGGAAAGTAGACATCCGCGAAATTAGGAAGAGCGCGTTGTTCATTTCGGGTAATTCCTTTCGCCACCCCTCAGAGTTGGTAAGATCTAATAGGGTCTTAGCAATGAACGGGAGCAGAATGCGGAAACCTTCCCCATGTCCGTTGGAATTCTCGACCATTGCATAATAGTCAATATGACGCTTATCTGCGAATTTAAGGTAAGCGTGAACTAATTCGTGAACTATGGTGTGGAGAACGCTGTCGAAAGAGCGCCGTTTGTGGGGAGTTCGAAGATCTCTTAACCAGACCTCTATTACCCACCTATCACGTGCACAAAGGCCGTATCGTCCCCCAGATTCAGGACAGTCGTAGATTACGAGCTCTGACAGGCACTTACGACTGCCAGAAAAGGATTTTACGTTCCTGGTGAGGAGGTTGAAGAAGAATAGTTCATCTAGTCGCGCGAAAAACTGTTGTAATTCATATTGAAGTCGGACAAAATCAACAGTATCGATATTCCAGGTCGAAACCTCATAATAACTTCTAACAAATTGTGTCACTCTTGTGGACGATGGGCTTCGAATAGCTAGTGAGTGTTGTGTGAGTAATTGAATAAGGGTGTTGGCATCGTGTGCGGTGCCAATAATCGGCCATCCCTCTGGGAGGTATTGAGCATCGGCTATTGCCTCGAGAGTCTGAATCTCCCGTTCTGCTTGCGTTAGTGTGGTTGATTGGGGTACTGACAGTGTAGGGTTTGCCATTTTAAAGTCTATTATTATCAAGCCTTTATTACTGGTGTCAGTCAAAGGATGTCTTTTTCGTAGGATAGGTGTAGGACGAATATACATTGCCTTCTCTTTTATAGACACCTTTTACTAATAGAGTATAAAAACAATCTCTTTGTTTCATGGAAAGCGGTGCCCTAAAATTGCTTGGTTCGATGGTTATCTTCCCCCTTGTGTTCATGACACCCGCGAGGTCTTGATACCCTTATTATATTACAAGACAGTATGAATGTTGTTGTACATAGCTGTCACGGAATACACCGCAAAACCACCGCAATGAAAATGTAGTCGATCGGAGCATTGCGCTATCTATAGTTACTTATATAATTATAGAACCGCAATAATCGTTTAGGTGGACTCATCGCAGTATTGAGATCTTTAGTCATGATCTTTTTTTAGGTGACGAAGCAGGCTTGGTGGTATCAATGGTTGGAATTAAGCGGCGCTGTCGAAAACTCAAGGCTTGGTAGCCTTAACAATATGCTGATATATAATGAAATTATAAAGTTTCCCTAATGACATGCTATGCCGGCACGTATTGAAGATGTTATTTGTAAGAATATTCTTTTCTTTCTTTCTTTTTTTTTTTTTGGTGGCCGAGAGAACGGTGGTTTCCGGGAATAAATCCGTCTGTTATGTTGTCGGCTTGTTGTATTTATCACGATTTGGTAAGAAGGGAAGCATTTAGATCATGTTCGTCTCGTCGTAATAGCAATTTTAAACTAGGAGGCTTATAATCGAAATGGATATGCCACATGGTCTACCAACATATATAAAAAGCTCCCGTAACGTGTGAATCAAAGTTCCTGGTAACGCCTCCCATGCAAATCCGTCCATACAGCACTCCGTCTCATTCATTATCTTCACGCCATAATAGCACAGTTGTGGCCTATTGAAAGCTCCTAAGAATGAAAGGTTATACAGAATCCCACTGATGTTTGCTCTATTCCTTCTCCATATCCTTCGGAGCGGGATCACCGATACCATCTTCGTTGATGGCGAAAAGACAATCACTCTCGGGAAGACATGGGCTGTCGTAGATTTTGGCAATACGTGTTTCGGCACGGCCCTTCTTCAAGCTGATTCTTGTTGTGCTTGCATGGGCGATGATATTGCCGCCAATAGGCTTCTTGGGGTCTGGGTTGAACATTGCACTGGGGCCACCGTCAACTTGGGCTACAACCTGATTGGTAATGACCACGGCAATTCCGAACTCATCGGCAAGTCTTTGTAGGCTGCGCATGAACTTAGCTAGGTGGGTCTGTCTGGACGACAACTCGCCTCGGCCTAGGAAATCGGTTCGGTAGAGAGACGTGGCGCTGTCAACAATTAGGAGGGAGAACCTGGTCTCGCACATCATAGATGCGGCTTGAGTGAGAAGCTGCAGCTGATGGTCGGAGTTGTATGCGCGCGCATATGCGACGTTGTCAAGAACCTCCTCGCCGTTTAAGCCGTAGCGGTTGGCGACGGCTAGTAACCGTACTGGGCGAAAAGTGCCTTCAGTATCAATATAGAGACACTTGCCTTCCCCACCCCCCATGTCGAAGGGCAACTGGCAAGTGACTGCGAGAGTATGGCAGATCTGACTCTTTCCCGTACGAAACTCGCCAAACAGCTCTGTTACCGAGCCGGTCTCGACACCACCAGCTAACAGTGTGTCTAGGTTCTTTGAGCCGGTTGTGATTGAGATGAGTTCACTTCTGCGTAGGTGCATCTCAGTTGCCGTGGTAAAGCCCAGAGGGACAATTTTGGAAGCTAAGGCAGGTTAGAGATATAAATCGAGCGCGAGCTGGAAACGAGTACCTTCGGCAAGTATTTTGGTGGCCTTCTGCTCTGATATACCCTTGACCTGTTCTAACATGCGCTTGGGTGCATAAGCAACTGACTCGACTGTTTGATAACCGCCATCCATTAAGAGCTGACAGTCGCGCTTTGTGAGACCAGCGAGTCCCTAGATGTAAGACTTCAAGTAAGTACAATATACGTACTATACGACTGAATGACCGGGGAGAATATGATCGCTCACCTCTAACGCACTGATTGGGGTTGGGGCACCGGGACCGGTCACGCCGGTATCCTCGCCGTTCATTTCCTCCTCATATTCTTCTGCCATCGTGAGCGATACAAACTCAATCGTGTGAGACGAAAACCGGATGAAGTCTAAGAGAGTCGCAATAAGAAGCAGAGACGCTGAATTTATGTATAAGAGATGTAAATGTGAGAGAGTGGAATGGCTTTAGGTACAGTACTTACTTACCTTGCCTTACCTAGGTAGTCGGTACCTGCCTAAACGCGTCGACGCGATAAGAGTAGCAAGTGTTGGCGGGGCGAAAACAAATCTGCTCCTGCTTGGGAATCACGGAAGCACGTGATGAAGGCCATAGTTTAATTGGTGATATAAACTAAAGATAGGCTGATAAATGATTGCCAGCTGCAGGTCTGGCTTACCACCTGTCAAAATAATAGTATTCAACTGTATTCTTGCGAAGTTGTACCTATCTCTCCCTAGCTCCTCTGCGGCTGGACCCGACCTTTAACTTTTGGTTATTAAGTGGTACTCAGATCAACAATCGCGTGGTAACTTTTCAATACACGACCACAAGACCAAGGCACCCTGATCCTCTGCAACCCTTAGTTGGGTGTTGATGGATTCAGCATGGCTACTCGAGAACCCCCGACCTTTTTCAAGGAGACGCGACTGAATTTCGAGCCTTCCTCGTCTACCTTCGTTGTTGATGTGAGGCTCCCGTCCATAGCAAATGCATCTAGGAATAGGCGCCAGACCAATGGCTTGGCCAGGCCAAATGGCGACGACGCCGCTCTTCGCTCGCAAAACTACGCTACTGCATCGGCCGTCTACCATCGAAAGCATTACCAATACCCAAAGAGCTTTCTGTGGAGGGTGCTTGAAGACAACACCATCCTGAGCCTCCGGACTGTCGATGTTTGCAAGCCAGAGAGAGCGTCCGATGCTAACCTTATACTAAATTTCAACTTCCCGCATACCATACGACCCTCATGTATTGCCATGTCCGATCCGCCCGATCACGATGCGCTCAGTGTCTTTATCCTTGACGAGGTTGGCCAGCTATATACTCTTTTCCTACGACCCGATTCCTTTCGCAAACGATCGTTCGTCGAAGGTGGCCTAGGCGACACATGCAAAATATTCACCGTCAATGCTCTCCAGAGCTTTAAAACCCCATATAGGCTTATAGCGGTCAACCCAGACCAACTCATTGTCGCTCTCACTGATGGTGGGCATATCCGGCTTGACAGAAACAAGCCTAACACAGGTTAGCCATTCTCTTCCACTCGATGCAATGACCGTATTGACGCTTCGGAAAGCACCTCAATCTCCTTGGAAAGAGACATTCTATAATGCGAAAGGATGGGTACAGGGATTTAAAAGTATTCTCTCTAGCAGAGGCGATCATGACACTACTGCTGCAGCTGCAGCTATTGAGACCAACCTCGGTTTGGATGATCTCTCATATCTATTTACAGTCTGCCTCGACCATCGATTGCGAATTTGGAATCTTAATAGCGGTCAAATTACGAAAGCAATCGACTTGTTGGGTGCCGACAGAGAGCCTAATGAGATAGGCAAATGGCGAATCGACCCTGCGCAGACCAACTTGATTCGCATAGTAGGTCGATATGAGGGACAACGGATCTGCGTGACTTATTCCCCTGTGGGTTCTGGACAATTTAAATTTTGGAATATCGAATGCAGTGACAACAAATCCATCGACGTAAATGATATATACCCAGATTTCGACTTGATCCCAATACCACCTCTTGGATCCGACGTATGGACCCTTGCTGACTTCTGTGTGGTTGACCGTTACCCCAGTCGCGATTATCAAATATGGATATTGTGGAAGAACAATATTGCTTACCGTGTCCAGGAGCTGACCTTTGCAAGGGATGAGCTCCCGAACGTTTGGCAAACGCGCTGGCGATCTGTCTACTCTGATACAACCATCCCCTCAGCTCCCGTCTCTGGCCCTTCTGATTCAGTTGATGTTAGCGAGAGATGGCTTCAACTCATCCTATCCCCCGGCAGGTTTCCCCAGTCGACCTTGGAGGCGGCGTTGAGCGCATATGAGCGAGCAACAGGCAATGTGGATAATAACACGTCCCGATCTAGTCAGAGTATAGCCGAATTAATATGCTCTGCGATTGCTTCAACCTCGTCCTTGGGTAAGACCTCATCGGGCGTATTGGAGTATGAGCAGTTTCGCGCTTCTAGTGAAGGACAATGGCGGAAATTCTATCGGATTTTGATCGAGATAGACAAACCAAGGGGCGAGGCATTAGCCCTGGCCTACGAACCGATGTCAGAAATGCCTTCGGTTGTATGTGCCGATAGCATTTCTGTCATCAGAGAGTGCAGTAAATTGGAACGGATTTGCCACAACCCCAAGGCTCGACATGGCGAGACAAGTAACTTATCTTCATTGATAATAACAGGCCAGAACTTTGTCGAAGGATTCTCAGACAGCATTTTGCAAATTTGTCAGTCGGTTCTTCGCGCGGAACTTTTTGAAAAGACTTCGAAAACAGATCAGGAGCGCATCCAATTTTTCTCAGATAAAGCGGGCTTTTGGCGTCAAATATCTGATGATGATTGTGCTCAAGTAACCGATGTCCTGGGCCCAAATTTCAACGTTGTCACTTCAGACGTCTACCAACAGATGCTTGCCACATGCAATGAGACATGGAGCCCCAGGCGCCCTACGGAATACCCACTGACAGAACTTGGGCGTAGGCTCATTGTGAAGGCAACTGAAGATATTGCGGACCTACAGTGGAAGGTCTGTTTCAGTCAACTTATCCTTCTTGTTCATATGGAATTCGAGTTTGATCGCCCAGAAGATGCCCTACATAATAGAGTCAACATAGGCGCAGTATATAGGAATCTGCTCCAAGCTTTGGGCCGGTTGCAGCTAGTTCGTTGGCTGGCAAGTGTTCGCTTGCCCACACCTCTGTCTAAAACGGATAGGGCAAATTCGATATCCGGCTCTTCTCCGGTTCTCGCCAAACGACAAATCGAAGAATACAAACTGAATACAGCTCTGGAGGAAAGTGTAGGACACCTCCTTGGCATATCAGACGTAGGACCAGGCCAGTCATTCGCAATGACATCTATCATCACCAAGATTGTCACCAATCTCTGTGCCCAAGACAGCGATGTCGAATTGCAACCTCACTATATTCAATGCGCGCTGCTAGTTCGGGATAGAGCAGATTTGGCCCTAGAATTAGCCCCTTTCTCTGACCAAGATCCTTTTTCTGTCTATATCCAAGGTCGTGTCTCCTTGGCTCTTCGAGATTACTCTGGTGCTGCTATGAATTTCAAGAAAGCAGCTTATGGCATGAGTAGGTCCACCACCTACCATTATTGTTTTAAATTAGAACTGACGGTAAATATAGGTATACCGTCAGCCGACCCTGGAAGACATAGTTGTGGTTTGCTTGACGACGACGAATGGAATTTATTATTCAAAGGCATGCCGCGGTACTACGCACACATTATCGCGTTGTATGAAAAACATAAGGCCTACAGTTACGTCGTAGACTTTGCGCGCCTAGCCTTACAGTTCATCAACTCGAAGACCAAGGATGCAGACTTGCTACGGACAGAGGTACAAGGTCGCCTGTTTAGCGGAGCGACGGCGATATCGAGGTTTGAGCTCGCTCATTCAACTTTGGTAGCAATGAAGGACCGTGCCTTACAACACTCATTCTTACGCACTTTGATCCAGAAGATGTGCGATAACCTCCACAATACTGAGTTTGTGCAGTTATCCTTCCCTGGTCTTCAAGGTGCCGTGGATGAAATTCTAGCGCAAAGGTGCCACGACACGGTGGATGTCATAACCGGTGTCCCATATCATCAGATTCTCTACTCCTGGCGGATTAAGCGGAATAATTATCGTGGAGCCGCAGCTATTTTACACGATCGCATACAAAAGCTCAGGCGATTAGGCGAAGGGGACCAGTTCACCAGTGAAGACGTTCTCGATACTGTAATTACGCGACAATACCTAATGCTGATCAATGTCCTGAGTTGCGTTGAGCAGAAGCAGGCCTGGATTACGGCAGAAGAGTTCCCACACCCACAAGCCGGGGCTGGGAAAGGAGGTCCTCTTAGTGGGAGGCGTAGAGTGGTGACGCTGGCTGATATTCGCAAAGAGTATCAAGATGAGCTCGATCGCATTGCTGCAATACAGAACAACCAGTTTGGTTTTGCTGCAGACGATGAAATGGAAATTCTTTAGGACTAGCACTTGTTGACAAAAAGCTATAATGTACAATACGGAGGATTGTGCTGGATGATTTGATACCTTGAGATAGAAAATTAGGTTATGGCAAAGAGGGGAAGCGTTGAGATTCCAGAAACGCCAGTTCTTAGGTTTTGGTTCGCGCCTCTACAACCGAACGCCATCCGGCCATACCCCGAGCAAATTCGTAGGTCGCTAATAAATATGTACAGAATAGGTCAATTATGCTAGCGCGCTGGCCAACAATACAAATTATTTTCTTGAGCTTGCTTTATGCTGCCGCCGGTAATGGTGGTCTGTTCGACTCTGGTACCGTCACGACTCCTTGTGGCTCATTACCTATGGCATCGGGAGCTTGCCGGTACAAGACGATCTCGGATTGTTTGAAGTATCGTCTGGCGTCCTCATCTATCAGCACTAGACTTAAGTAATACCGTGTTGAAAATTTCTTATTGACATCGCGGAATGTTGGTGTCAGATCAAATCCTCCGAGGAATAATCGGATCGGAATTGTCTCGCCACGTGATGGTGAGCCGTCCATTATCTGCGATATCATTTATTAGACTGCGCCAAAGAAAATGCGATTGCCAAAAAAAGACAGTGAAATAGGAGCCGTACCTCAAAACGAACCAAAGTTTCGCTCTCGTTGTATTGGTTTGGCGTCGCACCCGTTGTCTCCCTCCGGATGATGCTCAGCTCCATGTGCTTAATCTTGAGGCGGACGAGCAGGAAGTAAATGCGCCCAACAATGACGTCCTTGAGGTGATATTTGTTTTTGCTGTATTCGAATTCGATGTGCAGGCAATCCTCGATACCAACGTCCATCTTGATGCTGCTGTTCATCTCGGGTGGGATGCGGTAGTTATATACCCACATGTCCTTCTCACGGATCACGTCGGCCATGCGCCGCGCCACTGTCACCCGCACAAAGTACCGTAGCTTTACGTTGATGCCGTTATATGACTCGTATTGCTTCTCTACGTTCTTGAAGTTGAAGTCGAATGTTTGCGGGTGTTGCAGCTCGCCGGGAGCTGCGAGTTCTTGGTTTAGACATAGGAATTCGTAGTGGTTGCCTCGGTCGAAGAACATCTCTTGAATATGGTTGAAACGTATTAGTTGTGAGGCTCCTAGAAAAAGAGAGGGCGCCTGTCTCTTAGGCTCATCTTATGTCATACTGACCTATCGTGCCGATGAACTGGACCTTGATACCCATATGTTCTAGCTTCTTGGAATCCTTGGGTCGGATTGTAGCTTGTCCTAAACGACAGCTCTACGTTAGCGATAAGAAGCTTACAGTTTCGCTAGAAAACGAACCTCGTACGCTCTCCCCATCCATATAAAGGGGCGCTTTCTCGCGTCTGTTCTTATCGGTCTTGACGTCGACCATTTGTCTCGAGTCGGTATCATCAAGGACAATGTCGATATCGACCGGGGTCGAGAAGAAGTAGGACATCTTGGGCGGCTTCTTCGGCGGTCAATTGGACCAAGACTAGGTATTGATGTCGAGGCTGGTCTTGAGCTCGCTGTTGACGGCGGGATGCGGATGTTGGTCGAGTTGATTGATAGCTGGACTGGAGCCTTGGAGAGCAGCTGTGGGGCTGAAGGGAGCTCAATGATTATAGGGGGTGTTTGTTACTAGCGGTGGTTTGTAGTAGCGTCATCACAGACCCCACTCTAGTCCACTTGGCATGCTGCGGAATCTGTGGCTGAGGCCTGTTGTTGTGTGGCAGTGCGTTGTGTGGATCACACGCATCAGAGGGTCCGGGGTCTCCACTACTCGGCGGCCGAGTTTTTCCCGCTCCTCTTACGAGCCCTAAAGTAGTGGGGGGTGCGGAAGGTACCTAGGTACCTAGAATTTAGCGACTACACAGGAATTTCCCACCCTAGACGAAATTCTTCGACATTTGGTACTTGGTGCACCCGACAAAAGTTTACCAGCATATCGTCGCATCGCCAATTCTTCAGGTATGTAGTGCTGCCATTCCGACGACTGTGCCACTTTATTCAACATTGCGGCCTTCTTCATCTTCGAGCTATTACTTCGACTCTCAATTTCTAGAGCTGCCTAACACACTTCCTCACAGGTCGACTCCTCCTTCGATTCTCCCCACACCTGAAGAACATTCGTCAAGATGCGGTACATTCACAGTCAGGAGACCCTGGAGATTCCCGAGGGAGGTACGTGATAGAGATTGGACCTTGATTCGTTTTATTTCGTAAGAGTTGGATTTGGGAACGAGAGCCGGGCGCAACGAAATGGGAAATGCACGATTTGGGCGGGAGACGAGAGCACGAAGACACCACGTACATACCCGAACAACTGCTGACGCGCTCCACGAACAGTCAAGGTAACTATCAAGTCCAGGAAGGTTACTGTCGAGGGTCCCAGAGGTACGGTTTGATAACTCCCCCACACACCTTGAGCAAGGCAATATCAAGGAGCGCGGGGATCTAATGATTCAATATAGGCAAGCTCCACAAGGACCTGAGCCATCTGGCCGTCAACTTCTCCCACCCCCAGAAGAACGTTATCGGTATCGAGATTCACCACGGCGCACGAAAGAATGTTGCTACCCTTCGAACCGTCCGCACCCTCATCAACAACCTGATCGTTGGTGTCACCAAGGGTTTCAAGTACAAGATGCGCTACGTCTACGCCCATTTTCCCATCAACGTCAACCTAGAGAAGAACGGCGAGACCGGCCTATGGGAGGTCGAGATCCGGTAGGTTGCCACGCCACCATTTGCAGGGGACAACGGAATATGGAGATCATGACGAATGTCGGATTCTAACTTGTGAACTTCAGAAACTTCGTCGGCGAGAAGCTCGTCCGCAAAGTCGTTATGCAGTCTGGTGTCGACGTCGAGGTCTCCAAGGCCCAGAAGGACGAGCTGCTAATTCTAGGTAACTCCCTAGAGGCTGTCTCACAGAGCGCAGCCGATATTCAACAGATTTGCCGCGTCCGTAACAAGGATATCCGAAAGGTGAGGAGCTCTTGGGACTGCTTGTATGTCTTTTTTGAGCAAAACTCACTAACATTGCTCCTAGTTCTTGGACGGTATCTACGTGTCGGAAAAGACAAACATTGTTGAGGAACTGTAAACGGCCATTGGGTTTCTTTATTGCTTTCTGGGTCCCTATCAGGAGTCGTCGGGGTTCATTTGCATGTGACGTAGCGAAAATAGCTACGAAAATGGAACCAAAATACTGAATGATTTTCGGGAAACGACTTAATGCGTCCTTCACATGACACTTAAAGAGCTTCGCTATTACGAAAATACTGTGTTCCAGATACCTACGGGCTGAATACCAAATGCAACGACCTGACCGGCATCTCACGGTGTTCCGGGCTTCTTTGAGACTAGAACCAATCTTGTTTATCGTTCCTACGTAATAGTGATAATGTCTGAGCCTCGATGTCTTCGAAGTTAAGACATCTTCCGCCCTGATTCAACCACGTCTATTTCGGGATTGGATTTCCTGAATCAATCAAGTGACTTTGTTTTACTTGTGTATAGTTGCCCGATACCGCTGTGTTATAGAAACCTATAGAAAACTATGTGTAAGTCTTAGTTATGCTGAAGTAGTGCAATCTCACCGCGTTAGCCAATGGTTGATAGTATAGTGTTAATGATATTATTCTTTCCCGCTGCAACAGAAAATAAAAATAAATAAATAAAACCTCATACATCGCTTACTCTATAGGATGCTGCGAGACGATTGCCTATTAGTTAATTAGCTAAATAACTAGTTTCGGCGAGAGTTGTAGGTATGGTTGACACGTGGGCTGTTATTGATATTCAATAAAGGTGGGAAAGGCGACCCGCTCTAAGAGATCATGATCACAAATACGTAATGTAAGAGAGGGGATGGCGAGGAAACCAAGACTTGAGATCACGCAGTCGTAAACGCTGTCGGCCTTTCATTGATGAGTTCGTTCTATATACGTTTCGTGTTTGTTTGATTTTTTTTTTCTCTTTCCGCCTTTTCTAGCGATCTCGGACTTCTCTCCCGCTATCCATGACGGGGAAATCATAAGTATCCATTTCAACATTAAAATCGTAGGGTGCATGCGCATATACAGAGAAAACTCATCAGGAGGTGGACTTTATACCTAGAAAGCCCTCCTTTCAACCCCATCATGATATCATGGTGATACATTCAATATCCCCTTTATTCATCTCGTCCTGTCCGTTCGTCTCTCGCATGGTGCTGTTATGCGGAGGATCCATCCATCCTCAGAGGAAATATACCGGAAACGAGGGGGGGGGAAAAGTGTGTGTGTATGTGTGCCGATTCTTCCTATAACGCCGGGGTCGTGCAATGTACTAATAGTAATCTTCGTCGGAAATATAAACAAGGTGTGGAAGGAAAGGGAGAGATCTCAATGACCCGGTCTCGAGATATGAGCCACCGAGGCGATGAAGGCTCAGCGGCATCAAATTCTCGAGGGGCGTGTCGAGGTCCTCGTCCCTCTTGATTGCCTCGAACGTCGTGACTGGCGCGATTGTCTCGATCTACGCGTCCTCCTATCTGAACTAAAACTACCTGTGAACGCGAAAATCAAGTCAGTAAGGCGTCCTTGTCGGAAATTTATCTTATCGGGTAGGGGTAAACTCACTAGGACTAGTCGCAGTATAGGAATCAGAATAGTACGAGCTACTCCAGTCACTTCGAGAGGGTCGATGGCTGGTGGATTTGCGCTTGTCGCTTCTCCGGAGACCGAGAAGGAGCGCGAGTGCACCGATGGCGGCAACTAGCCAGCCCAAGCCACTACCTGATTTCTTTTCCTTCCGAGAGGCGGCTGTGGAGGGCCGACCGCCACCGCCTCCGAACCAGGTGCGGTGGGTGGGTCTGGCAGCCGCGGCGCTACCGTGTCGCGAATACCGCTCCTCGGTGACCTCGATGCGTTCCGATCCTCGCTTCTTCTTGCCGCCGCCGAAGATGCCGGCCACAACGTGCCAGAGCCCCCTGGCGATGCAACAGAAGCAGAGAAGTAGAAGCAAGATGACACCGGCAATGGTACCGACGACAATTCCGGCGATGGCGCCTCCGCTTAGCGAGTTGTTTGCGGTGGAGCCGACGGCTGGGCTCGTGCTCGTGCTTGAGGCCGACTCTGTGGCGCTCACGAATGTGCCGGTGGGCGAGGATTGAGTTGCGGATGGCCCGCTCGTGGGCCGGTATGGCGCTGAGAATTGAGTGGTGACATAAACACCGGTAGTCACGACTTCGGTGTATGTGCTGTAGCCTGGATTGGCCACACACTGACCTTCGTAGGCGCAATACTGCCAGTTTGCACAGCAGATTGGACCACATTTAATCTGGCCGGACCCCGCCGGAGGTTCACAAGGGGCACCATCGCTTCCTACGCCAGCAGTGGTCGTTGGAACGTACCAGGAACTAATTGTGCTGGTGTAGGTGTGCGTCTCGGTCCACGTCGTGGTATAATCCCGCTCAGCGAGAAGATGAGTCAGGCCTGTACATGTTGGGGTGCCGGCGGATGTGTAGCAGGCCTCATCGGCGGAACAGCACAATTCATTCTCGGCACCGCAGTACTCGGAACATTCTTGTGGCATGAGATAGCCGAAGCCATTGTCTCGGAGTGAATCGCGAGGGTACGGAACGGCAGCGGTGAGGGTGGTGAAAAGAAGGGCGATAAGCGCAGGTGGGGGTGCAGTGAGTCGCATTTTGGTCTTGTATCGTCGTGTAAGTCGAGTTGGGCTCATATAGTTGAACTGCTGTTCAATGCGGCCGAACGCAACAACGGCGCGAGTGGACTCACTCGACCTTTTATCGTCGTTGTCCCTCCTCCTATATAATCTGGTTTCAAGTGCTGGAAACGGGGTGGTCGTCGAGTGGTTGTATGCAGTTCTCGCCCGAGTGAGCTGGTTATCTTGTTCCGCTCGACTGACTGGACGCTTATCGCCGACTGTGGTGGAACAGTAAGGTTGTGCAGATGTATATAGGTAGGTAGGTAGGTAGGTAGGTAGGTACCTGTAGGCGTGTTTATAGGTATCAAGGTACTTGGCTTGTTGTCCAAGTTACCGAATCAACACTTTAGATTTCTCTACAGAGAAAAAAAAGTTCAAAAGTTAGGATTGTGAGAGGAATGTGATAGATAGAAAGTGAGAACTTGTAAGACAATGCGAGAGACCCTTAATGCATCGTCTTTTACATGTCCTGCAGATGTCAAATCCCCAGCCTCTTTTTCTCGAGTGACAAGCTCTGTGACTGCAAAAAACCGCGGGGTTGGTGTACTTGGTCACTACGGGTGCGAAATAGCGGGAAAAACAGAGGGGGTTGGTTGGGCGCCAGCAGGGGTCTTTCTAGCGCCTAATTGGCTGATGACGTTTGGTACCTGGCTCTCAATCGATTTGGCATTGGGAGCTAAAAAAAAATTTCATCAGCTGCTGGAATTGATGACAGTTTCAAATGGAGGTGGACTTCTCTTTTTCAATCGTCAAAAAATTATCTTAGGTGGTTTTGTTGGCTCTCGGTTTTTGAGGCAATAAGATCACGAGCTCAACAACGCATATGGGATGATGAGTTGGCAGCATACCTACATAGTAGATGGCGTTAGGCGTCGGTCGCCGTACTCTATACGATCCAACCCCCTTGAGGAAGCATGTTTATTACCTCCCCTGTAGCGTTGTGCTGAGTGATTATCGATAGCGCCAAACGAAATGAACACGGATGGGCTTGGACCCATGGCCTGTGTCCACGGGCACGAGCATTGCACGAGCAGACACGGGTATCTCATCGACTCGGCAAGGGTTCGTTCCACTTTCGAGGGGACACTGGCAGACAAGGGTTTTACAAACAAGGGTTCCTTTAAGAGCTTGCATGAAACTGTACTGTAGATGTAACTGGTAGATAATTCCCTGGAGATCTAGTGTACGGCTAAGCCTATCCTCAGTTAGCTGACCAGGCGAGCAAAAGTAGTATTTATGTAAATTTATGCACAGAGCGTTATATAGAACGGTCCCGAAAACGGAATGATTTTAGTAAACGGTATCCTTACAATTTCTACCTATCACACTGACGATAGGTAACAGTCGCTAGTCCTCATCATGGCGCTAGACCCTAACATACGACCAGTTATTGACATCTCTCCTCTGCCAGATATTTCGCGCGATGAATATGAGTTTCACGATACATCCTTCTTTCAGTCCCGAGCTAGTAGGACGGTTCATCTGCCATTACCTACCGAAGTTCTCCGAGAGCACCCAAATCTGAGGGATGGTGTTGTGATATATGAGGATTTGAACTTGGTGGTCAAATTCAATGATTCGCGCTTTCTTCGGCGAGAAGAGGCACAAGCATTACGAGCTATCAGGCAAGCCTTTCCCGAGGGCGAAGTACCAGTGCCAGAAGTGTTCGGTTGGAGAGTATACGGCCATCGTACATTTCTGTACATGAGCCTCGTAGTTGGCAAGACGTTGCGCGAGGTTTGGCCGCTTCTCACCAACGATGATAAAAGCGCAATATCCACTGAGCTTAGCCATATTGTGACAGCGCTTAGGCGAATTTCCCCCGGTCCTTCAGGCCCCTTCATCGGTACATAACTCCCCTTGCATGCCTTTGATTCTGTCTCGGCTGGATTATTGCTGAGTAGGCATGACCGTACTGATCTGGGTCTTTCTAATATAGGCTCAGTCAGTCGAGGACTGGTACAAGATCGATTCTTCCACTTCGATTATGTAGAGGGACCTTTCCTCACCATCAAGTCTTTTAAAGACTGGTTGTTGGCAGCCGCTACTCGCCAACAAGTCCGGCCTGGTGAGGAGGTAGTAGTTATGGATGGCCTGTATCGGGACTGGCTTCCTGACACTGGAAATATTTGTCTAACACATGGCGATCTCACCCTAGGCAATATCATCGTATCGTCAGACGAGCATGGCGCTTATCACATTGCCGGCATCATAGACTGGAAGCAGGCGGGATGGTATCCTGAGTACTGGGAGTATTTTAAGCTGTATTATGGTGTCGAGATTGACCACGAATGGCGGGCTGAAGGTTGGGCAGACAAAGTCATGAAGCCGTTTGAAGATGAGTTCACAGCTGTCGCAGAGTATTTTCTGTGGCGAAATCCATGACCCTTTCTGGTGGTAATATTTAAGGGACCGTCAATGGTTGTTGATAAGTAACGCCGTAAACCGACGTTAGTGCTTCGGCTTCTTCACATCGGCGTTGCTCGTTTAGTACGCGACTTTCAGCCTTTCCCCGTCGTTGTTTTTATTCCGCGAGTAGTTTTTGTAGTCTTGAGATTTCATCCATATCGAGTTTATATGCAATATTAGATTTCAATGTAGATAAACCGCGACCGACCGACTTCCTACGAAGTCGGTCGCAAGCAACAGAAACGTGCAATGAGGAATAGCTACCATCCGTTTATTACGGTTCAAAAATGAGACAAATCGACCTATGCAAAAGCGGGGCTCAGCTCAGGCTCGTCTCAGAGCAAGTCTAAGGCTAAAAGCGGCGTGCCTCAGTTTGGCATCCCGTAGATAGGCATAACCTTGTATAGCCTGCTGTGTCTTGTTCATATCGTGCATGAACTACCTTAGGTAGTTGGTTAGTGATCAGATCGAGTATCGAGGGCAGCATAATGGAATTGTCAACTTGCCGCTGTAATCATTATCTGTGTCCTCCCTTTCCCTCATTCCCACTCTAGCAGAGGAAAGTGCTTATAGTAGGTAACGTAGTACACCGCTAATGAGTAGATTACCGGCCCACAACCGTATCGTGTGTCCAACTTGATCCTTTATATGTGTAGTAAATGCTACACTGCATTAACTTACCTACCTATAAACTAGCCGATACGCTGTTTCCTCCTAACCCAGACTTCCTCGGCATCTTTACTTTCTTTCCGACTTTCATCGCCGTCAAACTCTGTCTTAGAGGCCTCCACCGGGCGTAATTGGACCTCCCACTGCAATACTCTTAATTAATGGCCTAGTGCTTGTGTTGTGTAGAACTATATTAGCAAGCAGGAAGAATTGGAATGATCCACGCACCCTACGAAGCATATAGTTGCTACGATCCGCTCTTCCAGTGAATAAGTCGAATGACCAGCCGTGCTTCGGGCAAGTAATACCAGCACTCAGCACTACGCCAAAGTCCTCGATATCATACGGAGTACCCTCTGTGTAAAATCAGGGGTCAGAGTCTGGTGTGAACCATTCAAGCCTGGCAGAAAAGCAGAGGGCTCCGGGTACCATACTAGATAATGGGAACGCCGAATGGGGGCACCTCTGAGTCGGAACTTAGTATTGAAATATATACAAATGGGCTAAGATAACCTACATTATCGACCACATGGAATTTGCCTTTATATTGAAATATGAGAACTTGATCTTGGAAAGAAGTGCCGTCGTGGGAGATCATCGCGTCCCCTTCAATCTCCTGTGCCTGTGAACTGTCGCTCAGGGGAACATGGAAGACTTTGCAACCTGGGACAGACTCCCCGCTCCCGCAGGCTCGAGGTTCGTCTAAGACATCGGCCCCCGAGTCAGTGAGATTAGGGAAGCTTGATGTGAGCCCAACGAAGAACCAAGCATCACCTTTCCGAGAGGGCGCGATGAATGGTGCCAGTAGCGTTGTCATTGCTCAGCGTTATTTTTCAGCTGACTTGAAACGCCAGGGGGGTTAATAGCGAATAGGGTCCGATGGCAAAAGAAGAAATGCCCTCTCATGGAAATTGACCAAGAAAGGATGATGATACACGTTAGTAGTGGTAAGCTACTAGCTTTTCCTGTTTCTTGTGGGCCTACCCTGGATAAGAGACATGGGCTGGAAGATTCGACGAGGTATTTCAGTTTAGCAACCCTCATCCAGGTCGTTGGCTATGAGTTTGGATGTGAACCCTCCTATGCAAGGGCCTATATATTTCTCGTAAAGCCCATATCCGTCAATTATTCATTGGGTAGTCATATATTTGTCTTGAGACGAGAGGGACACCGAGACATGCTACTTTTTAGGTATAGGTAAGTAGGTAGTGTAGGTAGCTATTTACAGTGCCTACCTAGCTACATTGCATTGAGTTAGGAATTCGAGAAACTCAACCGGAAATACTAAGAATTACGTATAATCGAATGAAAGGGGGCAAAGCGACGGTCAGAAATACATTTGAATTTGAATGAAACTTTAAAATGTAGCATTGATGGCCCATGACGAAGTCTCGAGATGTCGTGTACACTAAAATGTCTATATCTACCTCCAACCTAGATAGTTAAGTAAGTACCTATCACAGGTGATGACCCACTATAACTTAGAAGCATGCTGTGCACTATGTCATTGGGTTGGTGGGATTCGGAAGCTCAAGCTCTCTTCTCTCCCCCAAGGCTCTCCATCCTAGCCACCTGATTGGAAGCGTATGTGGAAGCTCCTTCAGCCATCCAATAACACACTTCTAGTCACATCATACCTCCTACTAGGTCTCAGTATAGAGTAGACAAAACACGAGCTTCCTCTCCATCTTTACCCATCTTCGGCATTGGTGTATTCAGTGCGACATCTCAACTAGCTTTCAATCCTTCGTCGCGTATTCCTCCGTCTCTTTCTCCCGAATCTTTGCATCATGTCCCTCGACCCTCCCCCCTTTCTCGGCTCGTTACAAAGTAACATCCGCCAGCGGCCTATTCCCTGGGACGGCGCGGCGAGGGCAGGTACCATTACAGAGAGCCAACTAGCCAAAATCAGAGCCGTCGACAAAGTCAGAAAAGAGCAGAGAAAGCAGGTTGTCGAGAATGATTTGGATGGCTACCGGATACTCTTTGTTGGGGAACCAGGCACCCCAGGTGTCCTCGAGTCAGCAAGCAGGCGCGCCGATGTCGTGCAATACATTCTCGTCCTGCTAAATGATCTCTTACAAGGTACGCGCCCTGCAACTCTACCCCTGTCCTAAATGTGGATTTTTTAGATGCTTGTACTGAACTGTCCGTGTTCCAAAGGTGTCCCAGCTCTTGCGAAAGCGCTTTACCAAGATTCGAATCTCTATCAATATTTCACACCACTGCTAGGGCATTCCAACAATCCCGAAGATCATATTCCTCTCCTTACGTCCACCGCACTAGCAACGCTTATGGCGAACGCGCAGGATGTATCTCCTGCCACGGAACGATTTCTCCCTCTGATATTGAGCTACCTAGGTAGTCTCACTAAGAACTCGAACGATGCAGGCCGGCAAGATATTGCCGTGATGGAATATTCCTCCTTGTTATACAGCCAAACCAACAGACAACTGTTTTGGAAACAACGAAGCGAGACTGTTGCCCCTCTAATCGATATCTTGCGAAAGGCTGCCGGGGTCGGTGCCGAGTCGTCTGCTAGTCTATGGAGTGGAAATTCCGCCCCAAGAAGTGGTGGTTTCGAAGGCCTGGGTGGCGGAGTTGGGATTCAACTTCTCTATCACGTTCTTTTAGTCCTATGGCAGCTAAGTTTCGAATCAGAGGACATCGGTGACGACATGAATGAGTATGTAAGAGTCAAGTTCGAAGAGTTTAGTCAACTAACCCACATATAGTGAATACGATATTATCCTTCTCTACACGCAACTGTTACGGCTCTCGCCTAAAGAGAAGACTACACGGCTAATCTTATCGACGCTGCACAACCTCCTCGAGGCTAATCCTTCTACACTACTCCCAACAGCTGTGCTTGCTAGACTGCCGGCCTTGCTTCAAAATGTTGGCGGGCGCCACCTGACAGATCCAGATTTGCAAGAGGACCTCGACAAGCTCAAGGAAATGTTAGATGAATACCAGAAAACAAAGACAACATTCGACGAGTATGTTGCCGAGGTTCAATCTGGACATCTGAGATGGTCACCACCTCATCGCCACCAGGTATTCTGGACCGAAAATTCGCGCAAGATTCTAGAGTATGAGAACGGCGAGATCCCAAGGAAGATTGCAGACATCATGAAAAAACCTTGGGAGAACGACAAGGCCGTCTTGGCCATAGCCTGTAACGATATCGGATGTCTGGTCAAAGAAGTTCCCGAGAAGAGGCACCAGCTAGAGAAGCTCGGACTAAAGACTCGTATTATGGAGCTTATGCAAGACTCTGACGAGAATGTACGGTGGGAAAGCCTACGTGCGCTCGGTGGCTGGCTGAAATACAGCTTCGAGAGTAACTAAGCAATTCGAAGTTATGGCCGTGCCGAGTGAACAAATCCACAGCCTTGGTAGCAGCATCAAGAAGATCACAAGTGTGTCATTAGCAGCTTACGAAGGACAGGGACACACCACAGGATAGAAGTGACCGCGCTATTCCTGAGATTTCAGGAGCGACGGAACTCGAGGCAGAGAGTCGCTCTACCACGAAGAGCAAGTATATCGAGCAGATAAGATGAATGCGTGGTAAGACCATCAAGATGGCAGCCATGTTCTTCCGACTCTCAGGTCTCTCTTAGCTTCGGTGTTTTGGATCAGCAATATACCTAATAGCTGTTTAGACGACTACCTAATTGTCGCAGGTAGTTAATTCAACGTACTCATTCACATTTTTCAATTTGAAAGATTTCCTATGTATCTTTAACAGTGGTAACACAAGCTTAGACACAGCTATCAATAGGTAAAAAGATACAGTCACCTTTACTGTATTGAGTCATCCCGCGCCAGCTGGTGAGTCAGACATTGACACAATCAAAATACTTCACGCTATCTTACAGTACCGTTATAGTGCTATCACATTCTAATTCTCATTCTTAACGTGACCTAAGATCACTACATTTTCGAATTCCTTAGTGGATACTACGAATAAGGATCAAGACTCTCGGCCGAGTCCGGGTTCTCGTGCTTACACCACCAATGACCGACCCTACCCGAACTCCAGATCCCCAAGAAAGCCCTACACCTTGAGCGGCTTCATTTATGCACCGAATGCTTGATCGAGCAGGTTTCCGAAACGATCTTGATAAACCGCTTGCTAGCCATTAGGAAGAGCTATGGAGCGAGCTATTGTTTAATTGGTTGTAGTCTAGCGCCCGATCGCATTGCCAACATGCATTAACTAGGTAGGTAGGCAACAATGTACAAAATCAACCAGGTCTCTTACACCGGTACCAGAATATTCAGTTTCAACAGCATGATATGATGCGAGGCAGTGCTGTCCCTAGCTATTATGGAGCTTAACAAGTTGCCGTCGGCTGCTAAGCACACGGCACGCGTCGATCAAGCGACCTACATTGTCGAATCTACAAGCAAACATTCGCATACAATTATTTTCTTACACGGGCTCAGCTCGAACGGTGAGAAATTCGGCAGGGAATTTCTTGAAACGGGGAAGACCTCCGCCGGCAAGACGTTGCTAGACTTACTGCCTGGCGCCCGCTTTATCTTCCCGACCGCCAAGCGCCGACGTTCTAGCGCCTTTGGCAGAAGGAAGCTTACGCAGTGGTTCGACATTGCCCGTCTTCAGGATCCATCCTACCGCAAGCAAACGCAGCTGCAAGGTCTAGCGGAGTCGGCAGTCGAGATCCGAGAACTTCTTCGCCGAGAGATGAAAGTGGCAGGAGTGCCTCCGGCGAACATCATCCTCGGCGGGATAAGTCAAGGCTGTGCTATGTCCCTGTCTGTCCTACTGAGCTTCGAACACCCACTTGGCGGTTACTTTGGCATGTGTGGGTATCTTCCTTTTCAGCAGGATATCGAAAACGCGATAAATGCATCGGACGACGGCATAGACGAGGATAATCCATTTGCGACTTCCGACGATGAGGGCAACCAGCCCAGAGACCCAGTACTAACGGCTTCCAACTTTGAAAGGGATCTTCTCTGCGTCGATACGCCCCGGGATGTCTCTACGGATCGAAATCAGACGGCGTTCTCGACTCCGGTCTTCCTGGGCCACGGGGATGCGGATGAGAAGAAACCATATGAACTCGGCGAGGCGGCCGCGAGGACCATGCGTGCTGCCGGGTACAGTGTGGAATGGAAGTTATATCCTGGGTTGGGCCATTGGTATAGAATTCCCGACGAGATTGATGACATCGTCGAGTTCATTCGCAACGAAGTGGGGTGGGAGATGGCCGCACCTTGATTTCCTAAATTCTGAAGGAAAGCGTATGCTTCATTGGATCGATAAGTTATCTATTTACCACTATAATTTTGAGCTAGACTTTGAAGATACTAGACGCTCTTTTTTTATGATATGCACCTTGTCGACGAAGAATTAGAGCAGGGCGATCGTAGATGATAACCATCGGGTAGTTACGTAATCTTAGCACAATGTGTCGGTATTGTTAGAACAATACGGACTAGATAGTAAAGAATTCGGAATAGCAGAGATTCAGTCCATAAGCCGGTAATAGACATTCCCGGCCAGTTCAGATCAGGACTGGTTGAAATACGGGCAGTGTATTCCCATAAGATATAGTAGCTGTTAGGTAAATATTTGCCGATGATAGGAGATAACCCAAGGTCAGACGGAACTACAAAGGCGGAGGTTCGGCTTGTAGCGGCAGTGGAGTCCAGGTGGCGATCCACCATCCCCGCTACCCCACACTAGTACCCCAACTGCTGTCCAACCATTAGTGTTACCTAGGTAATTCAGAAGGGCTCATAAGAGCTGTAGGGACCGACAGCGGTCACTTACTGAGATAAGGGCAGCTTTGCTGTTCCATTCCAGCTCACACTTCATACATATAATTCATAACAACCCCTTTGTGTGGTTGGCTGATCAGATTATAAGGTCCGGTCCGCTTCCATCATGCAGCGTCTTGCTGGAACGAGATACCTCACCGCTAGAGCTGGTCGTAACACGGCCCGTCTCTATTCCTCATCATCATACTCTTCATCTTCCTCTTTATTACGAACACCCTCTATATCCGCCACAGCAAGAATGTCTTCCATAACAGATGCTAAGAGGCGGCTGGCTGCCACAGCCCAGCACATCCGCCCTATGAGTGCGTTGGCGTCGACCGCCACTAGCTTCCCAACGACACATGAGAAGATTCCCAAACCCGAGGACACGCCTTACTTTATAAATAACCAGTTCGTACCTAGCGAGGCCGACAAATTCATCGATTTGTATGATCCGGCCACCAACAACCTCGTCACCCGTGTACCTCAGATGACTGATGCCGAACTGGAAGCTGCCCTCCAGAGCGCCAAGAAGGCATTCCCTGCCTGGCGCAACACCAGCGTCATGGCTCGCCAGCAGATCATGTTCAAGTTCGTTGCCTTGATCCGTGAGAACTGGGACCGGTTAGCGGCGAGCATCACGCTCGAACAAGGCAAGACTTTTGCTGATGCCAGGGGAGACGTTCTGCGAGGCCTCCAGGTCGCTGAGGCGGCTTGCGGTGCACCTGAGTTCTTAAAGGGCGAAGTGCTTGAAGTTGCCAAGGATATGGAAACTCGGACGTATAGGGAGCCGTTGGGAGTTGTTGCTGCGATTTGCCCTTTTAGTATGTCAAGCTATTGAGAGCTACCCATCATCTTCGCCATTGGATGAAGTGGCTAACGATTCTACAGACTTCCCCGCCATGATCCCTCTTTGGTGTATCCCTATTGCCACAGTAACCGGCAACACTCTCATCTTGAAGCCTTCCGAGCGAGATCCCGGCGCCGCCATGATCCTCGCTGAATTGGCCAAGAAGGCAGGGTTCCCGGATGGCGTCATCAATGTTGTTCACGGTGCCCACCGCACAGTAAACTTCCTTCTAGATGCACCAGATATCAAAGCCATTAGCTTCGTCGGCGGCAACAAGGCCGGCGAGTATATCTACACTAGGGGGTCCGCAAATGGGAAGCGAGTGCAGGCTAACTTGGGTGCCAAGAACCATGCCGCCGTCCTCCCGGATTGCAATAAGAACCACTTCATCAATGCAGTCGTTGGTGCTGCTTTCGGTGCGGCCGGTCAGCGATGCATGGCCCTGAGCACCCTGGTGATGGTTGGCGAGACAAAGGAGTGGCTGTCGGAGCTGGCGGAGAGTGCTAAAAAGCTCCAGGTCAACGGAGGTTTTGAGGAAGGGGCTGATCTTGGACCCGTCATCTCCCCTCAAAGCAAGGAAAGGATCGAGTCGCTGATTGCGAGCGCCGAGAAGGAGGGCGCTACTATTTTGTTAGATGGGCGCGGCTTCAAACCCGAGAAGTACCCCAACGGCAACTGGATCGCGCCAACGATCATCAGCAACGTGACGCCGGACATGACGTGCTACAAGGAGGAGATCTTCGGCCCTGTGCTGGTCTGCCTCAATGTGGACACCCTCGACGAGGCCATTGAATTGATTAACAAGAATGAATACGGTAACGGCACGGCCATTTTCACGAGGTCGGGCCCCACGGCGGAGACGTTCAGGAGAAACATTGAGGCGGGTCAGGTTGGTGTCAACGTCCCTATCCCGGTGCCGCTGCCCATGTTCTCCTTCACCGGCAACAAGAAGAGTATAGCTGGCGGTGGTGTCAGCACCTTTTACGGCAGGCCGGGCGTCAATTTCTATACGCAGCTCAAGACTGTGACGGCGATGTGGTCTAGTGCGGACGCTATTTCCAAGAAGGCTGATGTGGCGATGCCTACGCACAGCTAGTAGGAGATGGGCAGGCACTAGGGTTAAGATACGTAGGGTATCAAATGTACATAAATAGCGGTTATGTAAATGTAAATAGTGGAAGAGGTTCTAGTTACCGTGGTCCATCGTCTCTCTTGTGAGATGTTTTGACGTGGCTCCCCGATGAGCAATAGTTTCCGCTAAAGAAAGGCTGTGTGCATGATCCCGTCATATTATGTACTCATTGCATAGATGTGGACCTTTCTAATAACCGCGCACCATAAAAGCTGGGAGGGGGTAACACAACTTCCCCGATGGCTGCTTTCTAAGTTGACAGGCCGACAGGGATTGAAATCCAAGGTATATCCCACTACATTGTTACGAAACTTTCCACCTCAACTGTATTATATATGAATCGGAAGCCATCTTTGTTGCAATGGACCCCTTTGGGTCCATCTATCTACTTGCCGGCAATCTATAACTAGTAGTCGAAGATCCATGGCTCCATTGGGCTTATTAAGTAGGTAGGTATGTAATCTAGGTTGGTTCTGAGATCAGCTCCGTCGGCTTCACTCTTTGAATCAGCTAGCACTCTTAGCGACCGTGTTGGAGACTACGTGGTCATGATATCGCGATGGTTGTATGGTTCTGTTTACGCGACTGACTCTGAGCTGAAACCAACTGCTAACGGTGCCTTGGTTTTAACTCGAGGTTTTATCTAGATAATGCAAAATGAGTCGGTAGTATAGACAGAAGGGAGAATATTCAAAGCTCGCATCGCTTCGTGTTGCATACCCGAGTAAGCAGCTTTGATAAGCCGACTTTTCGTAGGACCAATATCCCGAATGCCGTTCCTCGACAATTAGCACGGGATATCAGAACACCTCAAACACCACGTATCACGTTCCCAATTCGTCTCGAAGGTCTAGCTTCTCGCCACAATAGCCTCTGATCTGAGGTACGTCGCATCTGGTCGCTAACAGCATCATCAACTATGCCCTGTCCCGTCTTTGGTACATCTTCCTGTCTATCTTTCAAATGGTTACCTATACAGACATGCAAGATCCCCTTCCAGTTGCCTAACGTAATAATTCGGTCATATATCTTGCTATACTACAGTCTTTACCTACATGTAGGTAGTCTTATGTACGTAGATAGTACTAGTAGCACTACGAGAAACTTACATACCATGTACTGAGAGTAAGCCGAGCAGTCGTGAGTGCGCTACTCGGTACAAAGTGGTAAGTACCTAACCTTAGGTAGGTACCTTCACCTCTTCCCCCGCCCCAAACCGCCTTAAATCCCCCAACTCATTACCTCCCAACTACCTGAACTACCTATAGTTACCACACAACATGGATCAAGTCGCCAATCGTAGAAGCAATACATCTCACGTAAACAATTCTAATACTAATAACGAGAGCACCGTTTCTGATATCACGGACCTACCTCATGATGTCTTCCTACTTATTCTATCTCATCTTTCACCTACAGAAAGCGTACTCTGCCGCCGCGTAAGCCGGTCTTGGAATTCTGTCTTTGCAAGTGATGACGTATCATGGAATCTGATGAGATGGCATTTCCCCCGCGCACGAGAGATGAGAAACGCCGTTGGTGCTCCGGATCATCCAGCCTGGGCTCACATATTCCCCAAGGTTGTCCGTCGCTACTTACACCTACGCTCTGCTAAGCCTAGATTGATCGAGAAGATTGAGCAGGCAAGGCAGGATGATTCATTCCAAGAAGTTGAACCTTGGAGTCGCTGGTTACGATGGAACGACAGCGTAGCTATCTTTCAAGATAGAGATCCGAGCTGGTGTCTGGAGGACGGACTTCTCATCTACCAGGAGAACGTGTCCGGCGGCTACGTCGCCTACGACTTAGAGACGCGCCGTCACTTCTCGGTACCTTTTGATGGAGCCGATAAGATAGTCCGGCGGCTCCGACTGGCGCATAGCATCCTAGTGATCGAGTGGTGCGAACGAGAACCGCGCGAGTTGTTTAATCGAAAAGACATTCGTCGACATTTCGCCACTGCGTTTGATGTGCGACGATCGACAGAATCAGGCTCTACCGGCCCTCTAGACTCGTGGGGGATCCGGTTTAGATCCGAGTGGAAAATGCATCATCTCGACCTCCCTGTCACCCGCCACACCCGTTTTTTCTCAACTCATACAGCAACACACTACGCACTCTATCTGTGGCAGCATGACGGGTCACCCGAAAATGAAGCGGACCCTGAGGAGCAGCTCACTATCTGGAATATTGAAGGTGCATCACCTTACCGTCCCTCAAAGGACCCTTCGGGCACACATAAACCGGACCCTACGCAGCCACAGCCGAGGGTTATCAAGAAGTTCATGGAAGGCGCTCTGGACTTTTTCGGCATCCGCCAGCGTGATACACCTGCACTTCGGGAGATTTTGCTCGACGAAGAGAATATATACGTACATGAAGAGGAGCACCGCTGGCTTGCGGGCGAGCATTCCTCACCAATACCGCCGCGTAACCATTATGTCCGCTCCACGGGCATCCCACTCTCGGGTGCCGGGCCGCGATGGTTCGATGACTGCTGCGCTGACGGCGACATTCGCATGAGTTTCTGTCCGCGAGCGGGGCCCGTAGCACACTTCAGCGATGGCAATCGCAGCGGTATACCGACCCGATTTGATGGGACATGGGTTGGGTGGGCTCCTTGCTGGCGCCACGAGGAGTTTCCGTACCTAACGCTTAGCGACGTAGTAGACTCAGGAGCCGGGGTGCGCATCGTGGCACGCCAATGCTTTGTGATGGAGGCGCTATCATCGTTTGTACTTCCCAAGATAAGTCTCAAGGCTGAGCCCGATGAGACCCCCGAGGTCCGTTTTGCGGATGACCTGTGGAGGCAGTTGCTTGGAAAGGCCAAGATCAAGGGTGACGAGAGATGGGTGGTTGGGGAAGACTGGAATGGAAGTATCACAGTTGTACGCTTTTAACGGTATTGATTTTAGGCCTGGCTCGAGTTTCACGTCGATCTAGACTAGAGCTTGTCTTATTGATGAGAGCTAATACCTAGTTTACGCTGAGAGGGAACACGCCGACGTAAACTTCATCATCTTATCTTTCACTTATTCATACACTCACATATGAATAGGCTACATCATACTACTTATCTATCCAGATTGCTGTTAGTAATAAAAAGAATCAATTCTTTCGAAAGTGTCTTCTCAAAGGAAGACAACATCATCTCGATAAAATTAAAGGCGAGTAAGACTCCGCGGAGTTTATCTATACCTGCTTTACGGAATTGATAAAACCTACTTGTTCCCTAGTCCCGTTCGGTGCACTCTAGGGAATGGCACAGTAGCACGGCTCGACCCACGTCCTCTCCACTACTTGGGTTATAGAACGGTATTTAGTGCTAGGTACTACACTGGATACACGATAGTCTCTAGCTTGCAGTCATTGCCGGAGATGTTTGGTTCGGGGCTATCTCTAGCTCTACCTGCATTATAGCCGCAATAGTGTCGTTTACGATACCATAGGAAGTGAATAAGGCCGAGGACGTAGTGTACGAAGCTTTTCAACTATCGTAGTCTATATTAGTAAAACGGTCTAGGACTATAAACCTATGTTTAAATCATAAACTAGTCTATGTTTGTGTAGAACTTGTCTAAGTTCAAATGTTCAGCCATTAGAGATCGCAATCGGCAACCGGCATCGGGGCATACATAAGCAATCGGCGCCGAGACTTAGCTTGTTATCGTTACAGCGATGTTCCGCTGTCGCTATCGAACCCTGCTCGACCGACCGAAGCTATTCTGTACTGTATATAAAACTCGTTTACTTGGTGACTCAGGCGTCGCACGTTCGGCCGTAAAGCTGGTCGTAAAGGGACTTGCTTCTTCGAGAACCTGCCAACCTAGCAGGTACATCGTTCATAGTAATTAAGAAAGAGAAAAAAATCGAGAAGCGAAAAGTTCTAGTGGAGATCTAGGTGCTTGGCACCCAGATTTTGTATAAGTAGCTGAACACCAAGATGTCCTTTTTAACGCCACAAGTCGAAGCAACAACGCTTCCGACTTGTGTTTCGCTCACCGAAACACTTTCGAGAAGAGCAAATTACTACTGTACTGTAGTATTCGAAGAATTCCCCCGGAGCATGTCGCCTACTCTAGCCTTATCGCCGAGTTTACTAGTGTACCGTGCTTCTTACCCTTGAACCTTGCCCGCGTCTAGCGTACATGGCATGGAGCAGAACATGGAGTACACTAATGTGAGGTAATGCTGTGACACGTGAGGTTGGTTGACTGCAACGAGTGTGGGCCGATCTTCCCACTCAACTTGTGTACTGCCTACACTACATCTTTCATTTCACCTACTGTAGATAGACTAGTAAGTAATTTGTAAGTAGTATTGGTGAGCCGGTGGGTGGGGGAGTTGAGGGGTTATTAAGATATTCTTTTGAGCTTGTCTTCACCCTCTGTCTTGGCGTTTTATTCTCTTAAATAGTAGTTAGGTTTCCCGTTGAAGTTGATGGAACTGTCGTGAAAGTTTACCGACTCACCCTCTCCGCGACCCGACTCCCTCGTCGCTGTGTCTCGTGTCTTGTCATCTCAAGGCTTCCTTCACTTAGTCTCACAGTAGACAAAGCCTGGTATTATATATCTCTAACACAATGGCATCGAAGGCCTTTCTGCTGTCGTTGGCAGCCTTGCCGCTGACCAAGGCCGAGACCGTCCTCGGCATCTATATCTTCTCTCGCCACGGTGATCGTACACCCAAGGCCCTTGCGCCCACAAATTTGACATCGCTGGGAGCTGAGCAGGTCTACGCCTCAGGAGGCTGGTATCGCGACCAATATGTCGCTTCAGATGCCTCTACTCCTATCCTCGCCTTGAGCCGTGATACTGCCGCTTTGTCGCAATTGACCGTCACTACACCGGTCGACAATGTTCTCCAGAACTCCGCTCAAGCTTTCCTTCAGGGTCTCTACCCGCCTGCCGGTTCCATTACAACACAGGAGCTCCGGAATGAGACCGAGGTGACCGCTCCTCTGGGCGGATACCAGTACATTCCCGTCAACGCCGTGGAGAGCGCCGCCTCAAGCAAAAGCTCTGAGAACAACCCCTGGCTCCAGGGTGGCAGCGGTTGCGACAACGCTGTAGTCTCCTCAAACAACTACCTCTCGTCCACCGAATACAAGACCTACTACGCCGACAGTCTTGACTTCTACCAGAGCCTTCTCCCCGTCATCAACAGCACTTTCGCTGCCGACGTCGCCAACTTCAAGAACGCTTACTCCATCTACGACTACATCAACGTAGCCACCATCCACAACCAGACGATCCCGTCCTCGGACCTGCTGACCAACGAGACCCTGCTTGAGCTCAAGGTCCTCGCCAACGTGCACGAGTGGGGTCTAGCCTACAACGGCTCAGACGAGATCCGTGCCATCGCAGGCTCCACACTAGCTGGACAAGTCCTCGAGGCGCTCAACGACACCATCGCCGGCAAGGGCAAGCAGCCAGTACACATCCAGTTCGGCGCATACGCTGTGTTCTCATCCTTCTTCGGACTCGCGAAGCTGCCATCCATCTCAGACGACTTCACCGGCGTCGTGGATTACGCCGCCTCAATGGCGTTCGAGCTAGTGACCAACGCAAGCGTGAGCTCCGGCTACCCCGCCACGGACGACATCTCGGTGCGCTTCCTCTTCTCCAACGGGTCCGCTGCAGACGTGACTCCCACCGCCTACCCGCTCTTCGGACAGTCGGAGACGACCCTCCCCTGGACGACCTTCGTGTCCGAGATGAACAAGTTCGCCATCGGCGACACGCCCGACTGGTGCCGCGTCTGCGGCGTCACGACAGGCTCGTGCGCAAGCTCATCATCTAGCGGCTCTAGCGGCGACGATGCCTCGACAACTTCTTCCAAGTTGGGCAACGGCATCTCGCTCGCCGTGGCAGGCGTCATCGGCGCCCTGGTGACTCTCGCCGTTGTTCTCGGCGCCGAGGCCCTGATCTACGTCTTCTCGGGCCTGACGTTGACCAAGAAGTCGACTCTCGCTGCCGCCCAGGCCGCTGCCAACGGCGCCAGCGGTGGGAGCAAGGCCTAAGTGCAAGCCAATTAAACAAACAAATGAAAAAAAAAATCGAACAAACAAAAATAGTGACGGAAAAAAGAATGCAAATAAATGCCACTATGTCGAGATAAAGTGAGGACTTGGGAAATCCGTAGAAACGTGCAAAATCGTGTTGACGATCCACGTTTCTTTTTGTTTGCCATGTTTCTATAGTCACGAGTCACGATGGATGTACGGCATTATTATTATTATTATATAAGCGGCATACCTAGAAAGTAATATAGCGTAAGAAGGACGCGTTCCGCCTTCAATGAGATACCACTCCATTTCTTCCGATTTCCAATTATCCTCTCCGTCCCACAATTCAGTGTCGTATAGTTTGATAAGTACTAAAATTCGGCCCCAGGCATGTTAAGAAAAACGAGATGACAGAGGTTGACATATATAGTTTGCACTAGGCAGGTTACAAGCTGAAGATGACATAACACTGGGTTTGGGACGTACAAACTAGAATTAAGCATGATTATTCGGACTAGAAGAGTCGGCAGCCTAGCGATGAGAAACACGATAAGATCAAACTAAGTCCTGGATGTAGATCTCGTGATTATGAATCAAATACTGCTAAATGACCTACTTTCTCCACGTAAACTAGCAATACGTTCGACCGATAATAACTCACGACATCACTTCCGGAGAAAGGCCCATACGCACCGCGAAAATCCAAGCAGCAGAGCAATTTCCTCGGTCACCTCAGCCCAAAGATCTTCAATAGATCGTGACGATGGAAGAAATCCCTATTCCGTTTCCCAAAGATATCTGTTGCGACAGGTTTCCGTCAGTTAAAAATGAATCCCCCGGGGAAAGGCGAAGTAGAATCGCGGCTGGGAAAAGGTAAAATTATCGGAGTCAACTCACACATGGGCACGCTCAAGAAACAGATAACAATCTGCACGGCGCCGAGGGCAAAGAAGACCTCCTTAATGCCGCCGCGCACCAGCCAGTCGTAGGCCTTGAAGGTCAAGCCGAAGCTGAACATGTTCTTGAAGATAATGAGGCATGTGAAGCCTTCAATGGCGAGGTCTCCTACATGGTGGTGCTCACGTGTTAGAGAACTCGTTCTGGTTTGCAAGCTATTGCTATGAAAGAGAGAAGGCGGGAGTTGACCTACGGTATGCGTCGACGATGTATAAAGAGCTCGCTACGGCACCTATTACGGTGCCGGCTACCTCGAACCCGAAGAATATGATTGGAACAATCCACTGTCTGAATAGTTAGATCAATCGTTCGACTATGACGCATAATACATTCCGAGACCTAAGCTTGGTAACTGTATTCAATACAAGAGGGACTTTGGGTAAATAACATACGTGGAACCGGCCCTCGAGGGTCCCCTGGGCCGTAACAGCGAAGCCGAAGAGGCCAGCGACGCCGAACACGAGCTGCGGGACGACGAGCACGATGCGGAACTCGGGCTCGTAGATGCCGCCGTTCAGGCGCGTGAGCGCCTTGGCCGACCAGTCGGCGAAGATGCCAGCGGTGAAGAAGCCGAGCAGCGCCCCGACGAACGGCCCTGTGTACGCGTACCCGGTCTGCACCTCGCCCCAGAAAAGGGGCGGGCCGAGGAAGATGGCGGCCAGGATGACGCCGATAAAGACCGTCCACCCGATCATTGTCCCCTGGATCAGCGCGGCCCAGAGGAACGCGGGTTGCGCGAATAGTGGCAGTGGGCGGAACAGGAGCTTGAAAAAGCTCTCGTCTGTCTTGCGGCCGTCGAAGAGCATTAGCGATTGCGTGAATGTCTTCCTAGGTGGGATGGCCTGGGGTGTGGAGGTGCTCGGCGCCTGCTTTGGCGGCCTGGCTGTCTTTTCCTCGTCGTCGGCGTGGGTGTCTTCCGAGCCCCGGACGCTGGCGATGTCTGTGTTGAGCGCTGCATCGCGCCGATAGGCCGTTTCGGGACAGAACAGGAAAACGGCGACCAGCGACGCGCCACAGAAGATGGCGACCAGATTGAAGGTCCACCACCATTTGATCGTGTGCGTGATCTTTCCGACGAGGATCGGCGTGAAAAAGGCGCCGCCGAAGACGGCGAGGTTGGTGAAGGCCATACGTTTGCCTCGCTCCTACGTGAGTGGTATCTAAGGTGAGCGACTTCGTTCATTCGCTGTTGGGAATAAGGGGGGTATTACTGACATGCACGAAGTATAAGTCTCCCACAGCAGCATTTACGAGACCTTCGAAGGGCGCGGTGCCGACGCCCTGGATAATGCGTGCCCATAACAGACTCGTGTAGTTGTGCCCAGCGGCACCGGCCCACGCGCTCGTGGCGGTTAAGATAACCAGCCCGAGGATGAACAAGTGTCGCTTGCCCCATATCCGGCCTGAAGGCACGAAGAAGAAGCCGGCAACGCCCACGCCGAGGAGAAAGTAGCCGGTTAGTAGAGCGATGTAAGTAAAGTTCCGCGAGTACCACACTGATAATGTCAGCGTGTTAGCGGCGAGGATGGGCCCTAGGGCGGTTGCGAAGATGGCTGACAGCGAGAGGATGAAGGTGATGGCATCGCGTCGCCAGAGTGGCCAGTTCAACGGATCGTTGGGATCATCGGAGGGCTGGGGGTTCTATCACGACTTTCTCAGCAACGAGTCCAATACTTAGGGATCTTGGCATTCTCATTTCCTTAGCCTTTCTAGCGCTATCAGAGAAATAGAAAGTATCTTGTTCTGTTCTTACCAGTATAATTGGGACAGGGCCGCTGCGATCGCACTTGAGGCCTCGCGCACCGGCGGTATTGGCGGTCTGGGACCGATCTGGATCATCGAAGTATCGTGTGGTGCCTAGTTTAGTAACCTCCATGTCAATAGGCAACAGGTAATAGGTACGCGTGACCGACCACCCCTCCGGAAGTGAAGAGTTGGTGATCCTGTGTGTCCTCTCACCTGGTACGTGGCCGTGGCCGGGGGCGTCAAAGATTCCTAATCCCATGGTGAAATCCCTGAGCTTTAGGGCGTAATGCTACGGTTTCAAAACCGATCTACAAAGAGAATCGATGTTTTCTCCCTCGAGGTATCGGAAGGTCAATCCAGACCCCTCCCCCCTCCCCAAGTAACGCTGAAGCTCTATGCGGGGTGCATGAACGATACTGAGATCGACTGAACTTTTGTGAGTTAGGTTTCTTGCGCTCGGAACTGTATCGGATTCGCCCATCCCCCCAGATGATCACCGTTGGTAACACTAGATAGTATTTATTTTAGTCGACTGTTTCATCGCCATTACGATACATAATGCTGGCCTAGCTGTTTTACAATCAACTTTGTTCGAGGCCACTCCTAAGATAACTAACCAACCTACAAACTATTCTCAAAAACGACAAGTAGTCACTTATGAATCCACATTGCCTCAAATAGCGAGAGACTAACAATAAGATTGGGAATTTATGAGTCTCAAAGTCGAAGTGCCTCGGAAAACGAGTGCCCTGAAACTCGGCTAACCTAGTCAAGTCAAGATTCGCAGTTGTACCAAGATATATAACACAGTCTCGTAATCAATAGTGAATTGGTAGAGCGAAACGAGCTGGTAAGTTCCTTATAGCACGTGTACCTTGAACAGTACCTAGTTCAGCTCTGCGCTCTTTTATCGAGGTCTGTTTAGGTGAGATCTCGAAATAGCAGTAACGTCTACTATGTATATGCTCGTGCGGGCGCAATTTAGATTGCCACCGAGGGTAGGAACCTTGTCCTCTCTCAATTTATCACGCATTCCCCAGAAAAGAGGTTTGCATTCCTGCCGCCTAGATCGTCGTCCAAAGTCCGACGGTTTGCCTAGATTAGAAAGTAAAGTTAGTAATAGTGAACCTGGTATATTATAACATGATGGGATGGATTTTGATCCGAGCACTCGTGATCACATCGACGGTGCGAATAAGCGCCGGGGTAGAACTATATTATATAACTATATTACATAACATACTGTATAGGGCGTCGTCATGTCTCGTGTAAAGTTACTGCGTGAAAAAGCCTGTTTGTCTAGACTGCCAATACTCTACTTACCACTTACCACTAAGCCCAGCGGGGTCATGCGACATGTCTGATGAGCAGCAGCTCGTTCGAGTTTAAAAAAAAAAAAACAACACAACAACCTTGCCAACGGGGAATCCCGCCCCTGCATTAGTCTCGATGTGGAAATTTAGAGTTTGCTCGGCTCTTTTTCTTTTTTGCGCAGGGCGAAAAAAGTGTATCTATCTACACTACTTAGTCTAACGACTAACAAGTCGGAGTCAAACGGCGTTCAATCCCTCTCTCCAACCTAAAATAACATCAACCTAGAGACATGATCCGAAGGCCATCTAAGCTGTTTAACTGATCCGGGATTGAGACTTGTTATACTTTCCTCTCCTGTTAAGCTGAAACTAGTCTAAGCCTTAGGTAATAAGTATTGAACTATAACGCAGAAATAATGACTCCTAATCCGGTAAGTAATCCCAACTATGACTATTCTTGGCATTCCCAATCGGGGAACCGTAGCATTCCGGTGGCGCCCTATACTACTGCCGATAAATCATGGGGAAGAGATCGTGGGGAAACTGGACTTAGTGTGGCTATCCAGTCATCCGTCGAACCTTGGGTATCTATCTGTCTTTTATGATGCTCTTCGGCTATCGTATGCCGACTTAAAGCTCCCTGGCTATTATTAAAAGGACACACGTGCTTACTTCCAGGCATCCTTTGTACACCAAGACAATTACTACTTAATCTAACCAACCCTGCTTATTATATCATCTACTTTGATAGATAAATTAGGCATCATGAAGCTTGTCACTATTACTCTAGCCCTTGCTAGCGCCGTCGTCGCCCAGGTCAGTACCTACCCTGGATTCTCTTGGGAGTGTCTTGGGGCATGAGTCGCATAATCGTGGATTCTACACCTGTTACTTTTGCTCCTGGTTCCTAGTCGCTAACGTTGTGTGTTCAAAAATAGGACCTCGATGCGCTTCCCGACTGTGCTGTAAGTTTCATGATCATCGGTTTAGAACGTTTCCATTTTCAACGGTATACTAACCTCATCTATCTATGACTAGAAGAATTGCGTGACCGAGTTCACCACAGGTAACCAAATCGGTGATTGCGCTAGGCTCGACGCGAAGTGCATCTGCGCAAGCGATTCATTCATCAGTGGCATCGCATGCTGCCTAGCCAGCGTCTGCAATGCAGACGAGCAAAATCAGGCTGTCGACTTTGCCCGCAGTTTCTGCAGTACACAGGGGGTAACGGATCTTCCCCAGTCCGTAACTTGCACACAGACACCTCTATTGAATTCAACGACAACGCCGACTACCACAAGTACCCCGAGCGCCACGGCTACCCCGAACGCGGGGTCTCCGGTTGGCTCGGGATTTAGTGCTGGCGTTTACGGTGGTTTGGTCGCCGTGCTTGCGATGTTGTGAGGTAGCCATGCCGAGAGCTATTTGGAGAGACCAAGGAAGTGAAGGGATAGTAAGCCCTTGATAGGTAATTGAGAGCGGTCTTGGGAAGATTGGGAACATGTGAAGGAGGGGAAAGATAAGGGTGGCAAAACAACGCGTACTTTGACGATGTCTTGGTAGTCATCACCTTTAGTCAAGCACTGCAGTGTTGTACGAAGCACAGCATCATGCTGCCCGACGCATTTTGTATGCCCAAAGCCAGAGTGCTCATGCTGTTCCACGTCACACTTTGGTCCTGGGCGATCTTGCATGAGATGGAACTTGACTCATGCAATCTCAGTATAGTGCGAACGACGTCGTGTCTAAACAAGTCGTCTTGTCATACCAACAAGGAAACAGGCTACGAATAAAGGGAATGAAAAGAGGGAATTCTCTCAAGGGGTGCCCTATTACCGTCAAGTTACCTAGCCGAGACTCTGGATCAAGAAGTGTCTGTGTGTTCGGGGAATGAGCCGAGAGGCTGCGGCAACGAGCAAACAGACCGGCTGTCTATGTCGTGTGGGGGCTTTTGGTAAGGAATTACTATCTAAGATGCAATCATGTGAGGATGTTCATCCGTTTCGGCCAGACCGGGAGTATGGCCTAACCAAGGAACTTGCCACTTGGGGTATAGGTTACCCGATCATAGAGCGCCCTTGTTGAGATCTGCCGTCACGCGAGGCCGTGCGCAGGCGGTCCGAAATTAACCACATCCTGAAAAGGCGCGTCCCTATATCATACCAAGTATATGACAGGACCCATTCTGGCGATTTATACGTCAAGATAGACCCTCGGTAGACTCCCACAACCCGAGTGGTGGTAGATATAATAGTAGATATAACGTATAGGGGTAGAAGACTCGGCGATAATGCCTCAGTCAATGAGCTTCCTCATAGGGGCAGTTTAGCTAACAGGCAGTGGATACTTTCGCGACTTGTTGTGACGGGACTAGAAAGTTTCCAGAACAAAACAACCGTAACTACATCGAGAAGATAGACCGATCTTCCTTGCCAGGAATGCAACATGCAGGCCTAAGTCTCTTACATGCATACGGTAGACATGCAGTCCCGCGATCAAGATAAGCGAGTATGTAGCCCAAGAAACATATCACCATCCCTAGTGATAGTCTGGTTCTGCTTTGGAAAGTAGTGCATACCGGTGGGATGGGATAGACGGTAACTTGCTTGTTTGGTGGAGGTGCCGCTCGAGCGCTTTTAGCATGGCTTTCGATAATGAAGACAAGAAAAAGGGTACAAGTGGACACGAGGATTTCTCGTTACTTTTCTCGGCATCTGCAGGTATTTCCATTCCAAGATTCGACCAGGATTCTGTGATTCCCCGATCCTAGATCGTGACAGTTGAATCTAGATACCTTGTCAACTTATTACTGTATCCCTGCAATGCACGTATAACCGTGGGACTAGACTTGAAATACCGCGCTTAGTGCGGCTAACCGAGACGGAATTAAAATAAACAGCTCTCAAGTCGAGATGCTGGATGCTATAAATACTTAGCTTAGGCGAGGATGGCTAAATGATCAAAGCAGCGCATAGACAGCTTTAGTGTGCGTGCGTGACTGCCGCACAGCGATTCGAAACAAGAAACGCTCCACTCGATAGCTGCCTTATAAGTAGACGTAACAAGTAAACATATCTAGGCAGATTTGCTGCATGCAGCTCTCTTTATAAACAGGTCCCACTTGGGCGGCTACATGAGCTAGGGGGGAAGGGGGAGAGTGATAACATACAGAATATATGTGACATCGTATAGACAGAAGCAGACAACTTGGCATACATGTAAGTAAGGCATGGTGATGTATGTAGTTCCGCCGGTTCGTGGGAAAGCTGGTCAAGACGCTAGGGTGAAGATGGATGTTGGGCGCGTAGTTGCATTACGAAAGAGCCGCATTATCATCTATGTATGTCCCTTGTCAGCCTGCAACGACAATGTTGGGGTCTGCCTCCGCTTACGCCATATAAGTAAGCTGAGGCGCTAATAGAGCCATCACAGCCCTCTGGGTTGGGAATTACGCATGAAATCCGGGGCTTACTCCAGGAAGCTCAGCTTGTAGTGCTAGGATGTGGGATGTGAGACGCCACTGTAGAAGCCCAATATATTTTTATCATCTCTTAAGCCATCCTCGTGTAGGTTGCTATAAGAGACCAAGCCGGTGGTAAGGATGGGTGTTATCTGGGTGCTGGGCCTGCATGGCTGCATCTTCGTCCGATACCGAGCCTGATTTTATGCCTCAAAGCTTACAGAACATATAATGGAACGAGGCGTGAGACTCGATTTGGAAGATTGGGTTAATTTCGCATCCAATTGTGTCACGCGTTGGTTCGCCGTCGATATCTTGTCTTGTTGCCTCCCTTTCTAATACTCTATCCGGTTTGGTATTCTCGGTATACCCAAGGTAGACGGATAGATCGAGGGACATGATAGGTGGGGAGAAGTTGCTCCGGTTTCATGATTTTCACTCTTTAGGCTCGAGGTCTGCTCGGTAACGTATTATTATACGAGCGTTAGACGAAGGTATATGGCTAGATAGATGTATGTTGTAACATGTTGGTCGGAAAGGCTGGTACAGGTATGCTTACATATTATTATTAGTATCACTATGTGCTACTAGTAGTATAGTATTCACCTCTAGGCTAGGACATAGAATGATCAGTGCGCACGCTAAATTGCACTACAGCGGGTAAGGAAGGCCTAGACTAGGTTGTTGTACACTAAAGCAGTGGATACCGAGCACAAGGTAACTCAGGTACCTACCTATCCTTACGGGATGTCCACTCAAGGTACCTCGTAGCTACCTCCCTCCTGCCCAGTGCAGTCTTACCCTACAGTAGCCGACCAACCGAGTGTCCCGAGACAATCGAGTATAGGTACTGCGATTCTGCAAGGAAATTCCGTCAACTTGCAGAAATCTCCTCTTTTTCACATGCTATTATCATGTTATATAATAGCTGATCAGCATATAACAACACATACGCTATGCTGTGCTCACTGCATGATTATTCCCAGTTGTATAACTTGGGATTACGGGCTCTTGGTTTGGTTCTGGCTCTGGTTCTTACTTTAGCATACCATGCAACTTGTCGGCTGGGGGCGGTTACAAATCGAGACACCCTGAGAGTCCATCCACTTGGGATTATTAAGACGGGGACAGGACGGGGACAGGACAGGGACGAGGACGAGGGCGAGAACGACAAGCAAGGTACATACTACATGCATTAGGTACATTAGACATGTACTTGCTACCAATTCCAACGTTACCTGCATCACCGAGCCCACCTACACCAGATACTATCTGCGGTGTACGTGCACTGATGCAAGCTACTTGGGACCGACTACACTAGTACCTACCGACTCTACTACCTTACTAGTAGTACTGTACCTACATCCTGAACCTACCCTCCTACCCTCCTACATACCATGTACTACCTACTTATTACTTATACATGGCAACTATTGCACTACAGTATGCATACCGTTGGATAGTGTAGGTCGTAGGGATGATGGCTTCAACCAGTTCACTCTGACCAGGGATTAACCCCTCTCCGTTTTTTTTTTTATCATTTTCGTCTCCTTGTCTGCTTGTATTCTAGCTTGTACTACTATCCCTTGTCCTTTTTCGGTCTCTTTCTGCTCACCTTCCGTAGCGCCGTGGTGCCGTGAGTTAGGTTATCCTTGTTAGACTAGACCTTACCTTGCCTACTAGTACTGATCTACCTAGTGTAGGTTAGTATAGGTAGCATAGCTAGTGTCCAGGACTCGAACATTTAGGTATACCCCATTGCTATACTCGTTTAGTGTTCGTTGACCTTCCTTGTAGCGCGGTGCTAAAGTGGACTTCGTAGTGTATCGTCTTATAACACACCTCTTGTCTGTCCTGGCAAATCGTGGTGTGTTCCAGCGGTGTTTCTTACTCAGTACTTACTATCAAAAAACAAACGATATACCCCGGTCACGGGCCAAAATACGGCTCTCCTCCTTTGGTGATGATCTTATAGACTCAGATATTGGTTGCTTGCTTAAGCCCCTCTGTACAACACCACAGCATACAGTAGTCCCCCTCCCCCCGTCTGTCACACCTAGACCGGGTTCGCGTCGTTCTTACAACGGCCATGTCCTTCTCGATATCATACGTGCCAGCCCGTTCTCCGTCATAGCTTCTTGTTGACAAGGGCAGGCCTCGTTAGAAACCCATGTCAATCATGTACGGGCCTCTCGGCCTCTTAGACCAGGCATCGAACACACCATTCGAAGCTTGCTATAGGGCATCCAATGTACGTGTGTGGTCTACACTACACGTACGCATGCTGTCCCCTAAAGGCCTCATACCAGCACTTTTCTTGTCGATGGTTAAATCGGGTCCTGCCCTTACCGTACGATGTATTCTATGATACTTGGGCTGGGTTGTATGGCTCCCCCATACGTAGCTTGCCCACTATTACCGTCGGCCTAAGACAGGGAAGCCCTGTATACATTAGCTTTTGGCACATATCTCGACTGATATACATATATATAAAGATCCAAGGCATGCCATCGTCATCTCCTAGCTCTAGCATCACACAACGTTCCCTTTTACGACGAACGGCGGTTAGCACGGTCTACCTCGCGAGTCATTTCCCTGGCCCACCTCTGCTTTTTTTTCACATCTTCAAGGTACGTGCGTCGTCTGGCCCCTGCTACCCTGTCTCCATATGCAAGATGAGGCTCACCAGCCGCAGTCCCTGGCTCTTCAACCACAACCGTGCTCTTCACGCCGCTCACAATGTGTGACTTTACCAAAAACTACTACATATACACATCTTGTCTGGATCCGGGCACGCATTTCTTCCGCACTTCCATAGATGGAAGTCGTAAGACCTCGTGCCCGAGAGGACCACACGAGCGCTACATCGTTCAACCTGGCCAATGCCCATTATGTGGCTGAAATAAAGCCCGGTTGGCTGGTAGCGGCGTCGTCACATTACAAGCTAGAAGGCTTATAAATGGGGCAACCAGTTTGTCTCGATCAGGAGGCAAACTTCAAAGCTACCGAATATTTGCGCATTCATACAACACAGAGCTTTTAATTCCCTAGTTCAATGGCAAATCGGCCAGGTTCTCCCGCTGCGGAGTTACCCGCCTCTTCTTTTTAGGCTTCACATGGAATTTCAGGGGCAAGGCGTTGGTTGGAAACGGAAGGGCGGCTCTAGTCCACATCACTATTCTCATCTCTTCAAGGAGTTCTGGCATCGAGGCTTTGGAGTAATCACTGGTCGAGGAAATGGGGAGTTTTCTGTAGCTTTGAATGGGGCTTACCGACGAGGCCCGCACGGCAGGGAGGAGAGTAATATAGGAGGCGGCGAGACGATAATGAGTGTGGATCAGACCGCATATGCAGGGAGCCAAGCAAGAACTATAAACCCCGCCTCTATGCTATCACGACCTTGACGACGCATGGGATAGAACGCGAGCAGGTCTCTCCGGTGAGGAAGGAAGATAGTTGATGCGGATATGAGATACGAATTTCCATTTGCTACTTTTGGTCTTAGACCGCATCTCGCCGGATGACGATAGAGGAAGTATACGAATACCACTGTCGAGAAGGGAGCATCATCGAAGGGGTAGATCATCAAGAGGCCATCTCTTGAAGCTCATTTGAGCCAATGAAAACAACCTCCCCGCAACTTCGCAACCTCTTTCTTCCTTGATCTGTCTTGATATGAACATGATATGGCATGGTTTGCGCGCTATGACTTGGACTCCTTACCATCTCTATAATTCGCGAGCCTTGCCGAATCAACGCCGCCGCCGCATACGGCTCGAGCCATGACCGGACCAAGTCTGGCATCGGCGTCAGCAGTAGTTTACTTTTATGTTTTGCCTATATGACGGGGAGTAGGTCGTTTAGATGATAACAGGTCATCTGACTGCGACCGCTTCCCTTTCCAGTATCGTCGCCTATCTAATCAATTATTACAGCCATGCGCTAAGAGACGGAGCTCGATTTTACCTAGGCGAACCTGGCTCCCTATAACCAAAATCCCGGCAAAGCTGGTCAGCATCTCGAACAGGGCCCCTCTTAAACACAATTATAGTGGTTATAGAAGCCTCTGCTATTGCCTGGGTGCAATATACCACGGCAATGTATAGCCCTGTTGGTTATATTCTGCCTCAGTTGCCCCCACGAAAAAAAGATAGATACGTCTTATTGTTCCTACGCGACCGCAATAGCTTTTCGAATGAGGTCACACTTTCGAGTTTGCGAGTGGGGTATCAAATACTGTAAGCAGGCCCAAGAGTCCGTTTTCTGCCATCCGCGTGACCACAGACGAAACCACGTCACGGCCAACAGGACAATTTGCTTGCTTGTCAAATTTTTTTTTTTCGGGCCATGGCCTCGCTTCTTGCTAGTTCTAACTTAGATAGTAGCCTAGTCTGGATACCCAACGGTCCATACGTGCATCGGTTACAGTAAAATAGGTAGCTAGCCTATGAGATAGACCGAATTGCTTCTTAGCGCTGTATCGAATTTCCTATTCAAGACTACTAAAGTAGTCGTCGTGCAGTGCCGGATGCAAATCATTCCCGGTTCCATGCAAAAGAAGCTCTACCGCTTCTTCTTCTCCTCTCCGACACAAGACCACGAAGGCGAGAGGGCTATGACCAAGATATTGTTGGCCCGGCCTGCTTGCGGGTGGGATGTTGCGATTACGCCAATGGCCAGGCAGAAAAAAAAAGGGGATAGACAGCCCTCTAACCAGAAGACCCAGCCTGGCTAGCCGTGCGGCACAGCTACTGGTTATCCCGCGCACGAACCGCTGGTAAAATACCCTCTCTAAGGGTATATCTCCTCACAGTGGGAGGGGGGAAGGTAAGGAGGGATAGATTGGATAGATTGGGTATATCAGGGAGATCGATATGATTGCTAATAATAAACACCTGCCATGCGCTGGAAATGCACTGGACAGCAAGATTCGCATGTCCAACCCACGCAAGAACGCCCGAGGTTACTGCAGTGCAGCAACGCAGAACCGCAGTATACTTATGTACTATAGTGACTAGCTAGGTACTTGGACACTTGGTGCGGCACCTTTCCCGTGTCACCCTGGACGGGAGGGGCGTTTCTTTAAACACGCGGCCGCCCAGAGGATACATAGACTAGGAAGGCGACGCACGTCGGGATGTATGATGATGCGAGATCTGAGTTCGAGAGTCTCTGCCGCTGCTGTTCCTGCCGTTACTGTTGCTACATAGCATATATGAGGAGAAAAATAAAATAAAAAGCGAACGTGTCACTGACGTCGACCTTAAGGGTGTCATCCGGCAGCAACGCCTCTACTCGCCTGCGTCCGGCGGCCCGGGATCTTCCCACATCAATCCCCTCTAGTGTATTCGAGGCACGGGTACGTCCCTTCTAGACCCTCGTACTAGTATATCCCGTACATTGTTTCCCTCTTTCTCGCTCGAGCTAGACGCCCAGACTACCTAGTGACAATTGTAGTCTGTAGTAAGTGGTCTAGACGGATGAATTACCGTTTCTGCAGCCTAAGAGCGAAGAAGCCTCTTGGCGGCCCATCAAAGATGCATGCGACTTTGGTGTGTTGAGAGATCGTGACATCGAGGCCCGAGAGCGGAAAAAAAAAAAAAAAAAGAACGAAAAAAAAAGGTAGTTATCGAACTGATTGGCTGAGACTGACTGACTAAAAGCTCTGGCCGGTATACTCTTTTCTTCTTCAAGTTTTCATTGGCCACCCCCTGCAATGCCAAAAAGGGACGGCCACTCAGATCGTCAAGGGCGTGACACTGACGCTACCTTACATTTAATAACGTCGGTCCAGTTACCGGTCCATGTCTCTATAGTCCATGTAAGCCTATTATAATCGACGATGATCTTAGCATAATAACCGGCATGATAATCATAAAATCGCGGGTCGTTTTTTGTATTTCTCTATCTGGTGTTACCTATCTATCAAAAACAAGTTGACTGACTCACTCGGCCGAAAGAAAAAAAAACCCCCTCCTCAAACCCCAAGCCCCAGGAGATAAGCGTGGTTTTCCAAATTGAAAAGCCGCAGAGACGGGGTATGTATGTATGTATGTATGTCTGGGGAGGGGGAACCAGACTACCTATTCATTGCACATCGTGGTACTACTATTATTTTTTTGTGGGATTTTTTTTTTCTTTTACCACCCCCGAGGCGTTTTCACTTTCGTGGGGGGAGGGAGAGAGAAGGGGAGAGGGAGTTAGGGAGCATATTTGTAACTCGAGTTGCTGCGAATCCCGGGTTTCATTTCATAACGGGATAAGGCAGTCGAATCGAACAAAATGAGAACCTTGATGGTCAGCCAACTCCAACAACTACTAACCTTAGTATAGTGTACCTAAGTTAACTGAGACCAGCGAACCCAACACCAGATGCGGGCCACCCGGCCGCAGTGACTAGGTTGGGCCCTCGTGCTTTTGAGAAGAAGAACGCCCGAAGAAAAGAAAAATCACGATAGTGTCGGCCTACCTAGTCTTAAGACTTGTTTTTTTCTGTATTCCTGGTACTTTTTGTCGCATCATCGCTGCGCTCGGACTCCCGAGTGTCCCTGCAATATTGATTATCTAAAATACCTGATGCGGGGGAATTGAACTAGAGTTTTATCTAACTAGTTAACTTGCTCTAGTTAGCTCTTCAAAGTGTTGAACCCCTACCAAAGCTTCTCCATCTTTTTTGTTATTTTTAATTTTTCTCTCTCTCTTTTTATTTATTTATCTGTGTTGCGATTGTTTCAGGGGAATGTATGTTATACGGAATTGTTAGAGGAACCTCCCTCGCTTATTCCAGCTCCGGCGCTTCACGTCGGAAGTGAGAAGGATTGTTTGTGAATAAGCACGCACGTAGAGATATACCTGGATAGATAAGGTAAAGTGGCGAATAAGCCGTGCTCAAAACGCGACGGTATGCCAATCAGGAACTTGGTCGTCGTTTAATGATTTGCAATAGCTTTGGAACTTATTATCAAACACTACGGTTGGGTTAAAACTGAATTGCCTCATGAAGCCAGTCCAGCCGACAGGGAACAGAAAACCCCAAGCAATGATTAAGTCAAACGTCTTGTTTAAGAGCAGAGCTCCTTACAGCAAGACTCAGCCCCTATTGCGTCATTTACTACTGTGCTAAGTTTATTGTGCATAATGCCTTGAGATCGGCCACGGTAAAAGCGGTGTCTCGTTAAATATGTAGCCTCAGTGGGATTTCTTTCATCTTGCTCAATTGTTCCATCTTTCAAAGGTTGTGTGATTGCAACAGCATTGTTCTATAAAGACTGAGACAAGATAAGAGGTATGACGCCTCTAGAACTAGTTATTGCTACACAATGCTCTTACTAGAAGAATCTTCGACAAAGATTCTAGATGTGTTGCGTATATTAGGAACCAGAATCTCCTGGAATTAGTCGATCAGATGTGTAGAAGAAACAACGTATTCGTAAAATTTCCAAATATTGTATTTTGGAAGCTTAATACACTCTGTTGGGCTCCCAAAAAGAAAAGAAAGAAAAAGAACAAGTCACCACTAACTGTACTATTATCCACGAGTTCACTGGATAAACCTCGTGTTCGTAGGGGAGGGAGCGGCCACACTAGTTGGTAGGTTAGCTATGTGCATCAATTCGTACCACTACTTCACAAAATGTGACCACATCGACACGGTCCTCACAAAATGCCCCACGTTCCACAAGCAGCAGGCCTCTGCAAACGGACTCTTTGGCTGTCTATTTCGACGGGGTGTTAAGAAGATGAAGCACTGCGGTAAAGTCGTGCCAAATCATCTACAAAGCCAGACATACTGCCAGGCCTGCACAGTCAAGAGAGAACGCTTCAGGGCGCGGGAAGTCGGTCAGGGTGCTCTGAAGGTACACAGACAGGGCTTCCAGGAGGTATTCCAAGGGGAACGCAAGGAGGCCGCTAGAACAGCCCTCCACAAATTGAAAAAGCACCGGCACCGAAGCAAGGAATCAAACCATGACATTATCCATGTTGAGAGCAGCGTCTGGCTTGCCAATCTTTACGATCACCCGGAGACTTTGGCCAAAAAAGAGGCTTATGCTCGTGAGGCAGCTCTCGCACCCACAGTTGCCCCCCCTCGGCAGGCAAGAAATCACCGCCAAGTAGTAGAGACGAGCCCAAGAGGGTCAACGGGGAAACGCCATAGGGGAGAGATGAGGAAGCCCGAAAGCAGAGGGGAGTGGATGCTGGCGTATGGCCATCCTCAGCCTACGATCAGACTAGCCCAACCAGCATCAACATATCAGTACTCGGGCCGCTTCGCAAACAATTCCTCAGGCATTCCACCAGCGGTCGGGGCTCCCCCACGCCCACAGCAAAACAACCAGTCGTTCGCAGCCAGAGCTCAAGCCACAGGACGCCCCGAACTAAGACACAAATCAGGTCGTGTTCATAACTCTGAAGTGAACCATTATAGGTACCAACAGCCAGTCATTCCCTCCCAAGATAGCGCGATGGCGGAGGCTGCACTCCAAGAAAGACTGGTGCAGCAGCACAGAGAGCCGGCAAGAGAGCACGTCGGTCACTGGAGGAGAGACCCAAGTCGATGGGAAACTAGAAAAGCCGCGATATCAAACTTTATCGAGAAAACCAAAGAGAGAGCTTCGTGGTCTGACGAGGACTCGGATCTTTCATTCATGTGTAAGACCTCCAAGGAGATTAGCGACCGAAAGCCTCGGTCTACAGGAGGCGCAAGACGCAGTCATCGTAAGTAGTAACACACACTCACTTGTCTTAGGCCTCTCGTTCCCGCATATCACAATCAATAGTTCCGCATTTATTAGTAAGTAAATCCTCTTCGTAATTAGGAGTCGAGAAGAGAATATATGTTTAAAACACTCCTAGGGTAGCAATGGGGGCGCCTACATCAGGACATGAGGTCCTGATAGAGCCAACGGCGGGTATGTTCCCCCTCAATGTTTTAATGTTTGGAGTTGAGGAGTAAGTCCGAAAGGGAGGGATATAGCTTGCAGCTTAACTCATAATATAATATAGACTATCTTTCAAATGAAGTGTAAGCAATTCGCGATTACTCGCTCTCTATAGACTTTAGGTAATGCACCAGGGGTATCAACAACTGATTACGAATCAGGAATCCTCACCACGACGACACCATTAGCTAGCAGTTTTTTTCACAACCGGCTCACAATGGCCATCATAGTTGGCCCACACGGTGATCACAAAACGGCCGGACGCCCTCAATCGGATTGTAGTAGGTACTCCCGGTTTCCGTAAGAGTAGAGCTGCACGACAGAAGATGGCGCGTTACTTCGACCTCGGCGGGGTTGTTAAAATTCTCGTTGGCTTTTAGTTACGACTGGCGATTTCATTCGGCCTTATCGTTTTTGGCCTCTGCAGCGGCCTTCCGACTCCTGAACTTGGCAATCTCGATTTTTACGGCCTTCTCTATGCGGTCCTGAAGTTCGCGCCTGTAGCCGAACTTGAATAGGAATTCAAGCCACACGAATAAAGGCGCAAGAAAGACGGCCTGAACCAGGTTGTCCAGCAGAGCAGGTGCCCGTTTCTCAAAGGCACCATGGCCTACGAATTGAAGCAGCCAGCAGACGATGTGTACAGCGAGAGCGGTTTGGTTGGTCAGCGTGGGGTTGCTGGATAAAGCGGCGTTCCCCAGTGCAGCGGCGCCTAGGCACATAAATGCTAATATGGTGCCAGCTACTGGCTCTAGGAGTACGTATAAGCCACCCCAGGCTAGGGCAGCAAGAGTACCGAGATTGAGGTCGAGGTTCGGTATGGTTATAGCATCAGGAAGCGGGATAAGCGTGCCGGTATTGGCGCCCTATAGGAGGGGAAAAAAGGGATTAGACTCGAGATAACGATGACCATAATGGGTCAGATAGGAAGGGAGTAGCATACAAGAGTAAAGCCACTGAACAAAATCAATGGGACACAGACCATGTGAATGGCGATATTGACCGAGTTGTCGTGGTACGCACCGTACTTGAATAAGACAGACATTAGCAACAGCCGAAAGAAGAAACAACTCGGCCAGGGGGTGCGACGGATCTATATTATTAGGTCATGTAGGTATATACACGGGAACTTACAAAGGTGAGTTGTTTCTCGAGGTTGAGAGCCATTCTGAATAGTGACAAGGGTTCGGAGGCTCCGAGTCGTCAGCAAGGTTGGGTAGTGGGTGGAATATTAGGTAGGTATTTGTGTTGTCGGATCCAAAGGCGAATGCGAAACGTCAAGTTCCCGTTCCCGTTCACGGTTCTAGAGTTCAGAGGTCTAGACTAGCCCAACCTATACCGCAAGGTGAAACACGGGAGAGGTTATTGTAGCTACATGTGTAGATTCCTATTTTTGATGAGACAAGGAGTTTTACTTGAATTTACTTACTAGGAAGATAGGTAGATAATCAGGCAATTGAGTACACATCAAACGTTTTGGAGGTGGAGGGAATCAACATTATTTAGGTTAGGTGAGTATGTACAGTACATGCATACATGACCAGGTACCTGGGTCGGGATGGTACCTTAAGTAGTGTATCTAGGTATATAGTGACATGAAAGGGTGTTAGCTGTTAGCACCTACACTACCTAGGTAGGTAGGTACACCACCTCCATGTGCTGCCTAGTGCTATCTAATGAATGAAAATAGCGTAGGTACATTTACTACCTCCCTACTGAAGTAACGTACTCACATACTTCAGTACATACCGTAGGCCTAGAGGTAGGTATAGCTACTTGGGTATAGAATGCAGTGCTTGCTAAGGTTAGAAGATTTAACCTAGTGAGGCTCAAGCTACCTCGAGGTACCCACACCCAAGGTAGTCCGCACGGTTTATTGCATGGTCTTTTCTACCTAAGAGATGTATGTATATACATAAAAAGACGGACAAGGTTAAGGTACCTTACCTCATAGTCTACATCCTAATCTACTAAGTTTGTTCTGCTGCATTAAGTACAGTGCACTACAAGTGAGGCTGGCGCATCGAGTAAGGCTGCCTTCAGTCTCTTGTCCATCCAATTTGTGCATCCTCTCCCAAGTTTTTACCATTTTCTAAGTACCGATCCTCAGCAACGCCGACCATCACGGACAAGCAAAGCACTGCGCGTTTGTTGTAGCTCTCTAATTCTCTCTTATGAAGTGTGCTTTCAACAACTCTTTTCCTGATACCCACTGTTTATCCTTTTTTCCCTTCTTTGATAGCTTTGTTTATTGTGCCTTGAGACCTTGATCCGTGATTGCGCCTGCCCGGTCGCCTACCATCGTTACCTATTGCACGTTGCTTCATCCCGAGCTGTTAATGGTATGGAATTACAAGCCTGAGTAGTGTTGCCACAACCATTTTGCACCTCGGCGCGACGCGCGCGCGCCCTGGCCTTCGCTGACCATTGCGACCTCGACCACTCCTTCACCTGTTCGCCTAGACAAGTCAGAGCTTTACGCGTATCCTCCCGGCCCTGCGACGACGAGGCGGGCGGTTGCCGAACGGAAACTTCGATTGCAGTTTTCTATCTAAAGTCGATCCTGCTCATCCGCTCATCCAATCATGTTCTTCCTGTACAATCTCGAGCGCAGGGTAACACTGCATCCCTCGTACTTTGGCAAGAACATGCACGAGCTGGTCACTGGCAAACTCTTGAAGGATGTCGAGGGCACCTGCACCGGAAGCTATTACATCATATCTATCATGGACACCTTTGATATATCCGAAGGGCGTATTCTTCCAGGTAGTGGGCTCGCCGAGTTCACCGTTGGCTACCGTGCTGTAGTCTGGAGACCTTTCAAAGGCGAGACTGTGAGGACTTCCTTTACTGCTGTCACCTGGTATCGCATTCTTACAGGATATAGGTGGATGCTGTGGTTGTTTCTGTGAATCAGCATGGCTTCTTCGCTGAAGCCGGACCTCTTCGCATCTTCGTTTCAACCCACGTAAGTATTAATGCGTCGTCCACAAACGACCAGTCTGAGAGAGAAGTTGACAAATCCACATCAAGTTGATTCCTCAAGATATCAAATGGGATCCCAACGCCACACCTCCTCAGTTCACCAATAACGAGGACACCACCATCGAGGTAGGGACTCACGTTCGTGTCAAGATGCTGGGTACCCGAGCCGAGGTTGGTGAGCTTTGGGCCATTGGCAGCATCAAGGAAGACTACCTTGGGTATGCGCCTTCTTGCCCTTACATCAACCTGAGCCTGTTAGCTGACACCAATATCCAGTACCTTGCAGGTTTGATGTGAATCAGGCCTTCTCTAAGGATATCGACTAAATACTGATCGATTCCTGGTTTTCTATGGACTGTCACGAGAACAGGCAACTGTGGGGGGTTGCCATAGCTAGGTCTTATAGGACAGATCTCCTCTATGCAGTAGACTTGCAACAGTGTTTTATCAATACTTATATACAAGGTAATGTCAAAATACCTACTCGAATCATCTCATCGGCCAGCCATGTTGCCTACCAGTCTAGGTAGCCGCCCACCGGAGTCCGCGCTCTCGCGACATGTCGCGTGATCTGGGATGCCTCTCAGTTGCATGTCCATATTGCTAGTTAAGCTCACCTTGAGGCAGTACGGTTCAGGGCATGGACACAAAATGGGATAGTGTACTACTAATAACTCGAGTTGAGTACGAGCGACCTTCCATAGTAACGCGTCTCAACCCTGAGGCTTTCTGACAATGCACCTGATACATGAGGGGAGGTAAATCATGACTACCCGTGCAGAAAGAAAACATGATTATTAAAAACACAGAAATCAGGCCGAACATGAGACCACCAGCAAGATCATCACTATTTACGTAAGGCACCACTCGGAAGCTTTAGCTTACAGATAGTTGGGGATATTGAAACTTGATCTTTCACTGCTGTGCTAATATAACACTTGTACAACGCAATCGCCAGTTTGTTTGAACGCGAGTAACGTGACCATATCTTGTTACTGTCGGGCGATTTAATGTCGGGTTCCGGGGCGGTAGGGGGTCAAGGAAATATCGAAGCAATCAAAAATATCCCCATTCATGCCCATAAAATCTGGTCTGCTTTGGTCTAGATTAAAGATTATAAATTCCATGTATGATTTTTTATGCAATTTTAAATGGCTATACTACTCGTATCAGGACGTGCCTAGATATTACCAACACGGTTTCTATCTCTGCCGTCGAAGTCAGACGAGTTCAGGTTGGCCCAACGCTGGACAATAGTGATTTTTAGAGGGACGGTTATATCACGGGTTATCTCACGGGGCTCGTAGAGGAAACATTCTTAGCCACCCTCAGGTAGCCGAAAACATCGCTCCCATATCACATCGGGTCTTTCTTGGCCGGACGTTCATATTATCCGCACGATGAATAGTAAAAAGAAGTCATGTACTGATAAATAACAGATTATCTTTTCTATATAACTTTTTTGGTTCGTGATTTTATTTGAAAACCGGGGTAGCTCAAGCCTTCTGGTCTAGATACTTTTCCCAACCCACGGAGAGGATTGTCTCATCTTTCGCGAGGACTTCGTTCTTCATTTTCTCCTGGTATGTCTTCATCTTGTCCGCGTACTCGGGGAACGCGACGCCCAATATTCTAATAGCCAAGAGTGCGGCGTTCGTTGAGTTCCCTATCCCGACCTATTAAACATTTATAGGTTAGTTTGCTGCTGTCTACAGAGCGAAAAATGTCTAAGAATTGTCTCTACAAGCCCTAGGCCGAACAGGCTAGGAGGAGAGGTGCGGTAAGTTTTGGGGTACCTACTGTTGCGCAGGGGATTCCGCGTGGCATTTGAACAATGGAGAGTAAACTATCCATGCCGTCTAGTACACTAGCTCTTACGGGGACCCCAATCACGGGTAGGGACACTTCGCTTGCGAGCATTCCAGGAAGACTGGCGAATTGAAAGTTAGTAGGTGCTCTTTAGAGTAGGCTCACAAAACGGCAACAAAGCTTTCACGGGTGGTTCTAGTTCGTCCAGGCTCGCGCGAGTAGTTGAAGTGGGAAGTACTCACTGTGCGGCGCCTCCAGCTGCTCCAATAATCACTTTGCAGCCGGAATTACTCATCTTAGCGGCAAATTGCATCATATGGTGAGGTGTACGATGTGCTGATGTGATTCGGACCACGAAAGGTACATCGAAATCTTTTAGCACTTTAAGCCCGGCAGTGAGTGTTCCTAGATCTATCCAGAATAAAATGTCAATATTTATTCGCTTTGGGAAGTCGGAGCTGTATAGACATATCGAGAGAAATAGTTTCAGATTAGGAGATAAAACATGGCAGAATTCTCACCTGAGTCGGAGCCCATTGTGACTGCCACTAATGGAGTCAGTCCAAACTGTAACACTGGCTCCCCAATTATCTGTGTCGACCCAATCCTCTCCGCTCTAATCGCATCCATACACGAGATGAGGGGACTGGCTCGTTCGGAAAGTTGCTCGACGGAAGACTGGCCTAAAGCAGTTATATGTCCAATTTTCCGTCCCGGTTTCGACTCCTTGCCATACAGGTGTAATTTCACGCCAGCGTACGGATGGGAGAAGCCTTCGACTAAATCGACGAGCTTATCGTGTGAATCGGGTCTTGCGCCACCGAGTATGTTTAGCATTATGGCGGACGGATACCGGGGTTTCAACGCAAATTCAGGCGACGGGAATTGATCCAATATAGAGGATAGCTGGGCATCAAACTGAGACGATTCCGTCAATTCAATAGTCAAATGACCGGAATTGTGCGGCCGAGGAGCAACCTAATGTTCAGTTAGTGCGTGTATCGACTGGTCGTAATATCTCGCCAAAAATGACCAAAATAGATGCCTACCTCATTGACAAGGATTTCGTCACCAACGAGGAACATTTCGACAGCAAATACACCTCTTCCCCAGAGACGACCAACTACGTCACAGGCAACCTTTTGGGCCTTCTGAACGATACTCTCAGCAACGCTACGAGGCGGGAAAAAGACCTAGTGAACGTTAACATGTGAATCATGATACCGTATGAGTGGCGTGAGTCACCTTGGTGCAGATGCTGTCTTCGTGGATAGTCTCAACGACAGGGTATGGGTAAACTTTCTTCAAATTCCCATCGTCATCTTCAGTCCGCATCACCATAACGGCCAGTTCCATCTGAAAAGGTACGAATTTTTCAGCATAAAGGGGCTCGTCGCCCATTTGCGCAGCGGCAGTTTCAAAGTCATCAGGAGCGCGAACTTTGAAGTTACCACGACCATCATAAGACCCCTTGGCACCCTTCAGCATGAAGGGAAACCCGAAGCGTTTAGCGGCCTGCTCGATAGATGCGATACGAGCATCTCCAGATTCGATTGCCATTTGAGGGGCGACGGGGAGTCCATTCTTGGCGAAATATTCTTTTTGCTGGAATTTGTCTTGTATCAGACGTATGGTCTTGTAAGAAGGGTGAACCGGCACTCGCTTCATGATGGTGCCGTTTCCATCCGGAGAGGGCACCTCGACACCTGTGGTCGCAATCTCCTCCAGCACATCACAGTTGACATGCTCAATCTCAACAGTCAATACATCGCAGCGCGCGGCTAGAGCCTTGATCTTTTCAGGATCTTTAAATGACCCGGTAACATGAAGACTATTGTGATTAATCTGCTTAGCGGGGCAGTCCTCTGCATCTAGTATTACAATGGTGATACCTCGTGGCGCAGCAGCCTGGCAGAGCATGCGCCCTAACTGGCCTAGAGGTGGAAGTCAGTATGGCCTGTGAATACATTATGTTATAAAGGATCACATGCCTCCACCCAGCAGACCGATGACAGGTTTCTTGGCCATGATGTCCTTATCCTTTCTTGAAGGATGAGAATTTAACCGACCCTTTTAGAATTGTAAAATTGCTTTTGGCAATATGAGGGAAATTGTCAATGTCTTCATGCCCGCTCGATGGAAACCTATCACCTGGAATTATCGCCGGACTCGCTCCAGCAGTTATTGATTTATTTAAAAGAGGCAGGCGGTGAGGAACAAAATGTGCTAAGTTAGGTCAGATCCAGCATTCTGCCGGGCAGAAAAAGTCTTGATAGATTTGATCGTTACCTGTCTAGGTACACCTGGGTACTCAACTAATTTATTATAAATCCGAATGACGCAATTGGAAAATACGTTAACGCATACCACAAGCGGATTGACACTTTGGCTTGGCGTACCCTGTAAGATAATTTTTATACAGGGGTACTTACTCCATTTTGTAATAACTTTTTAAATTTATTTTCGTACGATTTATATTTAAAAAGTTATAATAAGTGCACGGACGTTTTTTGTATGTGTTTTCAAAGTGTCAATCCGCTTGTGGTATGCGTTATGCAAAACATAATAATAATATGTTTAGTATTGCCTGATTTTAACTACTTGTCATTTAGTGAGCAAGAATTAGGTACTTCGGAGAAATCGAATGCGGTCGGGACTTTTTAGACGCGCTGCAATCTGCTACTGGAGGTTACAGTGCCTTCACCTTATTCCGCTTTCTCTGTCCTCCCTACTACTAAGTACCAAGAACCTAGTCATACGCGATTCTATTCTATTAGGTAGGCTACCTAGGTCCTAATCCACCAGTACACCCAAGGTAGGGGCCCTATGTGAGGTACTTCTATGCGAGATAGTTATTGGACGTGAGGGGTAATACCTTGGTAGGCATATTATGTTGTGTACTGTGTGCGTGACTCACTGTGAAATACAGTATGTAGCACGGTGATCCCGCGTTCCCTACCAACCAAGCCACCCGATACCGACAGCTTGGGAAGTGTACAAGGGTCTGCAGGACTGTGTCCAATAAGACCCGTTGAACCGGACAAGGCCTGGACAATGAGTGATCCAAGGCTCCCTCTTCGACTCAAGTGATGGATCCTTCTCCCTACTTGGAGGTTTACTACCACCTCCCACAATCGGTGCCACAGTTTTAAGAATAGTAATACCTATCTACCTGCTTCTTATAGGTTGTCATTCTGGGCCGCTTCTCTGCGGCCGCATACTACCTACATAAACACTTTGGCTGCCTCTACACCCACTGGCATCATCGTCGAGGCTGGTGGGGGCTCCTTATTGGTACCCTTACGAGATGATATTATGCTCAGTTCTGTCACATACATATTGATCGATCCTACCTAGTCCCATCAACTAGTAAACTATCCCGTTGATAGAAGGTGCGTATCAATTTTGGCTATAACACTAAACTACTCTTGTGGTATCTCCAACAGATATTGAAGGTTGACTTTTTTGTCCTGACTGCGTCTCTATGTTGGCTCTAGCAGATATACCATAATGAGGCTGTTTCAAAGTATTGATGCGTTATCCATCTACAATACCGTATTTTCATAGAGCTGATGGGGATGCTGTCGTGCCCCGAGATGTTCGTAATGGTGCTGTCTAGTTGCTACGTAAATTCAGGGGTTGCATCCAACAACATAGTTGTTATCCTTTTCTCGCATCACGCCTTAGCCTCGTGCTGTTGGGACCGTCATCGTCTTCGGCACAAGCTTAAGAGTATTCCAGTCATGTGCAACGGAACACAAATGTCGCTTACACCGTCGAATCCGCAAAATTGCACATAGATGTTAGGTCAGCTGCTGATGTTGCCGGCAGCATAATCTCCAGTATCAGCCTACATAAACTTGATCATGGGGGCTCACTCAGCCATTACCAATGTGCACATGGCCAAACTTACAGGTAAGTGAATTTGGTAATCCGTGGGGGGCCATGATAGCCGGGACGACGGGTCAATTTCCTCGGAAATAATCCTCCTAGTAGACAAAGTAGGCCTCTAGTATCACACTTGAATTTACTGACAGCACAAGTCAACATAAACGGCAATTACGGGGGAGTAAAAGAGTCATAGATCCAGCATCCATTAGGCAATATCTACCCGGATAGCAAGAACCAGCAGGGAATCGAGCACATCAATATGCCTTGTGTACGCTCAGCCTTTGACTCTGGCATATGCGAGAGCCTTTTGATCTTCATTTTGTGTGTTACACTAACAATCGGGACCCTAGGCTGGGACATTCACAACCTAACAATGCCGACAATAGACCGAAGAGGTGATCTATTCTTGATTGCGCTGATCTTCTCTCCGTCCTCTCAAAGTATCATAGGTTACACCTGGCCTCGGGCTCTTGATGGATGATTATACCCATGTATCACCAACCGCCTCCCAGGAGACGTAATTGAGGTTCGGGTGCGAAGAATCCAAGGTAGATCGGCGCGAGGTAAGGAAAATGACACTTGGACGGCTCCTAGCTGAAAATATAGGCCAACCTGGAATAGAACTCCCGGAATTTGACGCATCATAGCCCCTCAAGTGGGAAGTGTCTCAACAACCAACTCGGATGGGAAATTCCGAAAACCGGCGACCAAGTGAGCATGGCCTATATCGCTGGTGGGTGGCCAAAGCATGGGAGGACGATGAATAGAACGCGGGCAACGCGTTGGAGTCTCAGTAATGGACCTTGCAAGCGGCGTCTACCTGATCGTTATTGGACATCAAACAACCTCTGCGGCCAATTTTCGCCAACAGGCATAAGGCATATATCCACTTGGTGGCCACCCGATCTGTGATGCGATATATAGCTATCACCTAGCTCTAGTTTTAATGGTTTAGAATACAACTGACCCTCCCGACTATCATTATCCCTTTCCCGAGATAGCTACTAATAATTAAATCACGGGAACTCAGATATCCTAGGTAGTCATCAAGATACCGAGTTTAGACTCCTTCCCATTCCTTTCCGAGCCCGCCAATTTTGCATTCGTTGCTTCGAGGTTCACTGTGATCAATAGTATTCAAGGTTTTTATACCGCCCTTACACAATATACGTGTTTTCGGAGGTTGATTTCCCCCCACTATGATTTCTCTCGCAAGCCACCGTCTACAGTTCCTTCGTAGACGTACTATGAATCTGAACACTGCATTCTCCCTTCTTCACACAACAAGGACCTTGTCTAAAAGGTCAGCTCACACCTTTTTCGTCCCCCCCATAGCCAGCGATATGTCGATGGAAACCTCCCAGATGACTTTCGAACCCCACGAGGAGCTAGAAATATGGCGTAAAATACCATCCTTCAGTGGCACGTCTCGTGATGAATTCCTGTCCTGGCAATGGAACACGAAGGTAGGCAAACTTCAACTCGGGACTATTCTCTGCATTGACGCGTGATATCCAGAATGTGATAGAAACGACGCGAAAACTTTCCGAACTCATCTACACTGTGGTCCCCGAAGAGGTACCACGGGCCGCAGGCATAGAAGGTATGCAGACGCGGGACGAGTTCGCGGGCGATATAATAAGCGGGATAACCAAATCCACTATGTCGGTTCGCCTTATGTAAGTCATCTACTCTTGTCTAGCGATATCCAGCGTTGAACAGCGCAGGCCGTACGTACTAAGTAGGATAAACTGGGCGGACCCGGCGAACTGCCCAGTATTTCGACAATTTGTCCCGCTAGGGTCTATTATGATGAAAGACCATCCGCAGCTGAGGCTTGACTCTTTACACGAGCAGATTGATTCGCCAGTGAATAGCGTCGTGCATCGGTATCCCGATAAAGCCCTCTTTCTTCGTGAGATTGATCATTTGTATTTAGACATACAGAAACATTGCTAAAAACGTATAGCTGTTTTGGTCTGTCCGGTATACTGCGTCTTCTGTACAAGGTCATACGGTGTAGGTGCCAATACCGATATCCTCATCAAGGGGCGTTTCAAGATATCACGCGAGATATTAGAGAACGCGTTTGCTTACATGGAAAGCCAAGATGATCTCAGGGATATCGTCGTCTCCGGCGGTGATGCGTATTACCTTCCTCACCAGTATGTATCCTCTAGTCTTTTGAATCTCATCCTGGACAAAGCTTCATTCTATCGCTTTCGAGGATTCACGACACCCGGCTGGGCTCTTTGCTATCTAGCGTATTTTACTGACAATTAACTTCCGATAGCATCCTCGAATGGATTGGAGATCGCCTTATTGGCATGAAGAATATCGAACGGTTTCGAATCGCGACGAAGGGGCTAGCAGTGGCCCCTAATCGGTTCCTCGACAACAATGATCCCTGGACGGCAGCGCTAATCCGAATCTCGGATAAGGCGAAAAGAGCTGGCAAGCGTAAGTAAAGCATCCGATTTATCAAGGCCTTTTTAAGGCCCTCAAAACCAATCGTCGCGACCTCGCCCTCCTCCCAGCTTTGAGGGTTTGCCATGCGCCATAAACTGTAACACTTCGCTCAACTTAGCAGTACTAACTCTAGATATCGTAGACTTTGCCATGCACACGCACTTCAACCACCCCAACGAGATATCTTGGGTTACTAAAAAAGCCAGCCGCAAGCTAAGTCAAGCCGGAGTTACAGTTCGCAACCAGTTAGCCCCCTGGAGTCATTATTTCCCCCTTTTAGCAGGTATCGGGCCTCATTGCTCCTGCATGCTCCCGAAACATGAGCTGAAATCTTACTCTTTTCAGTAATTACTAACTCCAGCGTGTAAACAGGACGGTGTTGCTCCGGGGCGTGAATGACAACGTCGCTACTATGTCATCCTTGATTAAGATGCTCGACAAAATGACAATTCAACCTGTAGGTAGTTTCGGCCAGTGCCCACTCAAAGAACGGCCTACTAGGTACTAATGATGTAATTCACCCGTGTAGTACTATGTATATCAATGTGATATGGTCCCCAAAGTCGAACATATGAGGACGCCCCTCCAGACAATCCTCGACCTAGAATCCCAACTCCGAGGCTCCATCGCGGGGTTCATAAGTATGTCGTGTCCCATCCTCTCTACCCTTATACGAGACTCCTTCCGTTCCGTGTACGCGAAAACATGTAGATCAGGGTCCATACGCCTTCCGGAGAATAGGAGTACAGTACTATTTAGATTACCCCGCCCCCCGTCCTTGCGCGGGGATAAAGACAGGCACCAAATATGACGGCGGCGTGTAAAATTATTACGGGAGGAAGATGTTATGCCGAGGTTTCTGCTTCACATTCCTACACCCCAGAATACGAAAACTTGGGATCCTAGGCTGACATGAGTTCGCCCATACGAAAGGGGGGGGGACAATATGCATGGACTTGATCAGTTTATCCTCGCTGACATTCCTATATCATTACTCTTTTTTTTTTCTTTTTAGAAAAGACCTTCACTGACTTATTCGCCGACAGTGCCGAACTTCGTCATTGATCTCCCAGGCGGTGGCGGCAAGCGACTGGCTTGTAGCTTCGAATCATATGATCGAGAGACCGGCGTGTCAACTTTCAAAGCACCCATCCTCACGAATAAGGATAAAAAAGGAAATATCTACAGATACTATGATCCGCTGAAGCCTTCCTCGCAGGTAGGTTATCCGTGGATGTCAGGAAGAACCTACGGAGCTGGATGAAAGCTGCTACATCGTGATTGATATCTTATATTGTACTAGGCAGAATGTTACCGGTATTAAGGCCATACTTTCCTTTTTCTTTCTCTGATAATTGGTGGCTGTGGTAGCTACTTGACAAATCATTTTTTATCTACTCATAGTTGCAGCTTTGGCGGTGGGTTATGGGATCATCTCTTTGAGTGTTCGGACTATGAAACCTGGCTTCAGTCAGCCTCAAAAGCGGCTGGCTAATAGTTATGGAGAGTGAAAGCCACTAAAGCCATTCGTTGACTAATACCTACATATTAGCTCCCAACACGAATTTTGCGGCCTCGACAGGACGCGTGATGTTTCTAATGTGCCCATGGCAACGTGCGCTTCGTGTAGGTTATGTAACTTGTCAATATCAAGTTCTTTATATAACTGTGTGATTAGGCGACGTTAGGCGAGGTTGCGCTCATTCCCGCGCCGACCTTTATATCCGAAGTATACCTAATCAAAGCGGCGTGCCCCGGATTATTGACGCGTGCATCCGTACTCCATGAGGCTTGCTATATACTATATAGGATCGAACCATGGATGCCGTAGATTAATGAGCAGATATCGAAATTGTGAGATGGTAAGATATATTTGGACCTGCATGAGATCGACGGCGATAATAGATAGATCTTGGAGAATCATCGCAAAATCAACAATCAACAGATATAGAAATTAAAAAAAAGTTAGCCGAACGTAACTCAAAAGCCATTGCCGTCGTATCGCCGCCCAGCGGACCGGGGTACCTATTCAGGCGACAGTCGAGTCTTGTGTGTACACCTGCGAGGTCGCACTCAGCTCGACTGTATCAACTCGGCCGATTCTTGTCTTTCCCATCACACCTCACATCACCGGCTTGATTGCCCAACGCACGCTTGACGCCAGGACGCTCGATGCCAGGACGCTTGATTGTACGGCGGCTAGCTAGCGCAGCTTGGAATCAAGCTGAAAAGACACGAAGGATTGTGGAAAGTGAGTGGGCTCTTGTAGTAGTTGTAGCGTGGGCGCTACCGTACCTGCACTACTGTAGCGTGGTGTATATTGAGACTCAACCGTCGTCGTAATAGAAGCTAGACTATCTAGCTAGGATCATGGAACATCTGTAGTTGCCGTCACCATTTCCAGTGCACACAACGGAACACTGTTCGCAAAGTATTTCCCCGTACTGTCGCACGGGCGACATGACTGATAACGTGCGCGAAGGGGAACGGTTGTTTTCGTCCTGTCTTGGGAGCTCGTCATAACCGACTTTTTTTTTTCCCTGGGGAGCCCGTTGGTTGGCTCTGGGGTAATCCGTAGGGACGTGCGCTCTTAGTGCCCGCAATCACTCAGACAACCTGCATCGCACAGCCAATGGAGAATGGGGTTGGCAGTCCAGGGCTCGCTAACAGCCAGGGACGGAGTGTGACCTGGACTGACCTGGACCAGCCTGACGGAGACAGAAGTTGTACTCTACGCTACATAATACACCAAGTTAAGGAAAAGGGAGAGGGGCTAGAAAATGACGTGACGGATTTGTGATGCGATTCCCATTTTGAACATATCACAGTTGGCGGACTGCCCAGTGGTAGAGCGCCATCGGGAATAGGCATAGCTTTGGACCCCGATCGACGTTGCTAGATGTTTTTGGTAATGCTGATAATAAAAAGCTCTGAACCGCGCTCTATTTAGTGCAATTGTGTACTACACTGGGAGGTATAGCGTATATTGTAGGCAGGGTCAACCTAGTACAGTTTAGCTTCAAATAGCGTGTCTAGTGCAAGTTACACTGCACTAACCGTGTCCGGTGATGCGGCTTTGCAGGAGAATCGACGCGAATGGCGCGAAGTCATTGGCCATCACAAAAATTTCGTCACAGCACATATTCCTCTTTTCGTCACCCCTGCACTAGTCTGATTAGCTCTATGGATAATGGATAAAAAGGCATCGGGTGATCAAGCCGTGCTCTATATTCCTCCAACTGCAACCTGTGGTGTATAGAACAACACATAACATAACAACAACGACTAGCACTATATATAGTCGTCTTCAACTACAGTACACTAACTACCCAACTTCATTTTAAAATATAGTAGTGTGAGTTAGCCGAAGGTACCCAAGACTATTATAGTATGTATTATGTAGACTGAGCCAAGATATTGATCAACGTGTACACACAATAACAGACTTGTGCTAAGATGCTAGTGTGCAAGTGTAGTGTGCATATTATATGGAGTATGCCCGTTTTGAGTATAGTGGCTATGGTACTAGTGAGTAGTAGGTCGTAGTATAGCGTAGAATTGGGTAGCCTAACTGCATATCTCATATTACGACCATGTGAAAAAGTAGGGTGTGTAGTAGCGTAGGTAGTAGTGTCGTAGGTCTGTTACCTTCATCCTCGTGCAGTCCTGCTCGTGCATCACCTACCGGGCATTATACTATATACTAGGTATATAGGCTAGAACATGGAACACAACTTGATAAGTCGAGCTGCTCTTCCAATGGCGCTCGTTCCTGCATGGGAAGTACATGGGGGGCTGCGGCACCAGACCACGAGCATAATCCTACATAAATACGACACTACAGTAGCGGATGTATGTACTAGTATGTAAGTCTGTATGTAGTATGCTCAAAAGATACGGCTCGGCAAGCAATTACATGGGGCCGGACCGTGGCTCACCGCTGCATTGCATTATCGTAGGGGTTTCTGATAGGATTGTTGGTAGGTCTCTGTTGTATCATTTCTCCTCTTCGTGTGTCTGGTCGTGGCCCTTTCCGATTTATCGATTTACCAACAGCCAACGGCGACTCCAGTCCCCAGTGGCGTCGTTGCACCTTACATTGCTACCATTCATTCCAACATGCCCCTTCCTGTACAGCATCCACGTAGATAGCCAGGTACATGTGGATGGTCGGGTAGACTACATGTAGGTCCTGTATATACATGTACTACCTACTAGTGCTCTCTACTATTGTAACTACACATCTCTACGTACAATACATCTATGGTATACTACCATTATGTATACAGTAACTTCATTCTTTCATCCATCCATTCATTATTATTATTATTATTCCTTGCCCTGCCTTGCATGCATGCGTGCCTGCCTGACACGTTGTGCCAGGAAAGACCAGGACAAAGCCGTCTCGGTCTGGTCTCTATTCTATTCTATTATCTATCTAGCTTAATTATCTTGTCACCGCCAAATTTCTCCCCCCCCTCTCTTCTCTCATCCCTTACCCCCTTTCAACTTTGTGTGTTTTCATGCCTTGATCGCCTCGGCAAATATTTGTGTTGTCGATAGTCGGCCGGCATTCTCCAGCTAAATTCCCCGACATCTTCGCGTTGGAACCTAGGGATATCGATATCGAGGGCATTCAAGACAAAGGGAGACAAAAGACCGGCACGTAACGAATTACATCATACCGCACAAGGGCATTGCACAACGACATCGCTGCACGAGGTCGCCAACCTTTGTTACAAAGGCCGACTGCTTAGTCGGCTGTCTTGTTTACTGCCTCCTCAACATCGGAAAAACAAAAACACCAAGAATATTCTCGTCGGCCGTTTTACATATAGGGAAACCTCCTCGGCCTGGATGTCACAAGCGACGCCCTCAAACGACATCGGACGTCGCCCTATCAGAGACCTGACTAGCATTCGCCTATAACCAATTCTCTACTGGCTAGTAGCATGAACATGGGATCTTTGACAACTGCTAACGAGCAGACGTCTGCCCTTCACGAACCATCTCAACATGTTCTCATTGATAGCTTCAGCTGGTTAGATGAGGATGACGACCTCGACCTTCGCCTCACGCTCGACGACTACCATGCCGAACTCAAGCCTTCCAGGCCCATGACCACCGCTGGCCCACCTTCGTTATTTCGCCGTCGCTTATCTGTCAATAAATTGTCTTTTAGCCGTTCTTCCATGTCCAGTCGCCCGGGCACTAGAGATTCCTCCTTCGTAGAGCAAGCTCCCATAACAGCACATACGCGCCGGAAGTCTCGAGCTCTTTCTCTGATTACCCCGAAACACAACCCGCAGGTATCTATTGCGTCAATTGACCTGGCTGCCGCTCATTACCAGGATCCTGAGGCTCGCCACAAACTCCGCGCGTATTTGGCTTCTCCACAGAAGTTTGACGAGGCACTGGAGTATGGTTTTCCTGCTAACAATGCCTATCCTACCATTCTCCCGGGGGGTTCGCCTAGAAGGAGTCAAAGCTTCTCGCAAGGTCTCTTCATGGCGAGCTCTGAGAAACTAAAGACGTTTCTCGCAGACGATAACTCGTCTAATTACAGCGAAGAAACTTCTATCCCCGATTCTGAGTCTCCTAGGACACCTCATACTCCCGAAAACCTACATAACATAAAGCCCTTCCAACTCCCAAGCCACAGCACTGGTTTTTCGGCGAAACTCTCTGAAGGTTATGGACAGGCCCCTTTTGCTACCCGTGAGATGACGTTGCGAATGACTCTAACGCGACCCGATCTACGATCTGGCCAAGACGAATCATACGGCTGGTCAAATGGTCCCGCCTCACGTTGTTCTTCTCAGCCGCGACCGCCGTCGCGGCCCTTCAGAGTCGATTCACCTGTGCTAGCCGCCGATAACAATGATGCTACGAAAGAGAGCATGGATCAGATCTTTGCAAATATTGATCGGGAACTAAGCTCATCATCTGAAGGAGTGGTCAAGCGTTTCTGGAGCCGGATGCGCCGAGGCTAGCGAAATTACCACTCACGCAAATCCCACTCAGTCACACGATAGGCCAGAGATTTCAACGACGCATATATCTAATCGGGTTGAACCCGCCTTCGACGTGTAGATAGAAGATCCGATTTCTGCCTTCAGTCACCATAGAGCGATTGCTCATTTCTTTTCTGTATTATATCTAAGGAGCAATATGTTCAGCTTCCTTTCCCTTATCATATATCTCTTTTTTAAGTATGCTCTCACGCGCGTGAAATGGATGGAAGGGAGTGAGCGGGGATCCATCTCACCTGGCGTTGCGGTATTTTAGCAAATTTGATCACGGCATGGAGTTAGGAGCTGGTTGGAGGCATTTCCGAAAGACTTTGATGTGTCCTAAAATCGTTGGGCAGGAGTGGTCGTGATTGATTCCGTACAAGCCACCTTGATGGGTACATTTTATATCCCTACGGCACAAATACGATAAGGAACTCGTGGGGTAGTTCATGACTTAGAATATAACTTGTTTCGAAGCATTCATCGCATAGCCTAACTTCTGCTCGTTAATATGTCTCATTGACTACGCCAGTTGCGTTCGTTCTATATTATGCGACAAGATACCATTTAAAGGTTAACTGCTTAAGTCCGAATTAAACTCTGAGTAGATTGTAACGTGAACCATGGCTCCTGGCCCCCAAGTATTGTTATCCAGGGGCCAAACTACTATTAGGCGAGGGGCATTACTGCATTTACTGTGATTAATTATTTTCTCCATAATATTTCTAAAAAAAAAAAAAAGGTAAAGTTAGGTTACGTCTAACGCATGGCATTCCGTCGGTCTGTGCAGTACGATGAATACAGGTTGATAAGTAACATGATCTGCCGCGAGGCTTGTCGTCGCCACTGATAGAGATCCTGCAGGCAAAAGACGAAAAGTGTTTCAGGGGTAACAGGTCGGTCGGTATCTATATCTCTATAAATATAGATATGGGTAGGTATAAAAGCTTATGCGGGCACTTTAGTGTAAGTATACTACCTGTATACTATGTATAATACGACGCTGCACCAGCGCTCGGGGCTTCGAACGTCTAGGCTACATATACTACTACCTAAGTTCGTATCTTTACCTGTGTCATCTTTACCCTATGTTGGGTACTTTATCCCAATCTTACTTAAGAGAAGAGGAGGGGGGGAAAGTGTCACAGTGGTGTTTTCGGTGTGTGGGTGAAGGTGAATAGGTAGATATCTTATTGGTTCGCCTCCCGTCTTACCATCTGTGTGTGTATGTGTTACGGACTAGACCTCTCTCCCGCTCCGTTTGGGGTCTGGGCGTCTTCTTCATATTGATTGTTTCTCGATATATTCATTCCTGCGGGAGAACTACTGGGACTAGGCGTTTATGGTTTGCATATGCGAGGGGAGATCGATGACCTCTGGGCCGCGGACGGTGCCAGCCTGGTTTCGGTGTGATTAAGTAGAAGCCTTCGCTGCAATTTTAGCCCTGCGCCAGAGAAGACAAACGAAGGATATTTCTTTTCGGTAAGGCAACCAAATTGCCTCTCAATTACCTCTCACTGCAATTTTAGTCCCACGCCAGAGAGAAACGAGGATATTCTTTTTCTGCAAGGGAAGAAGGGGGTCTATCTGCTTGATTGCGGCCCGGAGACGGCTGACATCTCGATAATGTAATGGACTAGATGGATGGTATAGACAAGGCGTTATAGAATCTTGGTAAGTAGTCTAGGTACTTACTACTTGCACAATACGTAACTAGGTATATGTAACATCATATTATCTAAACCACTTCTAAGCATCGCGATGGCTACGCCAAAACGATACCAACTAGATAAACTTGTGCTTCGAGGCCTTCAACAAATCCTTGCTGTCTCCCTGTTACCGTGCTAGAAATTACGGTAGTCTTACACCTATCGCCACCCACGCGAATATTACCGTATCATTGGACTAACGTGGTGCAGGTCGCGGCGACGACAAATCCGGACCCTAGAAGCCGAGTACATCGAGACGCCTCTGCCCAGGACTACGTCTTGGCACCTCTAATCTAGCTGCAGAGGATGGTCGATAATCGTCCCGTAAAATCGGAAACTGGGCCCCGGGTCTTGTTCAAAACACCGAAGCTAAGACTCGGATCCGAAAAGGGAGGCCCTAGGAGAATCGGGTTTCGGTTTCTGTTCTTAGCTGGCGTATCTTCCGCTCGGAGCGCCTCCACCATATAGGATTGGACGTAGCCCAACACGACGACGAGGATGAAGATGAGACTGACCCGGAAAATAGCCACTAGAAGGTTATCCCGCCGAGAATGACGGCGAAGAGCGAGCCATGGCATACTAGATGCACTACGATGGTTTAACAATATCCTGGAATCGTGCAGACCCCTGTTAAGGCCAACAAAATGTATCGTGTCGCCGTGGGGAACAGCTGTGAGTCTGGCATCAATAACACGGCTATCTCGAGTAAATTCAGCTCGCTTTCCGTCACGCGAGAGGTCGTGCGGGGAAGGGGAGGATTGGCGAAGGCTGGATTCATAGGCTCCCGTCGAGGTTCCGAGCGAAGAGATGACCTAAACAAGCATTGTGAAGGTGTCAATGGAAAAAGATCCCTGGATGTTGTAGGTACCTGCTAAGCAAAAGGGCAGGCACCAGCCGGATACACTATATAAGGTGTGTTAGCCCACTAACAATCCGGTAACGCTGCAAACTACCATGCGAACGATTCAAATGCTCAAAAACCGACCGCTTCACGTTCTCAATCGCAGGACCATAATCGGACTCGAAGCGAAAAGAGACGAATATGAGTCATTCCAACTTAACCTACATACACTGCAAAACGAAGTCAACGAGGTGCGGCAACTCGTGAAGAGGATGGAGGAGCACCTGACTGCTGTTGCCTCTGATACTACTGTACAGTTGGATAACTGTCAGAGGGTTTCATCTCCCGAGTGAAGGTAAGACACTGCTGGGTAGAAGTATAGGGTAAGGTCTTAATATTATTAATTTCTAAGCCTCTCCTCCAGAAGTTGGGAGGGCTCTCCTCCTTATATACCTAAATAGTACACTAGTCCTACACAGGTGAGTAGCTTCTACCCTGCTGCTACATTATCTTCTGACAATAACATTAGCTCGGACATATATAGAATGAATGAGGCATTAGCTGGTATCAAGGATGACACCGCACAACGCGACATGGAGCAACGCTTACAGATAATACGCTAGAAACAGCCATAACATATTTGTCTACAGTTCTTGTTGCCTCCATACTCCATAATCTCTTGCTTGTCGTCTTCATGCTACCTGTTCTCTTGCTTATTCTTTTGCTTATTCTCTTGCTTATTCTGATTATGCTTTATACTTCCATGCCCATTATCTTTACGCTCAATGATCTATTGCTGGCCGGTTATATCATGATTGCTGTTGTGATCTTCGGTCTCTAACTCCTCAGAAGAGCCAGGATAAACAAGATTGCCTTCAGGCCAGATATAAAAGGATTTGTATTCCCGACCTAAAGGAGAGGGAGAGGTAGCCGCACTAGCCAAATTATTGCGTGCATATAGAATAGCCGAATGAAGCTTCTCATATTGCGCATTTAGGTCGGGTGACCAATTAGTTTGCTGAGCCGATGCGCCTTGAGTACTACAAAGTATTACAGAGAACACAAAGAACACATAATAAACTAGGAAAACCAAGAAAACAAGAACAAGCTATACCTTCAATACCAAAAACCTAGCTACATGAGAAGAGTTTACATAGAATTAAGTTGTACTGTTAATAAAGGCTGTGAAGCCTGCAGAGAAGATGGACGCATGGCGAAGAATTATCCTACAAATGTCTGGCTATACCACAAATGCGGTACTGCGCATCCTCTCTACCTAATTTTGGTCATGGGCATTATGTACTCATGCAGGTTAATTGACCTTCTAGAATGAATTCAACAGTCAGCACCTGATCTTTGCTATACGAGAGGAGCCAGGGCGTGCCATGTGTTGAACGCGGGAGGGATTGAATATTCACCCCAAATCATCCAATAACTAGGACTTCAACTGTCGAAATGCAATGCATGATTAAGTAATGCCTCCCCCCTCTCCTCTCTTTCGAATTTGTTCTCTGCGTATTATCGCTTCCTAAGGCAAAATTCGTCTCTTAAATCTACCAACTAGCTAGCGTCAAGGTAAAATGAGCCCTCTGTTCACATATTCCCCTCTAACTGGGAGAGATCTCGGATCCTCTTGTTGGAGCCTGCGAAATATCGAGATGCCGATCTTATAGGATCACTTCAACATACGACGCTGCGCGATGGAGTTGATAGAGCCCTACACAGCCCTTTCTTACGTATGGGGAGACCCAACCTTCGTGGATAAGATCTCGCTTCGTGGCAAGGAGCTTGGTATAACTGGGAATCTTGCAGCTGCTCTGCGAGACATCCGTGATGCAACTCGAGTTCATCACATCTGGGCAGACGCAATATGCATTGATCAGAGGAACATAGATGAGCGAAACTGATAAGTCGTAATCATAGGCTAAATCTACTCCTGCGCAAATAATACTGTCATCTACCTCGGGCCATTGGAATCTCATTCCGAATTCGTTCTTCGGGCAGTGCAAGAAGCCGTCCGTCGGGATAATTCAACCGACATAATTGATACAACCCCTTTGAAAATACCTCGTGATGCATCTTACAATGTTGAGACGATAGTTTTGGAAGCAGAAAAGGGGCTACTATTCCGCCCTTGGTTTCGCCGGATATGGGCATTACAAGAATTGGTCCTCTCAGAAAAGCCTTGGGTGCAGTGTGGGACGAAACGAGTCCGATGGCGAGATCTATGCCGCTTTCTAATACCGCTGCTATAAAGTCGTCGCCGCGAGGTCGAGGGTGAAGGCGAGGCTAGGAGTGGCCCGATCTGCGACATAGAAAGCATAAACAGCATACGCGCCGACTATTCCAGGTACAGGTTGGCACGCACTTCACACTCTTCAAACGATCTAAGCTCTTCAGCCTCGTTAATTTCTTCAGATGATGCTCGAATCGATGAAAAGCCCCTAGAAGGCTGCAGCTTCAGAAAAATCCTGAAAGTGAGGACGGGCTGCTACGCGTTTGACTTGAGGGATGCTGTATTCGCACATCTAAGTATCGTTTCGGATAAGGATGAAATACTCAAGTTTGTGAAACTTGATTACAATCAAATGATAAAGGAACAGTTCACTGCGGCGGCTCGATATATCACGAAACAAGGAGGCTTGGGACATCTAACAGAGGCAATCGCGCCGTCCCACCCTCTTAGGTCTATTTTGCCTTCTTGGGTGCCAGATTGGCGGATAGATGTTAGCCAAGAAACCTTCTTGAAAGAAACGGAGGCCATCTCAGCGACTACTTTCCATCACTATGCATTCGCAGCGCCATTCGACGTCAAGGAATCATGGGAGATTCTACATGTTAGTGGGGTCCTACCTCTGCCGTCAGCATACCCGTCTATATTCCATCTTTCTTGCGAATGGTATCACTGGTCGGATGACTATAAGGATGCTCGCGTGATGGAAGACACAACGCGGCATATATGAGAAACATTCTTGAATCCTGGAGCGGCTGCTGGCAATGAAGGCAGTACTCGTAGGTTGACCTCTCTCCAACCCTGGCTCGATGAACTACGTCGGGTTCGGGACCCGCGGAGTTACTGGGACCGCTGCATTTGGCAGCATATAATAGATGTGCTCCGTGTGTACCTGAGTAGCGCACAACCCGAGTCACATCAAACTGCATATATTCCCTGCGGTTCATGAGACAGCGATAAATAAGTTAGTAGTCTATATAACTGAATACGTGGAATATAACTATTACTCAATAAATGCTAGCCTTTATATACCCGGTTTATAGATATAATGATGTGTTGATACTTTGCTTTTATTCACGACTGGTCTACTTACTTCTCTGCTCTCACTTCCACTTCACATTATTCCTCTTACGTAGTCACTTTCCGTAGACTTGGCGTGTGTTATATCTTTGTTGTTATGTAATCATGACATAGAGAAAAGCTGCGCCGGCCATAGGAAGAGGCCTCACTGAGTTGTAATTAACCTTGTTCAATGTACATCTAACCGAAACAAACCGTCCCAAATCTGCCCAATCGACGCCGATGATAGAAGAATACCCCCGAACAAGTCCTCTTCTCAGTAATGCACATATACGATTGATCATCGCTACCATTAGTAACGGAGCGATGGACCAGCCCGCTACACGTATCGGTATGCCTTAGCTTGAGTTATTCCACTGGGAAGCTAAGATCTCGAGCCCCAGTGCCCATATATTAAGCTCTCCACATCACTATTTCCTTAAACCTCATCATCACTGTCGTCGCCCAGAAGTTCTCCCTCATCATCATCGACCATTGCGTAGTCACCTCTTCCACGAGCAAAGCTATCCCTCGTAGTAAACCTTCGCGGTCCGCTCGATTGTAACCAGCTGTAACGGCCGCCGCCATCTCTCCTGCCGCTGAGTTTCGTAAATATGGAACTTACCGTCCGCCAGACACTAGAGGCTAGTAAGGGCAAGGCTCTAATGACGGCCACGATAGCTGACACAGCGATAACAGGATACTTGATCCATGGCGAATCGTTGTCTAGGCTGCTCTGTTCGCCCAAACGAATCTGACCGAATTTACCTTGCCAGTTACTGTAGACCCACCAGCCCACAAGTGTGGCAAAGGTGATAGGGGTGACAACAGCAAAGAAGATAGCTATTCCCGATACGCCGCGTTTCTTTTCAAACTCTTCCTCGTGGCCCGGGCAAGGGTGATACTTGAAGACTTTATCTGGATCGAAGGTACCACCCTTACAAGTCGTCAAAGGAATGCGACGGAGACCAGTACGCTCGGGATACTCAATGGCTTTTGGATCATCACGACATATTTGTTCGGGGTCCTTAGGTCGAAGACCTTCAACCAGAGCGCAATAATTATGCGCGTCTAGCTCGTAATTATAATCACTGCGGGACAATTATATTAGTTAATGAAAGAATCTAAGGGACAATTAGGGTCTTGGCGGGCTTACCATTCGTAATCTTGTCGTGTGCACTCGCAAGTTTCAAAATCGTAGACTAGTTGAAGATTTTCGTCATTGTAGCAGGTCCGATCCTTCTTTTTACGTAGATACCGATTCTTATGGCCAAATAAACAGCCATTGGGCTGTAGCGGATGCTCTGGAGACCATAGCTCATAATCGGACTTGTCCGGATCTGTCTTGTCGTGTTCGCATGGCCTATCAGTCAAACCAGAAAAGTCGAGGTTGACCGCGATCAGGTTTTTGCCTGTGTGCCCCCAAAGGATAAAATTTCGAGAAGACCCGGATCGTAAAGTGGTAATGTCAGTGATGGTTACATCAGAATCGGAAAATTCCTTGTCTTGCCACGATTCACCACGATCGAGTGAATAAGAAATGGATTTAGTTTTGGTATTCTTCTGGGCGAGAACAATAATGGAACCTTGGTCTCCAAATGACCATGTCCAGGTACCCTTCTTCACCTCCTTCCAACTTAAGCCAGCATCTTGAGTCATGAAAGTATCGGCGTCTTTTGCATTGCCGAGGATAGGTCCTACATTTCCAATTCCGAACATCAGCCCGATGGCGGACTCGGAAGAATATGCCTTCCTGTGGTCTACTCGCTCAGTGTAACCATGGAGATGGAGGGCACAAATTGCGTCGCCTTCTCGGCTGGAACAGGTGTACGGCTTGCCTTCAACGTCTTTTTCAGGAGGAGCGAGAAAAGACCACTGAGCCCCATCGTTATGACTGATCCTCGTTTGGAGGTTCTTCGGTTCTGAGTCACTGTCCTGGTTTGCGACGGTATTCACGAGCATGACCCCCTCTAAGCCGAGCATCTTTTCAAAATCAACATACCATGAATCGTCAGCGTTGACACCGGAAATGCTCAAGACGTAAGATGTGCCGTTGGAATTACTTTTAAGGATTGAGCCATACCGACGGCTCTTTTCTGTTTCGGTAGCAACAAAGAGGTTGACGGCATGTGTAGAACTGTCAAGGACAGTGTATGCGTTTTGATGAGAGACCTGAAAGTTGAGTGGGAAGTGCGCAGCAGCATATTCCTTCCCGTCTAGACTAGCTAGAGCATTTAACGTGCCCTCAATTTTGTTTTCGGTTGCCACTACGATAAACTCAGCCATAGTAGCAAATCCTGTGATATGTTTCAAACCGACGGTAAACTCGTTTTTGGAAAGGTCATCCATGTAGAATAACTGAAGAGGGTTATCACTGATGTCATTGCTTTCGTGCGCCCTAGCAGAGCACAAAATTTGCGCTGTGTTGCGGAATTTATATGCCTTGGAGCCGGTGAACTCACATCGGTCCACGTAGCGCTTCAGGGTTTGCCATTTATCACCGCGATCTACTGAAAGCGAAGCTTCGACATAGCATTTATCACCAGTACATTTCTGGCCATGCCATATAAGCCACTCTGGTTGATCTGGATGGAATGAGAGGGGGGAGTCTCCTGACTGTCGGTCTAATGGAACTGGGGCTTCGAATGAATCAATGCTCCTGCCTCGATCAGCTGTATAGTATACTTTCTTTTTGGTGGTGAGGAAAAAGGCCATGTCTTTGACATAAGTATGGGTGATGATGGCGTAAACATCTTTATCCTTAAGTTCTTTTGGTGTAGCCCAGGTTTTACCATGATCATGCGTAATGAAAACATCACCAGAGCCATCAAATGTCTTTTCAGGCCTTGCGATGATTGTCTCGTCGTCAAAGCCACTTAGATCACCGCGCTCGAGGTAGTGCTTTTCAAAGTGATCAAAGTCTCCCTTGAAAGTTTTGCTAGTGACGCTGATCTCGCCACTGCTATTGCTCGGGCGTGATTTCGCATCAGAGCATTTCCACTCCTTCTTCTTGTCTTTCTGATCACCCTTGCTATGCTTGCACTGGTTTCCAGGAATAAGGCGCCAACCAGATGAGCCCATGAATGTCTCCTCGGGGTCATCCGTTTGGCAAGCCTTCTGAGGAGCTAGAACTGGGCCTTCCAACTTGCATTCATCACCATCTCGTATAAAGTTAAAGTCGCACTCAAAATCCGCATTCGTGCAATCGCAACGAGATGTCTCTGGTGTAAGCTCTTTGAACTCTTTTTTAATGAAACATTTCGCGTCTTTCTTGCGTCGGCTGAACTTCTGTGTATGTCCCATCACACAACTAGGGTTCCCATCACTATCTTTTCGTGCGTACCAATCTTCCATGTCACTCTTCTTGCATGTGGCTTCGTGTAGGCCTTCGAAATCGATCGAGATTACACAGTAGCTAGGCGAATCTTTTGATCCTTTCCAACCGGTGAGGATAAATTTAAGGCTGGTAGAGTCTTGTGTCGTTGTCAGACTCCAAGGATGAATACTGAGATCGTCAGGTAACTTGGTCGTTTTCCAGCTGAGACCATGATCTAATGAGTACTTGATCTCTTGAACATCGGCCTTCTGAGTGTCCGCAATAGCTAGTAGGATGGAACCCTGGTCGCCGAATTCGTATTTATGCGGGCCCTCAGGTCCCTCAGTCCAGGTCTTTCCAGCATCATCAGAGATATAAAGGCTAGACTCCCAATAATCTTTCAGGGATGTGCCGCTGTTGCCGTTACCCATTACCAGGCCAGGCGCAGGGCTCGAAAAGACTGTACCAACGTTACTTAGTTCTGTGACAGAGTGGAGGTGAATATCGTCATCACCCGCTTTGATCGCCTCGAACGTTCTACCGTCGTCAAAAGTGATCTCTGTTTTAATCTTCTTCTTAGCCTCCTCCTTCTCAACCTCCTTCCAGTTCTCGACTCGGTTGACTAGGAAGACACCCTGAATTCCTGTGACCTTTTCGAAATCGACGCGCGCTTGCTGATTGCGGTTCGTGTGTTCGACATTCCTCGTGAAGTAGGTGCCGTTGGAATTGCTGGTGAGCAATGTACCCATAGGAGCCGACGTGCGCTTGCTCGAGCGAACATCAATCTGAATACTGTAATTGGTACTCTCCAGAACGGTATATGCAGTTTCGATGATGGGATGGTCTTGCGGGAAGATAGCACGATGCCACACCTTGGTATCATCGGTCACAAAAAGGGCCATTTCAGCGCTGGTAGGGGAAGATGTAGCCGTCAACAAATATTTCTTCACTTCGGCAATGTTGACAACACCCTGAACCGGTCTATTGCCATTCAAATTGACCTCCTTTTCATCAAGTGTATCACCATTGAGGGCCTTGAAGTAATTGTCGGACATGTAGAGACGGTTCTCACTTTGAGGTGAGAACATGCCCGATCTCACGATGCACATGATTCGGGTGGCATCTAGGTCGGAGTCGCCTGTAGTGAAGATCGGAGATGACTTGGCCCACCGACAGCCCTGAGTTTGTCGGCGGAGCAACTTTGCCTTGTTCTCAAAGCCATCGGTTGTGTACATGGTGACTTCTTCGCAAAAGAAGCCCTCGCACTCCATGCCGGTGAACAGGATCTTATCTGGGTTATCAGCGTGGAAGCCCATCCAATTACCGATAGTTTCAGAAAAGTCGCTGGTGTCGGCATCGGTGTAGAATTTCTCCCATGTTTTGCCTTTGTTTGCTGTCTTCCAGTGTACATTGCCGAGTGTCAAAGCATATGCGCGGTCTGGGTCATACTTATGCATGACGAGAGCGAAAGTATTGTCATGGTCGATATCTTTAGCCTTGTCCCATGTGGCACCGCCATCAGTAGAGCGCCAAATGATACGAGGACTTTCGTACTCTTGGAATAGGACAATATTGGAGCTTGGGAAGTAGCTGGGGTTGTTCGGAGGGCTCTTGAACTCATTGACGACGATGGTGGGCTCGTCTTTTGCGTATACGATGGAGGCTGTCGACAGGAAAGTGGCTAGGAGGAGAAGCGCAGTCCACCACAGCGAGGTGGCTGCACCCATAGATCCCGACGACCTCATGGTGCTACACTATGGGCGGGGCAGGTTGGGCAACCATATCAGGATTGATCAATAGACAGCAGAGTAGATAGCAAGATCACAGGGTAGGGAGTAGGCGGTGATATCGATGAAGCGACGATTGAGAACGATTCTCGGGAAGTGGCTCTTATCGGTAGTAGCAGACGAGGTAGGTGATAATGATACAAATGTCTAAACAAGGTACAATAGTGCAAAGGACGGCGATGTAGGTGGTATACAAATTGCTTCGATGGAAGTTCCCCGAAGCCCGGGAAGAAAGATGAGGACGAAAGACCAAGACGAAATTCAGCACTTTGTCACGACAGGAACAAGTTGCAACATCATCCTCAGCCGCGTCATTGATAACTAAAAACAGAGCTGAAGATTGCATACAACACTACGCCCCTTTGGGGGGATACCTGTGTATTGCAGCGTCTCGTTGTGCCTATCCAGGCACCTAACATAAGGTACCTCTACCTAAGCTTTCGGCCCCCTAGATCCTAGGTAGGCTAGGTGGGCTAGGAGGGATTTATTGGGGCCCTTGCCTCATCCATGTTCGGGTCTGTCGGTGCCGCTTAATCATATATGTTCGTTAAATCATTATATCCTTTAATTTAGGGATATTTAAATGCAAATATTTAATAATGTGTTGCTGTACATGTATGGTAGGTTTTACTGCCCTGGTTGGTTAGATCAACTCTATTTAGAGTAACTGTGAGACAAGTTTCTTGTACGTCTGTCTACATCTGCATGCGCGCACACACTACACATAGTTGAAAGGAACTTGGCCATTTGAATACCATTCCGCGGCCGCTTTGAAAGATACTTGATATATAGATGCGGTATTTGATACTACCTAGTGTACTGTACCTGCGCGGTGCATTATGACTCATGTCTACAGGTTGAACACTTGTTTGTTACATGTATGGCCTATTATATCCCGATTATAGGATGCTACACTCCCGTCAAGATGGCAGATGAAACTTGAATAGCCTGGCCTGGATGCTGCCCCCCCTTGTAAATCCACCCATGATGGTGAAACACTCCTTCAGCCTGCCTTTTTGAGACGCAGCTCGTCCCAATTTGAAAACGCGTAAAGGATAGCTAATGTAGTACAAGGTGTGTCAATAAATATATATACTATATATTGTACTGTCACTTGGAATGATTGATACTATATCTGGTATGTAATACCTAAACGTTGCAAATCCACCTCTTGTGTTTATTCTCATTCCACGTGCCTTAGCTTAACGGTTGTGTTTCCGGGGGACAGAGGTACCTATCACCGTCTTGTGTACATGGGTACACGCTTGTCTTATGTGGATGGGTAAGTACCTTACCCTAGTAGCGTTACTGCCTGCATACATGTTTATATGCCTTGATAGGTACCTACATAGTAGAGGCTAAAAAGTATGTATCAGATAGAAATCTTTACAGCGGGTTAGATGTGGTTTTTTTTTGACGATTGTCCAAACTGAACCGGTGTACCTGCATTGGCCGTCTGATACTACTGCAAGGCATGCATGCTGGAGTGTTTGAACTGCGGCTTTCTGATGGAGTACCTACACTTACGTATTACCGACATCAGGGCTACGGATCAGGATAAACGGGAGTAGCCCGCATCTAGAGGCATTCTGGTAGCCTAACAGCAACTACAGTGGACTACTAGTGGATCAGTGTACAGTAGCCTAGTGCAGACCCCCCTGTGACGCGCATAAAACAACACAGTAGCGTGGTGGGGCCGGCGGTCCTGGTGCTCACCACTTACATAGTGCTCTATAGACTTGCCATTACTCAAGTTTCCCTCAGCCGTCTGCCAATTCCTTCGTTGCTGTCGCATTTGTACTTCCCTCTGGTGCCCGGGTGCGCGCCTCTTCCTCTTCTTCTTTTTTCTTTTCTCCATTTGTTTACTTGACTCATGTTCCATCTCTGAACGCGCTTGCTACCTCCTCTCCTTCCGTCCCTTGTGATCGCAAAGCCCTTATGACACATCAACCACCTTACTTGTAAACAAACTTGGTGATATTCCCTTCCACAACTACAACATAATCCGCCTTTTTTGGCGCTTGCGGATATCACTAGCCTTTGCTCAGCTTTCTAAACCCGTCTCTACTTGTCTTTCGAAGCCAATTGGCCAAATTATCTCTTGGAAATCGTTATTGGTCTCGTTGATCGTTTAAGCTATCTTAGCTCGCATCATGGCCTTAGCAGCCGCGTATCAGCAGTTTCTTGCTGCTCCCAATCCCTCTCACCTAGCTGAGAATGCGACCCTGAACTATATCACCACTACCACAGCTTTCAGGGGCTCTTCCGACATCCTTCAACATCTCAACACCTCGCGAAGACAGATCAACAAGAAGAAGGAGAATGTCCTCTCTCTTGTCCATGGCCAGAATGCCATTGCTATCGAGATTGAGACTGGCCTTGAGTTTATCACCTCTGGCGCTTCTTACCTACCGACTCTTGATGACAACTTCCTTACTGACCGCACCGTCTATATTCCTATTGTGAGCCCCTCTTCTCCTTTGCTACTGGCTATTGCGCTTACTCAGTACAAACTGCTAACCCCCTTCCCTAGATGCATGTAGTTACCTTCGATGACAATGGGAAAATTCTGAACATCCGTCAAAGCTGGGACCAAGGCGCCCTACTGAAGCAACTCGACATCATTGGCAAGACTGGTCGCAATTGGCCTATCCGCGATAGCAAGGAACAGATTAAGATGATAGAAAACTGTGTCAAGTCTGCCACTGGCGCTAGTTCATCGATATCCCAAGCGCCAACTTCGATTCCAGATTACTCCCGGGGCAAGCCAACTACTGCTTTACGAGACCCCCACGCTTCTCTTTCACTATTCGAATCGCGAGAGGAACGGGAAAAGAACCTAGCGTCTGTCATCTCTCCTAGAGGCGGGGTTCGACCGCGACAGCGCGACTTCACTGAGATCTTGGGTGATGAACCGGATGATGCCCCTTCTTCACCTAGCGCCGGACGACATCGATCTATTTCTCCTAACAAAGCCATCGCACCCCGAGCGGGACCGCGACCACGACAACGCGATTTCGTTGAGATCCTGGGAGATGAGCCAGTTCGCGGCGCCGAATCTCCAGACGCGGATCATGACCAGCCTATCGCGCCTAAAGCTGGGGCTGGCAAGAGCTTCCAGCCGAGCCGTTTGTTCGAAACTGACGAGGCTGCTGATCAAGACAATTCGTTTGACGATGTCAAATCTCCAGATCGCTTTTACCGGCCCCACCCGGCGAAATTCAACCATTTCGAGTTTACAGATGGGACCGATCTCCAGAATGCCCCGCAGCCAGACCCAACCCCACGGAAGACGAAGCACAACAGTCAGTGGTCTTTTGATGACTTTAATACCCCCGCCAAGGTGAAGCCAAGCAAAGTTCTTCGTCATCAGGAGGCGCAGAAGTGGGAACCGGAGAATGGCGAGGATTCGCAGATACCGCAAGGCAAGCCGCGTCGCGATGCTGAAAAACATTTCGAGTTTGTTGATGATGGCGATGCACCACCTGACAACCGTCCTATACGTCCCCGCGGCTCCACGCACAATAATGGACTTGGTCTGTACCAGAACAATGTGTATGATGAAGATGGCAACACGGCTAAGTCAGCCGAAGGGCAGCAACCTCTTGGAACTATTACGAACCTTAAAGACCGTGGCCGAGATTTCGAGGCTCATTGGGGCATGGCTGATACTTCGCCCGATAAATCGGAGGCTAAAGTCACCGTAAGCGATGATCGCAAGAAAGCCGTCAAAATGATGGAGTCCAATTGGGATGCCTATGACGAATCTCCTGTACAAAAAGAGAATAAGCCAACAGCCACTAGAAATGGTTCTAAGGCGAACAACGAACGCGGCATCGCTATTGGAGGCGATGGCATGGGAGGCGGCAAAGGCTCTACACGAAACTGGCTCTTCAGTGACGAGGATGACACCGCAACCACTAAACCTGTCCCCGGCAGAAAACCTCCTGCTGCCAAGACTGGTGGGTTCAACTGGGATTTCTAGGCGACCCGGGATATGCGCTGAAGGAGTACTCGGGGGCAACGGCAGCGATGCTTCTAGTCACTTCCCTTTGTAATGATCAATAACGCTACCACGTCAATCATGAATCATGAGGCCTCGAAATTCCTTGTCGGATCACCACGTAGCTCGTGGTTATTCTAAGCATTCGGCCACATCATTTGATTGGAGTATGTACAAAATAAGGACGCAGGCAAGATTCACTCTGCTTGTATCAAGTGTTGAACAAAGCAAAACAATGGATAATGATGGGGACCGGGATCTTTTTTTCCCCTGCTGCTGAATTGTACTATCAGCTTTGTTTCCAGGTATATACTTCGTTTTCTTGGAGCTGCTATTTTGCCTTGCCTCTCTCCGAGGTTTGAAATAGGTAATTAGGGAGTCCAGTCGTCAATCCTGCAGGAATTGGCTTTTATGTATTGTACCGTCCGATGCCGGGTTGCCGGGCTAGGAACTAAGAAGTGTAATAAAAAAAAGTAGTCTGAACATTCGTTATAACGATCAATATCTTTAAAATTTCTGGGATAGAGCACCCAACTGTCATCCGATGCGCCTCTAAGCTTAATTGCCTAGATTAAGTAACTTTCTGTCTAGCTTCCCTAGAATCTCACGCTTCCTAATATCTTAGTAGTCCCTCTTCTTTACGTACACTCGCTAAATGTCTTATCCAAACACACAAAACAAGGCCACACGCTCCCAACACCTATACGTAAATATATCCCTTCCTTTGCCCCGTGACTGGCTTCCCTTGGTATCTTCGCTATCTTCCTCATAAACCATCATATAACCGAACAAAAAAAAAAACATCGTAAGTAAGGCATAGATCTAAAGTCGTCGCCGTCGAACGATCGAGAGATACATGTCGCAACACTAAAACCAAAGATTCCGAGACCCCCTTAACACATATACTTATACATTTTCTTCCACTTGGGCCAGCTTTTTCTCTCTTCCCTCTCTTGGGCAATGAGTATAGGAAGATTAAAATCACGGCGGCCTGTGTCTAGATCCATGTCCGCCGTGCGTATGAAGGACGTTCTATGCCAGAGGTAATGGCCCAGGAAGAAGAGGACGACGACGGGGGCCGCGAGGTAGACGAGGAAGAAGCTCTTGGCGAGCTCGGTTGGCGATTTCATTGTATAATCGACGGGCCAGGCGCCGATCCAGAATTGCGCGACTAGAATGAGGACATTAATAATCAGGCCTATCCACGAGCCAAGGACGCCGACTTGTGACCGAAAGGCCAACTCGGAGACTTTGTGGCCCTTCTTCTTCCACGCCCGTCGGAATCTAATGTGTGCCAGACAGATCGAGGCCCACGTGAAGATGGAAGAGAGGCCGGAGATGGCGACAAGCCAGTCGAGGACCTCACCCTCCTGCGGAATGTCGGCGAGATAAGAAAGTAACCCTACAGAAGACGAAACCATGATGGCGACCAACGGCCGTCCGCGACGGTCGACGTAGGACAGAATCCGGGGTGCCTGGTTCTGATCGGCCAGCGCTGCCAGTGTCCGGGAAGATCCGAAGACGGACGAATTGCCAACAGAGAGCACAGAAATCAAGATGACCACGTTCATGATCGAGGGAAGAACGTCAATACCAGCATTCTCAATGGCGATGACGAAGGGCGACGCCATCGCTGGGACATCCTCGTTGAGAAGTAGGCGTTTTTCGTTGTAGGGTACAAGAAGACCAATCAGCGTGAGGGCAACTATGTAAAATAACGTGATGCGCCAAAAGACCTGCTTAATCGCTGTGGGGAGCGACTTTCGCGGATTCGCAGTCTCGGCGGCGGCAAGACCGACAAGTTCGGTACCTGCGAAGGCGAAGGCAGCTGTGACGAAGACACTGCATAGGCCTTTAAAGCCATTATGAAATGCACCGGGGTCTCTCCAGTAGCGACCTCCGATATACCCTTCCCCTGGGGCACCACCAATGTTGAGCACAATACCCAGGAGACTGTAGCGAAGGAGCACAGGTCAGAAGACTGGTAGTCACATTAGTTAAATAGGGAGCACTCACATGAAGCCAATAACAGCGATTACTTTAACGATGGCAAATATGAACTCGGCTTCGCCATAGCCTTTGACCCCACATAAGTTTATAGTGACAATAGCCAAGAGAAATATGGTAACGAAAACTGCCTTGTTTAGATGGGGATTCCAGTACGTAGTGACAATAGATGCTGATATGATTTCGAGGGGAAGCGCAACGACCCATTGAAATGCATAACTAATGGCACAGTCAGTGATGAGCGACGAGACGGGGGGTGTTGAAATGACGCACTTCCAACCCATAGCAAATCCCCAGGAAGGGTGAAGGAAACGGGTCGAGTAGGCCGAAAACGAGCCGGCCACGGGAAATGAGACAGCCAGCTCTCCCAGCGCCTGGACAGTGCAGTATAACATAGTACCAATGATGAAATAAGCCAGAAGCACCGAAGCCGGCCCTCCGCTTTCGAGGGCACGGCCCGACGCGACGAAGAGACCAGTTCCTTTGAGCAAGTAAAGTTAGTAGAGAACCCGCTTAACACGATTGAGCGACACCGTACCTATGGAACCGCCTATGGCAATCATCTGTAGATGCCGTCCCTTCAACTTCCTAGCGAGATGCGACTGAGCAGTCTGCAGGGTGGCCTGTCGTAAGTCGTAGTAATGAGGATATGAGCCATTCCGAGCGAGGATGGGCCGGTAAAGCTGGGCAGCCTCGGTAGCATGTATCTCGTCCAAGGGGTCCTTTGGGGTGATGCGCTGTGTAGGATCGCGTCGGAAACCGTCGATGAACTGGCCGAAGACGTTCGGTTGAGTGACATCGTCATACAGAGGTTCCCGCATAGTGTAGCTGCTGGCGGGGGCCAGTGAGTCCTCCTTGATGGGGAACATGTTCATCTCGATGTCGCGGCTGCTATAAGACGACGGCATGATGGGCGGTTATGATTCGAGATGTGATTAGAGAAGCGAGGAGCGGCCGCCGCCGCTAAGGCGGGATATTGTGGTCGTGTCGCAGACGGAAAGAGGTGAGAGGAATAGATGATAGGTGGAGGAGGGGTTAGAGAGGCCGGATACGACCTCTTGCGAGGAAATGCGCTGTTTCAAGTAGATTGGGGATTATTCAATTTCGCTGATAGAATTTAATATACAATGGTCTATCTCGGTAGCATTGGGGGCTCGTTCATTTGTTTTCAGATGATATCGTCGATCGAAGGTCTCCGAGGGAGTGATGGTAGTGAGTCTAAGTTGTCACCTAGACTACCCTGGAGATAGACCCTAGGGATAGGCGATAGACCCTGGGGGCGCCCTGGGAGTAGTGTACCAGGTTAGTACGCTAGAGTTGATAGCATGTTCCATCAACTGGAGTAGTAAGCCCAATCAATGTTAGGTAGTTACATACACGTAGTACCTACCCATATACAGCTGGGATACAGTGGATTCTCTAGATCTGAGCCACTGTCTCTTATCTACAATTGCGCCCAGGTGATTGGCAGACACGGTATTCCATTTTCCCAGTAGCCGGGATAAGGCGGAGCTCACCGCCGGTCTGGATCTGCCTTATCGCTCCATCTCTACCTCTGGGCATAAGTACCTAGGTACCCACCTAGATACTCAGTCCCCTTCAGCTGTGTTAGTGGCCGTCAGGGAAACGCTAGATACCTGATAGATAGCTGGTTTTACCATCGTGAATCACAATGGGAACTTCAACTAAGCCGCACCGCATACCGAAGTACTTAACTCGTAATACAGGAATTACCGTAAACACTACTATGGTCGGTGTTCAGTAAAACGGATCCGAGAGGTATTAATCGTATCCAAGGGCCTAAAATGCCTCATTATTTCACAAATATCTCTATAGTCCAAATATAATGAACAAAATGACGAGACCTGTGTTTATACCCATAATGTACAGAAGTAGTGTACATAGAATCATGGTTATTAGCTATAGACATCATGAATCGTATCAACGTCTCCCAAGTCTAGCGTAGGATTGGGTCCTCATCCGATAAGACGCATAAGTTAAGGAAGGGACATCATATCAGATCAGAGTCGAAAGGAGGCTAGGGCCGGCCCCAAATCTTAGTTGCGGAATAAATAGCCACAGCCAAGAGCCATAGTAGGTTGTAGCCATTCGCCTATACCATCACCCGGCGAGGTCGAGAAACTAGATTGACCCAAACATGATATGGTTATCTAAAAATGGTAAAACTGAACGATTATTTTATAGCCTAACTAGATCTTATAGAAACTAGCACGTGACGCTTTGCTTGTAAAGAAACAATAACACATGTAACTGTTTTGTAGAATGAACAGCCCCTATTTTCTACTATCTAGGTACAGGATACTATAGAGTTGATAGCTACTTAGGTAGGTACTTCATTTATTATTAACAAAGTGTTGTACACTCTCTCCTAGCACTTCACATTACTACTACTTTTCGTTCAAATTATTCTCTCTCAACGGTAGAATGGTCATAGTATGCATGCTATCATTTCAAAGGACACTAAGCTACATCGCCAATAGCAGTAGATTGATATTCGAGAGGACATATAAAGAGCTCCCATTAAAGAAAACTAATACATGACCTTGTCAAACCCATCCATGGTGTCGAGTGCCTTTCGGGCTTCCTTGGCATATCTATACATGCCACCAGCGTAACAGACCGGCTCCCTGATCTTACCTGGAATCGAGCCGCCCATGTAGGTTGACCGGGTCGTGGGAAACAGAGATATGTTCATCAGTTCAAGGATATGATCCTTCCAAGCCTTGACAGCCTCGGGCTTCGGGTTGATGTATTTGATCTTATTCGCCTCCATCTTCGCGATACAGTCGGCAATCCAGCGGCCTTGCACCTCAACGCACGTGGGCCCATTGGCTAGGAGTGTCGGACCATGCGCGCCGTAGATGTTGAACAGGTTCGGATAACCGCCCACGGTAGTTCCCAGATATGTGTTGGCGCCGTTCTTCCATTCATCCTCTAGCCTCGTATCGTTGATGCTCTTGAGCCCAAGCTGCGTCATGGCTATTAAAGAATCAGTCAGTTGCTTTATACTCTTCGCGAAGGGGGGAACTTGAGTTGAAGCATAATATGTACCCCCTGTGACGATGTCCTATGCAGCAATGTTAGCACCACGTTACCAAGAAACCATGTCACGGCAAAAAACGTACAAATCCAGTCGCAACTGCGATCACATCGAAATCATAGCGAGTTCCATCTTCCAGCACGATACCGGCCTCGTCAAACTCTTTAATGGCATTGTCGTGGATATCGACAACGTCCACAGTCGGGCGATTGAACTGCTCATAGTAGTCGAACTCGAGGCAAGGACGCTTTATGCCGAAGAAGTGAGGCATCTTCAACGGCGCGAGAATGTCCTGCTTTCGGGGGTCGTTGATGCGGCCACGAGTCTTCTTGACCCAGAATTTGTACGACTCCTTGTTAGCATCCGCATTGAAGAGGCTGTCCTTGTATACGCCGGCCCAAAATCGGAAGCCGCCCTCCACCCACATCTTCTCGAATAACTCCTCACGCTCCTCTGAGGTGTCATCGAGGGTGTCTTTCTCCTGCCAATCGTAGAGTAAGCCGACAAAGGTCTTCTCGCGATACTTGAATAGTTCGGGATAGAATCTCTTGGCATTCTCCTGTTCCGCGACGGTGAGCTCTCGCTTCCGCATGGGGATAGCCAAGTTGGGCGTGCGCTGGAACACCTTCAGTTCGTCGGCGACCGGACCCCACGCCTGTACGATCTGGACCCCCGAGGCGCCGGTGCCGATGACTGCGCAGCGCTTGCCCTTGACGTCAATTTTCTCGTCCGGCCAGAAAGACGAGTGGTGGATTATGCCCTTGAATTTGTCCATGCCTGGCCAGGGGGGAACATATCTGTTGGCCGCCTATCGCATCAGGTTAGTATATAGCTGGAAAGCCCATTGACCTGGTTGTGTAGGGCTCATCCCTAGTTCAACCAGAATAATACGCAAGGGATTCATGAAAGCAAGGGGATAAGGGGATGCATACAAACCCAGTTCCGAGAATGAGGTACTTGGCCTTAGCGGTTCGGCCATCAGATGTCTTCACAAGCCAACGCCCCAAGCTAGTATCAAAATGGGCTCCTACGACAACAGTGTTGAAGGCGCAGTCCTTCTTGATCCCGACTACTTTATCGACATGGTCGAAGTAGGCTCGAAGATCTTCATAGTTGGGATAGTTGGTTGACCAGTTCCAAGTCTTCCACACTTCGGGCCAGGAGAACTCATATTCGGGGACCTCTGAGTCAACAGCTGCCCCAGGGTAACAGTTCCATCGCCAGGTACCTCCGATGTCGTTTCCCGCCTCGTATATAACGGCCTTGTGTCCACGGTCACGAAGAGTCTTCAGCATGAAGACTCCGGCTATTTGATCATGAACGTTGTTAGAGACCTCCCAATCTTGGAAGTTAGTGGGAAAAGCCATTTTACTCACCGAATCCACCCCCTACGATAAGGGAATCAACCTCAAGGTCCGAGGCATACGGACCAGTTTTCTCCACGTGGGCTTTCGAATAGTCGGTAAGCTCAGTGTTGAACTTCTTAGCATGTGAGGGGGTTTGCTCGCCCATATTAGATGACTTATACGGCGCTCCGATTGATAGAAAGAAACTTCCGGTACGAAATCAATTGTCCATAACTTCAAAAGCTCTAGACAGGGAGATCAATGCTGCTATAAACTAAGAAGCCTGAGCATGTTGAAATATTTGAAATGTAGTTGAAGACATTTCGGCATTCTTATACTCGAGTCGGAACAGAATATAGTTGTCACCTTAACGCTCCTGTCACATCCTCAGCGTCAGATCCTCGAATCATGGTTATTTCCGACAAAAAGCAAGGGCAGAGTAGTAGCAACCGCATTTCCATGACGCATGTGAAGGAACCGAATACAACGATCAACGGGAAGCACCCTTCACACAATCCGCCTATCACTGGGCATGAACAGGTATCACGCGCACTCGCCTTCAATAATCTCAGAGCCATATACTCCAATATCAGATATTCGATGTCTCGGTATCAGGATCAAGCTAGCTAAGCCCTTGATTCAGCCCAAGACATAGCTGCAAGATTGGTTGAATTTGATAAGGCGAGTCGGCAATTGAAGGCCCTGACAGCTGATGTCTTGGAATTCTGGGGCTGCTTCTAGAGGCTTCGGAAGAATGGTCAAAAGACGTTTAGCACCCGAGAAGACTATTGGTAATCCGAAATTATAATCAAAACACTAAACACCCTTGTTATGACATGTCTTTCTATAGATTGTTACCTATATGATCGGGCATATATGCAGACGTACCACCCGAGACCATAAGACGGGAACGCTGGGTCCATGTACGGGTTGCCGAATAGTCGGCGGCTATTCTGAAACTAGCTATCATTTTTCCCTATTGCTTTTTCTTAAATTTATAGCCAAGCCCGGGCTGAATAGCTAAATAGCGAACTCTGGGACCCCAAGACATGACACGTCGAGACTTGTCGAGGTTAGTCTCACACTAAGGCCATTTTCTCTATAGAGCATATAGCGGGCGTACTCAGAAATAGTAAGTATATAAACAAAGTAAATAGTAAGTAACCTTCACGAAATCTAGGCTAAGTAATTTACAGTTAGGTATACAACTAGACTTTTGAAATATGATGGTCATTCGAGAGGGTTGCGGTTCCGGTGCACCCGAGTTCGTGGGTCCGCGCTGCGCCTGCGGAACCGCAATGCCCAGGTTTCGTGGCCTCTCAATGATCAACGATCATCGCCCTTGGGGTGCCCAGGTGCGGGGGATGATTTATTTCTCGAGTTGATTAATTTCGATATTCCACCGACTCCAAGACCTGCCTCCCAGTGCTCGAGAGACTTACACTAAAAAGACCAAGATGCCTCTTACTACAGAGACCGTCGCGAAGCTTCGCGGCATCGTCGACGCATCATGCGTTGATGGGAAGAAAGGTATTCCAGGGGCTACAGTAGTAGTCGTAGGTAAAGATGGAAACGAACTCTTTGCTCATTCCTCTGGAAAGAGAGGTGTCGCTTCCAGCGAACCTATGACTCTAGACAACATCTTCTGGATTGCGTCTAGTACCAAGATGCTCGTTGGTCTGGCTTGTATGCAACTCGTCGAAAAGGGTACCTTGAAGCTAGACGACGGGGAGCATCTTGAGAATCTCTGCCCGGAACTCAAGACTTTACAGGTTCTTCGAGCGGACAGGACGCTTGAGAAGAAGAATAAGGCCATCACTTTGAGAATGCTCTTGACCCACACGGCTGGGTTTGGATATACATTTTTCAACGAGAGGCTCCGGGACTGGTGCTTACCTGCTGGCGGGGATGAGTTCTCAGGCCGGTTCGAGGATATGCTGATGCCGTTGCTGTTCCAGCCCGGCGAGGGCTGGGAATATGGTGTAAGTATCCATGAAGTGACCCCACCCCCATGATTATGATACCTGGTCGCAATGTTACTGTCAGATGCTAACTGTGTATGGATTAATATCGACTGGGCTGGAATCGCCTTAGAACGAGCTACTGGACTTAGGCTCAATGACTACCTCCAAAAGCACGTTCTACAACCACTTGAGATAAAGAACATGTCGATGATTCCTACCAAGGAAATGAAGGCCAAACTTGCTTATATGCATGCCAAAGAGCAGGATGGAACACTGAGACCCCGGGATCACCTTTTAAGATTGCCGTTGGTAGTTAATCATGACAACGAAGCACAAGTCGCAGCGGTCTTCCATAGTGGAGGCGCAGGCATGTTTGCGAAACCCCAGGAGTACTGCAGTAAGTTGCCTTTTCACGGCTTTTACATGTTTAAGCAAGAGCTTGGTAGATGATGTTTAGCTATTACTGACGCTGCCTTCTCTACTCTCTAGAAGTACTTTCTGTGTTGCTCAACAACGGGACGTGCCCCCATACTAGCACACAGCTGCTCCGCAAGGAGACAGTCGACGAAATGTTCAAGAACTCGATACTAGAGTTCCCCAATTTCGGCCGTCAGGGTATACCTGCTGCAAAGCCGGACTTAACTAATCCTCTACCCGACCTGTATCCCGTCGCGGGCAATCCGCCTCAGGGCTGGGGTCTCACATTTATGCTAAGCAATGGCGGCGCAACTGGTCGTTCAACGGGCACCGGTTTCTGGGCTGGCCTGTCAAATGTATGGTGGTGGTGCGACCGCGAGAACGGGGTCGCGGGGATAGTATGCACCCAAATATTACCATTTGCCAACCCTGAAGTGCTGGGCTTATGGGTGGGAGTCGAAGCCGAGGTGTATAAAGCGCTGAGCCAGGACAAGCTAAAGAAGTGAGCGCCTATCTAAGTCCTAGGGTGATGAATAGCTAGGTATCCAGGAATTCCTAGTTCTGTACCGAATGGAGAATCAATAATACCCTTTGTCCCTCGAACACTCCCAATCTCCTGATGGCACGCACGTATGCCAAGATTGTTGCCGCTGACAGTGCGTGAATAAAAAAAAATCATCATCAAATTGATTGGGCAACGCAACGCAGAATATGACTGCTTTCCCAGAGCCAACACGTCTTTCAAAATACCTCTACCGCAGCACTAGTCTAGATAGTATGAAATAGCAGCTCTTAGCTTAGCTACGGTATACTGCATATAGCTAGTAAAGGTGGACGCAGGTGTATCACTTGACACGGAGAGATTTCTATCTAACCTATCTTACTCCTACCAGGTAGTGTAGGCACTGCCTAGGTGCTTCGGTGACCTAGGCAGTACGGATAGCGTACTAGCCTGCTAGTGCAACCTATCTATTACCTGATTAGGTAGTCCTCTCCTCCCCCGCATAGCGCCCCGCAATCTGACGTGAGTAGATCTTGGCGGGGAAAATGGGGTAACCCCGAACATGCCGAACCCCTTACTAGTAATACCTGAACCAATGAGGCTACAAAGCGTGCTATTACTGCGCCGTGTAATAACGCCCATCTTCTTGCCATGTTACTTATATCGAGTATTACCTACATGATAGTGTAGCATAGGTAGGTAGACTTAATTTATATGTCTCTCTCTCTCTAGATACCTACCTAAGTCCTGTATCTACCTCCTGTAGAGCCGTGCAAAGTGTAGCTACCATCTCGATCAATTAGTAAGAATAGTTTCGGATTATGACATTTGCCCCGCCCAGCTCAACTCGACTCTACATAGTAGTTCATACCAACTACACTAGCTTACCCACATTATCGCCCATTTCGTCCCCGAGACCGATACCTTTATTCCTATTTCTGTAAATGTTAATGATGCGCCGCCAGAATAACTCGTGCGACCAGTGTAGAAAGGCGAAGCGGGCATGTGACGCAGTCCCATTGGCTCCGGTTCGATCCTCATCCGTCCGTAGCGGTTAGTCATCTCAACTCTCAACCCTCTGATTCGAGGACCTAGTAAAGAGCCCGAGGTGACTGAGCAGACTCTGAACATATCCAAGGCCAGGAACAACCGGCTACAAGACCGTGTTCATACTGTTATAAGACTAAGAAGCACTGCACAAGATACTGGGCGCGCTCACAATCCTATACCCATAGTATCAGTGCTCGCAAGAGGGGCCAGTCTAATAGGCGTCGCAGCCATGATCTCCGTACCGTTAGACCACTCGATGCTGCTGATCCCTCCGCCGCCGGCGGTGCCGGGTTGTTCAACATCACGCAGGGACCCGCTGGTTACCACCAAGATCTGTTCTGGTGGAACCCAGAGTCTTCAAGCTTTGGAGATGTTGTGCTAGGTGGAGATGACCTGTCGGGCGTTGTGCAACTGACTGGGGGGCTTTACCGCACGGCGGAGCCCGATATTGCCCGGAATGGCTTTACTTTTGGTGATTCCCCGACACAGCAAACTGAAACTCCTCCTAGTAGTATCACCGCTTTCCTCGATGCATATACCGATAACAACTTGGAGGAAGCTGGAACTACAGCTTTTCATTACACGGCGCCTGATTTCTCGCATACGTACCAAAATGCCGACCATTTAAGTATCACGAGTTTTTGTGGCCTGGAAGAGGGACCACAGGCAGCTTTTGAGGCTACGAACAGGTGCCAATCATCACCAGATTGGACGCAGATTTCGGGCGTTTCGCTGTCACCATTCTCACCTCAACACGCCATGACTTCTAAGACGCACAACAACTTCATATCACAGAATTTAATGCGTGTATATCATGATGTTTTCGAACACAATCTTTCCTGCTGGGTATCCGAAGAGACGTGTCCCTATAAGATGCTTACGCGAAATAGAAATGAATCTCTGAGCACCTCTCCTATCTGTCAAAACCCAAATCTAATTTTTGAAACTGCTCCGGTACAGCGAGAATGGGGAGATGTTTGGTCAAACAGGATCTATACTCGTGTCATAAAGCTTGACCGAGCAGCGCAGGTCGCGGGAATGATTCAGCTTACTCGCTCAGAGGACCAAGCTGCTTCGAAGGCACTCCATCTTTCTATTATGGCCTTTTCGGCACAGTGGGCTCAAAACAGTCGTCGAGAACAAAAGCCATACTCGTCTTCGGCTTGTGAAAGCCAAGGAATTGACCTGGACGAGGAAACAACAGAGGAATTCGACCGGCAGATCCAGCGTTCATTATGGTGGCAAGCTCGAAAAGCGCTTGATGACTCATCTGAATTGGAATGCTATCGGGTTGTGTGTGCGGAGTTGATATTCGGCCTGACACAGAAACCTTGGGATAGGGCCGATGTTACTTCAAGGTACGATGACAACCCTCTCTCGAATAACCAACAAGGGAGACCAACTAGGAATGCCCCAATCATGACCCAAATTCAGAATCTTCTATCTAGAGACGGCCCGCCTATTTTTATAGAAAGAGCAGTGCGTAAAGCTTATTCACTGAAGTACGCGATGGATACAAGCGCAGTTGGGGTGGGCCAACCAGGCAGGACCCGTTCCGGCCAATCCGCCTTTGAGCAACATATGAACATTGGCACCCAAGACAGGCAGACAATAGGCTTTATATATTGGCTTGTAGTCATGTTTGACACTGTCTCAGCATCCATGAATCAGCGCCCAGTGGTCGTAGCAGACCGGGACTGCCAGCACGACGCCACAGAAGACACTATCTCAGTAGAACAAGGGAATAACGATCAAAGCACCACTCGCTGCTCAGATCAAAGATGGGTAATCCACCTTTTCATCCAGGACGATCCCAAGAGCCCGACAAAACCCCTACGATGGCCCTGTCCCTACGACGCTGCCGCAAGAGCAATCACTCGTTCTGGCCCTGTCAAAATTCTCCTCTATCGGCATTTACATTACCTTCAGGATGCGATCCAACGGGGCTATCGCGGCGAATTGATTGAAGAGATCATCCGCAACGCCGTGCTCGTCTACCGCTACTGGAACACAACATATGGTGTGTTCTTCCGCGACCTGATTCAGAACTATGGCTCCATCCCCGCGCGGATCCAGAGCTGGTCCTTCTGCATCCTCGCACATTGGCACCTGGCTACGCTGATCCTTGCCGACCTGCTTGAATGGGCAGACGAGACTGGTCTCGGAGACTTCCACGCAAGCCAGGTTCGAGCCGCATCTGCCACTGTAGAGAACATACGCAGGGCGAGCGCGGACGAGCTGGCGGACCTCGCTAGAATCGTGACCCCGACACAGGGGATGGCCCCGCCACCGCAGCTCCCGGGGTTCCATTCTGCTGTTAACCGGGCGACCATCTTGACGGAGCCTTGGACCACCATCACAATTAGAGCGTTTAGTAAAGCGTTTCTATGGCATTTCGGTAAGGCGCAGCCCGAGAACCAAAATGCGGACGTCCTGAGCTATGTCGGCCAGGATGTTCAGAGGAGCATTTCGCAGTGTGCGGATTGCGTCAAGGCGCTTTGGCAGTTGGGCAAGAAATCCGACATGGCACTGACTATTGCGGAAACTCTTGCTTCTGCGCTGGCTGGCTTGGAGCAATAATTGGGATTGTTTTTGGGCGATGGTATTGATATTGGTATGATTATTTTGGCTCTATAGGTAGGCGGGCGATCAACCTTCACGGTCTTTAAAGGATCGGGGAATTTTGTACTATGTGATGATTCCAAGTAGGGTATGATAATGGGTGCACCGTCTTACTGTAATAAATTATCACATGGGCTGGGCCAGATACGCATACTCTATTGGTCTATAAATCCGAGCAGTAAAAGGTGTGATGCATTGGGCATCAACCGAAAGCATGGTTAGGTAGACTAAACTTACTTAGATTTAACCTTAACCTTCATTCCCAGAATTTAAAACACCATCAACGTTGTGCCGTCGACGATCCCCAGCTCTACAACATTCCTATCTACGAGAACACCTGATACTAGTTTAGCAGTAGCTTAGGAAAGCCTCTCAATATGTCCTCCCAAGCACTTGTCGAGTGGTGGGATGGCTCATCCATGTACGTCCGCTGTCCCGGATGCGACAAAATCCATAAGCATGGCTTCGATGGCAATTACGAAACCCAACACCGACTCGCGTCCCACTGCGATTCATCAAAATATCACTGCGATACCTACGATATTCGGTTCCCCCTGCAATTCGAAATTGATAAGGAGAGAGTACTTTTCGTTGCTGCTGGATCGGATCCAACGGAATACTTTTCGAAAAATGCCATTGTGCGAGCTCCTCTTCCCAAGGGAAGCAGCGTGCGCAAATGGGAGGAAGCGACCGAGAAAGTCTACGCGGGCGAAGAAGAGATAGGAAAACGAATCGAATGGGTCGCCTCGGAGATGGTGATGGGAAATGTTGAATATGTGCGTGATTATATCAAATCTTCCTCTGAATTGGATATTTTCCTCCACGGTATCGACGCATACGATATCAACGGCGGAATAGAAGATAATGATTCGACCGATCTTGATGACGCGGAAAAGGGAGACTTAGAAGGAGGAACCGGCAATACCGCTCTGCACTTGGCTGCTTGCGAGAGTTACCCAGAAATGATTCAAGTTCTCCTGCGGAATGGAGCGAATCCAAATGTATTGAACTTTGAAGGCCGAACACCCCTGGCAGAAACTGCTCTCTGGGGTCGATTGCAAAATGTCAAAATCCTCCTCGAAAACGGCGCCAACAAAAGATTGGAATGCTTTCGCTCCGGGCATTGTCTTCAAGCTATAGACTTCGCAAAGCCTACAGACGCCAACGACGAAGAACGCCACTCTCGCTCTAGGGGCTGTTATAAGGAGGACGCTTACCAGAAAAAATTAGATAGGAGGGCGATTGTTGGTTTGCTTGAAGACGATATCAGGACCCTGGACACACAAAACCATACAGTGAGTGGTTTTGCGTTTACCAAGGCACCCGGGCAAGAGACGCGGTTGACACTCCTTGCCCACTTCGATGTCCCAAACGTGTGGAAGACCATTGCCGTCCTATATCGAGGAGACCGTTTTACCCCCATTACTGCCACGAGCGGATGGGGGCATCAGGCGGATGATCAAGTGAACGTCCAGATTGCCGGACGCGACTGGACAAGCAACGCGTTACGCCTTTGTGAAATCGTTGGATATGATCTGGTGTTAGACGACTGCGATCAGGGCGTGCCTGGACGTTACCACGCCTGTCACGCGGAGATACAGCTCGTCGCGTATTTCATCAATAAGCACTGTTTCTTACGAAGCAAGTCGGCCACTCATGCAGGCCCAGATGATGTTTCAGGCGAGGAGCTCGGTAATAGCTTTCTTCATATGTTGAGTTTGGAGGAGGACTGGGACGAAAGGTCATGCAGGCAAGCATACGCACCGAAACAAAGTCATAATGAAAGATTGCGGGAACTCCATAGCCGCGCGCCCCCCTTCGGACTCAAAACAGCAACGATTGTGGTGTCCCGCCCAGTCTGTGACGTTTGCGAACGTTTTGTAAATCACATTAACCATTTGGCCGGTCTCGAGATCAAAGCGATATCGCATTCTTCATGGTATTAAGCCAGTTAATAGGGTGGGAGGTGTTAACAGGGTGGGGGATTCACGGCATATGTCTGTTGTGTAGGCCCGCGTGGCGCTGGTGTCTAATTAAAATACGTTTAGAAAAGTATCGGGAGTACCTTTGGACTCAGAGCGCGTTATCTAGAAGAAGTGGTGTTACGGACTCCATCGCCTCCTGGAACCCCTGTTTAGAACTTCCCTTGCGTCTAAGACGCTATCTAGCCCCCTTGAAGCCACTTCGCCATCCGATAAGTGAGAATTTAGCTTGACGTGGGGTAGTAAAAAATTAACCAAGTTACTACACTACTTGCCTGTAATTGACTGACTGACCCTGGAATTGACTACAGTGGCTAATGGTTGCAACGAGGAGGAAAGGGTTGGTATATACAAAAGTAAGGTATCGCTTTTGGTTCCTCTGTAGGGTGGAGTTTTGTTTTGTGGTTCTTTAGACCCCTTTCTGTTGTGAGCCAGACATCATTGTAAGTAGCACAATCTTGTAGTATCGGAGGCTTTTGGAATGGTAATACGCGTGGTCACGAAGCTGACCTTCCGACGGAAAATTAATGAAAGAGCGAACTAAGTAACAGAGTGACTATTTACAAAAGAAATATCCATCATTACATAGGGAGCTTGGTAGGGGTACCATTGAGGGCATTGCCTATAGTGATCTATCTATGAGATCAATAGATTACTTACTTGGTAGGTCACTGTTACATGACACCGTTGCTAAGAAACTCAGCTACAATCGCGCAGAGGCACAGTGCATTGTTACATTGCATCTCTCCGAACCAATCCCTGCTGCGCACCAACACTGATGCTCTTCAAACAGCCGGCTTTTGCCCAATGGCAAACACGAGGGGATAGGCTCCCCCGTCCCTCATCATTTCTTTTCGGGCTCGCTCGGGCAAATCCTTCAAGACTGAATCGGGCACGTCGAGCTTCATCACTAAGAGCAAGTGAAGCGGTCTCAGATCAGCAACGGTAGCGGAGTAGAATAGGGAAATAAGTCAGCTCACTCTTGCATGCTCCAACAACGCCCGTGAAGGCTTGCACGAGTATGTCAGCGGCCCGCGCGCCCCACTCGGCATCGGGGTATCGCGCCCCGACGTCGAGGTCCACGCGATGGTCGCTGACGTTGTCGAAGCCCTCTTCCTTGAGCCAGCCGGCCATGCTCTTCGCGTAATCGGTGCCAGCCCCAGCAGCTGTCAGAAAGGCGCCGGTGGCCGCCCATGCGTCGCGCATCGCAGGGCCGTGAACCGTCCCGGTCACGTCCATCTCGACGAGCTGCATCCAGCCGCCGGGCTTGACGAGCCGACACAAGTGGCCGACAATCTCGCGCGCCGTGGCCTTCTTGGTGCCTCCGGGTATCGTGAAGCGCTGGTGTACCAGGTCGCAGGTGCCCTGTAGCTCGGCGGGCCAAGGCTCGGCGATGTCATGGACGCCGAAGGTGGTGTGGGATGGCGCCGTTGCGGGGAACAAGCTTTTCATAACGTCATAGCTTAGGAGCGTGTAGGGTTCCGCTAGAAGTGGCTGGATGCTGCGTAGGAAGAGGCCATCGGCCGTTCCCGAGTCTAGGATCCGCAGGCTCGGCTGGGTCAGGTCGATTGGCGCTAGGATACGCTTGTTGTCCATGATATGAGTAATGACAGCATCTTGCTCCGTTAGACGCAAGATCTCCTTTTCCGGCTCCGGCAGCAGATATTGGGGTTCCTCCTCCATGACTGCAAGCTTGTTAGGCTGTTGAAAGTGAGAGGCGTACTGGGTCGAACCTTTTTCGGTAGAATATGGGAGGAGAATAGGGGTTAATGGATACTTTGGGCGTAGACTACTGAGTTGGCTCTGATCCCTTTTGAGCCCCGGGGGCCAGCCGGAGACATTTCTTGCACCTTCGGAGACATCTTCTAGCTACAAAGGGTCATACATCGCACCAGAAATTCGACTAAGGCTGTCTTACATTCTACCAATAGTGGCTAGCCTTATGTTCACCCTACATACAGCATCTATTTGTTGTATAACGGCCTGTCTGAGTGCTGCCTCAAAAAAATCGGGAATGGTGGATTCCGGGTAGAGAGTGTAGAGTCAGGCATAAAACCAGGCAATACGCCGGGTTACAAAGCTGACCTTCTGTAAGATTAGTAGCTAAAAAAACTAAGTAACAGAGTGACTATTTACGAAGGAAATATCTATCATTATATAGGGAGCTTGGTAGGGGTGTCGTTGAGGCATTGCCTATCGCGATCTATATGATCTTGATGATTTAAGAGATCAATTACCTATCTACCGAATACCCTCACCACTTACTAGAAGAGGTTCCCAATGAAATCTCTGCCATGCCATCTAAAAACTAGCTTCTTTTCCGCAGCTACCTAGGTACTCAATCAACTCTTTCGGAGCACTGTCCAAGGCTGTCCCATCAAATCGCCTTCCAATGTTGCCATGGTTGTTCTTCCCTCTCCTGATCGGATAGTCCTCTTGATCGTGCTACATGGTAGATCGAAAAGCAGCATCCAAAGAGCTGTGGTGATATCCGCTACAAGAGTATCGATGTCTTCGGCAGAGTAACTATCCGTGTCATATTCTACTCTTAGCATAATGTCTCCCGTATCGAGCGCTGTGAATTCGATCAGCAGGAGAAACTTTGATCCGTCTGCCCAACTGAAGCACGGTACTAATCCGGGTAGGTCTAGCCTTGCCGCTACATCTGGCGTGTGAAAAGTCACCATGACGTCAAAGATCGGGCTGTCAGGATAATTTGGCGCGATGCGGAGGTGTTCTAGAAGGTCGTGCCAGGGTACCGCATGCGCAAGGGCAGCAGTGGCACTACGGCGAACCTCATTCAGGTACGATTTCGCATCAATCTGGCCATCCCGGGAAGAATATTGAACTCTCACTGGTAATGGCTCTAGAAAAAGGCCAACTGTCTCCCTTTCTGCATCGGTGGACCGACTGGTAAACGGCGTACCAAGAACGATGTCTGTTTCTTCTGTTTCTGCCTCGATCACTAGGGCTACCGTTGCAATGGCAAGTTGTTGGAGCGAAAGGTGATCTGCCTCTCTGGATGTTCGAAGTACTCTCTCCGCCAGCGGCTTTGACAATTTGTAAATCCTAGAATTTCCGTCGAATGATTTCCGTATGGGCGATTTCGCTTTTATGTCTCTATCTAGGGTCGCTCCATTGAGGTACTGTGACCAGAATTCAAATTCGCAAGCTTCTTTTTCTCTTCCTAAGTTATGCTGAAGCTCATAGACGTGCTCAACAGGGGAGAGGACTCCTCCATGGTAAATAATCTCGACATCGCGAAACAGAATTTGCAGAGTCTGGAGGTCTGCGACGATGTGGCTCGCAACAATCATCAGCTCGCACTCGGCCAATACTATCCTTATAGGAGATTGGCTTTCGAGATCAAACATTCTGTTGACTTCCGTCTTGATATCAATACGCTGAGCGAGTTCAACATAGGGTGGAGTTTCAGCGTAACGACGCTCAACGCTGTTCCCTGTTCCCTCTGCTCTCACGTAGCGGCTCTTGAAAATGGTGTATCTTGACAGCACTAGATTCCATGCACTTTCCAATAATAGTAGATCTAATGAATTGGGCTGAAAATGAAATACGCTGCTCACATTGAAAGATTTCGTATTGACTGCGGGTGTGAGATTGTATTTTGACCACCAATCTTGCTCTAATGGCGACAATTTTTGAGGCCCCCAAGCTAGGTTATAGACCGCATTTTGAGAATAATATTTTGGTGGGAGACTTTCTAGGCGAGTTGCGAGTTCTCTGAGAGAGTGGCTCTCAATAATCAGACGGAGGGGAACTCTGATTTCAAAAACTGTTGATAATCTTGCCAAAAGTGTCATCTGCAACAATGAGCTGCCACCGAGCTGGAGAAAATTCGATGTCGGACCGATCCTTTCTGTATATTTCAAGTTGAGCACCTCACGCCAGAGGTGAGCGACCATATTTTCCATGGGTGTTAATGGATCGTCCTGAATTACAATCTCCTTCGAGGAATATGAAATAAGCTCCTTGTAATCGAGCTTCCCGGCTCTTGTAGTTGGGAACTTGTCAGTTAGGATAATATCTCTTGGCTGGGCGTAACCCGGAAGTTCCTTCGCGAATGCAGCAACAATAGCATCACGGTCAAGCGTGCTGGGCTGTATCGCGGCCACAAGATAATCCCGGCACACGGCCATTGCGACTGACTTGATACCTTCGACTGCCCGGCTTGCACGGATCTCAAGGTCATCGAGATCGAGGCGATACCCTCGAAGTTTGATCTGCCGGTCATTTCTACCGAGGCACACGATCTCCCCCTCTTCAGTCCAGTATCCTCGGTCTCCAGTTTTGAACATTCGCTCGTCGATCCCCTCACAGAAAGGGTCTGTGACAAAGCGTGCAGTAGTAGCCTCAGTCATGCCTAGGTACCCTCTTGCCACTTGTAAACCAGCAACGTGAATTTCTCCAACTACTCCGATAGGGACGTGACGACACTTCGAATCTAAGATATACAAACGAGTTGTAGGGTTGGGGCGACCTATTGTGATCGGTTTACCTGGCTGAAGACGGCAGATCGTCGCACCACAAGTCCCCTCCGTCGGTCCATACCTATTCCACTTAGCAATTAATATCTCTTTTTCCTGACGGCTAGAATAGCAGTGCTCATAACTGTCACTCACATGTTGTATGTGTTCTTGATCATGGCCCATCGGTCATTTGTCGATTGCTTAACCGGCTCCCCAACTAAGTATACCTGGTCGTGACGTCTCAGTAATGCATAAAATATAAGCTATGAGGCCCAACGGGGTAACTCACGTATTTTAGTAGTGGATAGTCATATGGATATAGGATCTCCGCTACGGATGGTGTCATAACAGCAGAATTGGCTGTATTTAACGCTTCGAAAACGTTATCCCCAGAGGGCAATAACAGAGTGGCGCCATAGCAAAGCGTGGAAAAAATCTCGTGTATGGACCCGTCGAATGCTGGTGACATGATCTGGGATATTCTCATCCCCGGCTGGGCAAACAACCTGACCTCTAATTCACTTTGGAAGGCCACCAAGCCCTCATGCGAGCAGATGACTCCTTTTGGTGTCCCTGTTGAACCAGATGTATAACATACGTAAGCTGGAGTTGAAGGATCGGGAAAGGCTCGGCGCGGAAATTTGTCGCCTTCAAAAGAGGCACTTTTGGTTAATATCGACCTAATGCCAAGAAAATGTTGAAATCCCAGTTGCAAGGCACTGGACGAGGAATTGGTATTTTCGCAAAGAAGGGTTGTAGCGCAAGTATTCTTGACTATGAATGCTCGCATCTCTTTGGGAAGTTCTGGATCCAGGGGGCAATATATCGCGCCAGCTTTCAAAACAGCAAAAATGCCAATGATCCAGCTAACAGAACGGTCTGCTTCAACGCATACAATGTCCTGCTTCTTGGAGACATTTATTAGGGCTTTGGCTACAATTCCAATTTGCTTGTCGAGTTCTGAGTATGTCAATTGATTTTCTCCAATATTGATGGCAATCGCTTTGGGATGCCGACTGACGGCGCGCTCGAATAACGTGACGAGGTCGTCGCTGACGGAAAGCTGTCTTGTTGAGGGCGAAAATAGATTTCCGTGTTTTTGAAGGGCGAACTGAGTATCCGGCATAACCAAGTTTGCTTGCAAGGAGCGAACCGATAAATCTAACCTGATGAAGTCCCGAACTGTACGCTCAAAGAGCAGAGAGACTTGCTCAATGCTAGCACCTCTAAACTCTTCGCTTCGGTATTGGAAGTATGTTGCTTCTGGGCTAACTAGAATGGTTAATGGTAAAGCGCTCTCATGTTTCCAGAAAGGTGGCTCAATCGGGCGAATGAGGTAATCTTCAGCGAGGGTGTCAAATTCAAATCCCATGAATAGTGCGGACTGAACGCCACGGCCTAGTATGTGCTTGGGAATTGTCCATTGGTGCTCTGTGAGGTCAGTGATGCGATTAAACACCTCAGACACAAATCCTCGGAGAGTATGATCTCCATTGACGGAAATTGCAAATGGTGGTGTGGTAAAAAGGGGGCCGACAACGTCCTCAATGCCAGCAAGGGGCAGATTACGACCGAGAACTGCCGTTCCAAAGATGACATTCTGGCTATCGACTAGAACGGTTAGGATCACGGCCCAGGCCGAATAAAATATAGCGGCTGGTGTTACGCTACACTCCCGAGAGATCATCTGGATGATCTCGCTCCTCGTTCCCAGAGAAATAAAGCACTCACTGGTGCCGCGGGGCCTTTGAGCATCGAGAGGAGGGGGTAGTTGCAAGTTCATCACTGACTTTTCGTAGAGTTCATTCTGCCGATTCCAGAAGAGTTTCCCTCCAAGTCGCTTGCTGTGATTAAGGGCTTGAATCGCTTCGAATACGTCCGCGTAAGGCGGTCCAGCGCTGACGGGCTTTCCCGCCGCTAGTGCGCGGAGTTTGAGTAGGAGTAGCCTTGCCGAATATCCATCGATAAGAGCATGATGGACTGTCCATATCACAGTACTCTTAGTACTGCATTGTGGCCTATCTGAGGAATCCAGAGTGATCACTTGCCATGATGACCGGATGTCTGAGTGCGTGATTGGCGCATGAACCCAAGCATCGAATTGAACAGGATCTTTCGTGGTAATCTCGACCCAATCGAAGTATGTGTGGCTCTGTGGCTCGAGGTTCTCCGAGTAACTGGAACGTAGGATAGCCTCCTGCATGAAGAGACTGTTCCAAGCAGATTTTATAGTATCTATATCTTCAGACTTGTATGTCTCGTAGTATCTGACAATATTGGTCCCAGACTCCTTGACGCTGTCTCGGATCATTAAGCTTTGGATATAGGTTGCTGAGTTTTCCACAAGTGGTCCCCTTCTTCGTAGTGAATTGTCGACCAAAATGCTAGTGTCGCTATTGTTGATCAGACCACGGTTATTTGAAGTTTGGGTTGTTGGCATGATATTCGAAACGGGGTCTATATGGGCCACCGAAACTGGTGAATACTCGTGGATTAGCTCTTGGCACTGCTTCTGGGGAGTCTTATCGACAGATTTAGGCTGTGGCTGATCTTCAAGATCATCGATTAAGGTTGAAGATATCAAAAGTTCTTTGAGTGACTGGCTTTGAAGAATAGTTCCAATGGAAAGCGTAACGCTCCGACGCTTGCAAAGACTGGAGAGAGCCGCGGCGGAAAGCGAGTTTCCTCCATGCTGAGGGAAGCTTAAATCTAAATCGAGGCTATTTGGATTTCGCTCCAATATGGAACTGATACTTTCGATGATTATTCTACTAGGTAGAAATGACGGGGCTTCTGACATAGCGGCCGGCGATGATTGAAGCCTTGGATGGCAGTGAGGGGGACTCATCCTTAGTGTCTTGGAACAGGAATACAATAAGTCATAAATTCCGTTGGGTCCAATGCGCTTGTTCTTGTCCAGTTCAGTCGGGAATGACAGGGGTTACTTATATAAGAGGTTCTAGGCCGCAGTCCGTATCATTCCAATAGCCTTCCCTCCGGATCGTTCAGACGCCTACCCATACGTATACTACTTACAAGCTAAAAGAGGCATTACCCGTGCTCCAGTAATTGAAAAGAATTAGAATGACTGGAGATTTGACATCATGATACCCGACTCGTATACTAAACCTAGATGAAGATCGAAGTATGCGATAACGAAAAGATGACTAAGGGTAATTGCATTCTCCGGTAATGTCTTTTTCGTCGGCTGGGGCCGGACGCAATCGGTCACCGAATGCAGAGGGTTGGTAAAATATCAGGCATCCTCCTCCTCCACACAAGATTAAACACAGTAAGATTTATCAGGATAAGAACCTTCGGTCAGTGGTCCTCGATAAAAATCAATGCCCAGTCTCGCCTCCAACGACTCTAACCTTTACGAAAATGGTACTTGTCTCGACACTAGGCCGGCCTGTAGGCAATGTCTGGTACCTTGCATATGGATCTAACCTTTCGTCTTCCAAATTCATCAGAGACCGAGGCATCAGGCCACTGGCGGCGGTGTTGGTGGCTGTACCCGGCTTCACGCTGGCTATGGAGAGTGCTGGAGTTCCGTACCAGGAGCCATCGTATGCTAGTATCCGTCCACTGCCCGAATGTGCCACCTGCAAAGAAAATACAGTCTTAGGAACGGCATATCTAGTGACACCTAGTCAGTACGCTGATATCATAAGGTCAGAAGATGGAGGGATTGCGTACAAAGAGATCAGTGTCCGAGTGACACCCCTGAAGATATCGGCGAAGCTGGAATCCAAGGGTCTCTATGAGGTCGGTAATGAGGATCTGGCAGAGGCAAGGACTCTCGTCAGTCTAATGATAAGACTGCCTGCGCCATGCCCAAGCCAGCGATACATGGTCAGTAAGCCAAATCACAGATGCAACTTCATTCTCCCTCTCCTGCCTCTATTATCAATCTCGCATCAGCGGCTAGCCGGGTGACTAGATGTAGGGATGAGTAATCTAATTGGAACTGGCCTATACAGAACCTAGTCGTGAATGGCGCGATAGAGTCGAGTTATCCCCTGGATTATCAGCGATATTTGAAGAGAATCAGGACCTATCAACCTGCTACGCACCCTCGTGCAAAGTTGGGAGCAGAATTATTTCTTTGCCTATGGATTCCGATCATGACTATAGCCGAAAAAATCACAAAGACCTCTATAGCTTGGTTCGGTGACGAGCATGGAAACGCACCATACGCTATCATCCTACTCATAAGAGCCGTCGTTAAAGCTATGTGGTGGCATCATGACCATCTTCATGCACCAATATGGGGCCGAGGCGACGGCCTTGATGCACCCGCTGTTCACGACTTTGAAGTCTAGGCAAAGTTGGAGTAACTATTTTACATGAGGTGTAGCCGAGGGGGATAGTGTCACACGCAATTGCCACTAGCCTCCAATAGTCCCTGGAATCTCAGACTCCAATGTAGGGAGCGTCTGATGTCTCGGTGTTGGAATTCAGCCGCACCATCCCTTACATCACTCCGAGACCTAGCTGTAAGGCTGTCTAGAATGGATAAGGGTGGTCGGCAACTATCGTCGCCGATGGCCGACTCCTTTATGTATATATAGACCTAGGATTCTAGGACCATTTCCGGAGACTCCTCTGGAATGGTTAAAGGAAGTTCTGGATCCTAGAAGAGTTATTGTAATCCGAACCCATCATTCCAAGCCCTTCACACCCCAGTAGAAGCCCTTGCTATAGATAGAGTGACATCTGATATATTGCGTGTCCTGTATCGTATGGCCACAATCTCAAGTTTAGAGATAGGAGTGGGACGACAATTATGGGTACTATCTATAAACTTACTTAGCTATCGAGGTAACGCATAAGTGTTTCCCTTGATTTTGTCAATAATAAGAGACAGAGGAAAATGAATCGTGAATTGCTTTCGATAAAACTATCGCCTGGTCATTCCCCGATCTTACCAAACCACCATGCGTGAATCGTGATGACATCGTAAGAAACACCGGGCCCCGATGTTGGTATCCGGCTTACCGTCACTCTTACTCTCGTACAATTTCATCTCATAAAGGTACCGCTTGGCAGAATTCAACTAATTCCAGTTTTTTTATTTCTTGAGAGATAACGAGCCTCGTCTTCCGCATAATGTCCGAGTCCGATAAATCCACAGGCAGCGAGACCGAAGTAGTCTTCGGGGATGTAGAATGTGGAGGACGAGTTGTCCTGTATATTGTCAAAGACATGTCTTTTTTTCGTCACGAATTGAGCTTGGGCGATAGTAACTGATAGAGGCAACGCAAAATTATAGCAAACGAGACGAACTATATCAATTACATCAAAGCGCTGATCCTTGCTAGAGAGTTGCAATGCCCTCATGTTATTTCGTGTATCGATACACGCGACGAATGGTTCTATAGCGTACACCCTGAGCGCACCGTCCCCGCGCTGAAAGATCAGGATTTCGAGACGGGAGAGACTTTCACCGTCTTTGAAGGCACAGCATGCCTTCAGTACCTCGCGTCCAAGTTCGACAAAGATGGACTATGGACTGGGAAGACAGAGGCTGAGAAGGGGAAGGTTATGTCGTGGACAGCCTACCAAACTGCTGGTATAGGGTATATCGGTTGTTTTCGTCGTCCCCCAGTCTTTTTATATGACTCTAGAGAAGGGGAAAGACTAACTGCGCTTCTAAAACGTAGACCCACGGCGAAATACTGGCTGTATTTTCTACGCGGGTATCCCACGCGAAACGACCCAGTCCAACTACCACGGACTATAGAGAAGTAAGTTCTCGTGTATTTCGTTGGGATTTCATCACTGCTCATGAAAATTTGTCTATAGACTTCATAGTAATGTGCTGAGGCAATGGGACATCCTGGAAAATCGCCTTTCAGAGGCTGAACAGAAGTACGTGGCGCTCAAAGACAGGCCAACCATCGCAGACCTCTCATACCTCCCGTTTGCGATGCCATGGATGTTCGAGTTCTTCCATGTTAGTATAGATAAGTGGCCTCAAATTGCGTCCTGGAGTAAACGTGTGATGGCTAGACCAGCTGTCAAATACGTCTTGGATGTGGCGCCAAGGTACGGAAACTAGGAAGTCATTCCTGAATGCAATCCTGAAAATTTCAGACTGGACACATAGATGATAAGGATTCGGCATTATATTCGTTCGGATATGACTTGACGTGATCGAAGGTGAAAGGGGGACACGGAACAATGTTCATTGATCTATCACGACGTAGTTAGTATACGGAGATGCCCTTTCAATGTGTGCCTGAGCGTGAATATATTATCTACAGGGTAGTGATATGATCATGTTTCTCAATTCATTCTGCCGTCCAAGACTTGGCGCTGTTTAAAGGGCTTTCGTCTCGACGCGCGTATCTTAGATTACTGATTTCGCTACGCGAGCCTCCCTGAGCGCTCGCAACTGGGGCGTGGGACTCCAATGCCATAGCGCTAAGAGAGAAAATATATAGTGTTCGATTGACTTCTACAACTGAGTGAGAGGAGTGAAAATGCGTCGCAATATAGACGTGAACGGGCCACAGTGCCCTTGTATTGTATATGCTACATGTCCCTGACCTATGCTTTCCGCACCCAGCTACATACACGTTTGATTGGGAGCCCTCTAGAATATCTTGGAACATGGTGATAAAGGAAAAGACATATGAAGAAGAACTTGATAAAGTTAGAATTTAAGACTAATTTGGGATAAACTCGAGCGCCTTGACCCACGCATTGCGTAGGCTGTAGATAGCCTTTATTTTCCAGCCTGATTGCTCTGCAAGATTGTGCCAATCCTTTTCTGTCCTCTCAAGTCCCTGGCCCGTCATCATCATCATGTGTACATCAGCATAACGCGCAAGCCTCTGGGAGTGGCCATCCTCCAGAACTGCTTCCAATACGATCAGCCTACTCTCTGGCCCCTGGACTATAGCCTTCCTAATGTTCTTCAGTATGAGAACTGCTTCATCATCTTTCCAATCATGCAAGCACCATTTCATTGTGTAAACCCCAAATGAAGGCACCTCCTTCAGAAAATCTCCACTTATTAAGTGATTGCTGGATACGCGGTCGCCCACATCAGTATACGCGCCGCCTTCCCGGTGGAAGACAGACTGCGCGTGCTCTATGACTTGCGGACGATCCATGATGCCGGCCCGTAGGTGTTTATATCGGCGGAGTATCGAGGCGATCAGGCCTCCTCCACCGCCGCCGATGTCCATGATTATACCATCTTCACCAAGATCAATCTGATCCCATGGGTAGTCCTCGACTATTCCTGGCGCTTGTGCCTCGGCACCACCGCTCAATGTTCGATGGAGGAGTCCTACCCACCCTTGTTCCTGGAAATATTGAAACATGTTCAAGTCTGTTGAGTAATTGATTTGTGCTGCTGATTTTATCGCGTCCTCGTGTACAGAATCGGGGATACCCCGAGCAACATCATACATCTGGTTTCCATAGAGTTTGACCCAATTATGCCATTGAGTCCAATGATCCGACAGGAGAAGGCGAGAAACATCGTTATTGCTGTATCGATCCTGTGTTTCGTCATAATGAAATATTCCATTGCCGCATAGAATGCGTAACACTTGACCCAATCTATCAGGGCGACAGTGGCTTTCCTCGGCAAGCCTCTTCAATGACATAGACCCCTCTCTTGAGAGTAAGTCAGGGACCCCTGTTTCCACTGCTGCATTCAAACATTTGGAGCTCACGTAACCTGTTTTATCGTGTCAGTGCGTAATGACAAGTGCTTAGCGATGGGGACTATTGGATACCTAAGAAATGATCTGCCAGTATAAGACTTGGAGGCTCGAGGAGTTGCTGCGCGCGATGCATCATGTCAACCGCTCTAGCAGCCATGGAGGAACATCTGGCATCTGGCAACTCGCCATCGTGGCACAGTTTTGAGCGCAGCATCTCATTAAGAGGTCCTTCTAAAGCAGAGACTACCGAGCTGACAGAGTCGGCAAGATTCTGTAAGGCCATTTCCAAAGTGTCCGGTACTTCTGATTGTGCCCTGAGATGAGTCCCACACGTTCTCTTAGTTGGCCAAGTGGTTTTGTGACAGTCGCCGGTGATGTTATGGTTCGGCTCATCCATTGGGGATTCTCTGGTTAGATGGCCCTCGTTTATCGTGAAGATGAGCCTGCAGGTGTCTAGAATACTAATGATATGCTTGAATTTCTGCTACTATGCGTGTAATCACGTGTCAGAACCGGTCTGGTTACCAACTATTAAGACTATTGTCGTAGTGTCGGCATACAAGTATCACACGAGATGGACCGTACCTTAGTCCTTCGCTATTATGTCACTTCTTCTAGCGGAGAAAATAGCTAACAGTCAGCTTGATAGGAATCGGGTACCGCCTATATGTGACCTAAAAGGCCTGTTTAATATGATAGTCTATGTAGCAAAGCTACACACATTTTGAATTTTCGAGAGTTGCTATTCCATGCGGAGACTTGTTTTAATCCAGAACCAATGGAACTAGACCTCCAGATTTCACCACACCCTGGTTGGGTGATTGCTTTCGTAGTCGTTTGTATATTATTGTGGAAGAGAGCCGTCTGTATGAGAATTGCAAACTACAGCCTCTCAGCAATCATCCATGTAAGAATTCAATTACTTTTACATTTCCCCTACGTTTTTCATAATATTCACACATATGCCAGGCATTTCTTCTTATGAAGTACCCTATTTCTAATGAGGACCTAACAAAATCTATACCTACTTGCCCATACCTATTTCCGAATGGGCAGGGCGACGTGAGGAAATTTCTGGAAGGAATACGCAATAGTGAGGCCTGGAAAAGCGAATATGGCTCAGTCTATAGGATTTGGTCTGGAATGCGATCTGAAATGTGAGTTCATATATGTTTGTGACGAGCCGCGTATGCATCTTTCTTGAGGCTGCGCTCGCACTATATCCCTTATGCTTGCTAGAAACTGATGAAGAGGCTGGATGTAAAGAGTTATTACAGGACCAGAGCATATACGGGCCATCTTTAGCGACTCCGACAGACACGTCAAGGCTCCTAGCAATAACTCCGGCTACCTGATGAACAAGCTTCTCGGAAGTTGCGTTGGTCTCATAAGCGGTAAGCAATGGAAGACCGTGCGTAGAGGGATCAAAGTGTTCTTTGAGCGACAGAGCGTAGGCAGTTATGTCCCACTCGCACAGAAACATATAGCTAGGCACTTCAAAGAGATCTTAGGTGATAGCCTTCTACGAAAAGGATTATTAGACCCAGCGCAAGAATTCGAAATGCTCCCATTCTGGATAGTTGCCGAGATTTTGTATGGGGAGCTCGATGAAGACATGGTCGCAGACTTGAAGGATATAGTGCCACTACGAAAAGGATTGTTCAAACAAATCATCAATGGTGGCCTTACAAGGTTTTCGCTGTCCCGATTCTTTCCAACAGCTGCTAACAAGGAAATGGAAACTTTTCAAACACGATGGAAAGCATTCAACAACCGGGCATACGAACGAGCGAGGGAGGTGAGGGCGCTCGCGACACCTATCGTGAGCATGTATGAGGACGCCCATAAAGGTTCAATGACTTTCGAGCATGTGCTACAAACGCTTGACGAGTGTTTATTCGCTAACCTCGATGTTACTACCGGGGCGATGTCATGGAATGTCATCTTCTTGGCAGCCAACATACGTTACCAAAATATGCTAGTGAAAGAGCTAGCACTACACAGCACCACCGAGGGCAGGCGCCAGTACATCCTCAACAGCAATACCCTCCTCGCATCCTGTGTCTCCGAATCTGCACGCCTGCGACCTGCGGCGGCATTCTCCGTACCGCAGTCGGCCCCAACAACTCGAGTGGTTGGCGGGTATGTTATCCCCGCGGGTACCGACATTATTATCGATGCCTACAGCCTCAATGTGCGCAGCGGCTATTGGGGTCCAGATGCAGATACTTACAGGCCGGAGCGGTTCCTTGAGAAGGGCTCTGTTGAGCAGCGATACCATTATTGGCGTTTTGGTTTCGGGCCGCGGCAGTGCTTAGGGAAATACTTGGCAGACGTCGTCATTCGATCTCTAATCATTTACTTAGTCGAAAACTACGAGTTAAGCATGCCAGATAGCTCGAGCGAGTGGGTGCGGAATCCTGAGGTATGGATTTCCCACCCGCAAATGCAAGTTGGTTGCCTTCAAAGGAATAATTAGGCAATGATAAGCCCAAAAAAGCGGGGGATCATTTTCTGCGAGAGCAGCCTACAAGACGCAATGCTACATCACCGTTAGAGCGTAATTGATGAGCCCCTTCACCCGCGTATGTCCTACCGTAGCAAATTGGATACCTATGTCGGGGTGATCATGCCAGGGACTACGTACTAGGGTATGTACATGGGCGTGATGGAGATAGGGTTCTGATAGGGTTCACAAGGATTTAGATAGTTACTGAGCCTCATTACCAGGGTAGGTCCTTAGCAAGCAGGGTTCCGGCAGATAACATGCAGTATGCAATCTAGACCTCACTAAGAGTCACTAGATACCACCTGTATTGACTAGTGTACTCGCCGGAATACGACGTGATGATCTTGTATTCGGCACCCGATCAGAACCCGATTTCTCGGGCCCCGATTCTACCTGAACTTGTAGCGAGGTGTATGGCAAATCGATGGTGCTGTAACGTCGGCCTCAGGATTGTGTTCTGTTTAGAATACTTCTATTTGGCACAGATGTACGCGTGCCTAGTCACCGTGTCCGCTCGTCTAAGTGTCTTGCCCCCTGAAAGTGGTAAAAATGAAAAAAAGAAGAAGAAAAAAAAAAAGGAGAGAGAGAGGAACAGGGGAGTAAAAGGAGGATCTGAACAACATTGTTTCTTATCAATGCTTTTCCAGCGATTTCATAATGCCTATTTTCGGGATAGTGAGTTAATACTGTAGTGAAATATCTTTAATGGTCGGCGGTCTACCTAATACTCAAAATTTGCCATACTAGGTTAGTCCTCGCCCCCCAAGCCTATCAGCTTGGTTGTTGGTCACTCTTCTTGGCAGCTCCCGTGCAATCCCTGCTCCCGCGTTGGAGCCCTGGAAGATAGCATTGGGAATCATCTTGAACGGGCTCGCACAATCTCCAGCGGCGAAAATTCCCGCAACATTCGTTTGATAGAAGGGCATTCTCGTCACGATATCGTTTCGCTCGTTGGTCTCCAATCCAAGTTGGCTCACGATCTCTAAATTTGCGCGAGTATCTGGCTGGTGGACGAGGAAGCCCTCTGTTGCCATCTCTCCGTCCTCAAAGACAATCGTGATCGAAACTCCAGTCGGATCTCGTAATAACTGTACGATCTTGCGGTCATCAATTCTGGGGTTTTCTTCGCCTCTTTCACAGAGTGCTTTCCTGATTCCTACCCCTAGCTGAGCGTCGCCGTTGGTATAGACCGTGACAATATTCGCGAACTTTTGCGCATCCTCGACAAGCATGGCCGCGTGATGGGGGGTACCCGCAAGGCCCATGGCAAGCAAACCGGCTGAGTGACTTCCTTTGAACTCAAGACCCCGTGTGAACAAGCAGTGCAATCTAGAACTCGATAAGCTGATCGGGAACATGCTAAGACCACAACTATATTGTAAATGCTCACATGCGATCGGGAAAGTTCTCCTCGTATCCTTCAATGGAAGGAAAAACGAATTCTACTCCTGTAGCTATGAGTAGTTTCCTTCCGCTCCACATCCCCCCATAGGAATCACTCGCAACAAACAGACTTTCATTTGTCTCTGGTTTCTTGATTGTGGTGACATGCGCGTCAGCAAAGCTCACAAACCCCGTCTTCCTCAGCTCCTCCCGGCTCGCTCTTCTTAGATCATCTGGGTTACGGTTTTCCCAAGTTGGGACGACATGTGTTGGTGTCTTCCACTTGTTGCGAGGTGCATTAGAGTCGAGGATTAAAACGTCAATTTGATGACGGGCTAGGGTTAGAGCGGCAGAAAGACCGGCATGGGAGTTACCAACAATCAGGACCTCTGCAGTGGAAACTGTGTTTAATGCAACATGTGAATCAAAGGAGACTAGCCGAAGCACTGCGTCTCTCAGAGAATAGGCAAGCAGTGCCGCGAAAATGGATAATCCGGCAATACGAGCGGAATAGGTAAATATGGAACTCATAGCTTAGATGGCTACGTTAGAATCGTTTACAATTCCAATATACGGACGTCTCGTAGTGGCCTTGCCTTCTAGGATTCCATGGCATGCGAAGCCTTTTACCTACACGGTCCGCCCTAGTCGCAGGAGTCACATAAGGGGAGGAATCCCTATCCGATTGGCTGCGGGGAGTGTATCGGATGCCGGATCGATGTTGGCTGCCTGGCATCTGGAAACCTGCATTTGGGTATCTGCTACAAGGTGTGTTGGGTCGCATGTCCTTTGTGGTCAGCGACGTGTGACGTAGATGGGACAGAAAATCAATCGCACGTAACGCTTCTCATTCAAAAGAAACATTATCATAGTAACATCTTCCCCATATCCGTCACAAATGTCTTTTCTCCGACCTCGTTTCTCAACCATTAAGACTTTGTTAGCGCGCTCCAACTCACCTATCCGCAACTCCATCATGCCTCCACACGCAAGGAGCCCGGCACCCGACCTCGTCGACACTCTGATCGTCGGCGGCGGCCCCGCGGGGTTGACGTCTGCAGTCACTGTAGCCCGCAACTTGCACACGGCCATTGTGTTTGACTCTCACAACTATCGAAACGAGCGTACAGCACACTTTCACATGTTGCCTACTTGGGATGGGAAGAATCCCATCGCATTCCGAGATGCAGCTAGACAGAACACGATCGACAACTACGACACCATCTTTTATGTAGATGTCAAGATCGAGAAAGCCGCGAAGAACAACGAGGGGCTTTTTGAACTCACCGATGAGAGCGGCAAGGTCTGGAAGGGGAGAAGCTTAGTCCTGGCCTCCGGAATTATAGACGTGCCGCTAGACATCCCCGGCTTCGAAGAGTGTTGGGGTCGGAGCATGTAAGTGGAAACATGGCTTAAAAATTCGTGCGACTCATTAACTGACGGTCGAATATAGATTCCACTGCCTGTTCTGCCATGGCTACGAACAGCGTGGGAGTGAATCCTCTGGCATCCTGGCCATAGACGATGTTGCGCCTGTTCCCATTTGCCTCCATGTCGCCCGCAACGCGGCCCAGATGACTAAGTCCGTCACGATCTACACTCATGGCAATGCCACCTTGGCCGCTCAGATTCAAGAGGCTATTGGCCCCGTGGCACCCTTCACGGTTGACAGCCGCCGTATCACCAAGTTTGAGCTAGGTGCTAACGAGCTCGGAATCACCATTCACTTCGAAGACGGCAGCAGCAAGGAGGAAGCATTCCTAGGACACAAGCCCAAGAGTGCACTCAAAAGCAGCTTCTTGGCGGATCAGTTGGGTCTTAGTATCACGCCTCAGGGGGATTTGGAAGTGAAGCCCCCGTTTAATGAGACCACCTTGAGCGGTTGCTTTGCGGCCGGTGATAACTCTTCGTTCTTAAAGACCACTCCTAATGCGGTGAATACTGGAGCCAATAGCGCTGCGGGTGTGGCAAGTCATGCGCAGAGCAGAATGTACGGGCAGAAGAGTCTCAGCGAATTCATGCAGGCACAAAAGCCTGCCTAAATTAGATGACCAGGACACACTCGTTGGACAGTTTCTAATAGCTGCATATATATGTCCTCATTTAATATATATCTTTGACTGACACTTCCGAGCCCCCGATCCGAAATAGGGTTATATACAAGTAGATAAATGCACGTAAGGGCAGCAGCATGACAGCACCCAATCAGATACCGCTTTATGTAGTGCCTCACACATCCAGATAGGGATAGAAGTGGTTATAATTGTAATTGCAATTCCCAGCATTACTACGCCAATATCTCGACTTTATTTTCTTTCGCGACAGAGTACCTAGGCAGTCATGCAACAGTGTAGGCTAAAGGAATGGGATCAATCCAAATCCACTGGTTTCGCCCCAGCTGCCACATCGTCTGTAAAACCCGATGCTAACAAGAAAACAGCAGGCAGTCTTAATAGCCTAACCTAGGTATTACAGCTTTTAATTTGGCAGTGAATTGACTATGACATTATGAAGTTTGATTTGAGTCTTATCACCGAGCCATTTCCTAAAAGACATACTCCAAGCGCCAACCAAACCCAAACCATCTCATCAATGTTCCCAAAGTAAAAGTCAGAAGGGCTTGGATCAATGCTAGCCAAATCCGCTTCGAGCCCTTACACTGAATAGCGGAGCTATGTCTCAAGGCTCTGCCACATTTTTCTGCGCCGTCATCTCAATCATGCTTGTGTCAAAAGTATCGCGCCTGCTATCATAAGAATTTGGCCCAGCGCCACGGTGCTCCTCAGTCACAGCGCTGCTGCGCCCCTGGCTGTCCGACTCAGCGAGTCTTTTCGTCGAACCAACAGCCGCCGATGCGCCTTGCATCGGGCCGTGATTCCCGTTGTAGATATTCACATTCGACCGGCTGCGCGAGCCACCAGAATTCTGCGTGCCCGTGAGGGATGGTAGCGAGATCGCGCTTCGGACACTGGCAACTACAGACGCGAGCGAGACGCCGCGGAACAGGTGTTGCGTCGTTGGAAGACAGGCCGCGATCAGCGACAGGCCGGCCTCGATCATGGACCAGTACATGACCGTCGATACGGACTGATTCTCGTCAAGCGTCGGGTCAAGCGTCGGGTCAAGCGCACGCTTCACCTGCGAGATGAAGATGGCGAGCCGTGCTGCGGCTGCGCCGACCGCGACGGCACCGAGCAGAAAAATTCCTGTGATGGCGGCCTTGCGTGTGAGCGAAAGGTGAAGTGTCCAGATCTAGCATGAAGAGGGCACATCTGTTAGCACGATGGACCTCGAGGATAAACGGGGCATGTTTCTTTCATCCTTCGCGTTTCCGCCAGCATTATCATATGGATGCGGGCACCGCCCCTCAATTTTCAGCTTTTTTTTTTCAGAAAGACCTACCTTAGGTAATGGTAGCAGGATGATTAGTACGTCGGTTATGAGATCAGTGATGAGGAGTGACTCGTAGATTTGCTGTACCGGGAAGCCGCCATGGCAGTACTGGAAGAGGTCGGAATAGGACCCCCAATGTGCCGACCATACCGTGTCGCAGTCGAAGGCGATGGCAAAGATGTACGCCAAGGTCCATGCCAAGATGAGCGCGATGAAGAACTTGGTGACAAGATCAAAGCGGTCGCGCTTGCTGGTGACGAAGATACGGCGGTAGAAGAAGACGATGCTGAGCTTGATGAAGCCATATGCGGCCGTCATGAGCAACTGCGTGATGAACTGCACTTTTTGCACCAACGTGATCTTTAGGTCCCGCTACGTGAAGACGAAGTTGGGATCTGCATTGGGCGGCGGGGGTGTCGGATATCCTACGGCTTTGCGTTCAACGCCTGTGGTTTATATAAACACGTGTGAGTCGGACTCGCCTTGCATGAAGTGTGGTAGGACGGCTAGGATATTCACAAGTCAATGGGACTTACCGATGATCAGCGTCACCCCCATACCAATGACTAAAACTAAGGCCGGGAGAATGAAAAAGTCATCAAGCCCTAGTCGGGCTTTCTGAGTTAGTCGTGTGTAGAAGCGTAGTGCCACGACAATTATGCTAATGGCTGGTAGAGCCGCACTTGCAGCGATGATGTCACCTGGAGTAGCATAGGTAAAGAAATTGGCGACCGAATAAGCACTACCACTATTCTGATCCATGATGAATGATGATCCTCGATGAGTTCGATCAAACTCTAATTGATCTACACCGTAAGGCCGGCGATTTGTAGTAATTGGCTATCTAGTAGACCGAAGTAAGGGGAGGGCGACACTGAAGAGACATAGCCGGTGAGGGTAGGGGTTCTCGGGCCCCGATATATATCTATGTATATCTAAATGTTGGGTCTCGGGCAAGCTGAATAGGGGCGCACATCGTTGCGTTGCATTGCATATTGTAGTAGTTCGGCCACCTGCGGCCGCCTCAGTTAGCCAAGCCACTCATGTTCGCATCGGGGGTTGCTAAGCCGTAAGATGTTTAGTTGCAGTAAGTAGAAAATGTTTAATATTCGAGATGTATATTCGAAAATGTTGTTTCCCGAAGTAGAATTAAACAAAGTGATTTTCCTATCCTTCTTAGTTCTCTACTAGACACATTAATTTAATTATAGATCACTGTTGGCTTTCTCGTCTAGACGCAAGTTCATCATCTCGCTACCGTCTCGCCAAATTCTTAGCTAATAACAATAATAGATGTCCCGATCACTCGTCTGTACGTATGACACGACACGGTGCCCCAGTAACCTCCCAATTCATAGGGAGTGTTTCGCTGACTTGATGTTTCGAACAAGCCACGACGAAATCATGGGATGAATCCGCTTCCGCACTTTTGACAACCGCCTTTGAAGGCCTTACCATTACACTCAACAAAGTACTACTCGAGAAGGTCAGTCATACGTATTTCCTAGTATAGAGCATCATGAAGGTTACATACGCCATGCGGATGAAGCTAGCAGGTCACGAAAGGTTCCCTAGTGATTAACGTAATCACAGCTCAACACTATTAGCCCCTTTGCCGCTGCTACCGCAATCCTCGACACCGGGTGCGGCGTCGCTCAGGTCCTCGGGAGTCTACTAGGCACGTACGGTACCTCGCTCCCCGCCGAGACGCGTCTCGTAGCCGCCGACCTCAGCCCTGGCATGGTTAGCATGGTTGATAGACGCCGAGCGACCGAGATATCAGCCGGCAATGCGATTTGGACCCGCGTTGAGACTGCGGTCTGGGACGCGCAGAACCTTGCAACGGCCGGTGTCCCAAATGAGACATTTAGCCATGTAACGGCCGGGCTAGTGCTGTTCATGGTAGAGCGGCCTCAAGACGTTCTCGCCGAAACCCGCAGGGTCTTGTGCAATGGCGGCTTGTTCGGCATGACGAGCTTCCGGTCAGCTGGGTGGATGGACCTCATTGAAGAGGCATTAGATGCCGTTAAACCAGGGTCAAGGCTGCCGCCAGTCCCGACCGTGTGGTCCTCTACGGAGAGCATCGCGAGACAGCTCGAGGACGCTGGATTCCATGACGTCACTACCGATGAGGTCAAGACGTACTACGAATTCGAGGACCCTGAGGCTATGACGAGGTTTAATGTCGCCAATATTCCAAGTGTGAAGATGGTGACGGCGGACTTTTCAGCTGAGGAGAAAGAGAAAGTAATACAGTGGATGCTCAAATGGTTTACAGAGAGATTTCCAAATGGGAAAGGGAAGTTGGAGGGGATTGCCATCGTGGCTACAGGTAGAAAATAAAGTTCTTCTTTTATATAGGGCAGATTAAGGCCTAGTAGCGTAATGGCAGGCGTCTGACTATATTTTCACAACCTGTAAAGAGGTAGAAATTAGGCTTAATATAAGCATTGTAAGCTATTTTAATGAACCAAGTGGGATAAAGCGGCTAATGCAAGTGCCCTCTATCTACGGCGGATTGGGGATTTATACGTATAATTTAATTGGTAGACTTGATTTGCAAGGCATTCTGTTCGGCTTGGCTACCTAGGGGCTTAAGTAGACTACTAGACAGTGAGGCCTCACTTAAAAGGATCGCTCTTCCTCTCTTTTCTTAGTTAGGAGTAGAGGACAACGTCTCCTACAACCATAATATTTATCTCGTTCATCTTAACCAAGTGTCTAGATCACCCGTGGCACGTTCAAACAGACACGGATGAGTCTAACATCCTTGCAGCATTCTTTTCCTGCGTAACCTCCTTCTCCTGAGATTCAATACCAAATTCGGTGTCCAGCTCTGTTCTGAGCTCCACATGTTTCTCCAAGAACACAAGCAAGAACCCTAACAGTGAGAATGCAAGAGACACTAGCCATGTGGTTCGGAATGCCTTTGTGTAAAGGCGTGTCACTTGCTGTTGGACCGTTGGCGGTAGAGCCTGTACGGACCCGTGAGCAGCGAATCCATACGCGCCTCCCTCAGCCAATTGAGCGCGAACAGTCGCGTCCTCTATTATACCGAGCCCGCCAGTCACGATGGAGTTGAGAATAAGAGATGGGATCGTAATTCCCCATATGAAACCGAAGCTACGCAGAAACGAATACATGGCGGTAGCTGTCGCAACATCTGACTCTGAAAGCGCGGCCTGGATGGCAGGAAGAAGGGTGACAAATGTACAACCGAGACCGAGAGCTATGATGATCTGGAAAATCACCCACTCAGCCTTGGAGGATTGTGAGTTGAGCAAAGATGATAACCCTAGACCGAGGGATAATAAAATATATGCTGCCCCATGAAGTGGTCTGTAAGTTCCTGTTTTTGTCATCAGGATCCCTCCAATCGCAGCGGTTGGGATGAGAAAGATGTTGAAAGGAAGCGTGTCCACGGCAGATTCAAGCGGGGATGCGCCCTTCAATGCTTGGAAATACAAGGGCAGGAAGTAGACAACCCATTCTAGAAGCACGCCTGACAAGAAGCTGAGCGTGAATCCAACGGCTGATGTTCGGTTGGAGAATAGCTTGGGGGGAATAGTTGGTTCCTTGCACTATGAAGATAGCTGGTAGGCGTGAAACGCAGCCCAACCGACGAATCCCAATGCAAGAGGCAAAATAACACGCCATGACGACCAGGGAAACGTGACGCCGCCCATGAGCAAGCCTAGGAGGACGGCGGTGATAGACGCTATGAAGAGGGCATTGCCAGGAACGTCAATGCGGATGAGATTCTGCCTCCAGGACTTGTTCCTAACATGGCGCATATTCATGAAGAAAGCCATGGTAATTAAAGACAAGCCAGAAAAAGGTAGGGTGATATAAAAGACCCAACGCCAGGTCACTGCCGTCAAGGCTCCGCCGATCAGCGGGCCTAGAGTAGACCCCAAACCGCCGGCTGCAAGGATCGGACCTAGGTACTTTCCTCGCTCGCGCAGGGGAACTAAGTCACATACGACGACGTCCAACAAGACGAAGATACCGCCGCAGCCGACGCCCTGTATGGTGCGACCGGCAATGAGCATGGGAACGCCGTTTGCGCCGCCAGCAATACCACTGCCAATCGCAAATAGTGCGACTACGACGAGTGATGGATTACGTCGTCCGAGGATATTGCTCAGCTGGCCAAATAATGGCTGTACCGCGGTGCTTGCGATGACATACGAATTGGCGATCCAGACATACTGGCTCCCGGCGTTGATTTCTCGGCTGATGGCCGGGAGAGCGGTGAAGACAATGGTGTTGTCAACCGAAGCGGCAAAGGTGATTAGGGCCAAAGAGAGATAGATGAGCCAAAAACGCCAGTCTGGTTGGAATGCCGGGGAAGAAGTTGGAGTGGTGGTGCTAGGGCTCTCATCACTACTGCTGCTGTTGGCCTGGGGAGGGGCAGTAGTAGGCACTGGAGGTGAGGGAGGAGTGGAAAGAGTCTCCTGCTCAGGCATCTTGTCGTCGGGGCTCATCATGTTTGCAGGCAGGGAGGCATAGGCATGGGCAGCAGAATGAAGTTTTAAAAAGGTGTAGCAAAAAGTGAGAGGAGAGAAATGGTGTGTAAATGTAGCTTACAGCTCGATTATCTGTCAGTCATATGTGCAGGTATTGGAAATAGATACTTACCTAGGTAGGTACGTAGTACAGCCTTTGTTTTTTTCTTCTTTTTCATTTCGTTTCTGTATTTTTTAGGCAGTGATGGCTGCTACCTACCTATTTACCTACTTGGTATTATTGTCCAGCCTTTGTGCAGAGAATCTGTTACGGTGGGATAGTAGGATTTAATCCATGACTCCGACCGGCTTAATTTTAATGCAGAATAAACGTAAACCTCATAATATCATTACATTGAAGTCTCTCTTTCAATTTATACTTGCAAGTTGTATAATCAGTTACATACTAGTAGACATGCACCTCATTATTTATTATACCTTAGGTACCTAACTTACCTATTTACAGTAAGGTCTTGTCTCTCTCTAGCGTACGGGGGATTATCCACAACATGGGATGCACACGCCAAGGTGCCTAGCGCGGTACTAGTGAACGTCCCAGCTACGAATGCCGGGGCAGGGGTTGGAACTACCTCCTTCAAGCGGGAGATACGATAGATTAGTGGGTACCGATACCTTTCATTGGTTATGATCCATGGTCCCTGCTGCTATTTCGGGTACTGCCGCTGCAGGCTCTACTATGCCCACTATCACCCGTCCGCTTAACATTTCCACATCTGTGCCTCGCCTCATTTTGATGCGTGGGCTTTTCTGCAGCTATCAACCATTTAGCGCTGGTTTGGGTGCTTCTGGGCCAGAGAATGGAGGTGCTTATCGTGGCAAAGTCGCTGTCAGGTATCATACATCTTGTCTATGACTCTACATAGTATACTCACTTTCTTGACCTTCCATGTCCGGGAACGAAACTAGAAATAATAAAGCTATCGGCCAAGTGCCCTAAGATGATCCACCTCCCTTCGTCTTCCGTGAAGGAGTGGTGGCTTGCAATGCATGGGTATGCATTACAGGCTGTCCGTGGGTCAGCAATCGCGGCTCCATAGCGTATCCAACAGCAAATTCTATGATGTGTGCTCAATGATACTTGGTTGACCCACAGGACACATGTTCCAACTTCCCAATGTCGTATTCTCTAGAGAGTCCCGAGAAGGATGTTGGTTACTAACGGCTCATGGCTCTGCCAGATTCATCAGGAATGTTGCCTTGGCCTTCGGGGCCCGCCCCTAGTCCGAGTGCTTCGAGGATTCTAAATGGTGGCTTATCGATCAATGCTAGTGTCGGAGGCTTACATAGTACCGGCGAGCGGGCTAAGGATTCGATCACTTTCGAAAAAGACGCTAATAATATGAAAGGTTAGTTCAAGAGGAGAGCACGTGGACAGCTCACCGTGCACTGAAGTTATCTTTGAATATTTCCAGTATCACGGCCTCAATGCATCCCAAGTCTTCAAGTAACTTTAGCACGTAGAATGATTATTGCACATGTCAGTACGCAGCATCGATACCAGGCGGTAGAGCACGTGATGGTTGAGCTGTATCAATTCGGTAGTAAGAAGCTGATCGCGTATATTTGATACCCTTGGTGTTCTCAGAGGGAGAATAGGTGCTACTCTGTGAAGCCCAAGACGTCGAATATTTCCTAGGTTAAAATTGAGACATGGAGCATTTGTGTCACTTCGAATTGTTCCACAGTTCACTTTGAAGTGAGACCTCAATTCCACGCTATCCTCTCTGCTGAATTCTATCCCTAAGCTCTTTGAAACGAAGCTCTAGATCAAGGCAATAGTCACCGCGCTGATTCGTGTTCCCCGAGTCGGAACTGTTTTGAGTGCCAACAGCTCCAGTCGCCAGAGTGCGCAATTTGCTGAGTGCCTCCATAGCCTGATAAACCTCTTTGAGGATCGTTTGAATTCTGAAGGCGGACTGCTCTTCGGCGTCGATGGTGAAATCTCCAAATCCAATGCCAAGTGACCCGGCAGAGAAACCTCGACCTTGCTGCCTACTAGTCTCGGCCACGACGTTTGAAAGGCAAGCCTCGAGCAGCTCTAATATCTGGTACATAACCGTTGTAAATAACATAATACACCGGAGATTTCTGGAGTTCTGCTGCGAATTGATAAGCTCTGCTAATCTCCCTAACGCTCTTCTGATGATCCCCAGGAGAATTTTAAAGGCCTTTAGCTCGGCCATGATATAATTTTCGAGATCGCTTATCATCTGACAACACTCTAAACAGCACTGACTATCTCCTTCACTTCGTGAACGCAAGCCCAATGACATTGGTATCACCGAACTCTTTTCAATTTCAATGGCCTGTTCAGGCTGAGGAGGAGTGGCAAGTTGAATCATCAGAAGTGCGTCTAGATTCCCGTCCGGAGGGGATAACATATAAGATCCTTCACTCGAGGCTGTCGTTTCGAAGCCAGCAGAGCCTGAGGACTCTTCTGCAGTCCCCGTAAGAGTCGGGTTCATGTTCGATGAAGCATGGGTATCCAATTCATCGAGAAGGTCAAATGTTGCCGTGTTCGACGGCTCAAGTTGCCAACCCGTAGCCCACGACATGGTGTCGTCGTGGTCTTGTTCACAATCACGAACTTGTTCAAAAAGACCCGATTCTGTTGAGACAGATATGGAATCAGTCGTTTTGTCTGTAGATAATCCATTCTTGCTTTGCGGTGGGGCCTGTTTCTGAATATGGATCTGCTTTCGTTTGGCTCTGATTCCTGGAACCTTTCCTACCCTGGACTCCTGGAAGACGCAGTCTGCGCCAATGTTTCGACATCGCGTGCATCCGGTTTTTTCGCCGGAGCATTTGACCTAGTTGCTTCTTTAGTGTAGTGCCCAGGCGCATGAAGTGGTGAATCTGACCTTGGCAGCACAACACTGGTTACATGCACTACCCAGCTTGACTGGCCGCGGACGTCTTTCGTCTGGACTGTATAAAAGATCTTAGCTTGAGAATGACCATTATAATGCGGGCTTAATACCTCGTGGGTGAAGCTACCATTGTTGTAGCTGGCCGTGGTCTGTGTACCTACAGTTCGATAAGGACATATCAGGGAGTACGGTAGGCGAATAGATAAAATTGAGTTTTGTGAACTGAATCCTCTACTATCTTTCTAGACAGCGTCAACCATCCGTTACATTCCTATTTAAAGCCTTGGTATGTCATATTAACTCTTCGACCCTTGACGGATACCGTTACAATGAGGCTTCTGTTAGCTTACGGCACAGTCGCGGCTCGAGGCAATCATACTGCAAGGTCTTTATCGTTTCATTAGATCCTTTGGAAAGTATCCGCCGACTCTGTTAGTTACCATGGTTGGGAGGGTGGGTTCTTCTAAACAGCCTGGTACGTATTTCTGGCCCGAGACACACACATATTGTGCTGAAAGAGTACAAAGACTTCGGATGTGACAGGCCGTGGTACATCTGGACAGGTAGCGCTATGCGATCCAGCTGCCGTTTAGCGATTATAAGGATGAGAGGCAGACAGCTTTGTCCCCTGCCGTCAATAGAGAATAGTTATTTGGGTCTTATGTCAGCGTGCGTAGTGCTATATTGATTTTACTAACCCCCATAACGTTGTATTGGTGCCAGTACGAGCGAGACATTACTAGAGTAAGACGACACAATGGGTAGGACCAGCGTGCTGCCTACCCGTTCGCCTCGTGCAATGGGTTACATTAAATCAAGACTTAGCAGTCAACCTGCGTCAATACTAACAGGTTAGCGGGGACAGTTGACTTGCAACAACCTTGTATGAACTGCTTAACGTATATTGCTAGTATACATGCGCAGGGACAAATCTGCAGTCTCCAGGGACGGAATTGGAGTCAAAATCTTTTACATAGTATACACACCCAAAGTAGGCGTTTACACTATGAGGCTGCAACATATGTGTATTTATAGCATTGGCCGTGGACTCGCAGGAGCGATAGCCACGAAGGTAAGCATGTTAAACGGTCTTGCAGACCATGATTTTACACGTAAATCAAAAACGATACGTGTTTTGGGATGAGGGACTGTTCAATTGCTTGGATGTTGATTATTGACGTTGTGATCGAGGGGTAGGATTGGTGTATGATTGATTTTGGCAGTATCAACGGAAGTGGCTTATGCCGACCCCTTAGTTTTATTGTCTCGAGTGTAGTATTGAGCGCTGCAAGTTAACTGAACCTATTGAGCGAATCAGCCACCTTCTCAAGTTCTTCCTAATGGTGCTGGTGACGACGAGACTTTCCTACACTACTATGTACTAGTAGTACATAGTAAGTAGCTTCATGATATTGTCAAGACAGTCTTAGCACCAATGACCGTCTATCCCCGTCCCTGTCCCTGTCCTTGTCCTTGTCCCTATTTTGGCTGTTAGTTGTTGGCTTCTGGTTGCTGGCTGTTAGTCGTTAGTTATTAGCTGTTGGCCGTTGGCTGCTGGTTGTTGGCTGTCGGCCGCCGGCCACCAAGTTATCGACCCCTGCTTGACGTAGTGGCGGCACGCGGGATCCGGAGAGCGGCGATTTCTATAAATGTCCGTTGCAGTCCCATAAAGGGGAATTATTCGTGATGTCGAAGGTAGATAAAAGAAGCGAAAGGCAACGGAGTAGATACTGGACATATTATGCTGGATGTGGAAACCGGAGTAGTCCTTTGGACCCTGGCGGCAATACTACCTGGGGATAACGTTTGTTACCTAGGACGGAGCCACAATGGTCGCAGCGGGGTGTCCCGTTTGTTTGCAGTGTGCATAGTACAAAGTATGCAATACAACTCATAGTTACATCGGCCTTTTTGTTTTGACTCATTCTGCACAAAGTCCTAGTCACACTCAAGCATTTTTAGGGGATTGTCACAAGGCGAACTATAGTAGGGGCGATTGATTCTAAGGAGTCATCAGACAAACTTAGGGTAGCCCCCTCCCACTCCCCCTGCTTACCTGACGATAACCGTACATTTCGGTATAAACGATATTTAAAGTACTTAATCTCATTTAAATTATTTAGATATTATTTGACCTTTTATTTTGCAACTATTATAACTTTACAAGTTTTATAAAGTAAATGTAATAACTACTTACTCATGTCGGGGTTCTACTATCTATTTGGCTAGGGTAGCTGTCCCTAGAACAGATACGAGACAGTGGCGCTTCGGCGTTGCGCCATGTAAAAAAAAAACAAAAAGTTAAGCCAGCTTCTGTGGCTTTCCCATGCGTGGCGGCGTAGCCTGCCTGAAATACTGGTCCTAATTGCGGCTAAATACTACTCTGGCGTCCGAAAGAGCTAACTGTTCAAAAACGATTTTTTTAATAGAAATACACCTATAATATTATATTATAGTAGGGGTTAGTAAGAAATAGTAAAAGCTAATAAAAAGTAGTAAAACTAGTAAGAACATTAGGTATAAATAGTTTTTTTTAGTAAAGAAATAAAAAAATAAAACTAAAATTTTAAAAAAAAATTTATTTGTAAATGTTTTTTAAAACGTTTATACAAAGTTGTACAAATTTATTAATTATTATATTAAGTTATACAAGTTTTTATAAACGTTTATATTAATTTGCAAAAATATATATTAATTTGCAAAAATATATATTAATTTATAAAAATATATATTTGTAAACAATATGCTGCTATGCTGTTTTAAAAAAAACGTAAACGTAGTTGTTTAAGCAGCAGTTAAAAAAGCTAACACTAATGTTAAGCAAACTACTTTTAAGCAAATATAAAAATGTACAACTTTATATAAAAAAGAATTATAAGCTGCTAAAATTGTTAACTAATTTAATTTTAAAATAATAAAAATAAACTTTTAGTATTATAAAAGCAAAAATTTTAATAGTAATAACAAATATATTATAGTTAAAAATAATATTAAACAAATTTATAACTTGTTTAATAAGTTATAAAAAAGCAATTATAATAACATATATTATTATATTAAAAAAAATTAGGTTTATATAACTTTTTATAAGCTTTTATAAATATATACTAATTTATATAAATTATTATACGCTTAATTATTTTTAAAGAAATTCGAGTTAAAAGTTTGTTTACGCTTTATATGTTTAAAACAAGCTAGTAATAATAAGCGTTAGCTATTACAACATATATAATATTTAAACAAGTTAATATTAAAAATTGTTAAGCTTATATAAGTTTAAAAAGCTATAATTTATTTAACAAATATATTTTATTTAGCAAAAAAGTTTTTAGCAACGTTTGTTTTTGCTGCTAATACTTTTTGCTAGCAATTTTTTACGTGTTTTATAAAAATAAAAAAAAATTAAGTTTGCTAAAGCTTATAAATAGTTATATAAGCGTATATAAGTTAGTATTAACTTAAATAGCTAAAAATAAAGCTAAAAAAACTGTAAAGTTATTTAATATTATAAATGCAATGTTTAAGCAAGCTATTATAAACAAGCTTAAACGTTTTTATTGTTAAATTAAAGCTAAACTAAAAGCGTGCAACAATAATAAAAAAAAGCTTTGCTTGCGCAAGCATGCGCAAAACTAATTAATTTTTGTAAAAGTAGTTAAAAAAGTTATATAGTTATATAATAGTTTATAATGTTTTATAAAGTAGTATATAAACAAAATACTTTTTTAAACGTTATAAAAAACTTAAGCTTAATAATATAGTTAATATATAATTAAATTAAATATAATAAATATAAAAATAAAACAATTGTTATAATATTTTAAAGCTTATAATATTTTTTTAAATTTAGCTAATATATAAGCTTTATATTAATTTAATATTAATAAATAATATATGTTAATATATAACAGTTTAATATATTTATTAAAACTAATAAAAAATATTTAATTATTTAAAAAACTAATATTTTAATATTAATATTTAAAATAATAAACAAT